>CAKMXE010000005.1:0-600000 GCA_928722275.1 Ustilago vetiveriae
TGTTGTCTCTGCAGCATGCTTGGTCTTGCAGAAGACCATCACCGCTCCTGATGCATAAACACGCAAGAGCTCGTCCAAAGCCATCTGCACCGCTGCAGCTGATGCAACCTTCTTGACAGCGTAAGAAATGTTCTTGCGGTTGGTGGCAGCTCTGATCATACCTGTGCCATCTTGCGGTAGGTTGAGCATGGCCTTGAAGGCGCTGACCTGGGATGGTGGCAGCGTTGCTGTGAGGAAGTACTGCGGCACATGGATGCAAGAGAGCAGGATCTTGATCTTGTCCATGGCTGAACGGAAGGAGCTCTGAGTGAGGCAGACATGGCACTCATCAAAGAAGATGGCCGCAAGCCGGCTCTGCTGGTCCATCTCTTGCGCCCAGTTGGCAAAGTACTCTGTGTGGCAGTGCTCTACGGCAACAAAGACCAGCTTGCTGCCTTCCACCTTGTCTACTCTGTGGTTGCCGGTCCACTTACTTGCTGTGATGCCAACACGGTGGCAGTCATTGATCAGATCCTGAGTGAGCGCAATGAATGGAACCACCACAATGATGACAGATGCTGGTGGCAGCCAGTAGACGGGCGCCATGAACAGCGCTGACTTGCCTGAGCCAGTAGACATGACCACAATCAGCGGTGACTCCTTGGCGTGTATGGCATTGAGTGCGTAAGCTTGCTCTACGGTCTTTGAGCGGTGGCTGCCTGTCACTTTGTGGAGAGCGCTGCGTACTGATGCAGGAAGTGCAGCTGAGCGTGTTGCCCCTTGTGCTGGTGCTCTACAGCTGACAGGTGTTGTGCGTGATGGACCAGCATGACCCAACTTTTGCTTGACGCAGCGCACCTCTTCTTCCACCGCTTCCAGCTTCCGCTTGATGTCATTGAGGATCTTGCTTTGGTCTGCACCCCTGCTGCCTGCGTCAGTGAGTGAGCGGAAAGACTTGACCTGCTCTTGGTAGCGGGTGGACATACCCCAGAACGTATGCCAGCGCTCTGACACAGCCAGCATCTTGTCCATGCTCTCTTGCGTCAGCTGGTAGAGCATGCTTGCATCCAAGCCGTAGTGCTGCTCTGCTGTGCTGGTGCTGTGACCTGCCTGCAAGTCATGGGCGCTATCACTTTCTTCCGCATCCGCATGCACTGACCTGGGACGGATCAGCTTGCGGTCAATGGCCACTGCAAAATGACGCCATGTACGCATGGTCAAGCCCCTTGAGATATTGCTGACGTACTGATGGTACAGCGCTTGCAGCATCTTGGTGATGGTGTTGGTGTCAAAGCTGCAGCCAGCGTGATCAGCAAGCAGCATAGGGTTGGCTTTGCGTACACTGCGCTTGCAGTTGTAGAGCAAGTGCACAAACGGTGCAACCTGAGAGACGTAAAAGACCACCAGGCAGCCAATTGCATGCGGCAGGAAGCGTGGGATGATCTTTTGCCGTCCAGAGCCCTTGTTGGTGGGCAGTGCGGTAAAGACGCTGCCGTCATGGACAAACAGATTGCGTGAACCGCCAAGCGTGTTGGTGTGCTGCAACTGCATGAGCTCTGTACCTCTAGCTGGCAGACCGCTGCCCAGCTCAATGAGCACCGCAAGCAACTTGACAAACTCATTGTGAGCATTGAAGTAGGCTTGTGTGGCGTCATCATCAAAGTCCAGCTCTTCTGCATGCGGATCCATGAGCGGCTGCTCAGCTGGCAGAGTACCCGTTGCTGCCCTTGCCAGGACTGTGCTGAGCGTGCCAAGTTCCGGTGATGCGCTGACAAAGTTGAAGCCAGGCTGCGTGTTGCGGTGATCATCCATGATCAGCTTGAGGTTGACGGCAAGCGTAGAGTCTTCTGGCAACAGACACAGCTTACGCAGCAGCATCTCTGCCTTTTCCTGAGCACCGCGCATCAGATCTTGAAGGCGCTCCACCAAGATCTCTTCTGTGCCAAACTTGACGCTGCTGAGATCATGAGACCAGGCAAAGTGGAAAGCCGTGCTGTCATCTTGGGAGAGCACCTTGCCGTAGCGGTGGAGTGATTGCAGGTGGGCGCTGGCAGAATTGCTGGAGCTGTGCGCGTACTTCTTGAGCGTTCTTGTGACTTCTGCATGGATGTCGTTGGCATTCATGTTACTGATTGCACCGCTGAGGGGATCCAGGAGGTGCTTGTGCAGCACTGCACGCAGCGCAAACTCCAAGCTGGCAATGATGGAGGTGGCAGCTGAGACCGGTGCTGGTGTGCCATCCTGCTGGATGCAGAGGTGCAAGAAGAGCTGCGTGAGCGCAAGCTGATCAGTCCTGCCGTACTCATCAGGCACCTGCATGATGAGCGCACAAGATAGCTCCAACAGCATCTCCTCTGCTTGAATGATCTGCTTGATGCTGCTGAGCTCTTCTTCCTCTGCATCCGACCAAAGATGATAAAGATCATCCACTGCAATCTCTGCGTCTTTGCTGAAGAGCAGATGATAGTTGGCATCGTCTTCATCAAAGTAGCCAAGAGATAGTCCGTCCTTGTCTATGTGTATGAGCAGACCTAGCATGTTGGCCCAGATGTCAGCGCGCTTCTTGATGGTAGTGTCAGCCAAGTCATACGGCTGAGCAGGTTCATCGCTGTACGCTCTGAACATCTGCTGCACCTGGCGGCCAGAGCACAGGAACATGTACATCCAGCCGGTCACCATCTTTCTTGCAAAGGAGACAAGCCACGCAACAAAGTCAGAGTGAGCGCCTGGCCAGTTTTGACCGTCAGCCTTGAGCTGACCGATGGCAACCACATTCTTGTCCGCCCAGTATCCATGCCAGTTGAGCTGCTTGGCCCATGGTCCAATGTTGCCGCCAAAGTCTGCAGGCTGGATGCCAGGCTTGAGCAGATCGGCATGTTGGAGCGCATCTTGATCTTGCTTGATGAATGCCGCTACCTTGGCTCTGATGGCGCTGTCCATCTTGCTTGCATCAAGGTTGGAATTGAGCACCGCTTGCTGTTTGGGTGCATCAAGGTTGGTGTTGCAGACGTGGAGGTAGCGCTTGAACTGACCAGACTCATAGATGAGCTGGACCAAGACGTTGGATGTTGACGTGGCCTTGACCGTACTGTTACCGCGCTGATCATGGTCACGCTTGTGACCGGCAATAGAGGATCTGGCCATGATGGCATATGGGCACAGATCACAGCGGTAGCCACCAGTGATGATGGGCAGCTCCTTGATGACAGGCGCGGCCAGCCGCTCCATGTCAAGCTCCACGTCAGACAAGCGCTTGAGGTCAAGCTTGTCCAGCAGCGTACGGAGCGCTTTCTTGGAAGATTCCACCATCGGATGATGGTGATGTTTCTTGAGATGATCACTTACATCCTTGAACGTTGGCTCCAATGGCAGCTTGTGCTTGCAGTCACTGTAAGTGCAGACCAACAAGCGCGGATGGTCAACCAGCCGCAAGCGGAAGCGGTCCAGATCTGCGGCATACTTGACAAAGTCAGGTATGCTAGCGGCAGCTGCATCCTGATTTGCAGCAGGAAGTGGAGGCGTGCTGTCCAAAAAAAGACAGTAGCAAGTCAGTCTCTGCATTTTGTTGCTGACATGTGGAGACGTGCTTGACTTACACTGTTGCGGTGCTGATGGGGCCGTCCAGCTCTTGGTGATCACCGTCAATTTGTTGTTTGCTGAGTTGCTGAGACATGGTTGAAATAGTGGCAAGCAAGAGGCGGTGCGGTGAATAACAGCTTGGTTGAGGCAGTAGCGGTGAGATGTTGGACAGCGCTGTTGGGTGTGCAAATCTACGGCTCATATATAGCTGTTGGGCCTGCAAGACGCTACCGCCAGAGCGCTCACAGAGTGCCGCACACAAACACAAGCGCTCCTGTTCAGGCCAAGCAGCGCCAAGCAGCGCACATGTGCTATCTCACTGCCGCACACAGCACACATCAACCACATCAAGAATTTTCCAAGCGCTCATTCACAGGCCGTGAGAAGGGAGTGACGCACAAAGGAAGGGGCACAGAAGATGAAAGGCAAATGTGAGAAGCGTCCATCATTGGCTTTGTGGTACAGACAAAAGGAGGCGTGATGGTGCTGCGGTGTGCGCTGATGGTCATCAAAGGGCGGCAAGAATGGAGCAGAGCGGCAAAAGCTTTGAGCGGTGGGACTGGCGCCAACAAAGGGTAGTACAATCATGCTGTGGCGTGGAAGTAGTGACGCGTAGCACTTGCCTTATTCCACCGTGTAAAGTGCTGCTGCTTTGTGCTTGACGGTCAGCAGACTGGCCTTTGTGCGCTGCCTTTGTGCGCTGCCTTTGTGCGCTGCCTTTGTGCGCTGCCCGCTCACGCTCTGGCTGAAGGACTTGCCTTTGTGCGCTGGGCTTGCCCTTTGTTTGTGCGTCAAGCGCTTGCGCCTGGGAAAGTGGGGTGGGGACCGCCGGGCACTTGAGCGGTGTGTGCGCCGTCCAGCCATTTTCTGGAAAATGGACGCGTCCGTCAGGGTCCTGTGCGCTGCTCTAATGGGAAATTCTGCCCCTCTGTTGCCGGCACTTTTCCAGTCAAAATGCCGCTGTGCGCTGGGGTTGGCGCACACGCCCTCCACATGGCCTTTGGCGCGGCGGATTTGCGCGCCGCCGGCCAGCGGCGCACCGCGCGCTAGGCCTAGGCTGAACCAGCGCCAGGCTAGGGAGTTCATCCTCCACATGGTGGCAGCAGATGAGCTGCACCTCCCAGAGGAGTTCCAGCCAGCAGTGCTGCCTCAGTCTCCCACACCGCCAGCAGAGATGGCGCTGGCAGAAAGGCTGCCCACTCCAGAGGCACCATTGGCCACCACCACCATGCAGCTGCGCTCCAGGACCCTCAGGCAGCGCTCTCCCAGCTTGGAGATGGTCCTGCAGCTGGAGCTGCCCTTCACGCCAATGCTGGACTGCCTCTACCCGCTGAGGCCCATGGTGGAGGTGCCAGGACTGCCAGCTGTCAAGCAGTCCACTGGCATTGCCAAAGATGGCAACTGCCTGTTCAGGGCCATGGCCCAACACCTCTATGGTGACCAGACCAGGCACATGGAGTTCAGAGCCAAGACGGTGGCCCACCTCCTGGGCAAGCCACACCTGGTGGCTGCCTATGCCGCAGAGGGTTCAGGACATCTGGGGGCCAAGACTTGGCTCACGCAGATGGCCAAGATGGGCACCTGGGGGGTTGAGCTGGCCATCCTGGGAATGGCAGAGGCGTATAACATCCCCCTCTGGGTGTTCTCTGACCAGCATGGTCAGCACTCCACCTACCCAGGTGGAGCCTGTGGGCCGTACCTGGGGCTCATCCACCAGGGCGGCAACCACTATGAGATCCTGAGCTTGTGATATGACAAAGACCTGACTGTACATACAGAATACCCACAAAACCCCACAAAAAAATTGAAAACCCTGTACATAGCCAACCATGCTTGTGTGATGTGTGCCAGTGTCAAGTCGACAAAAGTAGGGTTAGGGTTGACACGGCCAACCCTCTGTATATCGACCATACCTTGGCCATATTGTCCATAACTTTGCATTTATCATCTCCTGACATCCCTCAACAAGTTTGCTTAAGGCAGCAGAGCAATTGGAGCAGGTCCATTTTTCCACTTTGTAAGGGGGGACCATTGGAGCTTTTGCCAAAATTGCAAAAAATGAAAAGTTGGTTGTTGCTCCGCCACCGCTCTACACACCTCCATGAGACTTTCAGGGTGTTCAAATGGGCCCATTTGAGCGATAGTTTACTATGGGTGCGTCCCTGAAAAATGAATTTTTGGCGTCCCGACCCGACTCGGGCCAACTTTGACAGAGCCGTACTGCAAAATTTTATTAAGCAACTTGCGTAGGGTTAATTAGTAAAACATGCCTATTTTGGGTAGATAAACAACTTTCATTAAGCAACCCTACTTTTTTATGAAATGGCCCCCCCTTGTAACCCTAACCCTAAACCCTAGCTCCAGCGGCAGCTTGTGCTTGCAGTCACTGTAGGTGCAGACCAGCAAGCGTGGATGGTCAACCAGCCGCAAGCGGAAGCGGTCAAGATCTGCGGCGTACTTGACAAAGTCAGGTATGCTAGCTGCTGCTGCATCCTGATTTGCAGCAGGAAGTGGAGGCGTGCTGTAAAAAAAACAGAGAGACAGTAGCAAGTCAGTCTCTGCAATTTGCTGTTGACATGTGGAGGCGTGCTTGACTTACACTGTTGCAGCGCTGATGGTGCCGTCCAGCTCCTGGTGATCACCGTCAATTTGTTGTTTGCTGAGTTGCTGAGACATGGCAAGCAAGACGTGGTGAAGAATGGCTTGGTTGAGGCAGTAGCGGTGAGATGTTGGACAATGCCATTGGTTGTGCCGCTCTACGGCGCATATATAGCTGTTTGGCCTGCAAGACGCTACCGTTAGAGCGCTTGCAGAGTGCCGCACACAAAGACAAATGCTCCTGCCCAGGCCAAGCAGTGCCAAGCAGCGCACATGTGCCGTCTCTCTCACTGCCGCACAACACACATTACCGGCATCAAGAATTTTCCAAGCGCTCATTCACAGGCCGTGAGAAGGGAGTGACGCACAAAGGAAGGCACAGAAGATGAACGGCAAATGTGAGGAGCGTCCATGATTGACTTTGTGGAACGGACAAAAGGAGACATGATGGTGCTGCGGTGTGCGCTGATGGTCATCAAAGGGCAGCAAGAGTTGAGCATGGCGGCAAAGCATTGAGCAGAGGAACACTCAGCGCTTGCAGTGTCAAGAAAGGGTAGAACAAGCACGCTTGCTGTGGCGTGGAGTGGTGACGTGTAGCACTTGCCTTATTCCACTGTGTGAAGTGCTGCTGCTTTGTGCTTGACGATCAGCAGACTGGCCTTTGTGCGCTGCCTTTGTGCGCTGCCTTTGTGCGCTGACCGCTCACGCTCTGGCTGAAGGACTTGCCTTTGTGCGCTGGACTTGCCCTTTGTGCGCTGACCGCTCACGCTCTGGCTGAAGGACTTGCCTTTGTGCGCCAGGCTTGCCCTTTGTGCGCTGAGCGCGTGCGCCTGGGAAAGTGGGATGCGGGACCGTTGCGCACTTGAGCCGTGTGTGCGCCGTCCAGCAATTTCCTGGAAAATGGACGCGTCCGTCAGGGTCCTGTGCGCTGCTCTAATGGGAAATTCTGCTCGTCCGTTGCCGGCACCTTTCCAGTCAAAATGCTGCTGTGCGCTGGGGTTGGCGCACACGCCCTCCACATGGCCTTTGGCGCGGCGGATTTGCGTGCTGCCGGCCATCGGCGCACCGCGCGCTAGGCCTAAGCTATGGCTGAGCAATGGTTGCGTCTTGCAGAGGTGGTGCCAACATGCTCTGCAGGTATACCATCAGCTTGGAGGAGGTGAACCATTGACAATGTTTATCACAGAATGAAGGTATGGTACAGGTTGACACATTGTTAATGGTAGAGGCTATGGCTTACATAATCACAACGCAAGAAAGCCTGATGTGCCTCATTCACTTTAAAGCTAGAGCAACAATTTCACTTTTTTTTTCCAAAAATACATCAAATTTCGCGCAATTCTGAATTTTCCCATTCATGACAGAATTGATCCGAGATATCACCGAACTTGACCTTTTCCTTCTGTGTAGCTATCTTCTCTGTGGTCGACTTGAAAGAAGAGTAAATTCGGGGCAGCACACTGCGACAGCTCTTCTCCTTTCTGTCCCTGAAGGAAGATCTGCACGGATGCCTTTTTTGTTTCTTTTTTGGCAATCATAGCGCCATCGATATGAAATCACTCACGACTCTGCTCTCCAACATTTTGCTGCGTTGCAAGGCTGTTCGGCTTGCACAACTCCTTATGCCGCATTGCACTCGTCGCCATCAGCATCATCCTTTCTTCATCGACATCTTCCTAAGGCGACACCAGCTGAGACGGCTGTCTAAGATCTGCAGCGCATCTCGTCCCACGCGAATCACCCCTTCGAGGCTCTCGCTTATCCTCGTCCACTCTTGGCAACCGCAACTACTTCCTCGTCGACCAAAAGGCTTCGGAGAGCCTACGGGACCTCTTGCCACCAAAAAATCAGGCCACATACCTTACAGCTAGCTTGAAAGCTCCTTCGACATCTGTCATGCCTCC
The DNA here is from genome assembly GCA_928722275.1 of Ustilago vetiveriae. Classification (NCBI taxonomy): domain Eukaryota; kingdom Fungi; phylum Basidiomycota; class Ustilaginomycetes; order Ustilaginales; family Ustilaginaceae; genus Ustilago; species Ustilago vetiveriae. The sequence continues at coordinate 8,061 of CAKMXE010000005.1, forward strand.
ATTCGCACCGGCCCTCCGTGCCGAAAACTCGTTTTCCGCTCAGTCCACCAGCACAAAGCCCTTCTCCTCCAAGTTTGCTCCTGCCAACAATGCCGGACAGCCTCGCAGACTTGCCGTCATGACCTCGGGCGGCGACTCGGCTGGTATGAATGCAGCAGTCCGTTCCGTCGTAAAGATGGCCATCTTCCGCGGATGCGAAGCCTTTGTCATCCGTGAAGGTTGGGAGGGGCTAGTCAGAGGCAATCACTCACCCGAAAACACTCCCTCAGCAACCCCTTCCGTTAGCAGAAGTGCGTCCACCTTCTTCGATACTCCCGACTCCAAGGGCAAAGCTTCCGATCTCCAACAAACTTCAGATCAGCCCGACTTTGTCCCCACCTACGGAGAAGGCGAGCTTCTGCGTGAAGGTGTCGGAGAGGCACAGGAACTTGGTCTCCGTGGTCGATACATTATCCGTGTCGGCTGGGATGATGTCCGGGGCTGGATGGATCAAGGAGGAACTCTGATTGGTACTGCACGCTCCAAGACTTTCCGCACTCCAGAGGGCCGTGAACAGGCTGCCTACAACCTCATCATCAACGGCATCGACGCCCTCGCTGTGTGTGGAGGAGATGGAAGTCTCACCGGTGCCGATAAGTTGCGTGCAGAGTGGCCCGAACTCGTCGCCTCACTCAAAGCAAAGAGCAGGATCACCGAAGAGCAGGCCACCAAGTTTGCACACCTCAACATTGTCGGCCTCGTCGGCTCCATCGACAATGACATGGCCACCACCGACATTACCATTGGCGCATCCACCGCTTTGCAACGTATCTGCGAGGCCGTCGATTCCATCTCATCTACAGCTGCTTCGCACTCTCGCGCCTTTGTCGTCGAGGTGATGGGCCGACATTGTGGCTGGCTTGCACTCATGGCCGGCATTGCTACCGGCGCCGACTACGTCTTCATCCCGGAACGTCCACCTCAGGGCGAACAATGGCATTCAGAAATGTGCGCCGTCCTCCAGAAGCACAGAGATCTCGGAAAGCGAAAGTCTATCGTTATTGTCGCAGAAGGCGCCATCGACCGTGAGCTCAATAACATCACTCCAGACATGATCAAGGACGTCCTCTCTGACGATCTCGGTCTGGACACGCGTGTCACCACCCTCGGCCACACCCAGCGAGGTGGCAAGCCGGACGCCAACGATCGCATCCTTGCCACGCTCCAGGGAATCGAAGCCGTCGATGCCGTGCTCGAGGCTACCCCGGAAACTCCCTCATACGTCATCGGCATTAGCGAAAACAAGATCACACGCATCCCTCTGATGTTTGCCGTCGAGCAAACCCAAAGGGTTGCCAAACTCATCGAATCCAAGGACTTTGACGGCGCTCTCGCCCTTCGCGATCCTGAATTCGCCGAAGGTTTGCGCGCATTCAAATACATCAGCCAGATCACCGACGAAGAAATGCTGCCACAGAAGAAACGTCTCAGGATGGGTGTCATCCACGTCGGTGCACCGGCTGGAGGCATGAACGCTGCTACTCGTACCGCCGTTCGCTACTGCCTCGCAAAAGGTCATGAAGCTGTCGTCATCTACAATGGCTTCCCAGGTCTGCTCGAGGACAATGTTTCGGTGCTCAACTGGCTGCGTGTCGACAATTGGGCGACAAGAGGTGGTTCCGAGCTGGGCGTCAATCGTCATTTGCCCGACATCGACATCGGCGCTGTGGCGGCAAAGCTGCAAGAGCACAAGATCGAGGGACTCCTCATCGTCGGTGGCTTTGAGGCTTTCAGTTCCGTCAAGATACTGAACGACAATCGCGATCGATACCCCGCCTTCCGCATCCCCGTCGTCGGCCTTCCCGCCACCATCTCCAACAATGTTCCGATGAATGAGTTCTCGCTTGGCTCCGATACCTCGCTCAACGCGCTCGTCGATGCCTGTGATGCGGTCAAGCAGTCGGCCTCTGCATCGCGTAATCGCGTCTTCGTTGTAGAAACTCAGGGTGGCAAGTGCGGCTACATTGCCGTTATGGGTGCCCTTGCCGCCGGTGCCGTGCTCGTCTACACGCCTGAAGTTGGCATCGGCCTTCAGCAGCTTGGCAAGGATGTCGCCTTCCTCAGGAAGCGCTTCCTGCTCGACGTCAAGGGCAAATCCGAGGGAAGGCTCGTCATCCGAAATGAAAAGTCCTCCGACGTCTTCACCACCGAGGTAATCACCAAGATCCTCAAGGAGGAAGGTAACAGCCTCTTCGATGCTCGATCCGCCAGCCTTGGTCACACGCTTCAAGGTGGCGTTCCTTCCCCTCTGGACCGTGTTCGCGCTACCCGCCTTGCGCTCAAGTGCTGCGAGTTCCTCGAGTCCGAGGCTCTCAAACAGCGCAACTCCTCGTCGACCTCGTCCAAGGTCGGCAGTGGCGCTGCTTTGGAGAAGTCGTACTCGGATGACACTGCCGTCATGATCACTATCCAGGGCTCCACCATTTGCTTCACCTCAGCCACCGACATGGCGAGGAATGCCGACATGAAGAATCGACGCGGCAAGACGGCTTGGTGGCACGAGCTCAAGGCACTCGTCGAGCTGCTTGGTGGCCGTACCGCGCTTGCTGAACTGTAGAAATGCGATGTATGCTTTGCTCCACGTTCCCTGAAACACTTGACCTACAATGCTACGGGCAAAGATCGAAGCAAAGTGTGAAGATTTCGCACCACAAATCGTGTGAGAGACATAGCGATGACTGGAAACGAGGAGAGCGTTTTGTTTTTCAGAAGATGCAAATGGCGTTAGGAGATGAGGCGACGCCGCCTTTGACTGTGAGAATCGGTCAGAGGGTGCCAAAGACGACTGCGTTAGAAAAGGGTACGGCTCGACGAGAAGTGCCACTGTCCTGACAGCCGCATCTGGGGCTACTCATGCTTAACCTACCTCGGATCGGAGCAGAGGTGAGAAAGAACGTCCATCGCTGGTGCTTCTGACATGTGATTGAGAGTCGTTCCAGGTCGAAAAGCTCGCCGATGGGACAACCAAACATGGGCAGTAACCACTCGTGGAGCCAGAGATCTGTTGCTCGGAGCGGACGGATCGGGATCAGGGTCAATACGCGAGCAACTTGAGCCATGGGAAAAGGCGTACTCACCTCCATGTGGACCAAACTCAAACGACATATTGTCGCTCGCTACAGCAGCAAAGTGGCTATTCCACAACCACGCCTTGACCTCTTCAGTCGCCTCAATCCCTGGGAAATTGTCGTTTTCGATCATACCTGTGACCTTCTCGGCTTCAGACGCCTGCTCGAACCACCTGACTACGCCGGTCCTGAGTAGCAGGATGTCGCCGGTGCGCAACTCGGTGTTTTGCCACTCCAGCACTTGCTTGATCTGCGAGAGCGGGATGGCATACGACGAGTTACCAGCAGGGATCGGTTGCAGCTGTGTCGATTCCCACCAGTGAACCCAGTCGACCAATACGCCGCGACCTGCAATGCCGCCGTTGAGGCACCACTTGTGCATGCTGTTCCGCTCGGCTTTGCCGATCTTGCCCGAGTGCAAATCGTCGTGCTTGACGCCGCCGTAGTACATGTGAGATTCTTGATGCGCAAAGTGGTTGAATCCGTCCCATTGCGACGACGTTTGCGTGTTGAGGTGCACCTCGTCGTCGGTAGCATACACGCCCAATCTCTGCTTGAGGTCGATGATCTCGTGATAAAAGTGCTTGCGTTTGTTAGCGGGAACATCAACGCTATCGAGCCCCCAGTCGATCTGCACCCTTTCGCCCGTTTGGATGTTTTCTGCGGCCGATCGAGCGACTACCTCGGGTGTCAAGAGATTGAGAGTTCCGAGCTCATCACCTTTGCCCCACACATTCCACGCACAGCCATGCGGCATACCTGGAACAGCGGGAATGTCATCGAAATTTGGGAGGTCGCCCGCCGCGAAAGCGCCGGTGCGGGCAGCGCCATTGCTGTTTGAAGTAGAAGCAGTCATCACCGTGATGTCGTTCGATCCTCAACGGCGAAGCGAAGTAGATGTAGCGATGCTAACGAGTATGGTCAGAGACGGTCGAGTCGACAAACGGTGGTCTTCATCCAAACGGAACCTTGTTTCAGTCACGTATGCACCAGTCCTACCGATGCAGTTCAACTCAACATGGCGTGCCATCATTGAAGGGTCCGGTCGACGCTGATGAAAGCGGGGCCAGCTCGGTACTGTACACATCGCCGTGGGCAGCCGCAAAAGAGGAGGAGAAAGAGAGAGAGAGACACACACAGAGAGAGAGGCACGTTTATCTTCCTTTCTTTTGCGGAGCTTTCCCACTGAACTTCTCGGCGTGGGCGGGCCGAACAATTGGCCGCCGACTTCGACGTGACCGAATAGCGGCCATTCATCGCCGATGGCCTCGAGACACATCTGCACTTGCCCTTGCCTTTGCCCGCGCGCACCTGCTCGTGCTCGCTTTCAAGAACCTTTCAAGAACCTTGAAAGCAGCAAAGTTCGATTGGGTCGTACTGACTCATCAGTGACGTTCAACTCAGCCTTCGAAAGTTCAATGCCAAACTTGGATGGTCAACCTTCTTCATCAAGCAATCTCTTCTCGATGGGGCGCACACCTATCCAAGTGTCTGGACGTCATGACTTTCATTGACTGCGACAGACACTAAAGAAACGCTACTGTCGCAACACAATCGAAAGACTAGGCACAAAACGACAAGCGAGTGAGTCACGAGGCCAACGAGCGGGTATTCGATGAAGGGAAGAAAGCACGATTATGGATATACAATCCGACAGCGAAGAGTCGAGTGTCGCAGCGATCGCAACGACAACTTATCACGTCGAAGACTCGGAGTTACGAACGTGGTATATTAGGCTCGAAAGTATCGAAGCCAGTAGCCGCAATCAGATTCATACAAGCGGCTCTCCGGGAGGCTCGTAGGCATCGGTCTGCACCTGGCCCTTGTCAGTGACCGAGGTGTGCTCGTAGGTGGCGTCGAGGCCAGCCTTGCGAGCCGAGGCGACGCCAGCACGGCCAATGCCGAACTTGTCGTTGGGCAGCCAGATGGGCTTCTGCTCTCCCGTGAGGGACGGGTGGTAGAAAGCCGACTCCTGCTCCGGGGTAAGGCCGGCAATATCCTCATGCTTTTCGCCACCGGCGCCGGCAGCGTGCACACCATTGCCGTGCAGTTGGCCTTGAACGCCAGAAGCTGGAGCAGCATCGTAGGAAGAGGCGCCTGGACCGTTGAGTGTCCTCTTCTCATTGTAAGCCGTCTCACCCGAAGTGCGGGAGAAGTTGCCCTGGAGCTGCGCGTCAGAGTTGCTGGCAGCGGCGAGCGTAAGAGGCAAAGCGGTCTCGAGCTCCTTGAAAGAATCGTTGAGGAAGTAATGGAAACCCATGACAATGATGATGAGGATGACCATGAAGGCACCCTCGGGAATGGCCGACTGCATCTTGTTGCCACCGGTGGCATCTTCCGACTGGGCGAGGAAGAAGATGGCGGTGAGCATCACCATCTCGACGTAGAGACCGGCAAAGATGTGGCGAATGGCCTTGCCAAAGAACAAACCCGACGTCTCGCTCGAAGGTTTGGTGTCGTAGACGTAGAGGAAGAGGTATTTGTAGCCGAGGAAGAAGAGGAAGAAGGTGAAGGCAACAAAGCCATTGATGATGGGAGCAATGACGACGTAACCGGTTCCGATGACAGTGATCAGTGTCATAGCCGGGAAGAGAGTACCCCAGGCAGGTCCGCCAGTGTCGTGGTCAATGTGCCAGACCTTGCGAGGGGTCGAGGCAAGCAGGAACTTCTTGACGTAGTAGACGGCAAGCGGAGCAAGCTGAGCAAAGAGGCCAGCAGCGCCCGAGAGACCCTGAAGGGCGATAAAGCTGAGGAAGAAGAGCGAACCCTTGGGAATGGCTTCAGCCAAGAGGCCGGGGAATTGGGTAGGCTGCGAGGCAACTTGCTGAACGTAGCGCGTAATCTGGGCTGCATTGGACGAGATGAGGGTAAGGAAGAGGAAGTTTTGCACGATCTGGAAGGCGGCGAAGCGTCCCTGAAGATCGAGCTCAATGCCGCTGCGGGTAGGTGTGCCACTGAGGCGCGAGAGGAGACGCAGGAAGATGGGAAGGAGCATGTTGAGAACAGCGAGGAGCACAGTGGGCAAGATACCTTGGATGATACCGACGACGACGTTGGGAATGCTGTTGAGCCAGCCGAGGAATGGGACACTGCCGGCAAGACCCTTGACGTTGGAGATGATACCGACAAATGCGACAGGAACAGCCCAGAAGATGATGAGCGCGATGGTGATGACCCAGCCGATCAGTGTGCGGATCTTGCGCTCATAAGGATTCATGTTCATGTTGGCCCAGACGACGTCGTCGGGATGAGCCTCGACGTAGCGGTTGGTCATGCGGTAAGGTTCGTGATGAGCCTGAGCCTTGGCAGCCATGTGAGCAGCAATCTGGGTGTTGAAGAGGATGAAAGCACTGGACTGAGCCGGATAGTTCTTGTAGTCGACAGCAATCTCGGAACGCTTCTTCTCGATCTCCTTGTTGAGACGGGCGATCTCTTCGCGGCACCAGTGGATGGTGTCGACCTTTTCGCCCATGCAAGGGATCTTGCCGAGCTTGTGGGTGGGACGCTTCTTTTTGGGAACGTACTGGTCGGCGACTTCGGCGTTGATCTCGAGGTCGGACTGGGGCAGAGAGCCGCTGGCGTCCTCGGCCTTGCCCTTCTTGACGAGCTTGTAGGCGGTCTTGATGAGGCTGGTCTCAGCACCTTCGAGCTTGTTGACCCACTTTTCACGCTCATCGTACAGGTCAGGAAGGTCCTTCAAGTTACGGTTGAGCCAAATCTTGGCGACACCTCCAGGAAGCTGCGAGTAGATCCCTCGGAGCTTTTTCTCGCTGAGAAGCTCGTTGGGGATACCCGTGATGAGCACGGTTCTAGCCTGAGCACTCGAGGCGTGTTTGGGCGAGACGAGGAACTCTTGGCGAAGCTTGATAAACTTGGACATGCGGGAACGAATGTTCCACATGAGCCAGAAGGTAAAGATCCACTGAATGAGGAGTGGGGCGACGTAGCGCTTCTGCTGCTGAGGGCTTTTTCCAACACGGCTAAGAATGAAGCGGTTGAAGCCGTCGCCTTCTCCAGTAGTACCGGCGCCATAGACGGGCATGAGGACGATCCAGGAGAGCAAAAAGATGGGGACAAAGACCCAGAGCATCATCTCGAGATACTCGACAAACATGTACGCGTCAAGGCCATTCTTATCGAGGATGGTAGTGGTGGGCGTCTTGAGCCAGACGGGCAACCAGCCAAAGAGCGATTGAGGGAGAGGCTCGATCTGCTCGTCAGGGGTGACGAGGTAAGTTCGGGGCGCATAGACACGCTTAAAACGGGGACGGGCGAGGAGGAAGACGGCGAAAAGGATCGCAAAGACGATGGCGTTCAGAACGATCGAAGAGATGACGGTCGAGGTGGAAGCACCGCTGTTGGCAGCTTGCTGGGCGGCCGCCTGCTGGACAAGCAGGGCGACCATCACCAGCGTGGCCGAACCAGAGACAAGGTTGATCGGCGGCATGGTGGTGATGAGAGTCGCAGAGACGACGTAAAAACGGTCGTTGCGAAAGGGAGGGTGGAGGTCTTCGTCGTACACAACGTTGTGATGGAGTGCGGAAGAGACGCTGCACAGGTGCAAACGAGAGTCAACAGTTATATGTAGTCCATCAGCTCAACCAAAAGTCACAGATTTCAGCGAAACCTGTCCGTCGCCTCTCTGACAAATTATGTATTGAGGGCATGACGACGGCATCCAGAACTTCACACAGCCTTCGAGCACAAGGATCGCGACATATGCTAGGTGGGTGTCACCCCTTTTCTTTGTTTTCTTTCTCTCTTTCTTCTTTTTGTTTTCACGCAAACCTATGCTGTTCAATCACCGGGTCCAGATCGATCATGCGAAGGCCAACGCAGACCGATGCAGACAAGGAGTGTATCAGTTCAGCACAGGAAGCGAGGTACGCGGTTGCACCGAAGGCACAGAAGGAGGGTCAAGCTCCTGTCGAGGCGTACAGTGAGCCAAACCAAGGGGGGGGAGGAAAAACAAGTGTGTGATGTAGGAGGCTCCGACGTGTGTGTTGCGGGTGAATATGCATTTTGTGCGTGCATGTGTGCGGAGCTGCAGCCGTCGTCGCCTTGTTTTTCGGCTGCATCACCAAGTTTGTATGCAATGTTGTGACGAAATCGATTTCTGCGTCCGAGGCTGTTGATCTGTCTACTGCATGTTCCGTGTTTACGTCTCGGTGTAGTGTACATGCACGTCTGACGTCGCGATTCTCCTGCGAGGAATTTCCGAATCGCCTCCTTTCAAAGCACTGTAATCTGACTGAGCCCTCTTATCCTCTCCGGACTTTTTTTTTATTTATTCATTCATTCATTCATTTATTTATTTATTATCTTTTTGCGACGTACACGAACGAGCGTGCCGAAAGGGTGAAGTCATTGCATGGGACTTGGCATGATAGCAGGGACTGGATGTCATTGACGCAGTCTCCCGCGTTTGTGATCAATCACGATGCGCTGCCGTTCAGTCATCGAGGCTGCCCTACGTTGCGCCTCGTCTGCTTGGCTTCCTTTTCTCGTTTCTGCATCCAGCCCTTCTTATTGCCAAGTGACGAAAGCGATCCCTCTGTATTTGCGTGGGGAAGGCTGCGGCGATCATCCAGGCGAGGCCCGATTTTGCTTGGCTTTCTTCCTTGTGCCGTCCAAATGTAGACCAGGTCTGATCAGCTGAAGGATGGATGTGTACGTAAGAAAACAAGATGTCAGAAGGCAGCAAGCGAAGCGACGCGGTCGAGAGAAAAGAGCAGCGAGGTAGAGGAGAGAAAGAATAACGGGGGACAGAGCCAGATTGGCTACGCAGTGTACATGTGCTTTGCTCACGATACTGCTCCGACAGGATCGATAGCAATCGACTCGGGTTCCAGAACTTCGTCTGGACGTCGCTCCTGCTCTGAGAGCAAGCCTGGCCGAGCTCGAGCGCGATCTCAGCCCAATCGAAAGTACCGACATTGCAGTCCATTGCAAGATCCGTTCTCCTTCGTCGGTCAGTCATCTCCTCTTTCAAGCGTCAAGTCGCGGCGAGAGGACCACCCCCAAATTCCAAGCGACTCAATGTGAAACCTTCTGATCGTAGGGTCCTAATGGTGTTTCTCACGTGCCGAACATTGGTTCGCAGTTCGGTCGGATAATATCGTCAGGAGCTAAATTGGGCGGCGGCTCAAAATCCGCTGCTTTCAATGATTCCGGCCGACCCAGCAACTCTGAGACCAGCGTACAGTGGAATGAATCGAGCCAGCATGCTGTCCCAATGACAGGAAGGCTGGACAGAATGCCAAAAATCATACGACTGCAGCCCTGTCGCCCTCGAATCAACCTTTCTATTGTGCTGCAGATAATGCAAGCGCGTTTCCGCCTTCTCTGCAAGGATCTACAAGGCAGATGGGCAGGCGTCACAGATGCAGCGGAATCAATCGAAAATCTGGACTGCGGCTCGGAGAGTTTTCCGAATCAAGACGGTCGCACCACGCCTCAAGCCCACCTCTGACCGTGACATTTTTCATGTTCACGATTCCTCCTGATCAGAGACACCTTGTGAAGTTCCCTCTGCCTCGACGACAGCAGGCACATTCAAAGACATCGCGAGGATGCCTGTCCCGGTCGCTGACCTTGTCCGGTTGACAACTTTCGTCTGGTGAAGAGTGAATCACCCCCTAGCTGCCTTCTTTTGCGACCTTGAAGTTCGTCAGCAGCGGATCATTATAGGTACGTCGGCTGCCATTTGAGGCTCGGCGATGGCAGACTCAGCGACAACTTTCGGTGCTGTGCCGCACAGTCGAACGGACGTTTCTTTTTCCTTGTAGCAACGGTCTCAGGGCTCAGCGCGTGGTCTGCAGCATCAGCTCAGACCGGGCCTCATCGGGTTTCAGTTCGAAATCGGGCAATCGATGAGCAACAGCTTGTGGTCCTGGCTCAGCTTGCGATGGTCCGTGGCATCTCATGGCCGAATTTGCCGGTTCGTTTCGGTGAACATCCATGATGCTGATGATGCTGAGCGTCCGGCATATTGTGGTCCAATCCACAATTGATCTTCACACCTGACTACGTCGCTGCAGATGACATAGAATCTGCTTTCACCTGCTCCACAGCTTCGAATGCGAGCTTGTCTTCGTTGACCGCTTCGAACGCGACCAGGGAGAGCTCGACGAGACGTCCTTCCGCGAAACGCACGAAGGTAGCGGCAGCTTTCTCCGATCAACTTATAATACTTTGAGAACAAACGTCTTTTCGACCCTTTTCATGCTCTTCACGACGGTGGCCGACACAACCTCGGACGTTTCTAGTCAATTCAGCATGATGACATTGCAATCACCGGGAATACAGAAACAGCAGCGCAAGACGATAGCAGAGAGAAGAGAATTCCTTGATCACATACAGCATATCATTAGATCGGAGCTGGCTGGCTGAGGTTGACGTGAACTGCCTTGATGTTGGTGTAGTTGCTCAAAGCATACTCGCCCAACTCTCGGCCAATACCCGAGGCTTTGTAACCGCCGAATGGCACCTGGGGAATGAGCTGATTGTAGCAGTTGACCCAAACAGTGCCAGCCTTGAGCTTGTGGGCCGTCTCGATGGCGCGGCTGATGTCTCGGCTGAAGACGGCGGCGGCAAGACCGTAGATCGAGTCGTTGGCGACGCGGAGGAGGTCCTTCTCGTCCTTGAACTTGGTGACGACCACGACGGGACCAAAGATCTCTTCCTTGGCAATCTTGGCATCATGGGGAACATCAGTGAAGATGGTGGGCTCGATAAAGTAGCCCTCGTTACCCTTGCGCACACCACCGAGAGCGAGGTTGCCGTCCTTCTTTCCGGATTCAATGTACTCCATGATACGGTCGTACTGGAGCTGCGACACCTGGGGACCCTGGAAGGTGTTGGCGGCAAAGGGGTCACCGACCTGCAAAGCCTTGCAATAGGCGGTCATCTTCTCCATGAAGGCGTCGTAGACCGACTCCTCGACGTAGACACGCGAACCGGCACAGCAGCATTGGCCGTGGTTGAACATGATACCGAAAGCGGACCAACGGACGGCCTGGTCGAGGTCGGCGTCCTTGAAGATGATGTTGGGCGACTTGCCGCCGAGCTCGAGCGTGACCTTCTTGAGGTTGGTCGAAGCAGCAGCCTTCATGATGTTGCGGCCAACCAGGGTGGAACCTGTGAAGGCGATCTTGTCGATGTCCATGTGCTGCGAGATGGCGGCGCCAGCGACGGGACCGAAACCGGAGACGACGTTAACGACACCAGGAGGGAAACCGGCCTCGACGATAAGCTCGCAGAGCTTGATGGCGGAAAGAGGGGTCTGCTCGGCCGTCTTGAGTACGATCGTGTTACCCGTGGCAAGCGCAGGTCCGATCTTCCAGGCAAACATGAGCAAGGGGAAGTTCCAAGGAATGATCTGTCCACAAACACCGATGGGCTCGTGGCGGGTGTAGTTGAGACGAGCAGTGTCGACCTCCATGACCTTACCGTGATTCTTGTCGGCCCAGCCACCGTAGTAGCGCAGATTGGCAGCGACGGCGGCGACGTCGAAGCCCTTGGCGATCGAAAAGGCCTTGCCGTTGTCGAGCGATTCGATGGCGGCGAGCTCATCGATGTTGGCCTCAACCAGGTCGGCAAGCTTCATCAAGAGCCTGCCACGAGCGTCACCGGGGGTGTTCTCACCCCAGACGGTATCGAAAGCCTCACGCGCAGCCTTGACGGCAACGTCGACATCCTTGGCGGAAGCCTCGGCAACTTGACCGATCTCCTTGCCGGTGGATGGGTTGATCGTGGCAAACGTCTTGCCGTCCAGAGCAGGAACGAACTTGTTGTTGATGAACAAGTCGGCCTGGACGGTCGACTTGATGCCGGTGGGAAGGTCAAGGTTGAGAGTCGGCATGCTGATGAAAGTGTGAGCGTGCGCGAATGTGTGTTGTACGGAGGTCTAATCGGCCCAAGTTGGGCGATATGTCGATGATTATATACGTCTTTCGTCTTCTGACTGCGGGGCAAAGGTGAGCCAGTCGGTCAGGTGGATGGCCTCGGCTCGATGTTGAAACAAGCGCGCAAGCTGCGCATACTGTACCTCGACGAGGCAGCACAGGGCGGCCAAGGGATCGTGACAGATGCGCCTTTCGACTCGCACCTAGCCTCACCTCTCCCGGTTGCGGCAGCTCCAGCTTTGATGCAGCTCGCCGCTCATCCCAAAATCACTTCGGTCAAGAGCCGCACGGCTTCGCCGCAACCAAGCCTGATTCGCTCCTTTTTTTCCCCTTCTCTCTCTCCCTTTGCCTCACACCTGCTTTCCTCGGCAACACAAACTTGCCGACAGGGTTTCTGCCCCTCGCTCTTTCTTTTTCTTTTTTCTACCCTTTTCCACTTTACCTCCGCTTTTCCCCCGCACGCACAGACACACTTTTGGGAAGAACGAATCCACACGGACCACCACCGGGAAATCACACAGAAACTGAACCAAATTACTGGTGTACAGATATATTCTACTGTTTCGAACCTCGCTCCTCGGCCATTTATTCAGCGACCTTTTCGGTTTCGGCCCTTCCGGTCTCGTCTGGTTCCAAAGCCATGATCAGTCGTTGATCGGCTTATCAGGTTGGCCGAGGGCATCGATTCGAAGCAGGGGCATCATCGCAGGGGCGAACGTGAACAGACCAAAGAGCGAAAAGCTTGCTACTAAATGTTCTTGCAGGCGGTCACAAGAAACGGGCTCTACGACCTCAATGTGAATGGTCATGCGTTCGCTTGTTTCGCCTAGCTTCCGCCACCATTTAGAGAAATTTGAACCCGTGCTTCGCTCGCTTTTCAAGGCTTCGATTCCCTCTCATCTGACAAGATGACGTGCGCCTGACTGCCGCAACAACGGTCCGTGACAACTCTCTCCCTCTCTGTTTCCTCGTGGGGGAGTTGGTGCGCTTCTCTATCAATCTCGGCCATTCGCTCTTCAATGTTTGCGCTGCCGCCACCGAAAGCATCCTACCAGGTAGTCACAGGTGTCTGTACATGCTTCTTTCTTCGTTTGTGCCTGGACTTGAGGTCCATGAGACGAGTTCATGATTGGAGCACATGCCGAAAGCAATGACTCTGCGTTCAGACCGAAATGCGCCTTTGCCTTTTCGCTCATCGTAAGGTCACGCGATACAATCAGAATTGCTGATTGCAGACCCAAGGTCCACCTCAGGCCCGCATTCTTTCGCTTCGCCACTCCTACCTGTCACGCTGACCGTAGTCCTTGCTCACAAAGTCCAGAAGGCAAGGGCGACGACTAGTTCAAAGCAGTGCAGATAACGCCGCGCCTCGACCATGTGCCGTTACACTCAAGAGGATCTCGGACTCGAACTGTGTAAACATGTACGTGTATATGCGTGTGTTTTGTGGTTTCGTGTGCGTGTGTGTCACTGTCGATGTGAGCCTTCCTCTTCTTAGCCTTTGCCGCCATCCTCGAGGAAAGTCACCGACGAATCCGACATCATGACCGAACTTTATACCCACTCAGCCAAGAGTGACACTCTCTGCAGCACATTGCGTTCCTTATATCGTCGTCGTGTCATCACTCTGCCCGCCTCTATATCAGCCAGCCTGGTGCACTCAAGAGCACACGCTGAATTACTCCTGTTGTTGCGTAAAAAAGCTCTTGGCTAAGATTGCGGGACAAAGCCGCACCTCTCGACCCTCCCCTTCGCCGATGCGTTGTGCTTAAATCTGCTTTTGCCTGCCTGAAACTGTGACTCCCGTCCTCGCCTTCCAGCCAGCCGTCCTCCCCCTCTGAAAGCAGTCAACGCTTGGTTACCATCGGGAGCATCAAATCCCGATGACATCAGGAGAGGGTTCGAGGCCGGGAACTCCGATTCCGACGTCTTGCCTCGGGCAATTTGAATGTTTCGACCCTTTGACAGCTTTGGACAGCTGTGTAGCTTCCAAAATCTCTCGCGCAATTAAAGCGCCATCTGCCAGACACCTCTTGATCCGATCAACGCCCTTTCATCTTCGCAGATAGCTATTCACCACTTACGGTTACTGTCGGTCGGGAGTAATGGCATTCGTGCTGATTGTGAATCTCAATTTGCGTGGCGAAACAAGGGTAGTGAACTTTGACAGCAAGCTGGGCGGAACCATCTGCCGATGGCCAATTTTCCAATGATCAGGCGGTCACGGCGATCTGGTCTCTCGGATGATTTGCTGGCCGGCGACAGCCGACCAAGGATTGAGCATGTTTTTACCAAGGACGCGCTTGTGACACGGCCAAACGACCGAAAGAAGAGCCGGGCGGCAACCCATCCGCACCAGGACCATCAGCTGGCACAAATACGAATCACTGGTCGTCCTGACGTTCCTGGATATGACAGGCAGTGAACGGCAGGATGTCCCTCTGGTAGATTGGCGATTCTACGTAGTTGTCCACAGCAAGAACGTCGATCTCAGCTTCAGCGCGCACCTCAGCTTCGAGCGACAACACGTGCGGCCGGAGGCCGAAGGACTCGAGGCATGGATACGTGCTCGAGTCCTGGGTACCTCTAATGACGATGTAGACAAAGTCATCTCCCGGGTTGGGCCTGGCAATTTCGGACGATGCATTGGTTTGGACTGGTCGAGAAGACCGTTGGTGATTTCCAGAGAGAGACCATCAGGCTGAAGCCAAGAAGAGGCCTTTAACGAAAAGCTTTTTTTTCTGTTACGTCCTACGCCGCTGTTAGATCCTGCATTGATCAGGATCTTTGACGTGAGGCTGCGAAGAGAGAAAAGAAAGGGTAATCAGGGATCGCAACTTGTGCGTAGCGGCTGTCCAAGCGAGGTGCGTGTGTGGAAGCGACGTGAGGTGACTGATGCGCGCGTTGACATTGAATCCGATTGATGGCTCTTTTTGGCGCTCGAGGATCTTGGGCGACTTTGCAAGCGAGCAAGAACCCCTGCTGCCTCCCCTGTGACCGACCTTGGACTCGTCCCATCATGACTGAATCCGCTGGCAGTCACTGTACCGAGTTTTGCTGATCAATGATCAAGTGGTCGCTTGGCGGCGTGAGGGCGGCCAAGGGGCCATCATTGACAGGCTTGCATGGCAACTGCAAGCGTCACTTCCATCGCGTTATGTTGGATTTTTCGCGTCGTCAAAAATTCAAGATCCGCTCGCGAGCTTTGATTTCATGTGTACCGCTGTACGGACGGGCGCACCGGCTCATCCGTTGAGTACGAGGACAGTAGCCTTCCGCTGAGCTTTGTCGGAGCCAAGACTCGTCTTTCCGTATGGTTACATGCACAGGAAGGCGTGGCCAGATCTCCATTCACGATTGATAGAGGACGAGAGTGTGTGTGTGTGTGTGTGTGTGTGTGTGTGTGTGTGTGTGAGTGAGAAGGAGATAGCTCAGGTAAGCACCAAGCACCAAGCACTTATGCGATGATTCGGTCGGTCGGGAAAAATCTTATCCGATCATGCTCCCTTGCTCGTCCTGTTCGTCCAACCGGAACATTGCTGGTGAGCACTTGTCATCTCACCTTGAGCTTGAGACTGCCCTCGAGCAGGGTCGACCAAGGCAGCGTCCACATGTAAGCGCGAGGCTTTTCGTCCTTGGATGGGACGTGACTTTGCCCTTCAGCTATTGTATCACAAGTTCAGCAAGAGGCAATCGTCATGGATGCCTAGCCTTGGTCATGAACTCCTTCGAGCTGGAATCTGCCAGCTGCGGATCACAAGGCTGCTATGATTGGCCGAGCTCCCTTCCTCGAAAGCATGGTATTCAGCCCCTTGCTTGCGAGCGGCTTGCTGCAACGATGAGATTCGCGAGGCAATCGTGGCACAAGCGCCCGTCCTGTTTTGTTTTTTATTTTCTTTGTTTTATAATCCTGTTTAACTTTAATTAAGAGGACCAATGATAATCGAACAGGAGGTGAGCCGCTGTTTGTCTCTCTTTCTCCTGGCTGAGTAGAAAGACAGAGACATACTCTCGACTGTCCCGCACACGCAACACTCGCGACCCGCAGTGTTTCAGTCGTACGCAAGCAAGGCAAGCAGGAGAGAGCAACATCCGCCCAAGTCGACCCACCCTTACACATCACATTGCACGCTACAACTCACACGCACTTGCATGCTCACACAGTCCAAAGCACATTTCACAATTGGCTTTGACATGCTTCTGTATGCACAACACTGCTTGATCCTCGCATGCTACTCTTCGTCCAGAATCCATCGACGTTCACATCAGCCGTGATTGGATTCATCTTGTCTCAAGTCCTAGACGAGCATGACCACCTTGCTCACTTGCTCTTCACCACCTTCAATTAATCTAACTTCAAAGCGCATCCAACGCAACGGTTCGAATCGATCGCATTGATTCATTCATTCGTTCGTTCGTTCGATCCTCCTCGCGCATTCTCGCGCTGGCTTCATCGCACCCACTTTCTACGCCCGCGCCTGGTCCCCCCGACGCTCCGTCGGCCAACCTTTTCTTGTCATCTTCGACCCCGCCTGTCTCATCTCGTCCAACCTCATCTTGACCTCTCTTCTTGAAAGCTTATCGTCAGCTTCCCACCGAGCCGCTTCCGGTATTCGTCACCCTCTTATGCACTCTAGCAAGCCACCGCTGCTCCGACGTTGCTCACTCGACCAACATATCATTTGTCGCTCTTGATCGCTCGACAGGCCCACTCTGACACCTCGACAACGCCCAATCGATTGTCCTCGTAGCGACTGGCCATCATATTCTCGCATCCACTTCGCTCCATCCACTTCGCCGTCGGCTTTGGACCTCGACCGCTGCCACTGCGTGCCAAGAGCATCTGCGCTCGGCTCTTTGCAATCCTATCGCTCAACCATCTCATCTTTGCTCTTTCTTTCGACGCTCGTTACGGTCTTCGTCACCCTTGCCTCGTCTTTCTGTCAGCAAACTCCGATTCCCAGTGGCAATCTTGACCATGTCTTTGCGTACTAGTAGCACCTAAGCTATGGCACAGGTTGCTTCCAGCTCGAGGCTATCCTTTGAGCCCCCACATCGCGATCCTCCTCGTCATCGCCACAACCGTCTTGCCGACGACGTGG
This sequence comes from Ustilago vetiveriae, assembly GCA_928722275.1. Taxonomy (NCBI): domain Eukaryota; kingdom Fungi; phylum Basidiomycota; class Ustilaginomycetes; order Ustilaginales; family Ustilaginaceae; genus Ustilago; species Ustilago vetiveriae. The sequence continues at coordinate 25,176 of CAKMXE010000005.1, forward strand.
TCCACTCGCCATCTGCCATGCAAGCCTCTCCCACTTCACGACCTCCCGGCGATGGTCCTTCTGCCTCGCACCACCTCCCATCCGCCTCACATGCAGCATCCACCTCCCCCTCGGCTTCTTTACGGCCACCAGACGAGCAGATGCCCACAACCGCCGCTTCGCTCATGCGAGAAGGTCCAAGAGATTTCACCGTCATCAAGGACGTCGGTGATGGCTCTTTCGGTACCGTATGTCTGGCAGACTGGAAAAGTCCCCTCCCTAGCGGCACCATGCTTTCTCCCATGCAGCATCCTACCACTCGTCCCGAATACATTGGCAAGCGTCTCGTCGCCATCAAGAAGATGAAGAAACCTTTTCCAAGCTGGCAAGAATGCATGAAGCTCAAGGAGCTCAAATCGCTCCTCACAATACCGCCGCATCCAAATCTCATTCCACTCTACGATGCCTTCCTCATGCCCACCACAAAGGAGCTTCACTTTGTCTTTGAATGCATGGAGGGCAACCTCTACCAACTCACAAAGTCGCGCAAGGGCCGTCCACTCGCCGCAGGCCTGGTCTCTTCCATCTACGAACAGATCGTCCTGGGCCTGGATCACATCCATCAGCACGGCTACTTTCATCGCGACATGAAGCCCGAAAATTTGCTCATCACCACAACCGGCCTCGCAGACTACCCTAACCTCCAGCCTGGCATCGCCCCGGAAAGGGACGTGCTTGTCATTGTCAAGCTTGCCGACTTCGGCCTGGCCCGTGAAACGCTCAGCAAACCGCCGTACACCGAATATGTTTCGACGCGTTGGTATCGAGCTCCCGAAGTCCTCCTGCGCTCGCGTGACTACAGCAATCCGGTCGACATGTGGGCCCTCGGCACCATCCTCGCCGAGCTTGTCAACCTCAAGCCCCTCTTCCCCGGCCACAGTGAAGTCGACCAAGTCCTTCAGATCTGCGAAGTCCTTGGTGATCCGAGCCACAGCTACGGTCACGACTCCCGCAACAGGCGCAACGGCGGTGGTCCCTGGGATCGAGGCATCCGCATGGCAAGGGCCGTCGGCTTCACCTTCCCCATCCGCAAACCCGCCAAATTCTCCAAATTCTTCTTGGATCGCGTCCCGCAGAACCTCATCGACTGCATCGAAGATCTCCTTCGTTACGATCCCAAAGCCAGGCTCACCAGCAAGGACTGCATTCAGCACGACTACATGCAATTCGATGCTCCTCGACTGCGACCTCCGCAAGCCAAGCCGCTCGTCAGCGCTACAGCTCCTATGCGTCCGCAGCCGTCCGCAACACGCCCTCTGCCACCGTCCCACTCCACGCCTCTCTCTTCCAACGCGAGTCGACCGCCCTTCGGAGCTGCGGACGCCAATCTGAAACCTTTGGCAATGCTGCGTCAAGCGGATGGCTCCCCTATCGTCATGGTCAATGGCGTACGCTCTCAGATCAGTGGCGCCGGCCCTTCGGATCAGAGTCCCACTTCGATGCAAACACCTGCGTCGCCAATGCAAGAGGATGCAACTGATGTCCATTGGAGGTCGCCCGTTGCTTCCATAAGCAGGGACGTCTCCCTCTCCGGCTATCCTGCGTTCCCAGATTCCGCGTCCCTCTACGCAGCTAGCACTTCGACCCATCAAGACGGTCCTTCTTCCAATGCGCCCTCCTCGGATGCGACAATGGTGCTGTCCGATGCTCAGCTCACGCAGTCCACGCTTAAGCACATCGACCCTCGTCACGCACAGGCACTGCAAGCACATCAGTACGAACAGTACCAGCGCCAGCACCGCCAGGATGCCAGTCAGACATCGAGTTCTGGTTACGATCCACATGCTGCTGCCATCTACGATCGCGATGCTGCACTCCGAGTAGCTGCCTTTGTACCCTTTTCCGGCTCCTACCCCGGCTCGTCCATGTCCGCTCAGCTACCTGCCGCAGCATCCTCCGGAGAACTGTCGCAGAAGAATGACTCGAATGCCAGCAACGAGACCATTGGCTCGCGCGACAAGGAAAGGCGCCGAAGCAAAGGTTGGGGCCTCAACATCTCCTCCAAGTTCGGAGGCAGCGGAAGCAGCGGCACGCTTGCTGGTAGTGGCAGCGGTGGAGCCATCAACACGAACCCGCACCAGTACGCAGTCTCGAGTGCGGGCGCGGGTCGTGTCCCGCTCAATGGACACATGCAGGACTCCAGGCCATCGCTCGAGCCGACGCCCGCCCAGCGCATTGCTGCCGAGCACTCGAGTGCAACGTCGGCTCCCTTGCCCAACGGCGCACCAGCAAAGGCAATCGACCCCAAGAAAGCCAAGAAAGAGGCCGAAAAGGCGGCACGCGAGGCCGAGAAGGCCAAGCGAGAGGCTCAGCAGAAAGCGGCGCGCGATCGTGCGCGTGCCGTCATGCAGAAGCGCAACCAGCTCCTAGCCTCGTCCAACAGCAAGGATCCTGTCGAATGGCTCAACGGAGCCGTTCAATCCGAAGAGCTGTATCGGTCGAGTCCGAGCGAAAAGGCACGCGGAAAACAGCCTGCCATCCCAGGATCCCAGTTGTCGCCTTCCATGCCCAGCTTTGCCTCCGGTGAATTCCCCCGTTCGCCATTGCAGCCACCCAGCCATGGACTCAGTCCCGATTACGGCAGCAACGCCAATCCGGCAGTGGCCGGCAGCATGGCCTGGCGGGGGGTAGGTGCTGGCAGATACAGTCGGTCGAACAAAGCGCGCAGGCGGGAGCATGACGATGACCACTCTATGTCGAGCTTCGAAGACGCTATCGATCCGCGCAGAGCCTCGCTCCAATCCTATCAGACGGGCGACAGCGATCCTGGACCGGGCACGGGCCAGCAACAGACGCAGTCACACTTTGTCCATCGAGCCAGCTCGTCTTCGTCGCTTGCTTCGGCGCCCTCGCTGGTCGATCAACGCCGCTTTGCTCCCTCACTCGAATCTCACCGCAGCTCGGCAGAGACGCGCTCCATCAGCTCCCTCGATCACCAGCTCATCACCAATATGGAGAGAATGACGGCTGCAGAGGCACGCACGCGCACGCCTGGAAACGTGTCGCCGGGTCCTGCCCATGTCGTCGGAGCCCGTCAGTCTCTGAGTCGCCAAAGCCGTACCAACAGCCGTGCTTCGTCCACTTCTGCGCATCGTCAAGGATCCGCCTCACCGTTGCATCACGCTAGCGGCATTCCTCGCTTCCATCCCTACTCGCACGGCGGACCTGTGACGCCTTCGACTGGCTACCACCCAAACTACCAGCTGCCTCCGCTGCACCAGAGCCTGGCGCATACCGGCGGTGCACAGCGAAGCGATACGGGAGGCGATGCGAGTGTGCCAGCGTCCTTTTACGCAAGTGCCAGCCATCCTCAGCAGCATGCGCATCAGCATCACGTCAATCCTATCTTCCACGTACCTGCTGGCAACGGCAGCCAGGGCACTACTCTGCCGCCCTTCTCATCCATCGCAGCGTCCATCGAGATTCCAGCCATCGACGACAAGGCGACGCAGATGCTGTACTCGCAGACGCGACCCTCAGGTCCGCTGCCACAAAGCTGACCTGCGCGCTTCTTTCTTGCTTCCCTATCCCTTCACCTAATCATGGCTCTGAGGCCAGTCGTCGCATCTGCATGTGCCACTGGCGCTCTTTGTCCTTCCACTCTCAGTGCTCTGTTCTCGCATAACTTAATCGTGTTTTGATGCACCTCATACCATCGATGCTCGCCAATACCATCGTTTTGCACTTTCCAAGGCTGCACTTGTGCTTGTCTTGTGTGTTCTGTCGTTCTCCTCGTGATGATCTTGTTCCAAACGGATAGATGTGTTTCCGCATTCGCGCCGGCAAACGACTGTACGTCGTTCGATTCAGGCAATTGGGGGTAAAACCAACCAAAAACAACAAAACCCCTGAAAACATCTACGGTGAGAACAAGATCAGAAACGAGAAAAAAAAAGTTTGAAGAATTTCTCCGAATCCGGGAATTGAACCCGGGTCTGCGCCGATTTCTGCGCGGAGAAAGCGTCAATAGAATGACAAGGCGCCGTCATAGCCACTAAACTAATTCGGACGCGTTCATATTCTTCGGAATCTTCTATGTGATTATAATCCTTCATGCCTCACGCAATCGACAGGCGCAATAGATGGTTGGATGTCTAGCCTCCACAGCTTGCGATGGAGGGTACGGTGTGCCAATCATTACTGGATGTTCCGAACGGATCAATGACATTGTTATTGACTGGTCCATACGGATCCGAAAAGCAGTCATGAGCGATCACAAATCTACAAATGTGACTCGGTTGGCGACTTGGATGCCAATCCGGGTAGCCCACAGTGGTGGGCATCTGCGTACCTCGTCGCCTCGTTGGGCTTCGACATCAGCGACGATGGAGCCAAAACGTGATGAGAGCGTTTCTGTGGCAACGGCCTGCTGCTCCGTGGTTCCTTTGTCTGAGTCCGGGTGGAAGACGGAGGCGATACTGGCGTGGAAGCGAGCCTCGTCGTAGTACGCCTTCGCTCGAAACGCGCGCCGCAGCTCAGCGCCAAGAGTGGTTGAGAGTTTGTGGAACTGTTCTCGTCCGGACCCCACTTCGAGCACCATGAACTGCCTGGAAAGATCATCATTGGAGAGACAGGAGATTTTCGAGAACGTAAATTGGAAGCTCGAGATGGCCTGTTTGAGCTGCCGTGCTTGTGCTACGGCGACCTTGACGAAATCGTCGCGTTCGTAGCTTCGTACGGTGAAAGGTCGCGTCAAGGAAATATGGAGCCGTTCCCCGCACGGCGATGGTGATGACTTGGACGTTGAAGCCGGGTTCGAGATGCGTCCACCATGCGTCGTCGAAGCAACATTCTCTCTCAGGTCTACAAGGGATTGATCAGATCCCAGCAGTTCTTGCAAGATTCGATGACTTCTTTGGATGCATTTGCTTAGAGCTGGACTCACAACGACTTCGACAAAGCAGTAGCAAAGCCAGTCACCTCGCGCAACCTTTGTATCAGGACGATCTTGACATCCATCATTTCTGTCAAGCTGCAAGGCGTCTGCCTCAAGTGGCGCCAACTTTCTCTTAGGACGAGATGCAACGACGATGTTTGGTCGATTTTGGTCCGGCTGATCCCTCTTCACTTTCCCGGTGGTAGCAGTAGGTTGTTTCGATTCGTTCGATTGGGCCTCGGAATCTGTATCCGAGTCAGCATACTGAGACAGGACAGCGAGAGCCCCGCTCATGTCCTGATGTCGGATGCCATGTCCTTGTGTAGCTCTCGGAACGAAGCGCTGCAGCTAGGGTCTAGGTGTACGGTACATGGGGGTGGAGGCTGTGAGCTGACCGAATTCCGAATGAGGGCGAATCGCATTGCTTCTGTATAGGATCTTTCTCGATCCCGATCAATTCGCCTGTGCGGTTGCGTTAGAACTCCAAATTCAATTTCCAAGCATGTTCTAAGGTTTGGAGAAAAGTTCCCACGGTCGAATCGATTTTTGGTTGAATTTCGGCGTTGTAAAGCATCCGAAATGACAGTATGAGGACTCGAATTCAAAAAAAGAATTAGAAAATGTAATCAGCCGAAATGCCAGTTGGTCTCTCACTTGATGAAAATCAGCGGTGTACGGAGGATCTTGAAGTTGGACGAGGGCCTTGGCCAACAGCAGCTTCGGCTCGCCCAGAGCTCTCAAGCAAAGAAGTGAGCCAAGCCAGGCTAGAGGCAGGCAAGGAACAGCGCTGAAGGCGTGAGATATGTTCTTGGAATGAGAGCCAAGATTGAATCTGTGTGTGTACGTGTGTGTGTCCCCGCTAGAGTGCGGTTGGCTGCTAGGTTTTGGCTCGTCACCATCCTCTACTCTTCTTCGTTACCACCAAGAATTCGTCAAGATGGTGAGTACGACATAGCCTTTGATAGAAGTCGACATCGCCAGCCAGATCACACGACCTCAGACATAGCTACCGCCGCTACTGCATGCACACCATCCCGCCACGCGCGCAAAGCCCGCCCTCTGATATCTCCGTGGAAGAATCATCTCGCGCAAAACATAGCGACATTGTCATTGGAGCAATCCTACGTAGGCAAAACAACTTCCGACCTTCTCGCGTTACACAGCAGTGACTTCAATCGCCATCAACCTCAGCAGGCATCAGCAGTCTTGCGACGGGTCACCGTCGCGTCTTCCACTCAGAAATGACTTTAGCGATGGAACGTCATGCTCGCTTGTCTGCAGCAAGGATGTACTTGCAGGTTTCGATCTCGGAGGACTACGCACCCGCACCAAGCGCCAACGATACAGTCAGCATTCTGCAGCGAATTTGCAAGGACAATGGAACTGATGATAGGCAACAATACAGGATTGTTGTGCTGCGGCAACAATCAAACAGCAATCGAGGCTGTTCGTCTTGATAGGCGGACACAACACGAACAGCTCGATCCTCATTGTTCGTCAGAGAGGCAGGTAGTTGCCGAGCGATAGATTTGCAGCAAATTCGCGAGACTCTAAAAGATGACGACTATGTGACAGACAACCCGCCCCCGCTTTCAAGAGCTCACACATCAGCGTCCCGTCCTCGCATTGGTTTACCTTCCCCCGACACTTCTCCTCAGTCATTCAGCTGCAACACTGTCAATCTCAGTGACAATCATGGACCATTCTTTCAGGAAACGTCTCTGATCTTGGTCTGGCATCGGCCCGTCGGCTTCTCATCATCCTGTTCCTCAACCAGATGATACCGTCCCACTAACCTCTCCATCCTTTCTTGACTCATTGTCCGCGATTGACACTGCTAGGACTCCACTTCTCCCGTCACCCTCCGAACTCGCAAGTTCATCACCAACCGTCTGCTCCAGAGGAAGCAGATGGTTCTCGATGTCATCCACCCTGCCCGCCCCAACGTCTCCAAGGCCGAGCTCTCGGAGAAGCTTTCGGAGATGTACAAGACCCCTAAGGAGCAGTGCGTCGTCTTCGGCATGCGCACCGCCTTCGGTGGTGGACGCTCCACCGGCTTTGCCCTCGTCTACGACTCGCGCGAGTCGATGAAGTTCGAGCCCAAGCACCGTCTTGTGCGCATCGGTCTCGCCGAAAAGACCGAGAAGGCCTCGCGAAAGTTGCGCAAGGAGCGCAAGAACCGTGCCAAGAAGGTCCGTGGTATCAAGAAGACCAAGGCTGGCGACGCTGCCAAGAAGAAGTAAACGTCGGTCCTTGTTGCCCGTCCCAATACCGTTCTTGCCTCTTTGTCTCCGCCCTTTCCCCTACTTGCAGCAGTCCTGCCTTTCTCATTTTCATGGACCCTCACCGAGCTGCGCAACAGCACTCTGAACGCATTGCCGACGAGCTTTCGCCCCTTCTTTCGAAGTTGGCATCATCATAGCGTCCCGTGCTCATGCGACACTTCCCGAGAGACCTACCAAAATCCTTCTGCTGCATTGGCATTTCTCTCCTTCACTTCATCACCACATTACGACTGCAATTGTACCATCACACATTTCCTCTCAAGATGGCTGCATGCATGTATTGATCTTGTCTGCTAGTTCTTTCTTGTTCCAAAAACCACCCGAAATATCGAAAGAAGGCGGTGTCATTCTTCCCATATCGACATACATTTCCTTTTCTGTTGGGCTGTGACCATTGGCCGGAAAGGACGGCGGCCCAGGCGCGCTGCACAGTGCATTGAGTTGAGTCGACTGTGCATCGATAACTTATGGAAGCTTCGAACACGCCGGAGAGCAACACGCGAGCCGGTGCAGGTCCCATTGGCGGGAGAAGCTCGAATCATGCTACGAACAGATTAGATCGGTTGGAATGAATTACTATTACATGCAGAAGGAGGATTGAATGCAGGGAAATGTCTATCGAGCTCAGCGATAGAGAAAAGACAGAATGGTTGAGCGTTCCATGCTCAAGACTGAGCCGATGCTTGTGGCTGAGCAGACTCTGGAGATTCAACGTCCTCGAACAGACTGCCGCTCAGACCAGGCTCAGGAGGCGGAACTGCTTGGCGCACTTGTTTTTGCGCTTCGATGAGAGCCAGACGGCGTTCGTTGAGGACAAACTTGATTCGTGCCATGGATTTGCGAACCTGTCGATGGAAAACAAAGATCAAGATCAGTCAATCGAAACTCCTAGTAGCCGAAATCAAAGGCGGGCTTCTACTTACCCTGTGATTCTTTCGACCTAGATTCTGAGACCACATTCTTGCGGCCTGCCTTGCTCCGACTCGGTGCAATTCCTCCCATGCGGTCGCCAATCTATTCCTCTCCATCAGCAGCACGTACCACAAGGTGTGCAGATCCTTGGAACTCTTGAGCCTCAATTCGCTGGCCAGCCACGAACGGCTATCCGCATTCTTGCCAAGGTCCGCCGGAGATACGGCGTGTGGCAATCGAACGTAGAATTTGGAAGGAGAGAGGGAATCCTTGCTCTCTTCTTCGAATGCGGTCGTACCTCCAAGCGCCTTGTCGCTGATCTCGTAGCGGCGAGTACGAAAGAATTGAAGCAGAGGATGGGCAGGATACTGCTTGATCTGATCCAGCTGCGTCTTTGGTGTCGGTGAGAGGGATGGTTGCGATTGTGATGCTGGTTTGGTGGGTAGCGGTACAGGTGCCTGCGAGGCGCGAGAAGAGGAAGAAAAGTTGCGCACGGAAGCCCCGGCCGCGGGAGATGAGGGTCGCAAGGACTGCGAGAGGCGCGTCAGCATGCTTCTTGCTGATGAGGCCATGATCAGACTCGTTCTTTGTGTAGAGGCGAAGGAATGTTGAGAAGATCAAGGACGGCAAGTAGGATGTAGTACTAATACATTGGAAGCATTGAAAGCATTGAAAGCATTGAAAGCATCAGATGGGACAAGGAACGTCCTTCCAAATTTTCCAAAAAGACGCAGTGTGTCGGCACCGAATTTCAGTCAGGCTGAGGAAGCTACATCGACCTTTTTCGATGATGAATGTGAGATCGAAATCACCATGAGCGCAAATCAAAAGGAAAATCCGGCAAGAAAGGCAAAATCGGAACGGAATGCTTCACATTTGGGCAGAGCAGAGCACAAGGACCGACTGCGCTCGTGCTAATGCTCGTGCTCGCGCAGGTTCTATTCCACCAGCGTTCGTGTCGCCAGAGTGACTATGCTGCAACCAACACGGATGTTGCGACGGCACCAAGGAGACGGATGGAACAAGCCGGCGCGTGGGCGTGGAATGTACAGTATGCATAGAAGCCCGGCTGAGCAGAAGCAACAGAGTTTGCGACAACCTCTGTGGCTCCGTCGAGCTTCTTTGAGCGCGTAAGCAATTTTGTTGGCTGCCATGACAACGAAGCGTATCTTACGCTGGCAGCGGTATCGCTGCTCTAGGCCGGATGAGCAGCTAGCAAGCCATCGACAGCCAAGGCACGCTAGCTTGAAACCGCTACAGCAACTTCTTTGGCTCGCACCGAAGACAAAGCACTGCAGACAGGAGGATCCACAGCTGAAACGCACCGAACGACGTTGAGTGGCCCACGAGGTTCAAGCTTGGAGGCAAGGGGACGGAACCTTGTCAGTTGCGAGACGCCAGTGCTGAATGTGTGGACAGCCGAGGCGAAGAAAGAACAGGTCAGGATGCAGTTGGTGCATCTCGCGTTGCACTCGTCGACAGCTGCCAACAAGCGAGGTGATTGTCTTGGTCGGTCTCAGCGCGATTGTCTGAATGTTGAATAGATAGCAAAACGAATCCATAATCACGCTGCTCTTTGCAAGCTTGGGCAGATAAATTGTCGAGAACCCTTCATTTGACAAAGGATGGTTCGTGTGTGCCTGTCCTTCTCTGCCATGTCGACGAAGCGGCTGTGAATGATTCAGTGGAGGCACTTACAAAGACCGATCGGTGGCATGATTGTGGAACACGTCCAATCTCTTGCGCTGGCGCTTGCCCTTTGCATAGCACGCACCAACCAGAATGAGGGCTAAGCTCGCGAGCAGCAGCAACAGCACTTTGCAGAGTGACAATAAACCGGCTCATGTCCCGAGACGCTTCAAACAATCTGATGAAACTGATTGATCTCGTGCATGGATCGACCCACCCTTCCTTCATCTTTGTCCTTGGCCATCTCCTATCATTTGCCTGAGCCTTATCAATCTCCAATCCGGCTGAACGAGACACCTCGTTGCCTGCCAGCGAGATGGCTTCAGCCAAAGGCAGGAACGCCTGCCCCTCGTAGCTCACCAAATGTCAATTGGAAGCCTTTTGCCCTTTCCAGAATCGTCCCAAAATAGTGGTAGAGATTTTTTTTATTCATATAATGATCATGACAATATTATAGTTCAGGGACTTTTCAAAGACCGAGCAACACTTCTTACACTGAGGAACACAGAAGACGAGAGGTGACGAGGGTGCAACCAAACGAGATCCGCCACGACGTTGAGTTTGAAATTCCGACGTGGCACCAGAACCAAATTATTATTAACAATGGAAGAAAAATCACTTTCCATCGCCCACCGAGAGCGTCAAGGCAAGGTGCGTGCAACCGTGGAATCCCAGAGTCACGTTAGTGCCTGTGTCCACCTTTTGTGCCTTGTCTGCCAGCGAGCTCGGCTTTTTTGCTTTTTCGACGCACAAGACACATGCGCCAGAAAGCCAGCCACCAATAATCCCGACAGCCGTGCTTATCCTCTTCTTTTTATTATTATTAATAACTTATCTTTTTCTTTTTTCGGTGTTGGTGCTTCCCACGCTACGATTGATGAGGTTTCCACAAAGGGCAGCTCTACGCTGAGCGTAATATTAATAAGTATGGCACGTTTCGCTTTGCACTGAGCTGCAGTTGCCGACAATGCTTAGTGAAGCGTGGTAGAAGGACATCGCCAGCGCTGAACCTTGCAACCTACTGTCGTGTACAATACACTGAATCAAAAGAGGCGATAGTTTGTCCAGCAGTTCTCGTTCCAACGAAAGGAAATGCCAAAAAAGCACGAAAAAGCGTAGCTAACACAAGAGCGCGATGGTCACCAGTGTCGCTCTCTGAGCCTGGAAAAGCTTTCAATTGACGATGCATGGCGCTGGGACCTCGTCGGGTTCATTGTCCGACTTGAACTCCTTCATCCATCTGAAACCTGGCGCAGCGATCCAAGCGTGAGCTCTCATTTCATTTCCCAAGACGAGGCTTTGTGAGTAAGGATGGAACCTGTGGCATGCGTGGGCTCTGGTCCGTCGTCTGCTCGGATTCCCCGCATAAATCCAATCTGAAACGCAATCAAGCCCGTCAAAAAAGCCAATAAATCCATCATCCTGGCAATCACGGCTTCCAACGGACCCACCCACCCCTCCTCTTCGTCGTCTCTCTTATACCTCTCCCATCTCGCGGGCGCTTTCCGTTTCCCATCACGCACCCTTCCAGTCGCATCGTTATCTACGCGGTAGCCATCTCGTAATCCATTCGGTGGTCATCTCTTCTCTTTCTCGGCGTACATCGAGGATCGGTACTGTTCCGACTTTACATCCTGATCCACCACGGCTCATCCGAAAGGCTCCTGGGAGCTTTCGGCGCCTTGAGGAAGCGACGCAGGAAGGGTTCCCCGGACGAACGGTCCTTGTCGCCACTCATCGGCATCACTTCCGACCAGAATCCCTCTTCTTGATCGCGATCCAACGGCGAGCGCCACCTTTGACTCGTCAAGATGGGCGCTTGCATGTCGGCAGAGCAAGCGACCGACACACTCGAATACAAACGATCAAAGGCACTCGATCGACAGATCCGTGAGGATGAAAAGGTGCTGTCGAGAGAAGTCAAGCTGCTCCTCTTGGGCGCGGGAGAAAGCGGGAAATCCACCATCCTCAAATCAATGCGCATCATTCATCACATTCCCTTCACCAACGAGGAGCGAGAAAACTTCCGAAGGCTCGTCTTTCTCAACCTCGTTCAAGGCATGAAGACCATCCTCGACGTCATGGAAGAGTGGTCCGTCGACTTCAAGGATGAGCACAACATCGATCATCTCTCCCTTTTTGTCACCTACCCAGACATCTCCGAGGACGAGCCCTTCCCCACCAGCTACCTCTTTGCCCTCAAGGATCTCTGGCTCGATCAGGGCGTTCAGGCTGTCTATCGAAGAGGAAACGAGGCTGCCGTACCGGACAACATGTCGTACTACTACGCCGACCTCGACCGCCTCTTTAGCCCTTCCTACACTCCATCCGACGACGACATTTTGCGCTGTCGTAACAAAACCACCGGTATCATCGAGACCACCTTCCCGCTCCAAGATCATGTCTATCGCATCTTTGACGTCGGTGGACAGAGATCCGAGCGCAAAAAGTGGATCCACTGCTTCGAAAATGTTACCGCCGTTCTCTTCTGCGTCGCCCTCTCTGGCTACGACTCGTGCCTGGTCGAAGACAAGGATTCCAACCAAATGCAAGAAGCGCTCATGCTCTTTGACTCGATCTGTAACTCCAAATGGTTCCTGCGGACGTCCATGATCCTTTTCCTCAACAAAGTCGACGTCTTTCGCCAAAAGATCGCCTATTCCAGCATCAAGCATTACTTTCCAGATTACGACGGCGACGATCAAGACTTCAACGCCGCTAGAAGTTACTTCAAGGCGAGGTTCTGCAGATTGAATCGTAGCCCAACAAAGGAAATCTACCCCAGCTTCACCAACGCGACCGACGTATCGCTGCTCAAGATCGTCATGGCAAGCGTCACCGACATCATCCTCACCAACAATCTCAGAGACATTGTCCTCTGAAGCACACAGCTTTCCCGACTCTTTGCACCTCGGCGGTGTACAGCCGCTCAACGCAGTCATCCTCTTCATGATGCCAAGATGCAGCTCTGAACACTTGTCGTTCTCCCTCTCGCATAGGCAAGCAAGACAGTACTAGACACTATCCGTCGCTCCTTTTTCTCTCGCATCGTGTGCAGGCCATGGCTGCCGCGGCCGTTGCTAGAATGTATTTGTACCATTTCATCCATCACTGACAGCATTCGATCTTGTTGAGTCTCTCAACGACAACCTTCGGCTGGCAAACTTACTGCGGTCGAGGAGGAGTGACGATTTTTTTGATCTGACTCTTGGCCGTGGCTGCTTGGTACGGCTTCCTCTGACGTCGAACGTGGGTCGCCTGTTCGTACGCGTGAGCCACTCGAAGCAGCAGGGGCTCGCTCCACTTTTTGCTGGTAAACGTAATGCCTGTTGGTGCCCTTGGGTAAGGGTAGTAGGGGAACTCTTCGCCCACTTGGGTGTCGTTCGCGTAGAAGCCCATGGGTACGCCGATCACGGGATACTGAGCACGATCCGAGATGGGATACAACGGGTAATCGCCTCCGCTGGGAGAGACAATGGCCGAAACGCCGTACTTGTTCATGGCACCGTCGATACCGCGCTCGCGGGCGAGCATGAAGCCATGCTCTCGATACGCATCGACGGTCGCATTGGGTCGCGTCTGAAGCGCTGCGATCAGGTAGCCTTGATCCGTCTGATTTCCGGCAAGCTCCAGCGTCGGATTTGCAATCGCAAAGTAGACAATGCCACCAAGGTCAAACACTGCCGAGGGGACAGATTTGAGCTTAGCAATGTACGCCTCGAGACCGTACCTCATTTCGGTTTGGAAGAGCACATCCCCCGCCGGATCGCTCGAGTTGTAGAAAGCCGTCTGGCTTGGATCCTTCTGCTGACCGATACAGTCCAGCGTCACTTCGACCATCTCTGCTCCCAGTCCACGAAGAACATCGATCGAGTGGCGGTACGCACCCAAGACGGAGTCGTCAAAGTTCTGAATGGATTGGTTGGCAAAAAACGTCTCGCCCGAATACCCCAGCCTCAATCCTCGCAGTGGCCGTTCGATTTTGGTGTGAAAGTGTTTGGCAGCTGCATAGTCGATGCCCTTTTGGACATAGTCAGGTTGAGTCCAAGTAGCATTGTCGCCTTCATCCCTTCCGTGATGGGCCATAGCGGTCAACAGCATGGCAACGTCTTTGACAGTCCTGCCAAAGGGGCCCGCCGAATCTTGTGTCGAGCTGATCGGAATGACACCGTTGCGGCTGATGAGACCGATGGTGGGCTTGATGCCTACAATGTTGTTGTAACTAGCAGGGCAGATGATCGAGCCGGAAGTCTGCGAGCCGACCGAAGCGGCAGCTAGACCAGCAGCAACAGCAACAGCAGATCCAGAGGAGGAAGAGCAGGGATTACCAGCTGGCCAGTAGGCCGAAGTGCCGAATCCACCTCGCGGACTGTAGCCCTGGGTCTGATTCTGCAGTCCTCGAGCTTGGGCCCAAACCGACATGTTTGCTTTGCCCAAGATGATCGCACCAGCCTTCCTCAGCGTTGAGATCAGCGGAGAATCGCCAGGAACGATCGAGTTGAGCAAGGTATAGCTTCCGGCTGTCGTATTCATCCCCAGACTCGCATCCGTGGCCACGTTGTCCTTGACTACGATCGGAATGCCATGCAGTGGACCACGGGATCTGCCCTGCGACCTTTCATTGTCCAGCTTTTGCGCCTTGATCAAGGCAACAGGGCTGGTCTCGATAATGGCTCGCAAACCAGGACCCTTGATGTTGACCTCATCAATACGAGCCAGATAGGCTTTCACCAAGTCGACACTGGTATACTCGCCACGTTCCAGTCCAGCTTGAAGCTCCGAGATGGAGGCGTCCAACAAGTCTGGGTAAGCTTCGGTGGCATTGCTGCTGCGGTTGACGATGTCTTCGCTGTAGAAGGCCGACGAGGATGACGAGTCACGTTTGACGTCGAAAGCGATATCGTTGCCGCGGCCGGCCCTTCCGCCAAGGTCGACCACGCTACTGGTTGCTCCTTGAAGGTAGGTCAGTACCAAGGCTAGCATCAGCACTAGCACGCTGGACGATGCAGCCAATTTAACCCTCGTCATGGTGAGATTCGATGAGCGATCCTTGTTTCTATCAGGAGACGGCGGATTCGGCTCTGACATCGTCGACCTTCAGTTCGAGGGTTATATACCCTGATTTCTGGCAGTGATGCCTCAAACATGCCCGTGCTATTTGGTCTGCTGGAGTCATGGTTGGACGGAAGCATGGACGATAACGGCTCTGCACTGTACGCTCGGCGATGCAATCTGGTTGCCTTTATCGACCCTCTTTTCGCCCATGATGTTCTTGCTGAGATTCGCTCCGAAACACGAACAATCTCGCCAAGAAGATAGGCAAGAAGCAACATCCTCGTGAACGTCGGCTAAGCGTAGCGGAGCACCTTGTTCCGTATCTTGTCTTTGACTCGAGCCGCCAAATTCGCCGAACTCGACGAGACTTGTCTGGATTGCCGGTCTCGACAACCTCGATAAGAGCAAGACCCCAGAATTCGGCAAAGAAAAAGAGGATTCGAAAATCAAATTGCTCACACGAAGGAATCGGCATCGGGTCTTGCTCTTAGCCTCTTTTCCCCGATCGCACGCTCATGCGACGAGGATCTTACAACACTCGTCATCGACAGCGAACTCTATGATATGTGCCGCGTGCTTCACGGACCGCATTCTTCGTTCGATCAAGATATGCTGCATCAGTCGTCTTCACCAACAATAGAGCTTTCAGAGCGTGAAAGCAGCCGCGCACCTTTCGTGAAAGTGCGCTAACCTTGTATTTTGAGCATAGATGGTGCTATCTACGCATGATGCGCGAGTGTGCGTATGTGTGTGTGTGTGTGAATGTGTGCGAAGAGAGGACAACTTGTGTACAATGCGACGTGGATGAGTAAGTGTCACGAAGCCAGAGGGAGGTGTGAGACCGAGAAACGAGAGCGAGACAAGAGGAGACGATCCAAGCCGAATGCTTAGGCCTCAGTAAGCTCACGGAGACGTCGGATGGTGCTGTGCGAAGGGAAAAATTCGGCAAAAGGTGAGAAGTTGTCAGCGAACAACGTTCGTGGAATTGCTTTTTCTTGATTGTGCGTCGGAGTGGAGAAGTGAAAAGCAATCAACCAAGAGCATAGCGTAGAACGGCCTTCCTCCTTTCATGTCCCAAAGCATGGACACCTTGACAGTGTTGTGTCGGTGGCTCTGTTGCGGGAACTGTGGATGACCTTTACCCTAGGTAACTACCACTTTTGCGGCGCGATCACCATGTACGTTCGCCGTAACTCTGCCTGCTCTAGCCTCCTTTTTCCATTGCCGGTGTGCTCCTGAATCGCTTGCTCTCTTTCCCTTCCCCAAATAGGTCGAGATTGAACATGAACGCGTTTGATGGTGACACTTACGATCGAACGGTGGCAGCGGCCGAGGTGCTGAGAGTCCAAGCACCACCAGCCATGACCTTCTTGCAGGCACGGCACTCCCAGATGCCAACAGCCTTGCGCTTGACCGAGTCCTTGCCGCAGAAAGTGCAAGTGTACTTGGAGTGCTGCGAGATCTCGATCTTCTTGATCTGACGACGGAGCGAGGCACCGTAACGGGTACCGTACTTTCCGGTGATTCCAACCTTGACAGTGCGCTTCGACTGTTGGTGAATGTCGCAGTATGGAGGTGAGGACGAACGTTAGTCGAACAGGCGCTGAATGAAACGATTGGCGAAGCAAGGGACAAAAGGCAACGGCGATATGTCGAAAATGTTCTGGTCGATGGACGCTGGTCATTTTCATGACAATCCTGCTGGTATAACGGACGCATTCTAGACAATCAGCGCCACTTGTTGAGGTGTGGCTGAGCTTGCTGTTTGTTGGCGCTTGCCAGGGATTGCTGCCTAGTATCTAGATTCAGGTGCAATGCGGATGCTGCAACCAGATCTGTGAATAGGTTGCCGGCTACGTCTACGCGGGAAGATGCCAGCGACGACAGCTTCTGATAAAGTGCAGAGACCACATCACCGGCTGCCGAAAGAGCTAGATGGTACTGATCAAGTCTCTCGATATTCTTCCCCTCGTCCTCTGGATCTGGCTTCTGTTGTCGAATCTCCCACTGCATTCTTCATTTTGGAGCTCCATCCATGGACGACATATTGGCGACACGATGCTGAATACGGGATGGCAAAGATAACAGGGCGCCTTCCAGGCAAAAGACAAAGTGACGATGTGCTCTTCACAACCATTCTCGACATGGGTCTGGCTGTTCTTCGTTGCTGATGCTCTTATGCGCTGCTGAATGATGTGGATAGCAGTGTTGTCGCTGTCGGACGACCAGATTGTTGCCGTTGCCGTTGCCGCTGCCTTTTTCTGTACGGGCAACACTTACCATCTTGACTATGTGTGTATGTGCGGTTGGTCTAGAGGGAAAGGTGGATGACGACGACGAGCGCCAACTACACTCAATGCTGCCTCGGCCCACTTGGCCCCTCAGGTGGAATTTCGACACTCTGACTGCGTGCTGGCTGGCTAACTGCTCGCCTCCTGGCCTTTCAAGAGAAACAACTGGCCGACACCTGTAATCTTCAGACCTTGTTCAGAACACAGACGGCCCCGCTATCCTAGTGACTTTGTGATGCTGGCTTTCCGAGCACTTTATCTGAGATACAGGCGTCCCAACCGTGGATTTCGGTCACAAGTACGAAAAGCGTAATTTATTGTCTTCGAAATGCTCGACTAGTGGCCGAATGAAACGAAGTTATGCGCAATTGAAGATACAAACGATGACCTTACGGAGAGCGATCTGGCAACGTGGATCCGACAAAGCGTGGGAAGTTTTGTCTGGCGCGTCAAAAAAGCACGGAACCGAAATGACTATGATTTGGGTATGCAGTCGTGTATCGGGCATCGGGCCACGAAATCATCGGCCCTATGGAGACACATGCAACCCTCACTGCCGTGGCGGCGTCCCGCCTCCCCCCTCGCGTGGCTGGCTGTACCAAGACTTTCAGCACAGCATCAGCATGCACGACTGAGATTTTCTCGGAGAAGCAGACTTGTCATGTACATATCGTCGGTTTCGAAAAGATGCTGGTACGACGCCCACCACGATCGCGATGATTGGGCGACGGAGCACGGCCGGTCACCCTGGTTGACCTATTGGTGGCCTTGGCTTTTGGACAAGCTTTCCCCACACAAACATTGATAAGATCTGTGTTTGTTGCTTCTTGCCTCGCACCAAAAGCTCGAAATCCACAGCGGTGACAGAGCAGAGTGAAAGACGCGTTGTGCTTTTTCTCGTGCATGGCGGCTTTCTATTAGCCGAACATGACCGACTATGGTCGATCCGATCTGAATTTGGAGCTGTCCGACTGCGCTTGAGCCATCACAATACCGTCGCAACCAACACCTTCTACCGTCTCAGCTCACCATCGACGTGTCACGCTGCCTTGATCACTCCAACCCTTCGACGCGGCCGCTCGATCCCGACAAATGCGCTTCGTGCTCCTGTTCTCAGCCCTGGCTGAAAGACGCGCTTGAAGCTGCTCAGTTCGTGCAGCTACAGTAGCAAGACGGCCGCTCGCTTCTCGTCAACATGTCAGACGCCTTTACGTCCTGGCAAGAAAGGCCCGAAAAGCTTCTCCCCTCTCGCGACAGGAAGCACGAGCAGCAGGCCGCGCAGGAAATATCGACATCCCATCCAACCGCCAAGTGGATTCAAGAGCAAAATCGTATCACCACGAGCTCTTCCCGAACCGACGAGCTCGATCAGTATGGTATCCCCGTGCATCCTTCTCAATACGGCATATCGGCTTCCAGTCCGCGTGCTGGTGCTGACAGCTCCAAACGCGACTCAGCTCTGCTACATTCGCCGAGCTTGGCCTCGTCTTCGGCTTTCAAGCCATCCTCGTCTTCGCGTAATCTGCTCGGTCCTTCCACCGGTCTGAAGACCACTTCCGCCCTGGCTCATGTCTCGAATTCGTCCACTCTCAACGTACAGCCCCCCGAATCATCACCAGCTTCCTTTCGCCCCGTCCCGCAGCCATCCGGAGACGCAGACGAGCACGAATCCATAGGCTTGCTTCTTGGTCAGTCCAAACGTAGAAGAGCTCGTAAGGAATCGTACTCTTCTGTTGGAAGCAGTGTGCTTCCCGTCCCGCTCTTTGCGTCCCACTCCCGCTACAATGCGCATGCGGGAAGCAGCGCTGGGCTTGTGCAGCCCAAGCAGGGTCTTCCCGCCAAGCAAGGCCGCTCGACGTACCCACCAAGCAATCACTCGGGTGCCGCGCCTGCATCTCGTCATCTCGTTCTTCCTCCCACCGACAATTTCGCTCAACAGCACGTCTCGACAGACACTTTCCATCCCCGCCAACGACATCAGTCCAATGCCGTCGCATCACGACCCTCTGGGTTCGATCTGGACAACTGGCTCAGATTGTCGCAGGCGCCCGCGGCTCTCAGGACTTCTCCCAGTCTAGGAGCCATCGCGACGTTCGACTCTGACCGCACTCACCGAGCAGGCGCTCTGAGCGAAGCTGGCAACCGCCGTCGACGCCAGCACGGTACTTCTGCATCTGGTCTCAGTGCCGGCGTGCTGAGCGCGGGCCCCGAATCACCCCGTAGCCGTAGAAAAGCGAGTTCTTCCAGCCGGCGCGACTTGAGCAGCTACTCGTCCCTCTCCCCCGACCATCCCGCCCTCATGGCTTCCCTCGAGCTCAATAGAGAGGCCGAGTCCCGCACCATCGACACCATTGAAGAGTGGCGCGCAAAGTCTGGCTCCCCATCAGCCTCGAACGCTTCGGGCACACCTAGCGCCCATGTCCTCAGTCGTGGCAACGTTGCCGTAGATCCCTCTGATCTCGTACCACGGCGCCGTCGAAAGAGCTCAGTCAAATCCGCTTCGCGTCCTGTGTCCATGGATGGACCTCCGCCGCCGCTGCCATCGATGCCCCCCACCTTCACGGCAGAATCCGTTACGTCCAAAAGCGGTCGCCGACAGAGAAAGAACACTGAGACGTCTATCGCAGACCTCTTGTCACCAAACCGGCCACCATCCTCAAATCAAAGACAGAGTGCAACAAAGACGACACGCCAAGATCCACCATCTGCTTTGCGTGATCTCTATGCGCTGTCAGGTCTAGGTTCACAAGCAGAGACACCCATACGACGCTTGATTCGCTGGCTGGCCAAAGAGCAACTCAAAGCCAGCATTCTGCCACTCGTCCTGTTGTCATCTTTCCTAATCCGCTGGGTCGTGGCTAGGGGTGACTGGAGCGGTCGAGGCAGGAGTCCTATGTACGGTGATTTTGAGGCACAGCGCCACTGGATTGAGCTGACCCTGAATCTGCCAACCTCGGAGTGGTATTTCTACGATCTGCAATATTGGGGGCTTGACTATCCGCCTCTCACAGCCTGGGTCAGTTTGGCCTGTGGTTACGCCGCTCGACTCTTCCCATCCACAGCTGCAGGATTTGCATTCGAGACGTCGAGGGGCAACGAAGATGCCTCAACGGTCACTTTCATGCGCACAACGGTCATCGTGGGCGATCTGCTCTTCTATCTACCCGCTGTAGCCTTCTTTCTCGGACGCAAACTTGAAGGAAGGGGCAGACGCACGCAAGCAATCGCGCTTCTCTCGTTGCTGCTACAGCCTGCCCTAATCCTCGTCGATCATGGTCACTTCCAATACAACAGCATCATGCTCGGATTCAGCGCTGCCTGCTTTGCGCTCCTCCACACGACTCTACCACACCCTGGTGCCGCCACTCCCTCACAATCGACAACGCGTGCGCGCAGCCAGGCCGTCGCCGACCTCTCGCGTCGTCTCAGCTACGAGTACATCGTTGCAGCCGTTTTTTTCTGCCTCAGTCTCTCGTTCAAACAAATGGCACTCTACTATGCGCCTGCTGTTTTTGCCCTTATGCTAGGTCGATGCGTCGGGCTGGCTCGCATCGATCCCGAACGCGGCTTGACACTGTTCATCGGCCTTGGACTCGCCGTGAGCATCACATTTGGTGCACTATTTGCACCCTGGCTTACCAGTCTAGAGCAGACCGGTCAGGTCGTGCATCGAATCTTCCCTCTGGCGCGCGGTCTGTTCGAGGACAAGGTGGCAAACGTATGGTGTTTCCTGTCAGTTTTACCCTTGCCTGCCCGCTTCAAGCTCAAGAATGTCATGGCAGCAACAGCTTTGGCGAGGTTGAGTCTGATGGTGACCTTGGTCGCGATTCTGCCCGGATGCTGCTTGTTGTTCTGGTCTGCGAGCCAGACGGCCAAGATGGAAATGATGGTGGCTCAGGAGACTGTGCAAACGAGATCCGCCGGCGGAAAGCCCGAGACGAGTACTGCTGGAAGTATCAGGGGCATCTCTGCAGCAGCATCGCAACGTTCTGGAGTTGCTCGCAGTCGCAGATCGCCATCGGTTGTCGGATCGATCGCAGGCGCTCCAGCACGTTCTGAGATCGAATCGCTACTTGCTGGATCCGTCTCGAAATCGCTCAGTGGTCGCATCAGCCAAGTTGGACCCAGCCAGGAACCCTTCATGGCGTCGCGCGACTCAGACTTTCTGCACAGCAGAGGTGCTGATCTTCGTCCAGTGGCATCCACCTTGCCCTCTCCAGCGGCTCAGATGCTTGCGTACGGCTTGACCAGCGTCTCGTGTGCCTTTTTCCTCTTTGGCTTTCAGACGCACGAGAAGTCCGTTCTCCTTCCTCTCCTGCCCATGACGCTGCTTCTGGGGGCAAAAGGAGACACATGGGGTGGACAGATCACTGCAGCTCGCGACTGGGAATGGAGCGTGTGGTTCAACAACATGGCCACGTTCTCGCTTTTCCCACTGCTCAAGAAGGATGGACAGGGTCTGCAATATGTCGTGTTGACACTAGGATGGAACTGGCTCATCGGGAATCTCGAGATTCCTTTTAAACCGATGGCGTGCGTCAGAGCCGCAACGACCAAGAAGGCATCATTCTTCAGGAGGCTCAGCACTGCAACGTACACAGCAGGATTGGGTTTACATCTGATGGAATTGTTGCTGCCAACCTGCATGCCAGGGTTGCAAGCGAAAGTGTGGGCGAGGTATCCGGATATCTATCCGGTTCTCAACGTTCTGCTCACCGCTCCTTGTTTCTTCGTGGTGTACGTGTGGGCACTGGTCAGACAGGTCCAAGTGGCGTTTGCGAACGGATGGGAGTTGTCATTTGTTAATGGCAAGAAAGCCGTCCAGAAGAAGGGAAGAGATTCGTGATCGCAAGACTTGTTATCGCCTGCAACGGGAAGCGACCCTGACAAACGACTGAAGCGACTCTACCAATTCCCCGTGTAGTGTCTGTGATTGCGCCAGATCATCGTGCGAGTGCGTCATCCAGTTTTGCCTCGAGCCCCGCTTTCTGCCGTTGCAACCGCTCTGCGAAGTATCCGCTGTAATCCAACCTCAAGAGCAATTGTTCCAAGTGCTTGCGAGCCGAATTCGCCCCCGAAAAGACGTCGAGTTTGCCATCGCCGCGAGACATGTGTAGCTGAGCCACCGAGATGGAGAGTGATCCCAATCCGCTTTCGTCTGCTGCAGCTGTCGCCGATGCTGTCGTATTGGCTGCATTTGCTCCGCTCTGATACGAAGTCGAAGAGGAAAGCAGTTGGAAAAAGTTTGACAGCTCTTTATCGATTTCCACCGTCGTTTTGTCAATGAGCGCTTGACGCTCATCGATTGCGGCGCCAATCTCTTCCCTGGTTGCGGAAGTTGTGAGGAGCGGGGGAAGCACATCGCCTCCCCACCGCTCGATCGTGCCTGCGAACCGATCGCAAATGTCCAACACCGAACGCATGATGCTCGATGCTACAGGGGATGAGAGTAGCAAGCCGTCCTGCACAAAGGCGAGAAAGGCCGTGTGCGAAGTTCGGAGAGAAGCAAAGTCCAGCACTGCGTCTCGTACATCGTGTTCTTCTGCAAGGTTGACCTCAGTCCCGTCGAAACGGATGGTGTCTGCGCCGTCGATGATTGATTCAGGCCGTGTAGAAGAAGAGACGAACCGTCGCCCCGCTCTACCCGCAACGGAAGCAGGTGGAGGGGCCTGTGTCGACGATGCAGGTCCCGAGACCGGAAATGCCAGCCTTCGATTCGCCCGCCCGCCAACGCCTCCCGCGATGGTCGGTGGACGTGACAGAGAGCCACTGGTGACTCTAGGTCTGCCTTCATCTCCGTAGGCCTCGCTGTGAGCTATCACCGATCCGATTGGCGAGCCTGGCCTGTGATGCTGAAATCCTGAATCCTTACGCGTTCGTAGACCCGCACCTGTTGCTCCCCCCTTTCCAGGCTCCGCGACCGTCGCAGTTGTTCCAAGCCTCTCTGTCAAGGTACCGAACTGCGCGTCTATAATGTCGGTTTGAAAGTGGCCCAGAAGAGTGTCAAGGAACCACTTCATGCTTCTCACTAGGCCCCAACTGCATCGCAAAAGCCTCGCTCGTTGTTTTTCCTCCTGTACGTCGATGCCACCTTCTCCCGTACCGGTGAATCTGCGCCTTCCTCTTTGATTTTTACTGAGTGCGATCCAACAGTCGAGTACTCTAGCATGTACCTTTTTGATGGCGATGAGGTACGAAAAGACTCGCGAGTAAGCAGCCAGGTCAGAAGCGGAAAGGAAGAGGTCGAGCGGGAAGACGGCCGTGTAGAGTAGCTGGGCCGGGACGCCGATCAGGTAGTCATCGAAACGGACCTTTTGGAGATTTGTAGTAGCGGCCATTGATGCGTCGGCACCTGAAGCGGGAGCAGTCGAGGCAAGTCCGCGCACCTTTGCGTTCCGTGCACCGGCCAGACTGGGCCGGTAACCGCCTTTCGGCAAGACAAAGCGCAGTCTTTGCAAAGACGGATCATCCTCGGCCCACGTACCGAGTGTTGCTCTGCGAAGCGATAACTCGAGGTCGCTGGAGCGGATGACGCTGGCAGCTGCAGAGCGTGCGCGGTAGAGCTTGTTCTTCCTCATGGTCTCTACCTCGCCCAGTAATGACAAGATGTAGGGTCCGTTGCGGTGCAAAAAGTAGTCGCCCAGGCATTGCAGCGAAGAATGCACCACCGAGGTGGTGAGGATGTTGCGGAAGATCCACTCCGAGACGTCATTTCTCAGCGCCTGGATTGCGCGATCGAAATCCGACGGACGACTGGGTCGGACCTTGGATTGTGCGAGCGCTGACTCGTGAAGCTGAATGACCGTGTCCGGTGGACCTGATGGTCGTGCGTGACGGGCGGGCGTATCCGATAGATGGGTCGACGAGGAGTTGGCATATCGGATAGTGTAGAGCGCACGGCCTACGTAGAGGATCGAGTCAGCGGTGGAATCCGAGATGGAAGCGGGGAGCGCGTCCGGTCGAAAGACCCAAGTGTTGCTCGCTGAGATGGCCCAGTCGGCTAGACCATCGCCACTTGCCGATGCTGCAGCAAGGTGGTCTGTGTGAGCGTCTGCGTCGGTTGCACTGATCCAATGAACGAGCTGATCTCTCGAGACGAGATTGCGTCTGGAAGCGTGCGGATCTGCAATTCCACCTGGTCGATGGATTTCGCCTCGGCAGACCCAAGCTGCAAGGTGCTGCATCCAGCTATTCTCGACAGCGTTGCGTAGACGGACCATGTGCGCAGCAACCCGCTCAACACCCGTGGAAGCTTTCAGGCTCAACAGATCAATCAGCAATCCTCCCGTCCACTCTGAGGGGAAGGTGGCAGCGATCTCTGCGTCCTGTTCGCCCTTCTGCGCTGCGTGTTTGCCAGGCTCGTCAGCGAAAGCGATATCCCTGCCTTTGCTGGGACCCCGGACGAGCAATGTCACAATGTCGTCTAGCGCTGTTAGTGGTGCATCCCAGGGCTCGAAGCGTGCCCTCAGAGTGGCCAGACTGACAAACTTCGTTGATGCGACGAGCTCGACGTTGTCATCAAGAACCAGCCTCTCTGTCTGCAGTACTAGCGCATGGTATTCCGCGAGAATCGAGAGCAATGTGGAACACAGCGCCACGAGATGAAGAGTAGGCTGCTGTTCCAACTGAGC
This sequence comes from Ustilago vetiveriae, assembly GCA_928722275.1. NCBI lineage: Eukaryota > Fungi > Basidiomycota > Ustilaginomycetes > Ustilaginales > Ustilaginaceae > Ustilago > Ustilago vetiveriae. The sequence goes on from CAKMXE010000005.1 coordinate 49,954, forward strand.
CTGCGCCTCTTTTGCACTGCTCGAGCTACGATTCGATAAGGAATTGGCATGGAGTGCAGCACGAACAGCTCTCTGACGGGCAGCCTCGATCTGACTTTCGGCGAATGATTTGACGCGATTGTATCGGATATAGAATGTGGCTAGATGATTGAGAACCTCGATCTCGGAAGGATGGAGGAAGTCGAGGTCGTCCCTGAGCTGAAAAGCTGTCGGAGTTGCACCGGAATCGGTGACTGATGCGGATGACGAGGCAAAGAGGCTGGACGGATGTCCTGCTAGCATCGCCAGCAGCTCGGCGATCATACTGACATGAGGTCGGCCTTTTGATGATGAGGATGGTGGTGCAGTAGGCCGTATGAGGATGGAAGTGTGAGCGTCGTTCAAATGGCCCAAAAGTGTTGGTCTCTCGGGAAAGCTGTCCGCGACGCGTCGGAATTTCTGATTGTGTTAGGTCTTTCAATAGCAACACGCACGAACAGTTGGACGCAAGGTGGAGGCCGAGGAGCGGTGAATTGATTGATGCTGTATGCATGATGCAAGAGCGGATCATCATCTTTCTCAAGTCAAGTCAAAAGGGTCTTTTCGACACCATCCCCGCTTGCCGAGTCAGCAAGTCCCACTCCCACCGAGAGGTGTCGAGCAACGGCATCCACGTCGCTTCCCCTCACCATACCTTCGATCCATCCACTGCTCCTTCTTTCTATAGATTCGGCTCTGGTATCGCAGCCAGGTATTCGTTCTCTATAGGATGTCTTCCCTATATCAAAAGATCCGCTCGGTTTCGTTCGACGTGCTTTGGAGAACTGCACTTGTGCGCCTTCCACGCGCTGTGCCACTCTCAACACTCAAATTCACATCTCCAGAAGGTCCACATCCATTTGTCTTTCATCTTCCCTCTAGGTCAAAGGATTACACAATCCCGATTCACATCTTTGTCCCTCAAAGCTTGTACGACAATGCGCCAGCCGGAGGAGCGCCCGTCTTGGTCGACTTTCATGGAGGTGGCTTCTATCTAGGCTCGTGTCTGGAGCAAGCTCCCTTTTGCGCCTACATGGCTAGAACGCTCAATTCGATCGTGATCAGTGTTGACTATCGGATGGGTCCGTTTCATTGCTTCCCTGCGGCCATCGAAGACGGCGAAGATGTGCTAAGTGCGATTCTCGACAACGAGTCTGCTGGATACCGACCTCTTCGCCAAGCCGTCAGTGCAAGAATAGAGTCTGAAAAGGCAAAGATCGCCAAAAGGGGAGCGGGAGCAACCAACGATCAGCACCGACGCGATCTGCAAGAGGGCAGTATTGAACAGATCTCAGTGACCAACTCGTCCAATTTCTCTTCAGAGTCATCTATCTTTGCCTTTGACCCGACCAAGGTGGCCGTCTCTGGATTCAGCTCAGGCGGCAACCTGGCACTCAATCTCGCTCTCCACATCAAACCGCCCGAGCTCGAAACTGAATGGCCGAGCAAATTTGCGCAAGATTACCCGGCTCCTATCCCTCTGCTTCTCTTCTACCCTTCGTTTGATCTTCGCCAGCTGCCGTCTCAACGATCACGTCCGGAGCACATGGCGCTACCATCTGCTTTCTGGACTCAAGTCGCCGACTCTCTCGCACCCACCTATGCTGATCGTCATCAGACCGCTCACCCACGTGTCTCGCCGGGACTTGCATCGCTCGACTCTCTTCATCCCGCTGCACGCATGTTTTTGGTTCTATGCGAGCTAGACACACTGGCCGAACAGTCGAAGGAATGGGTTGACAAGGTCAAAGCACACGAGAGGACAGAGCATCTGGTGGTCGAAGATGTCGCCAACATGAAACACGGTTGGACGCAGATGCCTGATGGCTGGCTATCGCCCGAAGAAAAGCAGGCAAAGCAAGTCGTCTTTGCAAAGGCAATCGCTTTCGTAGAATGGGCTTGGAATGGATCGGAAAAGGAGCACAAGCCGGAATCAGAGTTGGTCGCACCTCAAAGAGATACAGGCGAAGCAGAAACTGCTCGAATCTCGACGTGAAATTTTGCGTAATGCAGACGGAGACGTGTTCGCATTGGTGACAAAAAACGACGGTGACTGGTGAGACGACACAAAGGGTATACGAGTGAGTGTGAGGTCGTTGTGGAAGAATGAGCAAATGGAAGTGAATTTGAAGCTGTCCCTTACTCGAGCCTCACGTTGATTTGGGTACGGTGCGCGAACCGAAGAGCCCGTCCATAGCCTGCAGCAGCTCTTCAGGGGTACACTTGGGACGGGGTCCTTGCCTGCGGTCGTTGACATCAATGCCGACCTTGGCCCATGCCTCGACGAGCTCAGCTTCGCGGTAGCTGGGAAGTTGACTGGCAGTACCAGCGGATTTTTTGTGGTTGCGAGCAAAGATACGACTGAAAAAGTTGGCCTTCAGGCGAGGAGCTTCGATCGTAACAGTTGAGCGAGGTCTTGCTTCATACGCGGGGGGGCTGCTGACCATCTCGTCTGATGACTGAGTTGGGTTCATCAAAGAAAAGGTCGAGGAGTCAGTCACTGTCTGCACAGACCCGGTGATCATGCAGGCAAGGCTGGTCAGGAGCTCACCTTTGCGCCAGAGGCTTCTAGATTGATATACTCTTCCTTCTCGCAAATGCGCACCTCGTATTCGATAACGACAGGCTTGGCAGAGGGAGTCAAAACAGAGAGTTCGTCGAACATACACATCTTGAATATGGCGGAGGCGGTGAGATGTAAGGATGATTGGAGCTGGGAGAGAAGCAAAACAGAATGGCTTGGTCGGAGAGGGTATGTGTGATTGTTTGTTCGAATGGAGGGAAAGGTATCTATTTCCACGCCTGCTTATATGCTGTCCCGTATTCACGTAATATCATCAAGCACTGTCATCAAGCTCGGGCCGCTACGAACAGGAGTCTGAGCAACCTTTCGATGATGATGAGCAGATTGACAGGTGTCACAGGTCCAATCGAGCAGATTAGCGAGCTGACACGCAGCGTGGCGGAGCGTGGGGACAATGAGCTTATGCACGCTGTTGCCCGTATTTCTTCGCGTGTCACAACGCTGATCAAGACAATAAAAGCTGGAGTCCCACCCGCTTCATTCGTCGAGAGGATAATCTTGACGATCAGGGGTTCGACACACGAGGTTGGTGATCGAACAAGACGCACAGTACCTTTGCTCCATATCCGGCAGTCGTTGTTCACCACTCACTTGACTTCACGACAACAGGCTTACATCGTGCGTGCAGAATGAAAAGAAAAAGGTTTCGATTTGTCAAAGAGAGCAGAAAAGGACAAAGCCGTGCCTGCACAGCAAAAGCGTAGACATCACGAAGATGGCAAAAGCATGACGAAGAACTTGCACCAAGAGAATCAGAAGCATCCGAGATGCAACTTCTTGCGGCTCGAGCAAGCACCTACCGCCTAAATCATCGCCTTCATCAAGCGCTGCAACTGCCGGCATCGACTCCACGCTTAGGACGCATGTCCCTCTTCGATAACGAGCTCGGGATTCCACAGACAGCAGGGTTTGGCTTGTACCCGTCGGGAGCGGGACCGTTGTGCGAGGTGTCCCATCTGCCCTGGAAAGAGGCAGAGGGCTCGTCCTTTCTCTGACAGCCAGTTCGGTCGATGTGAGCCTTGGAGCACCTCACACGTCGAGGTCTGCCCTGTAACGTGACCGAATTTCCCCATTCGTTCATGCGCCATAAGCAACCATGCTGAAGCTCCTTCGGCAGGTGGGAACAGCCCTGAGCGTCTTGATCGAGACCGCCGTATTGCTTGCCCCAGCCCGAGACGCTACCCCACTGCGCAGGGCAGCCTTGGGTCATGGCACCGATGCCCATGCCAGGGACAAGGATGTCGAGACCGTCGCTGGTAACGTCACCGCCATCATTGATGACCTGATAGAAGAGCGTGTTGACCTTACCTGGCTTCGAAGCAGGGGTCTGAGCAAAGTCGAGGACGTAGCAGGCGCACTCGTTGTCCTTCTCGGTGGAGCTAGTCATGGCCGCAAAGGCGTAACCGAGATTAGGGTTGACGGCATCGGTCCAGGGCTGCTGGCAAGAACACTGGAATTCGTTGCCGCCGCCACAGCCGGAAGAGCTGGCGTCGTTGAGGTGAGCCCCAGTGACAACAGTCTTGCCATCCTTCAAGCAGGTAGCCACTGGGTTGTAAACGGGCGCCTTGCCGAGCCAGCTACCACTAGCCTATCAGAAGGAAGCAAGTCGAAGGACAGGTGAAGTAGAGAAGTCAGCAATCACAGAGCTGGCACCCACGGTGTTGGCAGAGATCAGGAGACTCAGATATCGCGACGCACCTTGCAGCAGTCCCAGTACATGGTCGCATCGGTGGACTCCACGGCCGGCGCAAAGTACCCGATGCTGCCCATCAGCAGAGCGAGGAGGATGTTGGCCTTCCGGATAGGGAAGAACATCTCGACAACGTGCAGCAAAGAGATCGAAGAAGGAAGGAGTAGAAAGAGCTAGAGGAATAATGGACAGCGGATCGTTGCCTGTCAAAGGAACGATTGCACGAGAAATATAAATGGTCCAGCGGCAAGCTTAAGACTGTTGCAAGAAGGGAGAAGCGGATCAACCGGGCTTCTAAGGGGTGCACTCGCACTGCAAGCCGTCGATACAGATGTGAATGTAATCAAGAAGGAGAAGAGAATGTCTCGTAAAGGATGTTGATCAGTGGCAGGGTTAATAAAGCATTGCGGCGGAGCGACAGGCTCAACAATTGAGGGTGCAAAGCCACTGAAACACAGAGATGAAATCAGCAGATCCTCAAGTGGGCGTCTGGTCTGATGTTCAACCTCATCGAGCCTCGTAGTTGGACAGTGGGTTGCTCAAAGCCAGCTTGACGGGCACCACGATACGTTGTCAACGCAGCGCGAGAGGGACTTGGCGCTGACATCGCGCGTTCCTCTTACCAGACGCCTAGAGATCTCTTCGGCACAACCTGTCGAACAATGAGAGACGAAACCCATTCCGAGCGCAACTCGTCGGCTGGAGCTCAAGCGAAAGGTACTGGTTCCTCATCGCTCTAGATCAACAGTACGAATGGTTCCTGCAGAATGTGAGCCGATTGCGCGCTGATGCTACGATCCCGAGCCTGATCAAGGCATTCGAGATCAGCTTGTGTCGACGACTCGAAAGTTGGTTGCTAGGGATTGGGGGCACAGTGGGATGTAAGCAACGCAAATGAGCAGAACTTTCATGTTGCTTTGCAACCGTAAGGGCGCGACAACCAGCGCTTTGATCAGGAACCTGGCTGCACAGCTACGGCATGACGATACTGCATTGTGATCGCAAGACCCTCATTTATTAAACGGATGTCGACACTCACTCCGACGTGAGATCAAAGACAGCAGAAGCGACGTTTGTCACCTCACTCATGCACGAGCCGGTATGAAAATGACGGCTCAGGACATCTGAACGGAAATCGTACATTTTCTTGGTTCCGCCCACCACGACGATTGAACTCGTCAAGTGAAATGTGGAATGCCTCGTGAGTGAGGCGGGTGACATGCAAAACATCGTGATGATGTGGACGTGAAACGGCGACCAGGAACGAAACCAAAATCAACTAAAATCGAGCACGAAATGCGGGCCCAAAAATGGAGGCGGATCGGGTGTTGGCCTGGTGCGGATCTGTATCTGTCGATCGATCACGCTTGGATCGGTTGTTTTGCAGTCTTGGGTATCGGTTGTGCTGTGCTGTGCTGCAACCGAGTTTCTTCGCGTCGCGGAAGATGGAGAAGAGGAGAAAGAGAAAACGCTGGGATCACTTTGCAAAATCACATTTTGACATTCGCATCTTCTTGTGTCACTCATCCTTTGCGCTACGTCTCACACAACTTGCCTTGCCTCTCTCTTGCACGCCAGTGTTCGACTTGATCCGCTCTCCATCATCCACACAGCAGCGTGGAAGCAGACCATACAGCATCGCACGCATCATCACGATACGGACCGTTGACGCTGATCGTATCCGGGGTCCGTCCGGCCTTGTCAACTGGCATGCTCGTCTGAGCTGATTCGCTACCGTGCCTTCAGCTCCCCATTAAGGCTTCCGCGCCGTCAATGCAGCCCTTTTCACAGCCTTTCTGATCCCGCCTTTATCCTCAATTACGCAGATATCTACACGTCCGTCATCACATCCCACTGGACCACATTGCGATGCCCTCCCTTCCCAACGTCTCCAAGTCCGGTGGAACAGGCGGCATTGCTGTCTTCGAGCCCGGCCGCTTCGAGCGCCTCCACCGTCTCATCAATGAAGCTGCCTCGAACCCCGTGAGACTGGCCCGCTCCAACGATTGGTTCGTATCCATCGATCGCCATCGCGCAGATTTGGCAGATCTCGGCAGGATCCGTCCGCCGTCCGATGTCGAACGCAAAGAGATCGAGTCAGGAAAGATCACTATCAACGGCAACACGCAGAATCTCAATCCAGACTTTGCGCAGCAGTCGCTTCTGCTCGCACGGGAGTTGTCCGTCTCTGAGCACTACGCTGCTTCCTTGCTTCAGCAAGGTCTCGCCGGCCGTGCAAAATGGGGTCGACCTGCCGTCGAAGTCGCTTGCATCCTACATCACCGGGAGCGACTTGCTCTGCTCGCATGCATCAAGGAGCTTCTCCGCCATGCGCTCACTATGCCCTTCGATGACGACTCGGAAGCTCAACGCATGGGCCTCAAGATGGAACAGCTCGTCGAATCACTCGTCAGCGTAGAGACACCGTTTGGCTCTACTTCTAGCTCGACGCGCAAGCACACGCTTCTGGAACGCATGCTTGCAGAAATCGACAATGCCAAACAAGCCGCCGCACGTGCCAGAGCATCTCTCGAATCACCCAGCTCAACCATCGCCAATCAAGGCATTCAGACGCAAACATCCAACTTCCTTGGTCTCGGCAGTACCCAGAATTCCACACAGCAGCCGTCCACATCCACTGCCAACAGCGGCAGACTCAGCGACGAGATCCAATTGGACCGCCTTGGATGGCTGCGCGAAGAGAGGCGCGAGCTTGGTCACTTGCTCTACCTCCTTTCCATCTCGTCCCTGCTCACGCCTTCGAACATCTCGGCCATCCTCCGCTGGCTCGCTGCCGTTTCGGCAGAGGCGTACGACGAGATGACCATCTACGTCCTCACAGCGCTATTGGGTGCCATCGACGCATCTCCAGATGCAAGAGCTGCCATGGCGGACCGTGCAAGTCGAGGCACGCTTCGCAACACCGTCGAGGCGCTGCTCGACGACGAGTCTTTCATCACATCCACTCATGCTGAGATCACACGCAAAGCCTGGGGCCTGAGCGAGCTCAACAGTGCCGTTGCCTTGCAATGGTCCATCTTTCTCGTCGAAGCTTTCTCACGCAACCCAACCTATCGCTCTCAACTTTCCATTTCCGAGGAGCAAATACAAGATCTCGTTATTCAATCCATCACCGGCTCGTCTCTCTCCAAGGATGCAAGAGCCACGAGCGGCGCAGATGGTCCCTCAGGCGGAGCGTTCATCTTTCTTGTAGTTCGCATCCTCGCTTTTCGCCAAAGAACCATCGATGCGCTCTTCGGCGAGGAAGAAGGCGCAGCAGCAGCTGAGGCTGACGCTGCTGTCGGCGACTTGATCGACAACAACGGCTGGGAAGACGAGGTGGACGCCGAGTTCCGCGAATACGTTGTGCAGCAGATCCACAATCTTGCTCTTAGCACCACCTCGATCATGCTACCCATGCTACGACGCATTCAGCGCTCCGAGGAAGATGCCGCGTTTGCCCTCTCGCGAGGTGTCGCTGCAAGAGGCAGCTCGGTCGCACCGCCAGAGCGTAGGTACGATATTGAAGCCCTTTTCGACCTGATCGCTCTGCTCTGCCGTGGCCGACCTGAGGCAGGCTTGCCGTTTTGGGTAGGTTCCGACAACCGCACCACACGTTTCCTTGCTTGGGCCATCGATGTACGCGAGCCAGGCCATCAACGCGCGCTGCTCAACATGCTCGCCGCCATGTCCTCAGGTCCTCAGAGCGCCAGCCAGGCGTATGCTCTACTCGATCAGGAGAGCAGTCAAGCTGGAGCTGCTGGCGAAGGCCGTCTGGTCTCTTGGAGTCGTTTCTTCGAATGGATCAGCTACTACGTTGACACTTTTCATCAGGCGGTGAATGCATCCTCGTTTCACCCCTCGAGCTACCAGACGCTGGCCATGCCGAAAAACGAGGAGACGCTTCTCATCGGCTTTGTACGTCTCTTCCGCAACGTGGTCTCCTTTTCGCATCCGGCCCGCGACGCCTTGCTCCAGAACTCGTCCTACAACGCGCTCGATAAGCTCTTTACGCTTCTCACCTGCCCGATCCCGGTCGAGCTCAAGGCGAGCATCCTCGATGCACTCTCAGCCTTTCTGCACCAGTCTGGCACCAGTCCCGCGAATCAGGCCCGCTTTTCCGCCATCGCAACTCAGTTGTGGGACCGCTTTGACGAGTGCGGCTTGATCTCTTCCGATGATGCTTCTGTAAAACCGCAATACAGCGGCAACGGAGCTGCTTCGAATTCGTTCGGCCCCGCTTTCAAGCCAATTGCATCTAAGGGCGTCCTTTACGAGCTGGAAAACTTCGAAGTGCCTCTTCGAACGTTCCCCGGATCAACCAGCTTTGTCAATTTCCTCAAAGCGCTTGTTCAGCTGCCACCCAACACGCTGACAGCTGGATCCAACGCCCTTGTGGATGTTGCATCGACGTCAGCATCTAATCCTAACCCCTTCAGCACTATCGTTCGCTACGATCAACCGACGCAGCATCAGACTCAGGGATCAACACAGCCACTGTATCAACAGCCCCAGCGCAGACAATCTCGTTCGGTCGAGCCGTACGTGGATTTCGTCATCGACCACGTCTTCCTTAAAGCGCGCACGAGGGACTATGTCGAGCCCTCTGAGCAATGGCGTGTCGTTGCCTCATGTCTCGACTTTGTCGACCGTTCTTTACGCTCGTACGACCTGGCCGCTCTTCTTCGAACCAGCGAGCAGACCGATTCCGTGTCAGATCCGGCCTTGCTGACACAGCTCGCGTCGCATCCAGGATTCTTCCTCATGCGTCGTGTCCTCACCGGCTCCAAATTGGTTGGCGAGATGCTCGGTATCCTTGTGCCAGGATCTGGCCTTGCCGCCTTTGAGGCTATCAACCAGAATCGCGCCAGCACGTTCTTCTACGGTGCATCAGTCCGACACGTCCTCAGCATTCTCGACCGCGTGCTGCGATACCAGGATCTCTTTGTTCAGGTTCTGATCCCCACGCTAGTCGATACCAGCCTCAACGGCATCCACCTTCCGTTTGATGTCTCGGCTCGCGTTGGCAATTCGGCCTCATACAGCAGCTTCGACATCCAGCTGCTGCATGCTCACGAGTCGGTCGTGCAGATCGCTCTCCTCATCAATTGCGTCCGCGACGATGTCGCGCTGCTCTCCGTTCGCTTGCTTGGTCTCGTTGCGCGCACCAACGCCTTCAGCGCTGTCGACCGCTTCGGCGAGATGGGCTACCGGCGCAAGATGAATCGTCTCGTTGGCCTGCTCGAGATGAGTGACGAGGCTGGACGAGTCAAGGCAGGATACGTCGCACGGCTCGAGGCCGAATCTTCAGGTGACGCTGGAAGCGCCAAAAATATCGGAAACCTCAGCGCTCTCGCTACGGGATCCGATGTCAATGAAGATGAAGATGCAGATTTGCAAGATTCCAACGGCAGGCCCGAGGATGTCGCCGCTTTGGCGTCCGGAGACGCTGTGGAAGCCATCCAGATCGCTATTGTCAATCTTCTCCTTACTGGCACGGAGCTCAACCAGCCCTCGCCGAATGTAGCCCATCTCTTGCTCGGCTACGATCTGCGAGCAGTGCGACCTGAGGAGCAAGTCATCATGGATCCCGACGCGCAGACAGCTGCTCCAAGCGCCATCCATGCCATACTCGCCCTCCTCCGCCCAGAGTTGGACAGCGATGGTGTCTCCTTCCTCAGCCTTGCGGAGCGATCGCCCGGCTTTGCCGAGAAATGCTTCTCGCTGATCCTTCGTCTCTGCACGCATCCATTCACCAGTGCTGCGACACTTCGTTACCTGCGTACCAAGGAAGACTACGTCGTCCAGCAACTGCGAAGCCTCCCGCTCGTGCCTGCTGAGCGCGGCGCACTCAACAAGAGCTCCGCCGCACCAGGATTAGTACAATTCGCACATGGTCAGACCATCGAGACGACGGTGGATCGTGTCACCGCCTCATTGCGCATGCGCGCCTCGCTGCTCGAGCTTACTGCACTCGAACTGCATTCGCTCCTCAACGCCGGCATGCAGTCGCGAGCAGCGAGGGTAATAGCTGCTCTCTTCGGTCCCAACGCCACGGTCGGTGGAGGTCATGGCGTCGATCAGGACGACAGCATCGACGAGGACGACCTCTTGCTCGGCACCGAACGCGACTTCCGTCTCGGTGCCGGCGGAACCGAAATCCGGACCTTCGGCGGTGTTCGCTTCCTCGAGATGCTGCAGAGCCTCGATTTTGAATGGTACGACGATCGTGAAGCTCTCGGTCAAAACAATACCGTGATCTCTCCAGAACAGCTTGATCTAGCCAAGCGTCCCGACGCCGTCGTTGGGCCCCGTCTCTTCGATCTTAACGCTGTCCTCGCTGTTCTTGTGCGGGAAAAGACGTTACTGCAGCAGAAGGGCAATCTCCGCGATGCAGGCCAGGCCAATCCCTTCTTGGAACAAGCTGCCTTCGTGTTGCAGTGGGCTTCCGCACAGAACGCCAAAAAAGCGGTGGCCTTCTCGCGCAGAAGGGTGTTGCAGGCATGGCGTCACACGCTTGACATGGTCCTCGCGCGGGCTGCCGGGCTGCTGCGCCCCGAAGTCCGATCTGGACTCATGTTTGACTGCCTTTCGGAGCTTCTCCCGCGGATCTCGACGTCTTCGACCGATGCAGGTTCTCTCGATGTCCCGTCTGCAGATCTAGTCGCTGGCGCTGTGCTGTCTCTTCTCACCTCGTTGCGGCAGCACCGTGTCGAGCTTACAACAGGTGCGCTCGTCCTCGAAACAGTGGACGCCCTTCCCACAGATCGGCTGCTGACTACGTTGCGTGCTCTCATCGACTCGGTGCTCAGGCTCGAGACCACAACGTTGGCTCGCGGCAATCTTTACTCGGCTCTCATCAACTTCCTCCAACTGGTCAAGTCTGGAAGCAGTGGCGATGTCAGTGGCGAGGCTGGTGCTACCGATGGTGCTTCGACCATCGCGGCTGATCTCGACGAGACCATGTCTGTGGGCGGCATTTCGACAACGACAACCAACATCTTTGGCGGACGCGCACAGACGAGCAATCTCGAAGCGCGAACTCGATCCTTGCTGCTCTCGCACGCTGAGCGTCTGACGGACGTGCTCGGACGAGACGCTTTGGACGCCAGCGATCTTTCCAAAACGATTGCATTCACGCTCCTCGACAAGCTGTGTGCGCTCGATGCTCCGTCTTCTTCGAGCTCCTCTTCCCGTCGGAGTGGATCGAGGTGTCTCGACCTGCTGGACCGCAAAGGCTACATCAAGAGCTTCATCACGGCGCTGCGCGATTCGGACCTGGCGTTGCAAGAAACGCTCCGTCCGGATCCTGCCAGCCTGAACGCGCTCTACGTTTACGAAGCACGCCTGGCTTTTTTCAACCGCATGGCGCAAAGTCGCGACGGAGCTGAACGCCTGCTCAATGCCAAAATCTTTGACGTGCTGGCGCAGTCCGACTATCTCGCAGCACGACCCGACCAAGATCAAGAATTCGTCGATCTGGACAGCTTCCTGCCTGCAGCTACGGAACGATACAATGCTCTGTTGACGCCCGTGCTCCAGCTGACGACCAGCATCCTCTCCAGTACTTCTTCTGCAGCTGCAAGCCAAGGTTCGGTCGGCCTTTCCAAGGCGTTGGCATCCACCTCAGCATCGGCGGCTCCCCGCCATGCTTTGGCTTTGCTGACCGCGCATCGAGATGCTCTTTTAACGGTCTTGCGCTCACCGCTGCAGGAGTTCTGCTCGTTCGCTCAGCTCGGCCAAGCTCACCTCGTAGTGGCGGTCTTTGTGCTGATTATGCCTTCGCTCGATGACGATGCCCAACAGGCGCCTAGTCCGCTCGCCCCCTTCCACACCGCCATTGTCGCCTTTGCTGCAGTCTACCTGAACACGACCTCGTGGCAATCGCGCATTGTTCCTTACAATGAGGCTGAGAGGGAAGAGAGCCGCATGCCCGACACCTCTTTGCGCACACTGCGGGCATCAGGCGAGGCCCCTCACGGCAATGGCGGCACGGGAATCGAAGAAGAGAACGCCTTTAGCGTCAAGGTGGGCGCTATGGTGACTCGTCTACAGATGACGTTGCTCTCCTATCTCGAAGCGGCGAGCGATGCGAGAGGCAGCACCACGGCGCGAGTTCGTCCGGTGCTTATTCCCTCGCTGGCCGCCAACCGGGAGCGATCGCGTACACCCTATGGAGGTGGGGATGATGGCGGCGATGCAGACTCTTCTCGAGCCGGATTCTTCCGTTCGCAACGAGCTTCTGCTGCCGCGTCGACCGTGCCTAGCATCGGCGGACTCGTTGCTGCCCTGAACGACTACGTGGACTCGGTAGCCAAGGACTTGCAAGGCTTAGAAAACATTGAGACGCTGCTGGAGAATGTGGACTCTGTGCGTCAGGACGAATTGGACGAGGTTGCTCGCGACGCTCTCGGTGAAGAGACTGCGGGCGAGCTTTCGGTGGCGCAACGTCGTTCGGTAGCGCTGCGTCAACTTGCGTCACGCAAAGCCACGTTGCGCGCCTCGTCGACTTCGAAATTGGATGCGGTCGAGCTGATCCTGGTGCTGCTCATTCGCCACATGGAGTTGTTCCGAGCGCTGCACACCGATCGTGCATCGGGCCTTTCTTCCGTCGCAGCAAGATCTTCTCCTGCCGCTCTGCAGGTCGCAGGGTTGCAATTGGACTGGAACAGCCTCGTGCAGGGTCTAGCAGAATCGCTGCTTCCGGTGGTGGAAGACAAGATCGGATACCTCTCGCTTCCACCCAGCTTGGTAGCCAACGCAAGGGAGAGGCAGAGCTTCCTACAGATGGCTGGCAGGCGACTCGCCAACTTCTTCACCGATGCAGAGCAATAGCTACAGCCATTTCGGTGATGTCCCTCATACGCAATATAACTATAACTTCAAACTACTGTATCAACGACATTTCAACATCGGTACAGCCTCTGTTGACGACCTGTGGCCGAGCCTCGCCCAGGTCAGAGCAGCTCGAGTCAACCTGAGCTTGCCAACCCGTACCTTGATTGAATTGATTGCAAAACACGAAAAAAACGAAAGTGATAGAATGGATTGTATCACGTTTGGGTTTTATAAATACAATGCTTTGTGCGCTATTCACGAACGCGTCCGAATTAGTTTAGTGGCTATGACGGCGCCTTGTCATTCAATTGACGCTTTCTCCGCGCAGAAATCGGCGCAGACCCGGGTTCAATTCCCGGATTCGGAGAAATTCTCGATTTTTTTTCCTCCCTCCCCTTGGTTTCGCTCTTGTTTGGCAGATGCTCTTCACTTGACACTTCAATAACAGCTTTCCCGACGCCTCACCTTTTCATGCACTTCCACTTTTGACGCCCGAACCGTTTCGAGATCAACCAGACACTGCTCCGACCATCATGGCTTCCTTTCCGGCCTCCTCCCTTCGATCTCAATCAGGATGACTAGCTCGAGAAGGACGCCATCGAAGCGAAAAGCAAAAAGAAACGGACCGGGTCTGTTGTACTCCGAATCCGGGAATTGAACCCGGGTCTGCGCCGTATGGTCTGCGCGGAGAACTTTTGATTGATCTTCTAGAATGAGATGACAAGGCGCCGTCATAGCCACTAAACTAATTCGGATCCGATTTGTCTCGGCTGTGCTGGATTGCGTACATCAATGCTGGTGGTGCAAGGCTTTTTTCGATGTGGTGGAGTTGGTTGAGGAGGTGACACAGGTGCGAAGCTCACCACAGGATCCACGTGGAGTCCATCTTTGATTGTGACGGTGGAGGTTTGCAGCGAAGGGATTAGCCAAACTGCTGCCAAGCGAGGAGATCCATCTCTTGGTCTCCCGGTTCCAAATGCAGTGGAAGGCCATTTTCGTCCAGCAACAGAGCAAATCCAGGCCGTCCGTCCACTGCACCCTCTCCTCGATTTCTGTCGTTCTCTTCGCCCGGCTGATCTCCCTGCCGTTGTTGTTGCTGCTGCTGCTGCTGCTGCTGAGGCGCCTGATCACCCAGCAGGCCGTCGAAGAGCCTGTGATAGCACTCATAGCCGGGCGTGTTGAAATGCTGATACGGGTTCTGCGAAGAGATGGCCTTGCCACAGAGGTAGCAGTAATGCGTCTGGCACGATTTGCACGTCATGTGATTGCAACCGTACGACTTTTCGATGGCGATGCCGCAGGTCGGACAGGGAGTGGTGTAGTCCGAGAGCCACTGTCGCGTTTGCTGCTCTTCTTGATACTTGCGCACCATGGTCTCGAGAGTCTTGCGTCCGAATTTTTGCTCCATGAGCGCCCGGTCGGGGGAGGATTCGGCGAGAGATAGGTAGCGCCGAATCAGCTCGGACTGGAAAGAGACCGGACACGAGGTAGGTCCGTGCCAAGAACGAGAACACCAGGCGCAAAAGGCGAAACCGCACGAAAGGCATTCGCGGAAACGCTCCCAATGACCCGAATTTTCGTCCGACGAGAGGCGCACCACCGGGGCTTGACAGTCGGCTCGAGGACAATACGACACCGAGGGATCAGCCTCAAATTTAGCCTTGACTGTCAGCTTGTCGAGACGGGCCAAACGGCTCGAACCTAGGATGCTTTCGAGTTCGGAGCGCGTCACCAGACCGACGACCGCTTCTTCCTCGCCCTTATCTGCATCAGACTGAGGGTTTGAGGAGACTGGTATCGTCTGCTTGGCCGCTTTGACCTTGACGGGTGTGATGAGGTTCCCTTCTTGGTCAACGAGACTGTCCTTCTCTCTTTTGCTCCATAGCGTCACGCATTCCGGGTCAGGACATCGTTTGGCCTGGCGGTGGAAGCCATCATCGACCAAACTCGAGAGATAGCCTGTAAGGCATTCCGAGCAGAATACGTGTCCGCAGCCAGAGAGTTTTGTGCAAGATCTGCCTTTGCGAGTCTCGAGGCAGATGGAACAGTCAAAGGAAGAGGCATCGAAGGTGGTTCGACTGCATGAGCGCGAATGCGAAATCAGTCGAGCTGCGAGCAACGGCTGCGCTTCCAAAGAGGGTAAACACTCCTCGAAGCGAAGACTCCCTTGTGCCGGGTCCGCAGATACGTCCAACTTGAACTTCTGCAAGAAGGGAGGGACGTCGTCGTTGGGTGGCTGCCCTTCCAGAATGGAGGTCCAAAGAGTCTCGGTGAGATACGTGGCCCAGACGTACAAGACCTCCATGCCACTCATCTCATGATACTGCTCGTCAAGCTTTTTGAGGATCCACGAGTGGTTGCGCGTGTGTGCTACTGGTCGAGTTGGCAACCAAGGGGCCTGGAGACTTTCGACAAAAGGAGCTTCCTCTGTTGGGTATGTTGGAGGGAGTCGGACCCTCAACAAGATGGGTGAGAGGTGGACAAGTGGTGGCAGCTGCGTCGTCAATCGAAGCTGCAGCGGCTTTGTTGATGGTGGACGGGAACATTGTCGATGAGATCCGTTCCCAGCAGCATTTCTTTGGTGAGTTGGTGGATCGAGAGAGAGCCTTTGCAAGCCGTCAAGAACCTTGTTTTCCGTACTTGCCTCTGCGTGTTTTGGGACTACACTAGGAAGAAATGCGTTGGCAGTGGCGTCTAGAGCTCGCGACTTTCGTGCATGATTCTTACCACCTTTGCGACGACCTTTGCTTTGTTCCGAGGGCTCGAGTGGCCGCTCTGAGCTGGAAGCTTGTGGCAAAGCGTTGTCAATGTCGTTTGCGTAGGCGTACGACTCGACCGAAATTGGGATAGGCTTTGGCAGTGTGACGGGGAGGTACAGCTCCAAAATTGGCTCCGGTGTGCTCTGTATCAACTTGACGCTCGGCTCGCCAGGTTTCTGAGCACCGTCCGTAGAATCTGGTTCGTCTTGCGCGGCGAAGATAGACTCGAGCGCCACGATCTCGTCCTCCTGCCTTTGTCGACATTCCTCGAGTAGGGCCTGCGGGTCCATGTCGGGCAGTGACGCAATGCTATGAGAGCGGAGACGCGCTGGAGCGCCAAGTGATGTCCTGCTGCATCTGTCGTGAGACGGAGTTCGATATGTGCGTGGATGTCAGAAGAGAATGATGGAGGTAGGGCAAAGAGGTCGTCATCCTATTGCGTTGCCACCCAATGAATATTCTTGCATGGCCGAGCTCACTTTCTCTTTTGGATTGCCGAACAGACGCAGCGGAAGAGGGCGAAAATCACGATTAAGCTTTGATTTGTGATTATTTTTTGTGGTTCCGCGGCATGCGAGGTGGAGGCGACTTTGAATATGACGAGAAGATTCGGCCATGTGATTTTGCACTGTGAGTGTACTGTGCGACCTTTTTTCTTGGAAAGGGTCCAATCCGTGAGAAGAACACAAACACGTCGAGCAAATACGGTCTTCTTCGTCGCTTCTTATTCTATCCATCACGACGACCTGCATCGGATGACCGCTCGCCATGGTGCGCTTCAAGACACGATGGCTGCTACTCGCCATAGATGACAAGCCCCACGCATCGTCATCTCCGTTTTCTCTTCCCAAACAAGACGATTTGGACCATGCTTCTACCTCGAAACAGATCCTCTCCGCCGCTCAAAGCTTGTCGGGGTCATCGAACGGTGCAGCAGCGACATTGACACCACAGCTTATCACGCGACTCTTGCGAGCTTCACTGGTCTACAATTTTGGCGACGTCGCGGCTGGAGCTTTTGGGGGAGTGCTGTCGTGCAAGTACTGCAGCACGCATACGGGCACGGCCATTGTCCGATGCTCGCGTGACGCGGCGAGGCTTGTCTGGGCCAGCGCAACGATGATCTCAAGCCCAACAGAAGTATCGGCTGACGAACTCAATTCAGCAGTGCAAGGCAGCTTGCCATCACTGAGGATCAGAGTGGTTCATTGCGGTGGAACTATCAAGAAGGTGCAAAACAAAGCCATCGAGATGGACAGAAAGTTGATCATGCGACTTAGAGCAAAGCAGACCAAGCTCTCAGCCAAGTCGTCGCCGCTAGCACCTGCAGAAAAGATCACGCCTGCGGCTTCGATGGCAGAAGAACGTCGAGCAGCCATCCCGGCGCCATCCATCGGCGAGGACGATGAAGATTTGGGCGAGGCGCTCGATCCCGATGCTACCAGCAACCAAAGTGCTGTAGCCGCGCACTCACCAACAAGGCTACAAGAAGACGACGGCAGCAACGATCGAACAAAATCAAGGGAAAGCGTCGTCGATCCCGAGACTCAAGCTTTGCTGCAACAATCACGAAAGCAGATCTCTTCCATCACCCTGTAACCCAGCGATCTTCCCTTTTCTTAATGCTTCCTCTCGTCGCTTTATCATGGCGTCAATTCATCCAATATACCCGGCACTGACTCTGAATGAAAGTGCGTGTCGCTGTGCATAAGGGGTCACCTGTTGCGATGTTCCTCAGGCTCAAAGGAAAAGTAGAGTAAAAAATTGGGAATTTCTCCGAATCCGGGAATTGAACCCGGGTCTGCGCCGATTTCTGCGCGGAGAAGCGTCAATTGAATGACAAGGCGCCGTCATAGCCACTAAACTAATTCGGACGCGATTTGTCAGCATTGTCGGCCGTTGTATATATAATCCGGAACACTGTGGGAAAGACAGCTCTTTAGGAGGTGCACGTATGACAGGCTGGCTGTGCGCGCGTCCAATAGCTGTTGCGGGCGAGGCTCGATGGTGTTGGTGAGCCGTCAGTAGGAAGTCAACCTGCTTGGCACATCGTGAAGTGCTCCAACGCTCCAAGCAATGTGCGGACCGCCAAAGGAGCCATTCCCGACGGGATCCTACGCCAGCGGAGGGTCTTAGCCGACAATCTCTGAACTCGTCCGCCTCATTGCACCTATGAGAATGATCGTAATCAAGCTGACGAAAAGGAAATGCCCGACCGTAGGGTCGGAAAGTTGTCAGCACTGTTGACGATTCCTGCATGATGAGACTTTGACGCTGAGCGGTGTAGCACAGTAAATGAGATTTCGCTGACTTGAACCACGAGATGGCAGCAAAACAAAAGAGGACCCTGCGTTTTTCAAATCCTGTCTACCGGATCAGCTTATCCGGTAACTTTATTTTTCTACTTGTGCTTCTACTTCTGTTGTGCGATGCGCCATTACGGAGGACTGATGTACAAATGCGTAATCTGGAGCCTTCTAACAAGAAGCGGTCATATCCCTTTGCCAATCTCAAAGTCTCGTTGATACGTTGACCGGATGGCATTGGATTGTCATTGCGATTCTCTGGCTGCGATCTGAGTCTTGTTTGGATTCCAAGCTTTTTTCGGCTAAAAAGATCTACAAAAAGCGTCGCCATTCCCGTGGACTCCTCGGATACGATCCAAGCTACGGCAGCCAAAGGCGCTGTGCACAATCCAGCGAGGGACTCGTCGGCTAGGATCCCGACTGACACCAGACCGCGCCTTCCTGATTTGTCTTGTCCGACCATTATCCTTCCTGCTGCCTGCCTCCCCGTCCACCATAGAAACCTTCTTCAGCCGTTGCTCCACGCAAGTGTCTCCCCACCATCAACAGCCAGATACCCGCTCTGTAGGTCGAAAGCGTCACTCTCTTCAGCCGTAAGGGCTCTCCTTTCGGCACCATGGGGCTTCGTCCTCTCTTCGGCTCACGCGCAAGCGTCACCAACATCCAGGACAGCTTCGGTTCCACGCTCGAGGCGGTCAAGACCAGCGAAAGCGAACACAAGAATCCTTTAGACCACCATGCAAGTCAAGACGATGCTTCATCTACTCACGAACAGCCGCTTTCGCCCGGCTCGGAGCATCAACATGATTCACACGGTCTCGCCCGTTTCCTCAACGGTGCCGCTCTCATGTCCAACAAGGATACGCAGTCTAGCACCGAGGATCGGCATCACAACCACGCCGCTGTAGCCGTGGAGTCAAACGCACAGATCTCGCAAGCACAAGCTGCTGCAGATGACTCTTTCGATGACGCCGCAGCCTGGAAGCAATCCGGCAAGGATGCAGAGACTTCGGATCAGCATGAATCATCGCGGGCAAGGTCGAGATTTGGAAGGACCCTCAAGAAGGTCGATGCCAAAATCCGTTCCACCATTGGCGTCAATGCCCCGCCTACCAACCAGGAGATGCGAAGCCCTTACTCGATTGGAAACAACGATCACCTAACAAGTCACAACAGCCTGGGTGCCGCAGAGCTCTTGAACGATGCCAGTCTGGAAACTTTGCAACATCTTTCAGACGACGAAGAAAACGACGACGGTGACGATGAGGATGATGATAGCGACCAAAACGCTGAGGAGCGAGACGATCCCACCCTGCACCACAACGATGACAAGGACGACGACGACGCAAAAACGCTTCGAGATTCTGATGTTCAACCAGACCTCGACAAGATGAATGAGCAAGTCGCTCAACTGAATCGTACAAAACAAAGCGCCGAAGAGCGTCGTTCCGCCTCCATGGATGGCGCTCTTCCTGGCGATGCTGTTCGCACGCGTCCTCCCGTCGTCGATATTTCTCCAGAGGAAAAAATCAAGGCCATCATCGAGGAGTTCGGCGAATGCCCCTCTATCTCGCGACCAAACGACCCAGAGAGACTCATTGTTGATCACAATGGCGTTCTCATGAAGACCGTCCTGATAAAGGGAAGCCTCTTTCTCACCTCTCGTCGTGTCTGCTTCCTTGCCTACATCCCGGACGCCGCCGCTCACAACGACCATGGTACCGAACATCACCAGGCCGGTCTCGCCACCAGCGCAGGCTCTGGAGACGTTCGCGCCCCCTCGGATCCAAATGTGGATAACCCCATCCTCAAGTCTGGTCCCGCCATCATACACCGACCAGGCAAGATGCGTCCTAAACGTAGAGTATGGATGGAGCTACGAAAGGATTCTTTCAACGCTTACGCCGCCAGCAACAAGCTCTACAAGCCTCTTCTGTCCGCTCGCCTTTCCAACCTCTATGCTGTGCTCCCCATCGATTGGTCCCAACCCAATGTCATTCGCTTTGTGGAAGGTCTCAAGTACAGCTCGGTCGAATTCAAAACGCAGGAAGCCGCCCTCGACTGGCGCAAAGAACTCGAGGCTGCCGCCTTCCACGCCCGCAACACGGCCGACAAAGTGAGGATCAGCATCCCTCTCGAACGCATCGTCGGCACCGATGCGGCTGACTTCATGCAAGTCGCCAAGGTCCTTCACATTGACGTTCTCGTTGGTGCCGTCAACGACGGCGAAGCCGCTGATATGGAACAAGATCAACGTGAGCGTGCCGACCGCCATCAGGTCGATCGCAGTTGGTCCACCGGCAATGCTTTCTTCAGCTGTCCCAAGAACCCCGGCTTCAAATGCCACGTCACTCAAGTCGCCTTTGGGGTCACTCACAATCGCACCGCTTTCATCGATCTTTTACGTGAGGCTCTCAAGTCGTCCAGGCAAATTCAGCACTCAATGGGCTACAAAGAGATGCTGCACGGCTTGCCGCCTCCCTTGCTCGATCTTCAAGGCGAGCCCGAGGTCGAAGATCCATCTATCGACAGCAACTACTCCTCCGACGACCAACGCCAGTCGCTTCCGGACAAGTTTTGCCACGCCTTTGGTCTTCCGCATCGTCCCGACGAGCTTCATCTCGTAAAAGCTGAGCTGGTGCGAACCTTGCACACGCACGGAACCATCGCCATCGGTCTCGACTACCTGCTCTTTTGGCGAAGAGCCGTCGGCCGCAACCTCAAGATCAAGGTACCGCTCAACGACCTGCAAGGCGTCGACACGTACCGCTCTATGCTGTGGCACCACTTTGGCCTTGTCGTGCACATCCGGGCGCACTCTGACATGCATTTCGATTTCACCTCGAAAGAGAATCGCGACATGGCACTGCACAAGCTCAAGAAATTCATCGAGGCAAAGGCGAGACAGGGTAAGGACGTCAAGGCTACACAAGATGATCGGTTCGTTGAGGGCAAAGGTGCTTCTGCGCCGGCTCCAGCCAGCCAAAGCCCCTCAAACAACACAGCGCCGGCAGAGAAGCTCTTGAGCGATGCCACTGCCGAGGTTCCCATCTTTGAGCCTGACATGCTCGCGTACCTGCCCAAGGTAGTCAATATGGACCGAAATGCGATGCGCGATGCCATCCGTATCTCGCCGATGCGCATCTATTGTCTAACCATCGGCTCGCGCGGCGATGTGCAGCCCTACATTGCTCTGTGTAAGGCGCTCAAGGGGCACGGCCATACGCCCGTGATCGTCTCGCATCCCGAATACCGAGGATGGGTCGAGGGCCACGGCATCGAGTATCGCGGCGTAGGTGGCGATCCCGCGGCTCTGATGAAGCTCAGTGTCGAACATCGCATCTTTTCTCCCGCCTTCTTCAAAGAGAGCATTGGTAAATTCCGTGTCTGGCTCGATGAGTTGCTGCGAGAATGTTGGGAGGAATGTCAGGGCGCCGATCTGCTGATCGAAAGTCCTTCGACCATGGCGGGTATCCATGTAGCCGAAGGACTGGGCATCCCCTACTTCCGGGCATTCACCATGCCCTGGACAAAGACGTCGGCGTATCCGCAGGCATTCAGCGTCCCGTCCATCGAGATGGGTCCATCTTACAATTCTTCGTCTTACACCCTGTTCGACCAGGTCATGTGGGTCGCTACCAGCGGGCAGATCAACCGTTGGCGCAAGCACATGATTGGCATTGGCGCGACGGACATGTCCAAAATGGATGCAGACTCGGTGCCCTTCATCTACAACTTTTCACCGGCAGTGGTTCCCATGCCGAACGACTGGGGCGACCGTGTCAAGATTTCCGGATACTGGTTTCTCGACAATCCGGAGTCCAACTGGTCGCCGCCCAAGGAGATGTCAGACTTCTTGGAGCGGGCCAAGAAGGATGGCAAGAAGATCGCCTACATTGGATTTGGGTCGATCACCATCGAAAACGCCGAAGAGGTTTCTGCCAATATCATGAAAGCTGTACGCGAGGCCGACGTCCGTGCCATTGTTGCCAAAGGATGGAGTGGTCGGGGCGGTTCCAAACCCAAGAAGCAGAATAAGAAGAAGCAGCAGCAACAGCAGCAGCAAAGACACGACGGCAAACCTCACATGCAGCACAAGGATTCGACAGTTTCCCATACCGAAAGCGAGAACGCGGCCACAGAGGAGGAGCATGAACCCGAGATCCGGATCCCTGATGATGTCTTTGTCGTCGATTCGGTGCCTCATGACTGGCTCTTCCCTCAAATCGACATTGCGATGCATCACGGTGGTGCTGGTACGACGGGGGCATCGTTACGTGCTGGTCTGGTGACGTTGATCAAGCCCTTCTTTGGAGATCAATTCTTCTGGGCCAACAGGGTGCAGAAGTTGGGCGCTGGTGCTCGCGTCAATGGATTGAGCGTTAGCGATCTTAGCGACGCGCTCAAGAGTGCTGCTTCGGATCGCGTCATGGTGGAAAAGGCGCAAGGCGTGGGTGAGAAGATCCGCTCAGAAGATGGTGTAGCGACTGCGATCGAGTTCTTGTACAAGAACATCCCGCTGGCGAACAGACGTACGCAGCGCCGGCTGGAACGCGAAGCCACTCACGATTCGTCGACCGATACTCATTATCTGCCTAATCCGTTGACGAGATTCACTTTGCATGGTCGACAAAGCAGTGGTAGTGTTGAACGTAAAGACGGTCAGCATCAGCAGAAGAGGGCAGCTACGTTGCCACCCATTGCGACCTCAGATACTCCATCGTCGCCTTCGGCGATGTCGCCGCGTGGAGAGGGTCAGCATAGCTTCCAGAAATCTTCGAAAATTTATGAATCGCCAGCAAACGAAGCCAGTCCGCCAAGCAGTCCAGCAAGTCCCACAGGGAAGGGCAGCTCGGTCTTGCCGTCGTTGAGCTCGATCAATTCTCTTCCATCTTCCATGGCCTCTGCGTTGAAGGACATGGTAGCTTTCACTTCCAGTACATCGGACACTACGGCTGATGGTGACGAGGTGAAGGGTGTAGAAAGGAGTCAAACCACGCCTCCAGGACGTATGGAGGTGGGTGATAAGAGTGGAGAGGAAACCGAGGAACAGAAAATGCATCGATTGAAGGGATACAAGAATGCCAAAGCCGAAGATATTAGGAGGAGAAAGCTGTTGTTGGAGAGGTTGGACAGGGAGAGGCGCGAGAAGGATGCGGAGGGGAAGCAGGGTGCAGGCGAAACAAAGTAAACGCGCGGAAGCGGGATGAGCACTTGGAAGTGCCAAAGGGGCAATATGATCAGGCTCAAAGATGCAACTAGGATGACTGACTGCTCATTTCAATTCGATTACGATGTTGCGTACAAAGGCAAGTGTCGTTGTTAGTCGCTCATGAGACGCGCGCGAGGATTGCTGGCACGTCTCTCTCGCAGTGTCGAGCGTCTCGCTCCAAGGTTTGGTCTTTATACACATTCGGTCCACTGAGTCTGTGAATTGGAGATGAAGGAACTGGGAGCTATAACTTTCTGCCATTGCAGTGTTTCGAAAGGCGATTTAGAATTCGAAACCTTCGCCTCTGAACTGGTCCAGGTTGCTTCCGACGTGGGCCTTTTGGGCGAGATCCATTCGATCCATGACCAAAAAGATCCTTCTTAACGTCGACCACAGATTGTGGCTCTCGCCCGCTTCTGCCAACGGCGTCGGTGCTGGTTGTTCTCCCTCGGGTACGTCGGGAAGCGTGTGCGTCTGTTGCAGGTTCAAGGCTGCGAGGAGGTGTTCGGCTGCTTCGTGATGGGCTCCGAGGTTGAGGCACGAAACCGAGAGATTGTAGATGGCACGAGTGAAGGTCGGTCGCAACTCCAGAGCTTTGTGGTAGGCAGCGATGGCTTCCTCTGGCTTGCCTCCATTGGCAAGCGTTGCGCCTAGTCGGTTCCACAGCAAAAAGTCGTTGGGTCGAACACTGAGCGCCGAGTTGAAGCAGTCTTGAGCCTGCTCGTAGGCGGACTGCGTGTAGAAGAGGACGCCCAAGCCGACTTGCACCTCGGGATCGATCTGACCGGCGCTGTTGCCCTGTCGAGCAGCCTGCAGGAAGAGATCAGTGACGCGGTTGAGACTGGCCCATGGATTGCCCTCGGTGCCCTCGATTGGGTCTTTGGAACCCGAAATCTCGGCGGGCAGAGGTGCTGCCTTGAGGTTGGGATAGGCACGCGAGATATAGCGTTCGAGCGTCTGATGCGCTGCCGTATCGTAGCCTTCGTTTGTATACGAGATGGCGAGCGACATGTAGGCTTCGAGGTTGTTCTCGTCGATCTTGATGGCTTCTTCGAGAGCTCTGATGGCTTGGGCCTCCTTTTCGTTCATAGCCTGACACTCTCCCAGCCTGCGCCAAACTTCGGAGCGTTCGCGACGAGAGCGGTCCACTTCGCCACGCTCGACTTCGCCTCCAGTACCACCTTGAGTTTCGCGCTGGGTGGCAGCTTCAAAGAGTAGGGCCGCATCCGAGAGGTTGCCACCGTTGGCTAGCAGACGTAAACCTTCCGAAAGGGGGTCCTGATGCGTCTCAAAGGGGTTTTGCTGACTCCTCCGGTACTGGCCCAGGCGAGGATATCCATCGGGACCCACGACGCCGAATCCGTCCAAGAGGGCATCTTCGGTGCCGTCGAGTGCGGCCATCTCGTCCAAGCCATGCCTGCCACCGCCGAGACCGCCGGAAGGATGTGCGTATCCGAACTGTTCCTCGTCGTCGTCAGTTCTGGCCTTCATCAGTTCTTCCTCCCATTTAGCCAATTCCGCGTCAGCAGATGAGGGTGGGATGCCGTTGCGTGCATTCATGGATCGCCAGAGGTCTTCGAAACGCGAATTGGCTTCGTGGCCGTCGTTGGTGAGCTCTTGCTCAATAGCATCCAGTTCACGACGGATGGATTCGGCTTGCTCGGCTTCTGAGGGAAGCAGATCTGCCTCGGACTCCTTTGCTTTGCCTTTGCCCTTGGACTCGGCGTCGGCGTGTTCGGCATCGAGCTTCTTGAATTGCTCCTCCCACTTGGCATCGTCGAGTTCGGTGAAACGGGACTGCGAGGACTGTGTTCGCTGAGGTTGATATTGGTGTTGCTGTTGCATGGAACCCATACCTCCCATCATGTTCATGCCCATACCCATTCCGCCCATACCCATGCCCATCCCCATACCGCCGTAGGAGCCCATCATGGGGCGTGAAGCATAGGCGGCCGAGGAATCCGAGCCAGATCCATCTCCACCTGGCATCTGTCGCATGGCTGCTGGTTGCTGATGCTGCGATGAGCCGAATTGCTGTGCCCAGGCTGCGGCGCCTGCAGGAGGCTGCATTGACCTAGCAGGCGCTGCTCGTCGTGCAAAGGCGGCTTCCATGTCTGCGTTCGAAGGAGTGCCATTTCGCGGCATCTGGTTGGCCCAAGCAGCGCCCGAGTTGGCAGGTTGAAAGTGGGGAACGGCGCTGTTGAGCTCGTTGCGCATAGCTTGAAGATCAAAGGGGGAAGAAGTGGCGCCTCGAGGCATACTTGCAGCCTGTTGCTGGCGGAAGAAGGCGTCTGCATCCGAGTTGGGACCGGTTTGAGGTTGCTGACGCATACCAGCAGGCCCCGCCTGAGGCTGGCCAGCAAAAGTCCGATCGCCGTGTT
Organism: Ustilago vetiveriae; assembly: GCA_928722275.1. Lineage (NCBI taxonomy): Eukaryota > Fungi > Basidiomycota > Ustilaginomycetes > Ustilaginales > Ustilaginaceae > Ustilago > Ustilago vetiveriae. The sequence continues at coordinate 75,742 of CAKMXE010000005.1, forward strand.
GGATGGATCGATCCTGCTGTGTATGTTTAAGCATCTGAGCGAGGCCATTGTTCGAAGTGGAGCATTCGGCTCCATTGAGCATTGATTGGAACGCCATGTTGCACCGTCGACCTTGCCTGGCAAGTGTGAGGTCAGCAGCGATGAATGGTGTGTGGCAAAGAAAAAGGACGAGACAGTGATTGTACTACTTCTCCAGGGATAGAGGTTGGTGTGGTCGTTGAAGGGAAGAGAGGGATGGGAGCGAGTGGCAAGGAATGTGCACAAAATGTGATTGATCGATGGTGATTCTCTGCCCAAATGACCGGAGAATTGAAATTGGGCCGAGCGTGGAGAAGGCGTGGACCAGTCCCTGACTGAGAGAGACAGACCGGCTAAGCCGGGGTGTGCATGGAATCGACCCACTGTCGTTGTGCTGTGCTGCGCAGTCGGATCAAATGACCTGTCTCAAGCTCAGACTTGCACCGGCTTTCAACCTCGGTATTTCCGTCAGTCATTGGCCCTCTCCCTAGTCGGCCGAATATACAAGTGTTAGATCCTTCTCAGTACCGTCTCATACAAATGGCTCCGTGTCTTGGCTCGGACTTCACCTCAAATGGCAACGATGGGTCAAACTGAGTCAACCGCACGCTCATCCACGACAGCGGCGACAACATCGACGGCCATTACCGCTTCAACCTCACGTTTCAGCTGAAATGGTCTTATTGCACAAGTTGATTCAGTTACTGCCCTCTCGCTTTCTCACTCTCCGATGAAAAAAGCAGGCGGACTCCACACTCGTGTCGACAGCGATGGAGCAACAGACTCGAATTCGCTTCGATACAGCGGACAGCTTCTTGATGTTTCTGTTCTGTCGAAAGTTCAAGTATGGACAGCCGAAGTTGGCAGCTTCGAAGGTCTCCTCAAAGGACGCGACGCGTATGTGCAATTTCAGCTCTTTAGATCGCAATTCGAGCTTTCAAAAGCGCGTAAAGTGGATCAGGTAAATTTCGTCTTTGCGCCAAACAGCGATCAGCGATCAGCGATCAGACCAACACCAACACACTCCACTTTCTTCCGCTCCTCCACCACCCTGCCACCCTTGAATCTGTGCGAACGCACTCCATCACAGCGACAATGGCCTTCAACGAGCAGCCTTCCAATCCAAAACCTGACACTATCGTCGAGGACGATGCTGCTCCTGCCCAAGCCTCCGAAGCAGTCCCGGCGCGACAATTGATCGACGAGGCAAAGCGTCACTTTGCCCTCAAAGAGTACCTTGCCGCCTCCGACAAGCTGGCGCTAGCTCTCGAAGAGCTCAGTTCCGAGCATGCCGAGGATGCCGACGAGCTAGCACCGATTCTGCAACTCTACGGTCAGAGCGTGCTCGAAAACTTCATCCTCAACTCGGGTGCGTTGGGAGGCGGAGGTGGTTCAGCTCCTCTCCCTGCTTCTTCTGCTGCTGCATCCGCTGCCTCGGGACCTTCATCCAAGCCCTCGGGCTCTTCTTCGTCAAGCAACATCAAGAACGATCCGAGATTCAGCTTTACCGGGGATGCCGAAGACGATGGTGACGACGACGAAGATGAGGGAGCGCCCGGCGCAGCAGCCGCAGAAGCAGACGACGAAGATGATCTGCAGACGGCTTTCTCTGTCCTCGATCTCGCCAGGGTCATCTACCAACGCATCCTGGATTCCGAATCCCAAAAGCTCAGGACGCTTGATCAACAGGAGTGGAGCAAGACCCGCGTTCAAGCCGAGCTGGCCGAAGTCATGAATCTGCTCGGCGACGTCGGACTCGAATCAGAAAACTTCACCCAGGCATCGGCGGACTACCAATCTAGTCTCGACATTCTGCTTCCCCTCCTCAATCCACACTCGCGTCGACTCGCTGATGCGCATCTCCGTCTCGGACTTGCCCTTGAATTCCATCCAGATGTTGAACAGCGCAAGGACGCCAAAGCGCACGTTCAAGCGGCCTCCAACGTACTGGCTGCTCGAGTTGCTGCAATCCAGGCTCGCATTGACGGTGGAGAATCATCAACCAGCGCTTCCGAAAGCACAGGCAAGGAGGATCAAAAGGAAAAGGACGACCTCGCCGAACTTCGTGACCAAGCTGCGCTCCAAAAAGAATTGTCCGACGTGCAAGAGCTCAAGAAGGATCTCGACACCAAACTCGAAGAGTACGAAACCGAAGATGGGCAGGCTCAGCTCAATGGTCAGCCCGATTTGACAGGCGTTCTGGGGCTTCCAGCCGACGCTGCGGCCGCCGCAGCCGGCATGTCGACAAAGGATGCGTTGCAACAAGCCATCAAGGACGCCTTCCTAGGTGCACAAGCAGAAGGCGCTGGCGAGCTGAATCCCTTCACCGGTGCTTCAAAGAGCGCAGCTGTCGATGCGCCAGTCAACAACCTCAGCTCGATGGTCAAGAGGAAAAAGAAGTCCGAAGCGGAAGAGTCGACCCCTTCAGCAGCGGGAGAAAACCGAGAGTCCGAAGCCAAGAAGGCTCGTACAGAAGCTTGATCTCTCGTGTTAACGTGTTTTCACCACTGGTGGTTCCTATACTAATCAAACTTGCGACGTGTCTGCACTATATTGTCTTTGTGCATGCGTATGCTGTCTATTGCCTCACAGACCATCTCTCAGATGATCATCCCAGAAAGACCATGTGCCATTGGTATCTGCCCTTGAGCCCTCTCTGACGCCCAGAATACGTGAGACCAGATTGTGCACCTGAACGTTGGCGAATCCATCCATATTCCACTTGCGACTTCCTATACTCTTTCCTTTGAAATCTTTGAATGATGGTCCGCTAGCGACAAAGATGGCATGCATGTCTTGTTCTACATTGTCGTATCCATGATTGCCTCTAGGTGCGTACGTGCCATCTGCAAATGTAGCCATCTCGGTGTGGCTGGTGATGCTCCATCCGAGATCGGGGATGAGCCAGACTTGAGCTAAGCGGTCATCTACACGCCCGTTATCAGCGAGGTGGAATCGTTGGGGTAGAGTCTGACGTCGGAAGACGCGGAAACCTCGCTTTTGTTCAGCAGGGAGAGAGGAAAGATGTTTCTTTGCTAGTCTTTCGGATTGTCGTTGCTGCAATTCGGTCCCTTTGAATCGCAAACCTGCACTCGGCCACCCATCTCTCCCATCCAGCTTGCTGTACAATTCTTCGCCAAGTAGGTCATCCAAGTAGACGAGTCTATCGTTGCTTGTGGTGGTCATGCCATGATCGCTGACCACAACGATATCCACCACGTCCCTTAATCCTCTTTTCTCGACCAATTGGCCGTGCAACTTTCCAACGAACGCATCGACTCTCGCCACGGCATCCAGCGCTTGACGACTTTCCGGTCCATACCTGTGCGCAGCTTGATCGATGTCCGGCACATAAGCGCAGATCAGGCTAGCTCTGTCCCCTACATCTGCCACGTCGATCCATTCCAGGATCCTCCGTAGCCTTGCGTCCAAATTCCAGTCGGGTCCACTTTCGTATTTTTGGAAATACCTCGCCCTTACACCGGCGGCTGTGACAGGTGGACCTGGCCACATAAGCACAGCGCTGTTCAAACCATTGCGTTCAGCAGTGGCCCAGATGGGTTCGCCTCTCCACCAATCGGAATCCCACGAAGCAGCCGGATTGGTATAGTAAAAGTGTCTGCCGGTGGAAGTATCGGTAAAGTCATTTGCAACGATTCCGTGCGAGGATGCGTACAGCCCGGTGAGCAGGGTCCAGTGATTGGGGAAGGTAAGGGTAGGGAAAATGGGCTGGAGATAGTTTGCGAGTCGAGAGCGTGGTGTGGAAGTGCCGAGTGATGTCAATCGAGGTGCAAGGGTGGGTGTCAGATAAGCAGGCTTGGCACCATCCAGAGAGATGACGATGACGGTTCTTCGAAAGGTATGTGTACCGTTGGTGAGAGTAGCGTTAGGCAACAGGGAGGTGGCGAGGTCAGCGTGGGATGGTGAAGGGGTTGACCATGGCCTGGCGGTAAAGATGCTGATGAGCGCAGCGACTAGCAGGAGTGTAGCGACAAAGCGGCATGCCACAGATCGCTTGGATTGTCGCCGAGTAGGTGAATCCCGTAGGAGCGGTGTTGTGGTGTCTGTATCTGTCGAGTCGTCATTGAAGGCGTCCTCTCTAGTCGGGCCGGTCAAAGAACTTGAAGCTGCCGCTTGAGGATCGCCGTCCCGTTTCACCGAATCTGAAGCCCGCGGTGGCTTCACCGAAGAGCTCATGCTCTCTTGTCCTTCCCTGAAAGCTGAGTTCAAGTGCCAAACAAGCCTGCCATGCTCGCGAGCCTCTACTGTGTCTAAGATGCTGGAGGGTGGTACAAGAAAGAAGAGACGCCATTCATTCATTGTCAGGGTCTCGGGAGCACAAGCTTGGTCTCTCAAAATCGCATTTGACGCAATGTTACGCCGCGAAAATGTTATTCCTAAGTTCTTGGAAAAGAGGGTCTGTTTCGCTCCGATGAACGGGATGGTCCGTGGGAATCCCGCAAACGGATTCACGCGGTGTTGGTGCCTGAGACTTGTCACTGTTCTTTTCACGCTCACGAGAGATTTGCTTCTCCACACAAGCCTGTCGAACAAGGCCGGCGGCAACCTTTGCGATAAATGGCAACTGGTCACCTGCCCCGTCCCGTTGATTCAAACAATGTCCCCCTTGAGCCTGTCCGGGCTGATCCTTTACTCGTATCCACAACCATCGTCACCAGAAACCGACCCCTCCTATACATCCTATACGAACAAGCAGGATGACCTCTACTGAACCCACCGATGCTGTTGGCGGGGGCTTTTGCGTTCATTGCGTCTCCGGTTTCCGCATCCCAGGTGAACCAAAAGGCAAGATGGAATTGATCCACGGGCTCAACACTTACGTTGCTACGCCAGCCAATCCTTCATCGGACTCGGCTAGTAAAGCCATCATCTACTTCTACGATGCATTCGGACTCAAGTTGGCTAACAACAAGGTGATTCCCGACAAGCTCGCTGATGCCACTGGTTTGACTGTATACGTCCCCGATGTATTCAACGGAGGAGGAATCGATGAGTCGTCTCTGTCACACGCTCCATCTACTGCGACCGACATGAAGAATGCTTCGATCTTCTCCAAACTGCGTGTCGGTGCATCCTTTGCACTTGCTGCTCCATTCTTTGCACGAAATCTTCCACAGTCGAAGATCCCCACGCTGAAGAAATGGATTCAAGAACTCAAATCTTCCAAAGGATACACCCGTCTTGGCGGCACTGGTTTCTGCTACGGCGGCAAACTGGTGATCCTTCTCAATGCATCCGGCCATATCGACGTCAGCGTCGCAAACCATCCAAGTATGATCACAAAGGGTGACATTGCAGCGATCAAGAATCCCATCCTCTTCAATTGCGCAGAGGAGGACCCCATCTTTTCGGAGAAATACGCAAAGGAGGTGGAACAGCAGTGGAAACAGGCCGGCGACAAACCAGTGCACAAATTCGAATACTATCCCAACACAGTCCACGGCTTCGCGGCTAGGCCCAATCTGGGCGACAAACAGGTCAAACAGGCTTTCGAAAAGGCTTTCACTCAAAGTGTGGATTTCTGGAAGAGCAATCTTTAACCACTGGCGACGTCAATGATGTTCAAATGCTCTTTCTTGCCCATCCGACAAGGTCAAGCAACGTGTTCGAGACCCTCTTTAAGCGCTTGGTCGTGAGCGCTCGTCCACCATGCGAGCAAGAAGTTGGCTGCCCATTTCTCGTTCTCGCCATGCAGACTGAGTACTTCCTGTGTGGGCATATGGCTTGTCTGAATACGAATAGCCAATCGATACCTCGCGTCCATGATGGCTGGAGTCACTGCACCCGGTGTCCTGATTTTGAATGGATCGATCTGTGACATCAAGACGCCGATACCGCGTTCGCTGACCCATTTCTTCCATTCCTCCGACGTGTACAACGGAAGCTCGTTCCGTTCGTCGATGCCTTTACGGATGTTCCTGGCTTCCATGTCATAGAGACGCTTCGCTTCTTCAGCCATGGTCTTGCGTAAGTGACGCTCGTTGGATCTGTCACGCGCAATATCGTAGGCCAATTGACGGTGTCGCGTATGGCTGAATGTCCAACGGACGTCTTTTGGCGTCAAGACTTTAGCCCTTGGAGGCTGCGAAGCGGAAACCTGAGGATCGACGAGCAGCGGTGGCTGCGAGGGTATCTCACCATAACGAAGTCCATGTTGTACGAAAGTAGGATAGTGAAGATTGGTGCTCGATTTAGGAAAAGTCTGGTAGGACTGGAACAAATGCGTGAGGAAGGCGTCTGGAGCGGCTGACGCAGCTGCTTCTCGTTGCATGTGTTCGGCGGTGTCAGCGACGGCACTAGCGTGCGAGGCATCGGCTTCTCCCACTGGTGCAGCGACCTGCCCAGAAGAGCTACCCACATCGCGTCCAGTCGCGCTCTGTTCCGTCTGCCTCAGCTTGCGAGCTCGTTCGGCTCGAGAGGGAATGCGCAACCTCCTTCGTGAGCCCTCTCCCTCCTCCGCTCCAGCGGCATTCCTCGAAGTGACGGGCGACTCGGAAGATTCACCGTCAGTTTCGACTTCGTTGAGCCTTGCCCTTCGCATCTTGGAGTTTACGTTCTCCATCTCTTGTCGCCGCTTCGACGCAAGCTTTGGATGGGGAGGAGGTGCATCAGGTCCGGGAACAAAGTACACGGCTGCATCTTGCTCTTTGCGCGAGCCGACAGGAATGCCTAGTCTGGTAGGTGGAAGTTTCTTCAGAGCGGGATGCGGCGCAGGCATTTCAGGGGCCGCAGAAGCAAGGTTGCGATTGTCGAAAGAGCCAGACGTGGTGTCGAGAATCGGAGGTGTGAAGGTGCCTTTGTTTCCGATGCTGCCCCCTTGGACAAGAGCACGCTCAGCCGCATCTTGGCCAGAGTCGCTACCAGTGCATCGAGCAACTTCGGTGGAAGCGACAAGAAGAACCACAAGACGCAGTAGTATTGAGAGATGCATCCTCAGAAGCTGAATGGCAAGAGAGCAAGTCGTCAATGCTGGTAGTGTAGCTTGCCGAGCTGCGGAGACAAAAGGAGGAATACGTGGGCTGAAAGCAGGAAGTGCCAGGTGAGGGCGATTTACACGCTCTGCAGCAAGACCACGACAGGGTTTCAGGACAACGATGTGCTTGAAACTTGAGTAGACCGAGGCCACTCGAGCTGCCTCTTATGGATTCGAGATTTGAGGTGAGGCGGGCGGGAAAAACGTTTGCGGTGACCAGAAGCTGGTATGCGCTCTTCCTATCGAGTCCGAAGTCTCGTCCTCGAGCACGATCGAGAGTAGTCAATCGTGCTCGGCGTCACAGTTAGGCGTTACAGCTTAATGAAATCTGCTCGTGGACAGACATCCGTGATCCGAAATGACCTCGGAGCACGGTAATCCGACACCATGAAGCCATGTCAAGTGAAGTCAGCGCGATGAAATGATTGAAGATGCCCGTACTGCGAGGATCTTCTGACTTCAAGTGGATTCTTTCGTCGCTTTTCTGCTTGATTGATGAAGTACGGAAGAGTCGAAAAGGCCGCAGGCTGTGAATCCGACCTCGCCGAGCAAAGGAGGAACGGACGCCTCGGAGCGAGCTCCCAAAGGGTGAACAGTCACCCACTTCATCACAAAGTGTCATATCGAAGCTCGATCAAAGATTAGATGCGGGTGAATGGCAAGATCCTGTCCTCGTGCTGTCGCCGGAGCTTTGTCAGGCTGTTCATGAAACTGCATGAAGCTTTGAATTCGAAGAAGCTTTCGGTCGTCCACCGAGCTCTGGCCGAGCTCACAGCCTGAAATCTTCGCACAAAGAATAGGAACGATCCTAGGTGGATGTAGAACGAACACTTGCGACGAACATCGCGGGAGTCGAAACGGCAGTCGCAGAGAGGATGGAAAGGGCCGGGCGCGATTGGCGCTTGCCGCTCCAAACTGCTTTCATTGTCACGTGTAGATCGAAAGAGCTTTGGAATGTCAGAGGAGCCTTCCGATCCTCGCCCGAAGGGTCACAGAGACCCCAAGCCATGGTTCTCTATGCGTCATCACGCTCTTGACAAACAGCGTATGGTAGGAGATGAGATGAAGGGTCGTCGCGTGACTTGTGCTGAAGAAACGGCGCGAAAACAGAGAGCCTCGCTGTCCACTTCTCAGTACCTTGAACTTGTCGCAAACTCGACAAGACGGCATGACTATCCATTCCTTCTCTTGAACAATCCTGCGAGAACAAGAAGAACCATGAAGCTTGTTTGCGCGCATCTCCTCTTGATCCCTTTCGTTTTGACCGTGCAGGCGCCCAACCCGTACCCGGAATTGGAATCGATGCCCGATACAGTGAAGAACGGCGGTCCAGTCGTCCATTTCTTGTGGAAAACAGCCGGCGAAGGCCGTTTCCTGAATCTCCTTCCAGAAGGCAGTGGGAGAAGTGGACTCGATTGGTCCTCCTTTCTGTCCAACAAAGGTGAAGCGATCGTTCGTGATTTCTACAGGTGAGGATTCAGCGAATATGTCGACTACAAACATGTCACTGACGAGCAAGCCAATTGCGTTCAGGGAGCAATTCCGATTCGACGGAGACGAGTGAGTAGCTGCGACGCATTCATAGCATGCTCTAGCGTAACATGGCAACACAGCTGATCCTCGAGATTTTGCACTTTGGCCTTCTTCGTCTTTGCAGTCGGCGGGAGGTCCACCAAGGAAGAGACCAGTGAGTTCCAAGCGTATGCGTCGGTGATACCGTGATTGTCCATGTGATTCATTGTCATCTTTGACTGCCGCATTTCTGACAACAAAGGTTCCTTGAAGCCGTCAAGATGTTGAAGTATAATCATTACCATTTTCAACCTCGACCAGAATCGATACGGCTCAGAATGGCTCAAAAGCTGATTATGAGCTTCGCAGAGCACGAACTTGCGTTGCAGAGGCAAGCAGAGGTATCAAAAGCAAGAGAATGGGGCAAAGACTTGAGTCTCGGTATTGGAGAGGATACCAAGAGCTCAGAGCGAGTCCTTCGTACCAATAACAAGGAACCGAGCGGTACTGTCAGCGAGACAGGTTCCAATGGTATCTAGCCTGGCCGACGCCGCGTGCGCCATCTTGTAGACCATTTCCGCATCTTGAGACGTCATACTGTAAAGTACAGTACAATATCACTCGAGGCAGCAATACGTTCTGATATCACCAGATGCACAGTTGATAAGCAGGATCTCTTACCATTAAACGATGCCTCGCACTTGTGAAGGCATGGACCGGCCTGAACCGGCAACGACTGTGCCGATGCAGTCACTGTTGAGACACGACCTCCGACAGAGACCATATGAGCCTTGTACTTATTAATGAAAGTCTTTATGAGAATGTCACCGTTCAAATTCGAATTTTCATCATCGAGACAAAATAGAGTTTACAGCGCCTTGACGGGTATGCGAGAAATATGGCGTTATGATCAGGCGAAGAGATACTTCCTTCGCTCGTTCCTTATCCACTTGCGATCAGCCCGTAAACAGTGTAGCTTTCAGTGCTTCGCACTCCAAGTGTGAAATGCAGAAAAGCATTTCTTACAAGCATTTCGGCTGTGTGATGCTGTTTTGCGTTGAGCTTGCAGTAAATTTGATGGTTACGCATGAAGACGCAGTAGCTGAAGAGAGATTCGAGCTCGGGCAACAAATGCAGGCATCATCTTTGACGACGACTATGTCACGAGATCACTGCCGCACCTCTTCATGTACGTCTTGAGATTCGTACGAGTACGTTGCACTGTCGAGCTATCTGATTTGAGTATCAGCACGCATTTATAAATGATCGCATGTCTTTGTGTGTCTGTCAAAACGTTGAGACACCATATACCCACAAGACGGCCACCTTCTCTTCAACATGGTTTGTTTTCGCTTGAAGGTGTCCCTTGTCCTTAGCTTCCTCTTCATGCTTTCCATGTGCGTGGCTCCGCCGCCACCGCATCCGCCGCCGATTCAGATGCCCGAACCGGTGGCAAATGGTGAGCCCGCGCTCCAACAAATGTGGCACTCTGCTTTCCGAGGAGCTATCTTCAGCAAGCTGCCAAGAGAATTGCAGCATCTGCAGAGGTCATGGGACGATTTCCTTGTCACAAGGGGAACAGGAATCGTCGAAAGATGGTACAGGTATGTCTGAGTCAAACTCTGCGGTAGAATTTTCCGACGCACAGCAAGATCTACTAACCAATCCTGACTTGATAACTTCAGTGAGCCGAAACATCGAAGCTAGTGAGTGTCTCGCAAGGGTCTTGCCCATCGAGTCGGAACACACGCTGACTGGCCAAATTCTGCTTCCTCAGCTATTATCCGAAGACTTTCGGCCGCACCAGGTAGGTCCTTATCGCCAAAACCGCGGAGAGAGATGACACTTCAGTGTACTGATAATCATCGTCCAACCTTAATTCCCGCATATGTCATTTGCAGATTTTTACGATTCGTTCAACTCATCGATCGGACACCGTATGTTTTCGAGCCGAACAGCTACAAGATGAAGCAGGAGGTCGCCATGTTACTCGTCACAGCTTTCGCAGAGCAGCAAATGGTCATCAAGCGAATTGAAGATGAAGCAAAGGCGTACGAAAACATGATGATCGAGGCAGCGAAGCCACGCGAGCTCGACCTCTTCGAAAATACACCGGTGGATAGAGCAAAGGAGAAGGCTGTCACCGCGGAGGAATACGTTCCGGACTCGCAGCGACTGGCATGGGGGAGGCAGCTTAGCATCGGTCGGGACTCAAGCGCGAGCTCTGTATCGCAGGAGTCTTCTGCTTCAACCTCTGGTGCTGGGGAGAAAGCACCGAGCCTTTCAATTGGCCTGTAGTCTGCTCGAGCTTTGAACGTCACATTCTCCCTTTTTTTCACAACATATCAATGCGTTCGACAAGCTCATTGTAGCGTCTGATCCTTGCTTTTTAGGTAGGTGTGATACGATACACAGCATGCTTCGTGTAGAGCCAACAGTCAGCCTCAATCCCACCTGAAGTAGGATTCAGCTTCTTTGGAGCTGCAATAAAGTACACCGGCCTGTCAGTGAGGGTGGGCACATTCTTGTATGAGATCGGAATTTTCAATGCAGCAAACTGCAACACTGTGGAAGGGCATCATTCCTCCCACGAATTTGTTCAATTGTGTCGACCTTGGTATGCCTGTCATTTGTCCACACTTGGAAAAAGCCCAGTGGGTTCCCGACTAGCACCTAGGACAGTCATTCCAAGCCGTCAATCCGACTATGAAGCTCTAATGACTGCATGTGAGCCTGGCCTTGAAGACGAAGTAGCACCCACGAACGGTCATCCGGTGCTATCGTATAGATCAGTCGGTACTATGTAAAGGTCTTGCCGGACAGTAAGTACTGTACCAACGCAATGCTCACCTTTCTCAAATGCATTGCGTTATGACACGTGTGGGTGGGACGAAGGAACGCGTGCATGACGATCGGATGAGATCGCCTCTCGCAGGAACAGTGACATCGAACGTGGCTAAAGAAGAGTTATAAATATATATCGCTCCGACACAAGCTTGACACGTTGGCCATCGTCCTCTCCATATTCCCTGTCCGACGTAGAACTTGAAATATCATGGCAACGCTCAGCCTTGTTTACCTGATCGCTCTCTTGGCTTTCATCTACGGCGTTATTGGGCCCGCAATCGCGCCTGAAAGCATAGGAAAGGGTGAAGAAGGCGTTAAGAAAATCTGGCGCGATGCTTTGGACGGAAGTATCAAGCTTAACCTCGGCCCAAAGTATGCTCATTTGCAAGAGCCTTGGGAACGGTTCCTGTCCACAGACGGCATCAAGATTGTTCGTGGATATTATGAGTAAGTTTTGCGCGACGATCGTTCTCTTGCGGGAGCACCTCACTGATACTTTGGCATGTTGCATTCACCTCAGTATCCCGGCACGCGCCCACATGTAAGTTTCACGGCTGATCACTCCTTCAGCTCAGTGGAAAGCTAACAGTCAACGCTATTTGTAGGCAGATGAACCCGACGTATGGCCGCTCTCGGTAAGTTCTGATCTTGGACGCCTTCGAGATATGTATTCTCCTGTTGATACATTGCAGACACTTCCGGAAATGATGTTGGCAGGTTTATCGCTCTCACCCAACTCACCAATCGCAGGCCGTACAAATTCGACATCGAGAAATTTCGCAACAAGCAGGAGGTAGCTGTAGCCCTGGCCGTAGGCTTTGCGAATGACCTGCACAAGGAAAAAGTGATGGCAGCTGCCGAACAGGACGCCCGACAGAGAAAAGAGCTGGACCTTTTTTCGCCGGATGCTGCAGAAAGATTTCGTGACAGAGAGCTTGACGTTAGTGACTATCCAAGCAGAGTGGTTTTGGACGAGAATAAAGGGACCGTTCTTCGAGGCTTCTCGCGCGCAGAGCCTTCGACACTTTTCCGCTTAGAACCAGGACAAAATGCCAACGGAGAAGCGATTGTCAGCTCCAGAAGGCAGGAAGGACTCGCTGCATTGAACCGAAAGCGAAGGACTTGGGGCAGGATGCTCAGTTTGGGAAAAGATACAGGCAAGCAAGTTGCTGTACCTCGCAGAAATCCTGGCGATCAAGCGGGCCCTGCAGAGTCCTCGGGCTCGACTTCAAGCGTCTTTGTGGAGCGCTAAGAGCCATCGGCACCAAAGTGCAAGGCTTTGCAGAATCTTTCATCCTTTGATTGTAGCATGAACGCTTGCATTGAATAACCCTTTCATTCGGTTTGTGCAGGCTTCTTGATCAATATGTCAAGTCAAAGCCAGCAAAAACCTCCATTGAGAAGAAACGAAAGTGTCTTTTCAATGAGAATCAATCTTTCTGACGTTCGCGACGGATACCACACTTTGTTGGAAAGAGCCATGGGATTCTCGAGACCCGCACAATTGACACCTTGCGCGGGACACTTCGCACGCCATCTTTTAGGTGGCTGCGAGCGCTTGCATTCGCAAACGCCCCCCTCATTTCGCAGAGAGATCTCCACTCGTCCCAACCTCCGGGAATGGTTGCTTCCTTGCTTCGGCTAGGCCTGCTATGTACCCCTATTATCTGTTTCCAGCTGAAGAAGCTACATAAAGCCAGTCGAATCTATGCGGGCGACCACTTTACTAATTACTTGACACCCTCGATGCTGTTTTCGAGACCTTTCGCGAATGAAGGCGACAGCATATGCTCCTATCAGGCTTGTCCTGCTTATCGTTCTTCTGCTTCAGATGGCACATGCACCGCCCGTATCCTCAGCGGTACCGGACAACGTTCGCCTTGGCGGAAAGACTATCAATTTTCTCTGGCAAAGCGTGCAGGCCGGAACCTTTTACAAACGTCTTCCAGACCCTTATACAGAAGACGAACAGGCCTGGTTGGAATTCTTGCACACGAGAGCAGAGCCCATCGTGCATTCATACTATTCGTGAGCTGCTCATGTCTGCCGTGTATTGTCACTTCTATCAGGCGTCGCTGAAACTCTGATGTTATCGTCAACAGTGCAAACTTTCAAAGTAAACTGTAAGTCTCATTAAGCTTGTTGCAAAAGCTGGGCCGCTGGGACTCAAAGTTTACATTGCATTTTCCCTGCCACAGTGCTGCCATCAAGGGAGGGCGAAAGAAGTAAGTCAGCAAATCTTCCGTGGTGATCAATCTAGGGGAACCGCGTATTGATTGCTTCTTCACCAGATTTCGGGCCTTGATGAAGCCAGCAAGCCTGGCCTACTACCGCTTCGGAAAGTCGACGACCATGATGACCGTGCATCAGAGAGCTGTAGGAGAAGCTCTCATCAAAGCCTTTGCGGACGAACAAGAGCGGAAGCGGGCGAACCTGCCTTCGGACGTCCGATCATTTTCAGGGTCCACGGCTCCAACCCTCGATCAGACTACGCACCAGTCCACCGAAGAAGATGTCGAGAATCGGCAGGATTGGGGCAAAGACTTGAGTCTACACGCGGGACCTTCTCATCGCCCACCGGCATCGTTTTGAGGCAACATTAAGCATCTCGTAGCCGGTGCACCTTTCGCTCCATGCTGTACGAATCATGTGACATTAAAGACCTCGCTTCATCTGCCCTCAGCAAGTGCTTGCGCAGCCTTTCAATGAAAAGTCACCGGGCAGCTTTGATAGCGAGACGGGTGAGACACGGACTGAGACGAGTCTGCTGGCTTCTGAAAAACCGTCACCGCTCCCTTCGACCATTCAACTTCAGTGGTACCTGAAAAAGCCCAATCTGGAGGGCGAGAAGAACAATGAGGCTCACTTTCACTCACCTACTTTTGACGAGCGGCTTCCTTCTGCAAGCGGTGGGGATGCCAATCAAAATGATGCCAGAAGTCGTCGAGCAAGCCCCTGAGAGCATTCGCTTCCTATGGAATGAAATTCAGCAGGGAAAGATTCTCAAAGTGCTTCCTTTGGCTCATAGCGATATCCAAGCAGCGTGGGATCGCTATCTTCAGGTCGACGGATGGACTACAATCAACAAGTATTACGGCCGACGAATGGGACGCTGGAGCTTAAGTCCTGAGCTGCACGGCCGCGATGAGTTCTTGCAGCTGATCAGCCCTGGGCCTCAGCCTGCTGTCTTCTTCACCGACGATTTGGACAGGCGCAGGGATGTTGGCGAACGTCTCGTAAAAGGTTTTGCTCAGCATTTTGCAAATTATCAGGCTTACCTGAAGTCTGCAGAGAGGCTTCAGGCAATGGGAAAGTCACTCAGGCTGAGCGGCTCCAAACGAGGTCGCCGTCATTGATGTTATCGCAGCAGATGGCTTCGATGTGTTGTGGATACCTTGCCATTAATTATCAAGCGCTCAATACTTTCTCGAGCGGACAAACAACAATCTTTTCCGCCAATCCCATCTGCAGTTGAACCGCATCCATGCCAATGTTAACGAAGCTGTGATCTTGCATGTCGTCTTGTCCTAGAAGGTTCTGGTGATGAATCTCGCAGGGCCGCACTCAAGCGTATGGTCCGAATTAGACGACGTTCCGGATGGAGATATCCGTTCATGAATTGGAATGCCGCATAGTCCCAGGTCATCCCAATCGAGTTTCGAAAGCTGCTCGAAATATGAAACTCATTGTGATTCGGCGAATGTGAAGCAGTTATCAAACGCAGACGGATCACGGTCCACCTCTTTCCCAGGCCAAGGATGAGACGACAGTCGAACAGCTTCTCATATCGGGCGGATGGATAGCCGACCGACTTAGGACAGAAAGCGCTCGATCACGCTCTGCGTGCATATATTAAGGCCTTTTGACCTCTTTCGCATGTTGTTATCCACCATGGTTACCCTATAGCCGTCACGGACTTGGAGTCGATCGAGCACACTGACGTTGCCACCAACATGAGGTTCGGACTTGACTTTTGGGTGCTCTGCGTTGCGTCGTTGGCAAGCTTATCCACCAGCCTGGCGACGAACCCTATGCCACCCATTATAGAGAATGGAGGAGCTGTGATCCGTCATCTCTGGGCCGAGGTGCAGAACGGAGGATTGTACCGAACACTTCCACCAAGCTTCTCGGCCTTTCAACCTGATTGGCGAACATTCCTGTACGCAGGCGGCTACGACACTGTCTTTCAGCACTTCGGTCCACGCAAACGCTACCAGCTACATGATCCAATGTTGAGGATCAGAGACGAGTTCATAGCCTTGGTGAGGGGAAAAGACGGACAGGCCGCTGTGCTGTTTCAACATCCATTCGACCCTCGGAAAGAGGTAGCAGAGAAGCTCGTCATCGAGTTCGCAATGCGACAAGAACGAATCCGAGCATTTCGTGTAAATGAGTGGCAAGACTGGGGCAGAGATCTCAGACTATGAGCTGCTCCCTCATTTTATGAGTAGCGATCGTAGTCCAGAGCGCAATCAGCATGGCACGATTATGGCCGACGCTGCTCACGTCCACGATTCGCATCAAAGCCTTGGCCACGGACAAACGAAAGGGTTGCGTCTGTGTTTGCACCTGTCAATCAATGCGAGACGTCACAAACGCCTGTTGATCGGAGGTTCGGCTCATGTCCATATTAGGTGTATCATCCATCCAACGTCACGAAGCGTCTGACCACGATGTGCATTTGCCTGCTCGATGACACGCTCAACTACTCGTAGTGAAGTGGGTTTGTGCAAAGCTTGAGCGTATGAACAATGTCGCCCAGTCTGCCACCGTTGGCCCATGTGTCAGCTCAATATGGAGCGAATAGTATTTGACTGCTTTTATGCTTCCGCCATGAGATCCTGTACTATCCCTTCATGAAGATTTCAGCCGACGGGCTTGGCGTTCAATCAGCTCTGTGAAGAATGTAGCACTCGATGTAGTGACCCACCATCAACGGTCAACCGTGGCGTAATGAAGCGGTCCTTTCTTTGATTAGTAGTATAAATTGGCAACCTAGTCTAGGATACGGAGCAGCTCGCAAAACGATCGCTTGATCTACAACTCTCCCGAATCTTTCTGTCACTATCTGCTGTTGCAAAGCAATCCATTTGCACCATTCTGAGAAACGTTGCCAACCATGACTCTCTGGTCTCTCGTCCTGGCTCTTCTGTTTCTGTGGACAAGTTGGCCGGTCCTGGTCGGCTCGGTCAATCCCATGCCACCGATCGTTGAGACAAGCGAAGAATCCGTCCGATTCCTCTGGAATCAGGTTCAAGCGGGAAGGCTCCCGAAAACCCTGCCACAACGATACGCCTTAGAGCAGGATGACTGGAACACTTATATGTATTCACGCGGTCACGACGCCATCTTCGATTACTTTGGCCGTGCGAGAGGTTTGAAACGGAGCGATCCGCTGTACACGGCAAGGAAAGAATTCAAAGCCCTGGTACCAGCCAGGAATAGCCACCTCGTCGTCACCTTTGAAACCGATGTCAATCCGCGCAAGGAATTCGCCGAGATTCTAGTACAAGGGTTTGCTGAGCGTCAGCAAGCTCTGAGACGCCAGCGAGCCGCTTGGCCTCCTGTTCGAGCGTGGCAGGACTGGGGAAGGGACCTCAGTCTCGGCAATGGAGGAGGAACAAGTCGTGGCTAGAAGACAGGGCTTGCGCAGGCAAGCTCGTCAGCCAGTACTTTTTCTTGCGTCGGTGAAGAGGTGCCCCTCGGTGCTAGGTATCTTATTTCGTCAGCCTCAGCAACCCTCGTGGCCCTCGCTCCAGAAGCTGTATTACGTCGTTGAGAGTCATGTCAAGTATTTCGGCAAGCTGCATGAGTGGTTCGGGTGTGACATGAAGAATCTCATTGCCCTTTGTGGATCCTCACGGGACCAGTGCGCCGTTGGGACAGCCGATTGCGGCGAGAGTGTAAATTTTGTGAAGAAGTTTTCCCGTCGTAGATGATGGCAATTGCGCCGATCATGTTACTGACACCCGACAACACAACAATGGAGCATTTCGGCCCCAATCCAACGCTCTGGTGCGTTGACCGTGTAGGCGGCAACATGCTGTTAACAGAAAGCGTTGCATGAAAAGTTTGGCAGTCGTCTGCGTTCTTCCATGGTATCATCGAACGTGATGAAACGCAGTGATATCACGCATCCGGGTTTTTTTGAACATTGAGGAGACTGCCGGATTGTCGAGCTGCTTGACAAGCTGTCAAGCTTCATTGATACGCAAATTCATGTTTCCGGCCGTGGTGTTTCCTGTTGTCCGGCTCATTGCAACACCTTCAAGGTCGTCACGTGGCTCCATGCCAGCGAGAAATGGTGAAAGCTGCTCTGAAACAAGACGCTGTCGCAAAGGCAAGATGAACGTACTCTCGAAGAGGATCTTGCTGAAACAACATCATGCGTTGGAAGCTAGTGAATGAGACGGTCATGTCCCACAACAGTGTTGCTCTTCTCACATTGAGGAGCAACAACGAAGACGAAATTGACACAACGATGTTGTAGTCTGGAGTCTCAACGACCGGCAGACAGAGCTAGAGCATTAGAGGGGAATTTGCAAGAACGTCCTGACTTGGCAACTCTTCAAAGCGGTAGCTGGAGACTCTGAATTACGACGGCGATGGCGCCCGCGTGCCGGCCCAGTCAAGGCAGTCGAGCTAAATGAGGTAAAGGCGGGAAGCTGTCATGCAAGAAGAGCCGGTTCTAGATCAGCTAAGCATAGCAAGCAAGATGACCGACCCTCTACGCTTTTCGAAGATATAAGGAGCGATCTGTCCATACTTCTCGGCTGCCGGCTCTCATACCATCCTTTCAGCAAGTTTTCACTGATTTCTCGACCGTTCTTGCTTCAGGCTTTGCAGCCTCTCGACTCACTGACGTTCAGAATGATAGTATGCAGGATTTCATTTCTTGTGTTGGCTGTATTTAGCCTTCTCGGCGCGGTCTTTGCCTATTACCCGGAAGTCATCGAAAACAGCGGATACGATATTAGATGGTTATGGGACCAAGCAAGCAATGGCCGTCTTCGCATGGATCTGAGCCGTGACTGGCCTCCCCTACAGCAGCCTTGGAGAGACTATTTGAGAAGCCATGGAGCAGCGCTCATCAACGGGCATTATCAACGAACTGCGATGCGAAATCCGGTAGCGGTTTCGGGCTTCAATGCTGCGGACCGAGAAGCGTAAGTACAGCCGAGATACCTGTTAGAAGCTGTCAATAAGCTGACTTTTTCATTTGTGGCCGTTAACGCTTGGCTGTATAGGCTCCTGGCGCGAACTCGGGGAACTTCGACGGACTGGGCTGCTGGGCGAACCTCGGCTACAGCGCGCGAAACTATGATGCTGCTGGTGGAGGACTTCGCCCGTCGTCAAGCACAGGCTCAAGCGGCTGGTCCATCAGTAGTTCGTGGAGCTCACGGAGCAGAGACCGTTCCTCGGTTTCGCTTACATGGATACCCGGCTGAAGCTAGCGCTCCAGGCGCAGGCGAGAGAGTTTCAGATAACGTCGCTATCCTCAACAGAGTGGCCCGAACACAATCTCACGGCTATCGTGGTACTGGAGAAAGTGTGTCTGCAGCTCGAGCGGTTCTCGATCGTGGGGTCCGCGCAGCACAGGGACGCGGAGTGATGCCTGCACAGCAGGTACCGGTGCTCACGGCACCAGCTCCAGCTGCGGGGGCCGCACAGCAAGGAGTTGCGGTAGTACGTCCTCAAGCTGAGCGCGCACAAAACGATCCTAGCCGCGGCGTCATGCTGGGAATGGCAGGTCGCGGTGGGGCTTACCATGTCAGGATTGCCAATCGAATTGCTGAAGACCAGGCAGCTCGCACATACAAGGGGAGCCGAGCAGCCCAGCCTCGAGGTAATGATGCAGGGTCTTCAGCTCGTGTTCCGCAGTTTCAGTAGGTGGGCAGCCGGTGGAACTCTGTATCGTTCAGCTGGTCATTGACTAGTAGCTCGAAACATGCGGCATTGTCGTTTTGTCGCTTCGTCTCTGGAAGACATTCCGAAAGACTGTTCGAGCTTCTTTTGCAGCCTCAAACATTATCTGCACCTCTGTCCATTCACGCAGCCAGGTTGATACAAGCGATTTTCACTTCTCGAGGGCAGGTCTCTACCGAGAAGCTGTGGCGAAGAACGTCAGCCCTGATTTCGCAGCCTCGTATCTGTGAAGTGTCATTACTTTTAGAACCCAACCGATCCTATCGAAGCCCGAAAAATAGCCTTGTTGAAAGACGATGGAGGCTGTGTCTGCTGCGTTGTAGCTTGAAAGGCCGGTTCGAGTTTCGATTGCGACGTGTTGTCATCCAATTTGATGAAGAAACACGCAGCATTTCCCGTTCGTTCAGATTAAAGAAGGAGCGCAGACAGCTAAGAAGCCAAACGAAGGGCGACTGATACCTCGCTCTACGATTCTTGGCTGAGCTAGCTGGACAAGGCGTGAGAAGCTCGCCAGCCTTCCCACTGAGCGTCGGTGCACGCTCTTGCTTTCCCAGTTCTCATTACGCATCGCCGGTGTGCCTCAGAGTCAACGCCGCTCAAATGAATCCTCTCACTTAAAAGGCCCAGAGCTCTGTAGAACAAATTTCTTTTGAACATCGGACACGGCTCGAAACGCTTCCATTCCGCCCTTTTTTTGGCATCAAGACGCAACATCATGGGACAACTCGCATCGTTGGTTCTATTCCTCTCGTTCAGCACGATTGGCGTACTTGCTGGAGGAATAGGAAGCCCCGATGCCACGATCAAAACGTTCGATGAAACCATGGACATGTGGACGGCATTGAGAGAACACTGGACGCTACCGGGTTTTCACAATCACTTCACCGACACTCCTCCCACCAATGGCTGGATCACGTATCTTGAGAAGCACGGGAGCGGCGCCATAGATAGATCGTGAGCTGAACTTCTCAAATGACAGTTGACCTCGGCCATCTTGAGTAGGAAACGCTGATCGTTGACAATGTGCCCCTTCGTCCCTGCAGATACAATCGGTTCCCAATTAGGTGGGTCATCGCAGCCACATGACATCTAATTTGCAACGTGAACGGCATGTTGACGATTCTGGACAATTCCTCTTCCAGCGAAAAGTCAGACGACAGCGACAGAGATATTGAGAGGTATGTGTTGTCCAAGCTCAGCAGCGACGATTTGATTGACTGAGACGTCTGTTCCCACGTAGACTTCGGACGTTTGTTCAAGATCCTCTGGTTGAAAGACAATTCACAGTAAGCCATCCAACCGCACGGAGAGTCGCCTCCTTCCTGATTCGAGACTACGCCAAGCATCATCTAAAGCAAGACCCTCACAACGTCCTCGTCTACAATGCTTTGAAGCGCTACCATTTGCAAAAGACCGGTGATCTAGGTAAATTTCAGGATAGAATCAACGAAGACGGAGTGGAAGGATCAGATTCGCTCACATCGGAATCAGAAGAGGCCAGCTCGTCGGCTTTGTACTCCTCATCGTCCTTCAAGCCGTCTTCGCCTTCTGAAGCATCGTCTGAGGACGCTTTGCCTTCGCGTGGACAGGATTCGATGAAATGACCGCTGATCCAGGTCATATCGGATGAACTTGATGCGAGGCTAATCATGCTATAGTACCCGTGCAGCTTGCAAACAACATTCACATGGCCATTTGCGGAAACTGAACGTGTGTCGAGCCTTCTCTTGAACTGCTTGATTTTCAGTCTGCCATTGTCATCGGAAGAACGAATGAGCTCGTTGTGCATTGGTTCCTACCATCGCTGCACGACGAACAACAATTGCAACAACACAAGTGACCACAATGAACTCCATCAACGTTGACATAGAGTGAGCCTGCAACGCCGTTGCTCAGCAGCCTTGATACACCACCATGACCGGTAACTTCGTGGCTTGATTTTGACTCATGTAATGAATTGCGGTCCAATCTGCTCAGCTTCCCGGGCTTCAATGCTCAAGTGGCGGTCTCATGAAGGCACGAGAGGGATGCAATGCTCTCGGTGCATACCTTCATTAGTGTCTGCGGGGCGATAACCCCTATTTTGCTCGCAGGTGACAGAATAAATATCCCAACGTGGAGTTGGAATTCCTATCGACACTGTCGACGTCACAATGCTCTGCCTCTTGCACAGCTTGCTGTTCATCTTTGCCGTTGCGCTCAGGAGGGCATCGACTCAGAGTCCGTCAGAGCTTGTCAACACCTTCGACGATGCAAAAGCCTTGTGGACGGGCCTTCATGAAACGGGTCTCCTGCCATCAGGATTCGACCCTATCCTGCAGCAGCATGATGCCGATCCTTGGCAGAATTTCCTGAAGACCCATGGCGAGGACGTTGTCAATCGAGAGTAAGTTCAAACTCTCTTCAACAATGTGACTGAGCGTAATCACTGATCTAGAATCTGTCATTGGGTAGATGGATGAGCATACCACAGGATCATAGAGTCAGTGGTAGCTTCAAAAGGATCATCGCGTGAGTACATCAAGCTTTTTAAACATTCTTCGGCTACAAAGAGATGATTTTCATACTTACCATGCACTTTCGACGGTAGGATGAAGAACTTTGTCAGATCCCCAAAACACATGCCTGTAGGCTACTATACAAATGACGCGGCAACTAGACATGTTGCCAGCCAGCTCGTCGAGGCGTATGCAAGACACCTGAGTCGTAACGGGCACATACTTGCGGTCAACGAGTTCTTACGTCTACCTGACGACGCAGAACACCTACTCTTAGAGATCAGTCCGAAGAGAGGAGACGTGAAAGGCGAACGTACTTCGTGAACAAATCTTTTGCCGTCCGTCTTCATCCTGTCTTCATCCTGTCTTCATTTTTTTGGACTGTCATCGTTTGTCACTTGCGATGAAATTCATACGTTCCGGTTGGTCGATGTTCTTCCTTGGTACGATGAAAGCCCGGTGCTCTAGTAGACTAGTTAGTATTGAATACAGAGTACGATTACCTGGATCAGTGACTTAGATGCGTCCGACCGCCCTATGCAACTTTGTTGCCGGTTGCCTCCGTTCCTTGCAACTACATCGAGCTCTCTTCCGTTCCCGTGCTTGCAAGCTTTTCATTTCCGATCAGTGACCATAGACGTCGAAAGTGCCGATGAACGTCCTTCATATCCGCCTCTCATTCAACGATCTGTTGACCACACTCGCCATTACCAGCGTCACCGTTACACAGCATCACTGACGGCAGCGAACGTTGAAATTTTTCACCATCAATTTCAAGCGTCCCGTGTCAACTGTTGATGGTGAGGAGCGCAACTCTGCATCCGGATCCCATATCCACTGTCGCCAGATGTAGCTTGCGGCGCGCGCCACAGCTCGCATGGAAAATGACAGAGTCCGCGTCTGTCTTACACCGCTCGACAAGACATCTTTGCTCTTGAAACCATATAAGTGGGTGCTCTCGAAACCATTGCCAAGTCTTCCGGCTATATGGTCATCAAAGCACGTCCAAACGACATGCGTCTCTCTGTGCTGGCCTCTTCGGCACTTGTTCTTTCGACAGCATTCCAAGCTTTCGCTGCTATGCCAGCGGTCGTGGACAAGTTTGCCGACGCACGAGCCTTGTGGACGCACCTCGATCAATATAACCGACTCTCTGGAACCTTTCAAACGCCTGCTCTGCGTCGATTTTCTGCCAAGCCATGGCTCGATTTCCTCGAGACCAACGGAGACAAAATAATCAGTGAAGAGTAAGCATCATCTTGTCCAAACACGTATGCAAGAGGGTCTCTAATATTGATGCAGGAATCCTTTGATGCAGCTATCGGCGACTCCCGTATGGAGCTAGGCAACGTGGAATGTTTCAGAGCTTCAATTATATGAAGAGATTCGCGCGTGAGCGAGGTGTCAGAGACAGTATCATTCTGCTCAACGGACCGCAGAAGCAAACGGGCTCTCGCCTGATCGAGGAGTATGCACGATACCTGGACCGTAACGAGGTCGAAGGGGCGGTCAACGAGTACTTGCGTCGTCCAAATGACGCCGAGCATCTTCTGATCGGTTAAGGATCGGGGGAAAGATCAAACCTTGTGGTCAAGATAAGAGACCGCTTGTTGTCCATTCCAGGCATCCGAACTCGGTCTCATCTCTCAGTCTCTAGCTTTGCAGTTCTCGCGCCTGTCCGGACGTAGTGGACGTGATTTCCATTGCCATTTCAGTTCTCATTCAGTCTTGACTGGTCTTCTAAACTGCAGCAATCTCTGCGATAAACACCATCCTGATTTACCGTACATTTTGCAGGCAAGACGGCTGTGATGTGGTCTTTGCTTCCTGTGCATGTGACTCGAAATGCAATCCCCACCTTTTGTTTCATCCAGACCGTCGGCACCACCCGGGGTTCGATCCGGATGACTTGATTGCCGTTCCTCGCATATTTTCAAGAATTATCCGCTTCAAAACCTGTGCCGGAAATAATCAAGATATTGAGTTGAGAGACCGTCCGATTGACGTCCCATCACACAGAACTAACTTCGGTAAAACCTAAGCGGACGCATGGTGGCACGAGTTTTTGACATCTACCAAAGATCTCTGACAACGTGGAAAATCTCGAACGTGCGGACTTGCCACGCTCGGATCGTGACCGAGCCATGTCCGAAGGCTAGGCCGATAGTGATCCATGACAGTTCATGTGGCGGCTACAAAATCAGACGAGACCATCTTCCGCGTAAGGAAAGGGCCTTCATGTGATCGTCCACTAGCATGCCGAAGAGTCGGATGCCACCTCTATGCTGAGCAACTTCGTGTGCCGGATAACCGAATTCCCACATACAACCGAGTGATTGATTAGATTGTGCGCCACCATGCTCGAGCGCATGAAGTCAATCGAGCATCAGGTCTAACTTCGTGAAATAAGTACGACGAGGACCAAATGCATTCATACTCGAGATTCGACGATCTAGGCCTTGTATGAAAGGTATCCAGCATAGCCACACAATCCAGGGTGAGGGCCATCGTATTCCGACGATTTCGCAGTCAACAGCTGCATCACACTGCTTATTCGATCGGAGCTGGTTGCCGCAAAAGGTGATGGTGGCGCTAGTTCGGCACATGCTACAGCCGTACTCATCATCAGAGCTCGCGCCCTTCGCACAGATGGTAGGGGCGGCATGACCGCTTAGGACTGAAATTCCATCGGTCGGACAAGCTTAGCGCAGATCCGAGCTTTCGAGAACGACGAGTTCTTGCACAAGGAGCGAGTACTGGCGGGGGACAAAAGACGTATATAAGCCAGAGCTAGACGAGAAAGGTTCGTTCGTTCTGCCCAACTCGTCAGATCTTTCTCGACAGAAGATTGTCATCTCCCTAGCACCGACGTTCTCAGGCAGATACATCATCTGTTGCCAGCACAACGACAGTCCATCAAAAATGAAAAGGCTCTCCAACTCGCTCGGGGTTCTTATCGTCGTGGTCACGCTGCTCGTGTCGGGAGTCGCGTGCGTTCTGCCCGAAGTGCCGCCGCACGCAATGATGTCTTACAACATTGATGCGAAAAACCTTTGGCACACGGTGACCAACATGAAGATGCTACCCGGCGTTCAGCATACGCTCAACGACGACGTCGGAGTGACGGCCCGATGGAAAGACTTCTTAGAAACTCACGGAAATGCAGCGCTCGAGAACATCTTCGGTGACTTCAAGTATCATACGCAGGAAGTCGACCGTCGAAAGTACTTTCAGCTTGACCGAAAGTTCCGGAATTTCTTGACGACCAACCATCGGGCCCAGTATCTTCCCGTGCCGGAACCAGGTGAGCAATACGTTGCACGAAGGCTGGTAAACGCTTTCACCGACCATTGGAGCCAGATTTACGAAGCGCAGCGCCGAGCCGAATGGGAAGCCGAGATTGAAGCGATCGAGCGCGAAGCAAGTGACAGCGAAGCGACAGAGAGCGAGAGAGAGGCATCTTCCGGGCCAGGAACCGTAGTCCAAGCTGAAAGGTCGCCGAGAGCCGCTGCTGCACCCAAAGAGCGATCGGGCCAGTCGTGGGACCCAGTATAAGGGCATCAGACTGTTCGTACTTTTGACTCACATCGACTCGATTGGCGAATCTGTCCAGGTAGGTGCCTCTCAGCCTGTAGACCCCAAAATGATCAAGTATCGAAAAACATAACAGATTGCGAATGTGCGACAGCGTATGGACAGCGACCGGGTATATGAGGGGATGCGAGAGGCCGATACAAATGTGTGAGAGAAAGTGTTACCACTTGCGTGTGACGGTGAGATCGACGAGAAGGTTGATGAGCATGTAGATCATGAAAGCCTGCAAGAGGGCAAGGAAAAAGCGCGGGCCTGCTCTTCGAATGGGTAGGGCTTCCATGGAGACTGGCGCCGGCAACAGCGGCTGGTTGTGCGGCTGTTGGCACTGGTGCCAATGAGGTGAAGGAACAATGACGATTCGAGCTGTTCCGTGTTGCGTGTAGGGCGAGCAGCCATAGGATGGTTGCACTGCAGCTGCATGACCAGGTTGAGGTTGCGCACTGGTCGAAGATGGGCCGGCAGCTGCTACTCCGCCACCGGCGCCTTCGAGGAGGGCCGTCTCGTAAGATGGGACGGGTTCGTCTGCGATTGGCTGCGCTGCATCGGCTGCATTCGAGGATTTGCCTGTCGGCGGCTTGGAGCCGGAGTTTGTGGTCATCGTGTGGAGGTAACGATGTGCGTCTGGGTCCGATAGATGGTGGTTGGCACTGATCCAAGGAAGAGTCGGCTCATATCCGAACTCCAGCTGAGCTCGTCGATGACGAACAAAATCACAACAGAAAATGCAGGGTTTTCGGGCACGCATCTTGACTTTTTGAAGCTTTCGGCACGCACAGCCCCACCGACAAGTGTACACCACGATTGGAAAAACAAATAATTTAGATTAAGAAAAAAGGAACTGCAGCACCTAGGATTCCCGCGTGGTCCCCCACCGCAGTACTGACTAGGCGATATGTTGCTTAACTTCGCAGATCGGACGGGATGCGGTGTTTTCAACATTCTGTGGCCGCAGATGACAGTCAAGGAAAGAGAGATTAATGTATACAGTAACATAGATGAAACACAGTCTTTGAGTACAAAGGCTTCTTCCACCGAGTGTGAGGCTGGCAGGCGGCAGGGCTCACGCTTTTCTGCGACCAGATCTTACTCTATTGCTCTCCAAAAATCTTCTTTTGTTATTCTGACGATGATGCTGAATACCAGACTTGCAAAGATACAGGATTTTGAACGGAGGGATCGAAGGCAACGATGCGATGGAATGTTTGGGAAAAGCGAAGCTCGGATGGCCATAGGTGACGAGACCAGCAAGCATTATAATTCCCTCTGTATGATTTAGTCTTGGCACCTCCTCATGGCAGACATGGCCGTCGCCACATCCAAGCACGCAAACGCCCGGATCGACAGGAGCCATGAGCCTTGGTAATCGAGGTGCCGGAAATAGTTTCTTTAGTAGGTTGAGGAAAAGAAGAAAGGAGCATGGAACGTCGAATTGTCACTTTTCTCTTTTCTTCCCCTTCAAATTCCAACCAACGCAGCACGTGACGCTTTGGAAAAAGCGCACGCGTACGCTCGAGCCTACGGAGCTTCAGATGCGAGAAGAGTGCAGGGATCTACCCTTTGTTCCTTTCTATACAGTTTCAGTGCAAGTCTTCATCTGCTATTGCTGAAGCGATCCTCCTTCTGCTGCTGGCTTAGCGGACGAGGCGAAGGATGCCGCTGCTGAAGTCACACCCAGCGGTCGGATCATCCCGAAAGAAGACAACCCACCTGTCATACGCCTAATCATCCACTGCCCATTTCACTAAGCTCGAGTGGCCTACCTACGTCTCCCTCTTTGCATCGGCCGGTCCGTATTCGACATCAAAAGAGATTTCGATCATGCCCCTGGCGGAAGAGCAGAGCTATCGCACTTCCCGACTCGCGTCGACTACACACTCTTTTCCTTGACGCAATCGATCATGCCCACCTACGCGGACCTGTGGAATGAGCAGCAACGTGCTCTGGGCCAATCAGGACCCTCTAACCCCGTCCGCCTTACGATTTCCAAAGGAGAATATGTCGTCGACCCTCAAACTGGTCGCTTTCGCTATGAGGAGCATTGGGAAGAGGAGCATCTGATGGAAGATGAGGAGCTGTCTGACACACCTCACTTGGCAGCGTCTCCTGCTTACGAAGGTGGATCGGATAGTGGCGGATCGTCTTCCCCTTTGTCGATGGCACTTCGACCGACGACTCTAGGTGATCACGCTGTCAGTAAAGAGGGTCAGCCTTCGCTGTGGGTCCTGGACACAAACACACTCATGTCATGCCTTGGACTGCTCAAAGCGCTCTTTGCATCCCTACTGACTCGTAACGTTGCCTTCGCAGCAGCCTCAAGGCAGAAACACGCTCAATCATCAGCCTTTCCGACAACACCATCCTCGATCAAGCTGGTTCTTCCTTTTATAGTGGTTTCAGAGCTCGACAATCTCAAGATTACTCGTCGCAAAGATGACTCGGGTCGACCCATCGCATCGCAAGCCAGAGAGGCCAATCACTGGCTCCTATCGGCACTTCAAAAGCAGAAACGGGCTCCTATCGACGAGACAGGCGACAATCTCTCTCAAGATCTTTGGCCCCTTTTCGTTCAGCCATCATCGCACTACAAACACTCGGTGCGATCGAATGGCGGCAGTGCATATTGGGATCTCTTGGAGCCAGACGATCGGATCATCAGATTCTGTGTCGAGCTCAAGGAGCAGACAAAGTCGCATGTACGGTTCTGTTCAAACGATACGAACGCTCGAACGAAGGCCGAAACCGACCAAGTGGACTCTTTGGGTATGCTCGAGCTTGCCAATGCGCTCAAAGTTGGCTTCAATGATGTGCATAGCAGTGAGCAAAAGTGGTATTTGGTTGCCGACGCTTTGATCGAGCAATGGGAGTATCAAGTCGGGCCAACGACTTCGCAGGCACAGTACGAGCATGGACACTCGCAGACTGCGTCAAATGTCGCCGGCCAATTCCTACTGCAGCCAGCATGGCAAGCAGGAGTGTTTGCACCTGTTCATCAGCAAAACCAGCCGCCGATCTCGTACAGCGTCTCAACAGACTCGACTGACCACGACCCTGCCGAGAATCAAATCATGGAAGTTGAAATGGATGCAGATCCACCGCGTAGATCCAGTATTATTAGTTCATCTGATGTTCATCCCTCGGTTCCCGGACAATGCACTCCAGTCAGGCATCTTCCTTCTCAAGTCGGAGGACGAGGCACTATCGATAGCATGCATAGTCCATCGAATGCACATCAGATGGTCAGAGCGAGCTCCGCTCAAACTCCGGGACACAGGGATCATTTGGCTTTGGCAGCACCGACCGGTGTTGCTGCATCGACTGGGCAAATAGGTGAGTGCGATGCTCTCAATCCAACGGTCGAATGGCAAGATCTGATGCAGCAGTATGGCAGTAGTTCGAGTACCAGCAATAGACAGCGCAACAGCAGATGGTAGTTTCACCTCATTTTTTCCTTTTCCCGCATCAGTCTCTCGTAGCATGTACTTAGCATTTACACCTCATCTTCTGGCAAAGCATCACTGATTATACAGTACAGTATCTATCGCCGCCGTTCCCCATATAGGTGAAGGCAAGCTTGAGCTGCCGTCACTCCTCTGCTAGCTTTGTCCGTGTGTCATTCTTTTGAGTGGATTCGCGTGACCTCATCAGCGTGGTCACCCAAACTTCGGAAAACGGAAATTTCAACCGCGCCAAATGGGTGCATGGAGCGGCACACGGACCTCGATTTCTGACCCCACACCAACACCTTTTCATCTTCTGCTTCTTAACACCTCATCGCATTGACGGGCCTCTGCATCATTCCCAACGGTGCCGTATAGCAAGTATCCTCTTCTGATCAAAGTCGAGTCAACAACGAAGTGAAAGGTCTGAGCCGTCAGCAGGTATCGTCCTGCCTGTCGCACGCGAATCGATACGCAACATGGCACGGCAACCGGCGAAGCGCCGTAAGGTCGCCACGCAAGATTTGGATGTAGAGGGAGATGAAGACTGGCAGAGCGACGAATTGTCATCGCTCGGCGGCTCGGATGACTCGCGATCAGGCTCGGATTCAGAATCTGGAGCGGGCTCTGGCTCGGATGAAGAGGACGACGAGGACGATGTGATCGACATGCTCAAAGATCCAGTGCCGTCGAAAGACAAAGGTAAAGGCAAGGCATCACCGTCAATGAGCTCAGGTGTAGAAGTCGTCATACCCCTCGCAGGACCAGGTGAAGAATCGCCACGCAAACGCGGCCGACCCAAAAAAGCTCCCGAACCAACAGTCCCCAAGAAACGAGGCCGACCAAGAAAGTACGCTCCTGGCGAGAAACGGCCTCGACGATCTAGACGCAAATTCAACGAGGATGGGTCTGCAAAGAAGCGAGGCCGGCCGAAGAAGGTGGTTGATCCGGATGCTGTCATGATGAAAGTTCCCAAAAGAAGAGGTAGACCGCCCAAACCTCCAGGGGAGAACGGAGAGGATGTCAAGCCTGCGAAGCGCAAGAAGAAGCGCGAGTTTGACCTGCTTGCAGGCCTCGACTTGGAGTTCGATGACCATGATGGTGCCAGCATTGTCACTGCGGCAGGCGATGGGGAAGACGAATGGCTCGATGAAACCGATTCGCCTCGAAAGCAGGACGATATCTTGGCTCGTCTCAGAAGGAGGATCTTGTACCGTCAGCAAGATGCCGAGTTGGCCGACTTTGTCGAGAACCTGGGTCCGGACGGTGAGGCGAGGCCATCGACGTTCAAGACTGAAGACATCGAAGAGGAACGAGACAGGGTGGACGAGGGCCCTCGTCCAGGGCTGCCGTCACATCGACTTCCCCTTGCCTCCGACATTCCGTCCTCAGAGAAGCGCAAAGAGCGTCAGCCCTTCGAATCGCAAACGAACGACGGCATGTCGGCCTTGGCCGAAGCTGCTGCATCCGCTGCCGCCGAGACCGAGGAACAAGCCAAGCAAGCAAAAGCAAAAGGGCGACCAGTAGGATCCAGGAATCGACGTCCTGACTGGGAGAACAATCCGCTCTTGGCTGCCACACGAGCACACACCACCGCAGGACGCTCAAGCTTACATTCCGTTGACCATGGCACTTCGCTCTCGCTTTACGGCGCACCCTCTTCCGCTGCAACAGGTGCCGTTGGTGCGCCTAGCGGATCGAATCTCGTCAAGCCAACCTCTTCCGATGCATACTTTCTCTTCAACACATCAAAACGTGCTCGTGGTCTGGCAGGCATGGGGATCGGTAGTTCTTCTGCGCTCATCTCTTCGAAACTCCCAGCTCTGGATGCACGCAAACTTCAAGGTGCCGTTGCAGAAAGCACGCGCAGCAGCGCTTCGATTTGCGATGTCGCCATCCGCATGTATCGCCACCTTTTGCCGGTCTATCTTGCCCAACTCCTTGCTGGATACTCGATCATTTTTCATGGTGTTGGAAGCAAGATCAAGCTTCTCACAGAGATGGTCGCTAGCAGGATCGAAGCGGAAGGCGATGCCGTGGGCATCGTCGCTCAGGGCGCGATGAAAGGCTTTAAAGTGGAAGACATGCTTGCTGAGATCGAACGGGCAGTTGGGCTGGGGCCGTTGACTTTGGCGGCCAATGCTGCGGGTAGGAGAGGAGACGAGGAAAGTAAAGCCGGCACGGTGGTTTCGACGTTGACGGCTGCGCGGGCAGAGAGGATTGTGCGGCGCTTCTCTAAGGAAGAAGTCGCGGGACCGACAAAGCTATTTTTGATCCTCGAGACCATCGATGCTCCGGGCATGCAGTCTCTGCGGTTCAAGAGCGTACTGGAAACATTGGCCAAATCGAACAACATCCACATCATGGCAACGACGGAGCATGTCAATTCGGGATTCATCGCATCAACTACGGGCCAGCAGGCAGCATTACCCTTGTCCCATTTGGACACAGCGACAGTCGGTCTTGACCAGGAACAGGATCTTGCCGAAGCATCAGGCGGGTCAAGCAAGGTCGAGGGGCGGTTATGTTGGATCTGGCAAAACATGTCGACCTTTACACCAAGCTTGGACGAGATGCTTATCATGCGATCCAACCCGGCTTTTGCATCTTGGATGCCGGCCTTGCCACCGTGCCTCGACCTGATCGGCTCAGCGGCGTCTCTGACGTCTCGCCACACTCAATCCGTCGGCGCCTCTTCCGGATCGGCAGCCAATGGATCCGATGGTTCGGCCAACTCGGCCTTCTACAACGGACTGCAAGTATCTGACGTGTTCCGTACAGTCTCTGAAACTTCGGCGATCTCGATTCTCAAATCGGTCACGACAAAAGCGAGAGCGCTATTCAATCTGCTGGCAAAGCAATCACTTAATGCGGTCGGCAACGGAGACGAGGCGAACGGCTCAGGTATTGGAGGTGTACCTTATGCGGATCTGTTGAATCGAGCAAAGAGATCGTTTTTGGTGTCGAACGAGGCGGATTTCAAGTCGTTGTTGATCGAGTTCAAGGATCACCACCTGTGCCATATTAGCAAGCAGGGAACGATATCGATTGGCCTGACGGATGCTAGAGTTTTACAGGCCGTCCTGGAAAGGCTCAAGTCGATTTGACGCTTAGAGTGTCACAGTAATGCAGATGTTGGCATCTTTGCGTTGGCCGAGTAGTGCACATCGGGTGTGCAAATTTTGCGTTGCAAATTAGCTTGGTCGAGACGTGAATCGTATGCCTTTTGAGCGAATGGCGGGTATATTGGCAGGAAGCTGCGAAGCACGGCAAGCACTTTTTTCGCTCCTAAGCATCTTTTGAAGGTCTCTATCAATCATCGATCCTTCTTTGCTTCGGTCGACTCCTTGTTGTCCTTGTCCGATTTTGGGTGCGCGGGCACGATGTCGGAATCGTCCTCCAAGAAAGCCGCAACGACGTAAGCCGCCAACACTAGATTGGCTACCAGGGCGGCCAGTCCACCGGCATACGTCGCATTACCTGTCGGTCAAGTGCGTTCGGACAGAGACATCTGTGAGCAATGAGCGTTCGATTTTGCTTGGATGCGATGCTGAAAGACTTACCAGAAAGATATCTGTCCTTGGCAAAATAGTAGGCCGAAATGGGAGCCGCAAAGAGGGCGACGCTGAAAAAGGCAAGCTTGTAGTAGACCCCTCTGGCTGGGTCCCTCCCTCTTGGCGCCACTCGGGATGGCGTCACGTCCAGGCTTGACATGATGGCTGGAGGCTGATCTGACGTAGATGATTGTGAGACGTCGGGAAGATGCGTATCGTTTGCTTTACAGATCAGGGCGTGGGGGAATCACAAAGCAGAGTTCGGAATTCGGCAAATCTGAGAGGAAAAAAGTGGAGTTGAATCCTCAAACTGATTGTCTTGCTCGGTACGACATCCTTTCTACACTTCCATCTTCAAACGACGCCGTACGAGCCTGAAGGACGAGGTGAAGCAGGTCAAGATGCCGGAGAAGGTTCTCATCGTCGGTCCCGTCAACGGACGCCTGAACGAGTTGATATCAAAAGTGTCTGCCATCCAGTCAAAGCACGGTCCATTCACAGCGCTATTCATCCTCGGCGATCTATTCCATCCTTCACCTCCTGAAGCAGCGCTGGAGCAACAGAAAAATCTTTTGGAAGGCAAGATCACCTTGCCAATTCCGACATACTTCTATCAGGGCACCTCACCACCTTCCGACTCTCTTGCAGAAAAGATTGCATCGTCGTCAAAACATCCACAGAAAGATGTGCCGCAAGGTCTTCTGAAGCTGGCCGACAACTTGTATTGGGCACGCGGAAAGAGCGGGATCTTCGTGCTGCCGACAGGTCTCAGAGTAGCATTCGCCGGAGGGATCTGGAATCCCAGCAAGTTTGCGCAGGGCATCGAGGCGGAAGGTGGTCACTTCGAGCCCGAATCGTGGTACGAATCGGAGCTTCAACGAGCACAAGATGAAGCTACGGCACACATTACGCCCGCAACCATTCATAGACTCTTAGCATTCCCTTCATTGCGATTGCCATCGCTCTCAACGTCGAGCTCTTCTGCGCATTCTTCGAACGGACAAGCGAGACCAGGGACACTTGCAGCTGCCCGAGCTCTTGCATCGGCAGATCAGGCTCGGCTGGCAGCTCAAACAGCTGCTGTGGACATGTTGACTTCTCGACCTCCTGTCGATTTGCTACTCACAAATTGCTGGCCCACCGGTGTCACTCTCTTTTCCACCACCGCAACACCGGCAGATCCACTGGGAGGCTTGCCGGACCCAACAGCCAGAATGTGGGGCTCGCCGGCGATCGCTCGTCTTGCGTCGCACGCTTGTCCTCGATACCATTTCTCGCTAGCACCATCCGAAACAGAAGGACAGGGAAACGATGCAGATGTCCCTGTAGGAATCGAGCAAGATACTCTCAAGATGGGTGCATTCTGGGAACGCCCACCGTACGTCACCAAGCTGTCTTCCTTCCTATCTGCAACCCAGCAACAGCAGCTTCAATCAACACCACAGGGTCGAAGACAGATCGAGGCGTTGAAAGCAGTGACCCGGTTCGTGTCTTTGGCAAAGTTTGCGAATGAAAACAAGAAGCGGTGGTTCTTGGCCCTCAATCTCACTCCTGCGGATTCACAGCAGCGGCAGCCATTGGCATTACCGGCCAACGTCACACAGACACCATACTCTATGCCTTCGACGCAGCGCAGTGATGGTGGCGTCGGAGCAAATGGAAAACGATCGGCTGCCGACGGAACGGCTGGGATGGATTCTGGACCCAACTATCGCTTTCAAGAACCACGAAACAAACGACAAAGAGCCGAAGGCAGCAGTGAAGATGTTCCACCGCCCGGTTACGTCTGTAGAATATGCAATGTGGAAGGCCACTATATCCGTGCATGCCCTGTCAAGCAGCAGCAGCAGCAGCAACATCAGTCCTCGGACGATACGCCTTCATCCAATCCGACCTCTTCTACCTTCCCAGGCGCCGCTGATGCACCCAGACAGCGTTGGACCAAGTCGACCATGCCACTTCCTTCAGGTCTACCTAGCAAGCCATCCTTCGCGCAACCACATCAACGCAAAATGATCCCTGTGGGCCCTTCCAACTGCTGGTTCTGCCTTTCGAACCCTTCCATCGCCAAACAGCTGATCATTACCATTGCAGCCGAGTCCTACCTCGTCTTCCCCAAAGGGCCTTTCACCGACCCTTCTGTCAACCAGGTTCCTCATGATGCTGCACATTTGCTGGTCGTCCCCCTTGCGCATACTAGTAACTTGCTGCATCCCGATCATCCGGTTCTGTCGGGCGTCGACAATTTGGATTCCGAGGAGCGAGAGAGATCGCGAGTCGAGATGGAAGAGACAAAAGCAAGCGTTCGAGAGGTTTGGGCCCAGACATCCCATTGTATGTTGGAATGGACACTGGTCAGGGTGAAAACAAGCAGTCGGATGACGCACTTTCAGACACAGCTGTTGGCTTTGCTGGAATCCGTCGCTGAACAACGCGATCTCGTCAAGCTTCTCGATGATGCTTTAGAAGCCCTGCCTGGCACCTCTTCGATATTGAGGAATAACGATGAAATCAGCTCTTACCTCAATCAAACATCTGCGGGAGGTGAGGAGCAAGGTCAGGATGGATACTTCCACCTGCTTCTTCACGGCAAAAGCAGGAAGCAGTGGTTGGTGCCTTTGACGACAACGTCGAGATTTCCAGTGCAATTCGTCCGGACAACTCTGGCAAATGCATTCGAACTTCCGCATTTGGCCGACTGGAAAAGTGCAGAGGCTCGCCAAAAGGAGCGAGCTAGTGAAGGAGCGGACGAGGAACAGGGAGAGAGGGAGAAACAACGATCGGCTCAGTTCAGAAAGCTTTTGCTCGGGTGATCGAGTGGTTGCAATGTCGCAGTCTTGGTTTCAATCGTGTTTGCGGGTGCGTGTGCGGGTGAGGCACGGGTGTGAATTGCATGTGATCGGATCCATGGGCGATGGCTGCCTAGAAGCGCTGCTCCTCTCGGCGTCGACGTTTCCCAGCACGATCTCGCTCGTCTTCTCTCTCTCTTCGCTTGCCGCTTCGCTTCCGCGCATCTTCGCCCCCTGGCGTCACTCTCTCCTTTCTCCTCTCCGTTTTTGCTTCCTTCTTCATTGTCGCATCCTTTCCAGCCCTACTCCCACCTTGACCTCTATCGTCCGTTTGTCCAGGGAAGAGCTCGTCTGGCTCCGGATCTTCAAACAAGATCCTCCTCAACCGGGCCTCCGCCTCGTCCCTTGTCAATTGAATGCCATCTCTGACTACACCACTGGCTTCACTCTGCGTATCCTCCTCTACTGTCCTTTGTGCCTCAGCTGTGTCTCTGCGTCTGCTCCGTCTGGCTTCGCCTTCTCGACTCGTCGGAGTTGCCTGAGAAGGATTGCGTTGCGAAGAAGAAGGATTGCCACCGAGCAGATCGAGGAATTGTTCGGCAACGTGGCACGCCAGGGGTGGATCCGGCGCGTAGAATTGTGAGACTTGGGGCCATGCTGCAGCCCATGCTTTTGGACCTGTTCGCGCTTTCTCCGGGATGGGGGAATTTCGGTCTGATCCAAGCTCTTGCTCATTGAGCTTGGAAGACTGTTTCGGGGTACGCGATCTTCCTCTCTGGCTTTCCTCATCTTCCCCCTCCTCGGAAGTATCGGAGTGATCTGAGTAGACGGATCCAGAAGCCTCACTTCTCACCTCCGCCTCTTCTTCATGCTCATCTCCTTGTCCCTCCATCTGCCTCCTCATCCTCTTGAAATCCTCATGCTCCTCCGTTGGCCATCCTGCATCATCCTGCAGAAGATCTCGCCCCCAAATCCCACCCCTCCTCGCCTCTACTCTAACCATATCCTCTTTCACATCTTTGCTTCTCATACCCCACATTCTCTGTCTCCGCCCCAGCTCTGACCTCATCCAGCCTTCTTTTGCCTGCAAGGCAGTTTCGAAGCACTGTCTTGCTTTGTTCCTCGTTGTTCGATCCAGCTTCTTCAACTCGACTCCGGCACTGGCTTCCTCTGGGTTGTGCAAAAGCGTTGATACTCCGACAAAGAGATACAGTGATCCGAGCAAAGTATGCAGTTCGGGTTGGTTTTTATAGGGATGGATCGTGACTCTTTGTTCGAGCAGCTCGATGGCATCGCTGAAACGGTTGCTTTTGATGTATTCGGCAATCAAAGCTGGTGTTGTATGGGACGCTTTGAATGGACCACTTGATTGCAAATCCAATTGCTGAAGATAAGAAATTCTTCTCCTCTCCTTCTCTTCCTCCTCATCTCCCTCCTCTTCTCCTCCAGCTTGAGATAAGAGAAGCAACACCCACCTCCATCCATCAAACGACCACTCATGAGCCCCCAACAGAACTCTCAACAACTTGGCCACAATCCTCCAATCTCCCCTTGCCATGGAAAGGTGCAAGAGATCGTAACATCTCCGCAAGTGTTTGCGTCGACTAGAATTGAGGTTGTTGCGCGCAAAGCCGGAACTGCTGGCGATTGAGCGGGAAGTGATGATTGCGATCGAAGGGGAAGTGTGCGATAGCGAGGGTCCGACCGATCGATGGGTGGGAAGGAATGGGTACGAGTTGGATTTCAGAGATCGAATCTGGTGGTTCTGGCGGAAAGATGTGCCGAGGAAAGGAGGTGGTAGGAAGGCAAAATTTCCTTCCATGATGATCCTGTGGATGCGATGGCGAGGCGCGGGATGTCAAGTCCGATGCGGAAGGATGTGAGCTAGGAGTCGTAACGGTTGCCCGTCCTTGGTGCCCCTTCGAGATCTTTACAAGGGCAACCTTTCGTCAAGCTTGTTGATCACCAATGCAGTTCTGGGACATTCGTCAATCTGATGGGCGTGCTGCGTCCGTGAGCTGCGAACCAAGCCATAGTAGTCGTACAGTCGATATCAAAGACAAGTGGTCGTTCAAGAGCAACTTCGCAACAAAAATTTCGATTGGACCCTGATTTCTGTTCACCACCCACTTTTCCTCTGCCATCCGAGTTCCGCGTCTTGTTGAACCATCCCGTCAACCACCCTCGCTCAGCGCAATCATCTGATGCTCATCCCCACTCTCTGCCTTACGGATTTTCAGCTCACATCGTCACAAACAGACCACTAAGAAGCTATAGTAGTACATTTCGAGAATCACGAACACAGTCAAATCAGAGACCGGTCACGCTTCACTAGCGACCGAGAT
The DNA here is from genome assembly GCA_928722275.1 of Ustilago vetiveriae. Taxonomy (NCBI): domain Eukaryota; kingdom Fungi; phylum Basidiomycota; class Ustilaginomycetes; order Ustilaginales; family Ustilaginaceae; genus Ustilago; species Ustilago vetiveriae. The sequence goes on from CAKMXE010000005.1 coordinate 113,256, forward strand.
CCTCCGCCCACTTCCCCTGGTACTCCTCTTGGCGCCAGCTGATGCTGCCCCACTCGTTTTGTCACCCTTGCCCCTCGCCTTTGTCAGCTTAGCAACCTTTGCCTGAGCAGCGCCTTCGAACGCCTCATCTTGTTCGCCCTTTGCAGCAGCCTGTGCCAGAATCTCTTCGAACTCCCTCAGATCGCCAGCACCTTCCGACGTTCCCCCTGCAGCGCCACCATTTGCTCCTCGTCCACCAGCTCCAGACGCATTCGTCTTGTTGGCACGAGCTTTGGCCAGGATCTCCTGGAAGCGCTTGTACACCTCGGCATGGTACAATTTGTCCTGGTAAAAAGGCAGCCCCTCGATGAGCTTCTTGACCGACCTTTCGCTCTTGTATGGTAAGAGCGACAGACAGAAAGCAATGTCGCGCCACTGTCTCTCCGAGTTGGTCAGTCGGAATCGCTGGCAAAGCTTCTCCACCACATTTTCCGCCTGCTTCTCCTTGTCGATAAAAGTAAAGATAAACTTCATGGTACGCGCGAACGTCTCTTCGTCGACCGCGTGTTTGCCGATGGACAAGTGCGAGATAATGTCCGGCAAATTGTTGTAAACTGCATTCTCTTTGGTCGCCAACTCCGAGAAGAACAGCTTGGCCAGGTCCGAGACGCGCGGCTCCGGATCCTCAAGGCATTTGGCCATCTCGCCAAGTTGACCTTTGACCTTGATCATTCCGTTGAGGATCAGATGCGTCAGCACCATGAGCGTGTGTTTCTTCACCGAGAGATCCGAGTCGTTCAAGCCAGCATAGAGGCGGTCCGAGTTCTCGTCGACAAGCGAGCCAAAGCAAACGGCGATGTCACCAAGCGCAATCACGACGTTGCTGCGAATCACTGCATCCTTGGAAGAAGTAAGGATGTGGAGCAACAGGGCCAAGTTGGCCTCGCAAAACGTTGAGGATACGCACATGAACTTGCACAGCGTCAGCACGGCGGCTCGACGCACCAATTCGTTCGGATACGACTTGGGACTGCTGCAAATGTGCGTGACGATGGGTCCAAACATGGCCAGCACACTTCGACTGCCGTAGAGCAGCTCCTTCTCGCGGACACTGGCAATGACTTCGCCGATCTCATCCTCGGCGTTACCTGCCACTTGATCCAGCTCTTCGACAGCAGCAGCGGCAGCTGCAGCAGCAGCTCGGCTGGCTTTGCCCTGTGATACAGCTTTAGCCACCGCCTTTTCCTTGTCTGCCTCTGCTTTACGTCGTTTGTATTCTCGCTCAACGAGCTCCAGGTAGACGATGTGTTTGAGCGCGACGTGTCCTACGATGAAGAGCAACTGGGCCAGCTGGAAGGCGTCACCCATGACGGATCCGTCGCTTGAGGCCTCATCTCTTGCGTCAGACATCGAAACATCGCTCGCTGCATCATCGTCTGGTTGACGATCCGATCTTGATGCCTTACCGCCGAAGACGCGCGAAGTCATGCCACGGATGATGTCGGTGCAAAGAGCGTCTGGCTGCTCTCCCAAGAGGTAGATTGTGTTGATGGCATTTTCGGCCAAACTGAACCACTCTGCACGGCTGTTGCCCTTCAGCACATCGCCGGACATCTGAATGGCAGCACGAAGACGACCAAAGAGGGCGTGATTCATGGGATAGCGGACGCTCTCGTCGCTAAGAGCACCCTTTACCTTCTTGACACTTCCTCCGAGGCGCTGAAGCGCAACGCAAGTGTACTTTGCCAGAACGACATCGCGTGCCCCGAGCGGGCCGAGACCAACGCGAAGAAGGGTATCCACGTGCTCCGAGATGATCTCGCGTCTAGCGGTGGCGAGCATGCCGAGGACTATGATGGCGCCTCGTCGTTGAGCTGCAGAGATGGCACGAGGCGCCGAATAGACGGCCCAGAGCTTGTTGACGACTTCGGGATGGACGAGATTCTCGATTTGCATGGTCTTGAGCATCTCTTCGAGTGAGGTGAGTTCGGCCAAGGTGGCGCCGAAAGTGCGCTCGATCATGTTCTTGGCGATGCGTGCGATGTTATCCTTTGCATTCAGATCGGCTCGAGCATCAAAGTAGAGGGCACGGTAGACCTCGATTAGACGCGAACGAACACCCTTGAGCTGACTGCCGTCTTCCATGACGAGTGCGTTGTCCTTGGTCCAGATGAGGTGGACCATCTTGCGGACACCTTCCACGGAGCCCGAGAGCCTGTATTCGTGAGCGACGCGGAAGAATTCCATACTTTCAAGCACCTCAGCCTTATTTGTCGAGGCGAGCAAGAGCGTCAAGTTGGGCATCGCGGTCTCAATCTGGGTGATGAAGGCAATTGCGTCGGTGTAGTAACGCTTGGTGAGACGCAGACGCATGACTTTTTCGGCGTCGACGGGTTCCATCTCTGCCTGAGCGGCAGCTAGGGCCTGCAAATCGACGCCAGAATGGCGACCTTTCTTGGACTTGCTCTTGACCTTGTCCTTCTTGGCGTGGTTGCGAGAGGGAGGTGCGTCCTCATTGTCGTCGTCGTCATCGTCGTCTTGCATGACTGTGTCGTCGCCGTCCTCTTCCTCATCTTGATCCTGATCATCCTCGTCCATGCCCTCGTCCGAGTCGTCGGCAGCCTCCGACTGGCTTTCGTCGCGCTCGCCTGGTAGGTTCAGCGAGCCTTCCGTCTCTTCGAGCTCCCGGGAGACGAGATCGTATCTTGCCTGCCATTCTTGAAGGCAAAGTTCACCACCGTGGAGCATTCCGAAAGGATGAGTGAGGATGAGTTTGGTAAGTAGGGCGATGGCGTTCTTGCGCACGCCGCTGCTCTTGTCTTCGAGATGACGAATGACCATCTCGGTGATCTCTGTACGTTGCTTGGGGAATTTGGTGGGCAGATCGAGGAGACGGGCGCAGACGGTGATGAGCTTGGATCGAACGTAGGAATTCAGATCGAGGAAGCGTTCGATGAGAAGATCAAAGAAGGTTTCGATCTGCTTCTTGCGCACTTCTGCGCTGCCGCGATTCTCGTCGTCGGCGGCATCTCCAGAAGCGCCGGCATCACCTCCGTCGGCGTTGAGAGAATCGTCGGTGAGAGCGAGCTCCTTGATGAGCAGACCCAGTGTCTCGATAAGAGCGTTCCTCATCGGATACGACTCTGAGTCGAGATGCTTTTGTAACAGACTGATCTGCTTGAGAACGCTTCGTGGGCTGAGCTCGGCCATGCGAACGAGGAAACGACCAAAGGAACGTGGGCTTTTAGTGTCCATAGCACCAAAGTTCTTTGCGGCGACTTCCCGGAGGACATCTTCGCCGAGACGCTCGTAGTCGAACTCGAGGCGCATGACGGCAAGAAGTTCTGCCATGGGTTCTGCGAGGTGCTCGTAGTACTGGAGGCTCTGCATGATGCTTGTCTGTGCGCTGAACGCTTGGCCATGGGCTTTGACGGCTTGGCAGATGACCTTGAAGATTCCAAGCTTGATCGGCTGGCTTTTGAGGTACAGCTCGTTTTCTTGAAGGAGGAGGGCGGGTCGTAGGAGGCATCCAGAAACGTAAGAGTCGCGGGCAGCCGAGACGGTCCACATGCGTTCGCTTCGAACGCGAGCAGCCTTGGACATGAGGGTAAGGACCGCAGGAATCGAGTTGATCCACGGCCATGCATCTGCCTTTGCAGAGCCAGATTTGGCGGCGGCAGCAGCGGCGGCGGCGGACTTGGCACCAGCGCCGCGACGACCACCAGCACCACCTCTGGCAGCCACAATAGCAGCAGCCGAGCTGCCACCGTCTGAGCGAGCACCGCTGTGCTTCTCTGCAACCGAGACGAGCCATTGGAGAAGAAAGGCAAATCGCTCGAGTGTATCAGCGTGGGAAGCATATGCATTTGGATCGTCGCCATCGAGCTCTCTCTGGGCCTCATCGAGAGCGTTGGACATGCCCGAGGCGATGACGTCGAGCAGCTTGTTGCACGCATTGGGGCTGAGACTGGCGAAATGTTTGAGATAGGATCGGATGATGTCGTACGTCTCTGGTGTTGCGACATTGTCGGGACTGGAAGTGATGGCGTCGATAGCGGAATCGAGGGTGGAGATCTGCTCGGAAGCATTCATGTCATCGACGGCGACTTCCTGAGGGATAATGTAGGGCTCGTCTTGGAGCAAGAGGAGTTCGTCGGCGAGGTTGTATCGACCGGCGTTGGTGTCGCCTGCCGCGCCATCGGCGGAAGTCATGTTGACGCGGTCGCTTCGCCTCTTTGGGGGCAGTGAGCGCGCGAATGTGTGACGATGACGATGGAGATGATGGTGGTGTTGGCGATCAGGCCATCGACACGGATGGATCTCTGTGCGATTTGATTGTGTTGCTCTCTTCAGCCAAAGAAGCTGAGTCTCTTTTGCAAAATCACAAGTCAAACACCGCAAAGAGTCCGCAGTGTTGGTCTTTGCCATGAAAGAGACGCGCATTTGGAGCGTGTTTTGTTTTGGCGCTAAAATATGAAAAAAAATGTTAGAGTTGATCTTCTCCGCGCCAAGGCACGTGATTGTCGCAACCAAACGCCTCAAAACTAGTCCGATCGAAAAAAGCTCATCGGCGATTTTCCTTTCATTCAGCCATATTTGTGCCAACGCAGCAAAGGCGAACAAGAAGAAATCACAATGCAACAAGCGCGCTCCCGCTCGAGCCTTGGATGATTGAAAACAGGCGGAGGGTCACCGACCTGTCGCACGCATCCTTTCAACTATCCGACCTTCGGTAGTCAGATCCGACTCGTGTGTCCGTGTAGCTTCTTATTCTACCACCAAAGACTTCAAAAGACAGTTTTCGGTGGTCAAATCTTGCATCCTTGCGACGGTGCATCCGATCGCTCCTTCTCTTGGGTCGTTATTTGCAGTGGACTGGACACGTAGCCCACAGGCTCCCTCACGCACTCAGACGGATCCAATCACGCTGCGCCTGTTCCCACACGGAGGCCCTGCCGCACTTCATTTCAACGGTCGGCTTGTACATCCCTTCGCTTTCCCAAGCCTCATCTCTAATCGCTCACGGCTGCTCGAGCTTCGAATCGCACCACAACAGTCACAATGGTAAGTTCAATCACATCAAAAACAACCAGCTCTGCGTCTGCGTACAAGTATCGGCACCCACCAAAGCACCTAATCAGAGCTCCAGTGCGACCGTCCACAGGCCTCATCAGCTCCGACCACACCCATCAGCAACACAGCTTTCTCGCTCTCGACGAGAACACACCAGTCCAGCATGACAAAGGCTCGTCGTCGCAATCTCCGTTCTACAACAGCACCTCCTTTTGCTGTCACGCCCAAGCACCAGCAGAAGCCAGAATCTGCTGCTCCCCGCAAGGTCAAGGACGGTGCTGGGCTGGAAGCTGACCACGTCGATTTGGATGCAGATGCCGGCGGTCCGCTTGACCTCAAATCATTCATTGACATGACTTCTCACTCTGCCAATTTCTTCCCTCACCTCTCTCAACCGCGTCCTGCCGCCCGCAAATCCGGATGCTGTCCCGCCATCAACGGTCACGATGACAATATCTCCGCTTGGATCTCGCAGGAACAACAATCCAGCGCGCCACCCCCGGCGAGGAACGTCGTCAACTTTCTCCGCAACAAGTCTGGCATCAAGACGCGCGTAGGCGCACTCAACGGCAAGCGTGTCGACTACTTTAAAGGCTCTGCCGCTGTCAAGGCACTCCTCTCGCCAGCCTATGCCAAGCTTAAGGATGTTCCCAAGGTCGCTTCCAAAGAAGAAGCCGAAGAAGCTCTGCACAACATCATTCCTTTTGCCTTTTTCCTCCGCGTAGAACGTGGTGCTAGCACCGGAGGCAAAGATTCGCCCAAAGTCGTCGAGATCAATCCGCAGCAACTGTTCAAGAGCGATCAGTACTACGTCTGGTTGTACGAGGGCTCTCAATTGGGCTTGAAGCTGGCCGGATTGGGAATGGTCGCCGTCATGTTGGCCGGTGTCATGTTTCCCTTGTGGCCGCCGACGATGAGATTGGGTGTATGGTATCTTTCGATTGGCGCCTTGGGATTGATTGGATTGTTCTTTGCTATTGCCATTGTCAGGTTGATCTTTTGGTTGATCACCATTGTTGTTGCCAAACCGGGTATTTGGATCTTCCCCAACTTGTTTGAGGATGTTGGATTCGTCGACTCGTTCATCCCGCTGTGGGCTTGGGACGTTCCTCCTCCGCCCAAGAAGAAGAGCAGCAAGGCCGTTTCAGCCGGCACGGGCGCAAGTGAGAAGAAAAAGGCGGGCTCGAGCGGAGCAGGTGCACGACAGCAAGCTTTGTCCGGCCTGGGAGGCGCAGCGCCCACCGCTCCTCCTGCACCACCAAAGCCTCCTCAGCAAGCGGCTCAGTCGACACCGGCGGCGGCGGCTGCAAACGGAGGCGTCCAGAATCACGCCACTGGCAGCGGAGGTCCTGGTGCTTCCGACAGCTTGGATGATATCAACTGAGCAATTCAGAAAGTTTGCAGCATTCAATTGCGAGTACAACTCTTGAATCACCCACATTCTGTTTGCAGTACGGCACAAACATCACTCTGCATCACCATAGGCATGTATGTACTGTGCCAACCAAAAGAAAAATATTCAGAACGACCCCAAACTCTGTCTGTCCGACTTTTTGATGCTTTCAGCACTTGCACGCAATGTTGAATTGTGAAGACCAGATCTCCGATGGCACCTTAACCAGTTGGCGGAACGATCATTTGTCGCTCTGCCAAACAACGATGTGGCTGACGTCTGCGGCGTAAGAGTTTGGATCGGTTTCAGATGCGCCGAAAGACATCGTGTTTTGCGAGCCTGCATTGAGTTGAAGCTTGACTGGCGTATCTTGTAGTACGCCATTTGGATTTCCACCTGTTGGGTAGGTGATGTTGTAGATGGTGGCATTGTTGACTTTGATGCTGCCGAATCGCCAGTTTGGATAGCTGTCTTGGTTAGAATAGTAGACGCTGGTCCAGACGGTTCCGGCTGTGCCGGATGGAGTTGAGATGTTGGTGAGGGTGATTGTCGAGTTGTTTCCGATGTATGTTGCGATGGATCCGGATGGGCAAGCTGAACATGGAGCGAACTTGGCGCCTCCTTGGATGGTAGTGGTCGAGCTGGAGAGTGGGAAGGATTTGTTTTGAGGAACAGAATATCCATCAGGCGAAGACGAATCCGGTCTCCATACAGGTAGATGAACCAAGTTGCGCTGACGGAGAGGATACCATACGTAGCTACTCTGTTCCAAATCGGTTTCCCACCATCGATCTCCAAGGTACACATCGAGGTGATCGTTGGGTTGGATCTCGAAAGTGTTTTGAGAGTTGTAAGTATTGTAAGCTTGCGGTGCGATGTAGTTCGAATAGACTGGAGTGGTGGTGTTGAGATCGGGAGTTGTGTAGAGAGAATTTGCATTGGGTTGCCATCCGCTTTGATTCGAAACCACCATATTGTACAGTCCAGCATGATCCAAAAACACTCCAAACCCTTCCAATCGACTGTGGATCGTCGAAACGAGCGAGGCGACATTCTTGTAATCCGACGTCATCCTCGCAATCCCAACATCAGCATTACCGTTCGTAGCGAACAGTAGATAGCCGGTTTGCTTGTCATCAACATAGACATTCATATCCCTCGACTCCATTCCCAACGGACTAAACACCCCTTCCTCAGGACAAGTATACGGCCCTGTTACTTTGCTGGCATAGCAAACCCCGATTTTTGCCAGCGAATAGTTGCTCGAATCTGCATGGAACCACAACACATACTCTCCCGTATTCGGATTGCGAATCAGTTTCGGTCGTTCTCCTACTTGGAACGGAAGAGAGTCAGACGGTGCAACGATCAAGGAATGAGAATCCCAATTGATCAGATCGGAAGATGAATACAGAGAGAACCCTTGGAATCCGTTTCCGGACGACTTGTATTCTCCGACCCAGTACCAGAGCGAGTCGGTGGGATCGTGAAGGAGTCCGGCTCCATGGGCGTTGATGTAGTTGCCGGAAGTGTCACGCCATCGATCGCCCGAGACAATGTAGTTCTCAAATGCGTAGATTGGGGTGAAAGGGAGCAGGGAGACCGACACTGCGAGCAATGTCAGGGAAGAAAATGAAAGGCGAACCATGGTGGAAGACTTCTTGAACGGGGCAGTAGAATGCAGCGTGGTGTACTCGAGGATACGATCATTCCATGCCAGCCTATATACACCTGCTGTCTGCCGTGGCTTCGAACAAGCGGTCGCCCGAGCTACCTTGAGCTAGCCCTCCACGGAGCGAGCTTGCCAATCTCATCGTCGTTCGCCCGTCATCGCTGCAGCAACAGTCGCAACTCGTCGCAGCCAGAACTACCGCTTTTCTCGACGGGCAAGTCTTACCGACCGGTCAACCCTTCTGTCACCCCTGATCAGCATTCACAAAGAAACCCGATGCACATCACCATCATCACTTCTTCAGGCCAACAGCTTTCTCTGTTCCAAAGTTGCCTCAACACCGAGATAGGACGTGTGGGGTAAAACCTCGCCTTTCTTCCCCAACACTTTCTTATTGGGAAAGCAACGCAGGAACCGCCTCCTTGCCCCTCTTTCTCTCTCTCTCTCGTTCCTCGGTGGCAAAACCCGCAATCGCATGGCAGGAGATCCTGACAAGCGATGTCCGACCAACACCGTTGTACCAGCTGGCCACGCGGTCTCATATCGCCAGTTGCGACGATTCGGCGCTAACCGACAAGACAGAGAGATCTCCGAAACCTTGCTAGCTTGCAACGCTAAGCGAAATCAAATATAGATTTGCGCAGTCGGAAATCTCTCCTTGTCAGCCTGTCGCAACCTAAATAGCGGCTTCGCAAAGAGAAAAGAAAAGATCCGAAAAACGAGGCTCGAAAAGTCCATCAGACAGCCACCATCACATGTGGTCAAGATACACGGGGCAATTGAAAGTCAGACCACTTTGCTACAGTAGATTCGAATGTCGACAGGATTAATGATCATGGATCCAGCCTTGGCTCGCGATTCAGCGCCAAATAGCAGAAAAGTACGACGATGTCCTCGACTGATCCCTCGCCACTTGCTGAGGCAGTTGCTCAACACCATCGCCACCACCAACACCAACAACACCGAGCTTGTTCGCGATGGCTTTGAGCGCAGAATCGGCCGAACTCTGATGAGCTACATTCGTACTATCCCTCAGCCGGCCTCTTACGGTCCCGTTTGCACTTCCTCCTCCCAACCTTGGAGAGGCCAGAGGCGAGTTGTCCACGCCTTCCAGCTTTCCACCTGTCGCTTGACTGATCAGCATCCCCACCCCGCCTCTCAATCCAATCATGCCTCCTCCCGGCGGTGCGCTCGGCATCAGCAGTGGAGCGCTAGGTCTTTTCGGCTTCCCCAAATCCGCTTGATGCCGACTCGCCAACACGTGGAAATCACTGTCCCGTTCGTAATATTCTTCGTCATAGTGCAGTCTCGCCGCTTTGAGCTGTTCGAGCACCGCTTCGTACAGCTCAATCTCGCCGTCGAGAAATGATCGTCCCAAGGCATGATAGTCTTGCACCCGCTCATCGTGTAGTCGGTCCATCTCAGAGAGGGTGACGTTGAGAACAGTTTCGCATCGTGCTGCTTGCTTATCTGCTTGTTCCGGTGACTGCGTTTCGCAAAGCTCCTTGGCATCATCTTGAACAACATCGTCGGCCCACGGATCGCAGCTCGCTTCCTGGTATTTAGCCAAAGTCGTGCGATGCGTCTCCAGGAGCGCCTGTGCCATGGTGTGCGGCTTGGAGAGCTCCTTGTACCTCTCATGCTGCCGTAGAAGAGTCTCTCGGGCATGAGACTCGTAGATGTCCGCAACGTTTTGCATGCACTCTGCCGTGTTCTGCAAGGCACTTGTGAGATTGAGACAGTCTTGGCAGTCTTCCCTCCAGCACCAAGCACCATGTTCGTTTGTGGCACCCGTGTCGCTCCGCTTCCCGACGTTGCCCATAGGAGGCCCGAGGATACGATGTGCATCTGCATCGCCGAGGCCGTTCAGCGTATGCACTTCGTTGCCATCAGATGGACCTGCCCCAATACCCGTCAAGGTCCGCAATAGCGTATACGACAGATCGCGATAGGTCGATGAAGTCGAAATGTTTCCCTCGCGGTGCTCCTTGTACGCAGCCAGAACGCCATGCTTCCCTGCATTGTGTCCACCGACACCATTGATCGTCTTCTCGTGGGCTTTGAGGAACGCCTCGAGGCGATCCGCCTCCAAAGCTGCTTCATTCGCGTCAAAGTTGAACTCGGGATGCCAAGTGTGAGCAAAAACACCACCAAGTGGCGCATCGCCCGAAATGCAGCCGTATCGCAAGAGATTCGCAGCACATGCTCGCCAATCAACCTCGTCTCCACAGCTCAGGAAGAATCGGATGGGCTCCGAGTATCGCAGCACCGGATGTCGAACCAGCCTCGAGATCCACATTTCCAAATCGGCACGTCGGGTCTCGATGAAATCCGAGGCAAAGCGACCACCGTATTGCTTTGCCGGGACTGGTGGGATCAGGAGTGCCGAAAAATGCTTGGCGAGTACCTGATGTAGCCACTCGAATTGAGTGAAGCGGCGTACCACGGTAACCTTAGCGCCGGATGGATAAGGCCCGCCGAGGGGATCATAAGGAAGACTTCCATGACATACTGAGGCTGCATCCAGATGCGCGTCAAGCGTATAGGTACTGGTGACGTGATAGACCGTATACTCTTGCATACCATTGAGCTTGGTCCGCTTCTCTGGATGATGAACTTGGACAAGGAACGGAGCAGACTTGCTCTTCCACTTTGGACCGGCTGAGCCAGCAATGACAAAGTGGTGATTCGGGTCCGTCGCGCAGAGCTCCACCTCGCTTGCTTCAGGATAATTGCCTGCGCCACCGCTGTCATAGGGAACCTGTGCTTCGACAGCACCTTCAACCTCTTCTTCTGGAACCTCAGTCAAGGCTTGTGCGAGGCTACCGACAGGTTTGCCTTCCGAGACTTTGCGAGCGATTGTGCGGGAGCGTTCGTCCGCGTGAGGGTCGGCGTCAGAAAGCACATAGTCCTCGGCGCCGCTAGTGACAAAGCTTGCGAAGCGATTGAATGTCTTTTTGCCAAAGATACTCCCTTTCCAGTCAGGGCCATTGGTCGCTGATGGTAAAGAACTTGATGCTAGCTCTTGGCTAAGCTCAACCTGTTCGGCGATGGGCTCACCTTCGTCCTGGATAGTGGTCGCTCCTGTGCCGGGCGATTGAGCCACTTCAAGCACGGACCAGTCTATTGGCTTTGCTTCGGCAGACGAGGCAGGCATCCCATCTATCGCTGCTCGGATTTCTGGCGTGGCGTGCAGCTCAGCTCCGGTGGACGGCGGTGCTTCGTCAACGTCTGGTGAGCCTTCCGTATTGGACTCTTCGATCTGCTGCTGTTGAACAGCTTCATTGCCGAGCCCGAGAAAGGCACTGACCGAGATGGGAGCTTGGAATTCCAAACATACCCTTTCTTCTGGCGCGGACCTGTACCCTTCGTGGTCCCGCTGCGTAGTTTCCGCAGCTCGTTGAGACGACGTACTCTCCTCCTGGATAGAACCAGTCGACTGTCGCTGGGTCGCCTCGACTTGCCCGAGCGGATGTGTTCTACCATTTGGCGAAGTATCTCTGGAGCCTTTGCCGGACTTGACACTCGATCTTCTCCGACTTGGCGTGACCGTAGCAGGTAAAGGCAAGTTGCCCTTCCCCACATCCAGACTAAGCTCATCCACGTGAAGTACGTCTGGCGACTCGGCGCCTTTGCTCGGCTCAGGTGAGCGGGTAAAGTCTTGAACCAAGCAGTAGAAGCCTTGAGGAATCAGACCTCGCGTAGGCAAGCCGTTCTCGTCCCACACGAGACCTAGACTCCAACCGCCTGCAAGCTGCTCGTTGAGAATGTCGAACGGCTGGCCAGCGCGAATGACGAGCTCGTTGAATGCAGGCTCGCCGTCAAAGTCATAGAGCGCCCGAGCTGGCTTGCCAATGCCAGGGGGCAAGCGGGCACTGACCGGGCGTGCTGTCTGCAGGGTCGAACTCGCTATCGCTGGAGCAAGCGCCGAGGTTGTGATTTCTGGCAAAACAGAGCTTTGTTCAGCTGCATCCTCAACGATGGCAGAGGGTGGGTCATCGCCAAGTTTCCGGTCAACGACGATCGAGGGTGGGCTTGCCAAGCTGGACGCCGGGTTGATCTTCTCTGCCTGCTTCGATACTTCTGGCGATTCTTTGCTGTTGTTGCTTCCGACTCCAGCGGCAACGCTATCATTGAGCAAGGCGCGACGGAGGGTGGCAGTCTTTGTGGGACTCGTATGGGCTGATCTGGCATCGAGGTCGAAGCAGCTGCCGTCGTTCGCACGCAAATGGTAGCTGGTGCCGGAAAAGCTCACATCGTTGTCCTCAGCGATGAGCATGGATGGCTCCCTGGATCTCTCAGCCTCTGTGTCGGCTTCCGAAGCAGAACGGCTGGAGACCGACATGGACGGCGAGGCTCCGATGGTTCCGCGATCAGCAGTTCCGCTCCGATCAGACGACTGTGGGCTGGCTGTAAAGATCGAGCTCAAGCGTCCCCTGGTTCCGCCACTGACGAGACGAGTCGAGAGCCTTCGCGCTGTGCCAAGCGGAGCATCTGATAGTTCGACAGTGCTATTGCGAGAGATCGAAGCACTCTCAGAAGTGATGTCTCGATTTGAGTGACTCGGCCTGATGGTCGCAGAATTGTCTTCGCGGTCGTGCTGGGCTGTGATGCTTCGTATCCGGGACGGTGTTAGACCAATTTTCCCTGACGTCGAGCGAGAGATGGTAGCGTCGGAATCCACAGAGTCATGATCAGCTGCCAACGGACCAGCGGACGGAAGCGAAGTAGAAACAGGTGCATTCCTAGTGTCCGCGTTCGCAGAGGGAGGAAAGACCTCTGCATCCATCTTGAGAGCATCGCCAAGCAAGTCTTGAGTAGCAGTACGATAGACACATTCATCTTGACTCTGATCGGTTCCATCTCGTCGATGCTTCGAAGCTTTCTGAGGAGTCCGATAGATGACGGAGCTCCGGGTGTCGGCCACATGCAGAGCGCCTGCTACGCCATTGAAGCGATCTCCGGTGATCTGCGCCTGTAGCATACGAACTTGATTGCTGATTCTTGGCTTTGCCCGTGTTCCAGTATGCTGGGAAGCGATACCGGTGTTTTGTCGGGACAGAGCGACGGGGGTCGATGTGTTCGGCACAGCCGCTTCGAACATGTTGCGAAGGTTGCCAACGCGTGATGGACCGGATCCGTTGATGACGATAGGCTCGTTGCGGATGAGACGCGAGGTGCCAGCAATGGATTCTGTGTCGTCGTTCTTGACATCAAAGACTCTGCTGACGGAAGGAGCCGTGTAGGTTCTGCCACGAATAGTGGGTCTTGAAGGCGATTGCAAGTGATCCTCGCCTTCGTCCTCGCTTGACGAATCAAAAGCGTCGACAAAATGGTCCACTGTGGAGCTGTCATAGCCATGACCGAGGCGTGCGCGGCTGATGGTGTCGGTGGAAGGCGAGTGCGTAGTGAAGGAACCGCCCGTAGTATGCGTCTGAATGTAGTGTCGGAGAGCGATCGAGTTGCAAGTTCCGGTGAACGCGGACGAAAGATGCGATGGCTTCGGGGGTGGTGGAGGTCGAGAGAGGGTGCCGAAACAGCTTTGGGTAGCTGAATCGCTTTCCGACATTGTGAGGAGGCTGCGTAACGAAGAGAGACTACGCTAGTCGATGCTGTGAGCAAGTCGAAGGGTGTCTCGTATGTAAGCGTCGATGCTGGTGTGGTAAGCTACGCTTCCATATCGAATGTGACGACGTTCCGAACGAAAGGCTCGGATGCGTTGTGTAAGATGAGAGAGAGTGTCTGATCGTCGGGAACACTTCCACGGCACCTATGAACAGACTCAAGATGTGATGCGTACAAGGTCAGAGAGAGGAAGAGCGAGTGTGTGTGCACTGTAAGTGTTGGTCTTCGGCCATGCCGAAGACCATTCAGGGTCCAGTCAGAGCAGCGTCGGGACACTTGTTGTGTTGACTGTGCTGTCCTGTGCTGATGAAGCCTCTCAAATCGAATACAACACTCTGCAGGTGGGCCGTTTGCTCACAATTCAAAATTTCGCGGTGGAAGCCCCTGTCTCTTGTCGGCAACGGATTTCGATTTCAAGCGAGACCAACACTTTACCCCTTCTGCTGCTGCCACGATCCGCGTGAGCCTGTACGCGTTCCAGCAGTGTGGGTTGCTCTCTCGTCGTTGACGAACCACTTCTCACTCAAGCCTGCAATGACATCTGCACCACTCGATCATACGAGCAGGTAGGGGTCAAGAACTCTATGTATTCATGAACGGTCAGAAGCAAAACAGCTTTACAGGAGATTTGGGAGCACGGAGGTCTTTGTTCATTGAGTGCTGAATGTGTAATCGGGGCAAGAGAGATCTTTTGTTTGTAGAAGGAGCATGCTACCGGAGCGAGCGGAACGCAATCCTGTCTGATGTACAGAGGGTCTCGGTATGTCAAGAAAGGAAATAAAGGACTTGGCTCGCGGAAATTTACCTGCGTCGGCCACCGTGGCTACCGTGCGCTCCGGCAGCCGAAGAAGAGCTTGTGACTTGGCCACCGCTTCCTACAGCCAGGTGTGGATCGATTGTCGGACTCGAGGTTCGGCGCCTGGCTTCCACATGCATGGAATCACCGCTCGGATATCCTTGACATTGGTGGCGAGGCGAAGCATTGCCTGTTGCTTCGGTCAGTGGAGAGGCGGAATCGAATGGCTCGATGACGCTTGACATCGAAGTGAAGCTCGGCTTGCCCGAGGAGGCGTGACAAGGCACTGCTGAATTCTCGTTTGTCTGGGATACATGCATCGAGCTCATCCCTACGCCGAGATGGTGCGATGGTGACGACAACGTCGAGCTCGATTGAGCTGAAACGTGGGAGCCGTGCGGCGATACTTGCGGACGTTGAAGCGAAGGAGCTCGAGCGCCGCCGTCACCGTTCAACACTGATGTGTGCGAGTTGGTCAAGATAGGCGTCGTCAGAAAGCCGAGCGAACCTGCTTCTTGTCCTGCTTGCGGCTGGTCCAACGGACCTATGCCGAGACCGATGCTCGCCGTCTCGCCATGTGACTCGGTCTTGATCGAGGATCCAAATGCAACAGATGCATTGGCATCGTGACCGTTTGCGATGCAGCCATTGGAATTTTGCAAGAACGAGAGTCGTCTTCGCACTACCTGTGCAGGGCTGCGGTCGAGACTGCCTAGCCCCACATCGCCGTTCCCTCCTACCAGCGGAGAGCCGTGCTGATACTGCGAGTGTAGAGGCTGGTGCTGCGCTTGTACATGTTGCTGTCCGTGTTGAGCATGCGCATGCCAGCGCAGAGCAGGATCCATGGACAGCTGCCTGTTCGACACCCCCAACGGCGTTCCGCTGGAAGACGACATCGTGCCGTCCCTTCGAAGCAGTTCTGCCTTTTGACTCCAAGCAGGTGATGCAAATGCGTGCGAGCTTATCCCGGAAGGGCTTTGTTCGCTCCACTCTGATTCGGCAGAGCCTACGTGCATGTTGCTGTGTGCGAACCCATATACGCCACTTCCATGCCAGTTTGGAGCATAACTGTGGCTGCTATCTTGACCGTTCGGCTTGACTTCGTACTCGTAACCCATTCCGGCTGTGGACAGTGGCAGAGCCGCATGCGTTCGAGCCACCGAGGCGCTGATTCCAATCTGACCAGCATCAAAAGTGCTTGGTGCAAAGCCAGTCGTTGACGAGAAGAAGGCAGGCGGAGGCGACATGGATGATCCCGCACGATTATGGTAGTCGACCATCACGTCGAAGCTGCCAGACCGAGCATAACCGATGTCGCCCACTTCGACGCTGGCGCCGTGCCCATAGATCGGCTGCATGTTGACCGAGTAGGTCGGGTATGTGTAGCGCGAGGTGTTGCAAGCGCTGTACAGTTGAGCAGCGGCGATGTGATGATCTTGATTGTTGTGTCGCGGCGAGGCGAAGCCTGATGGATACTCTGACAATCCAACTCGCAAAGTAGGATCCTCGAGTACGTCGTAGCTGGTGCTGTCGCCGTAGGCCGGTTGCCCATGATCCTGGTCGCGCTTGCGGCCGGTGACGGTTGCGTTGTTGTCGTCGCCATTCACCTTCCGGTTGGGACCAGCTGGGTTTGCATTCGCCGCTGCAGGCATTGTCGTTCCAGACCCGGAAGCGGTGGTCCGCATCTTGTTTCCCTGACGACTACGAGCTGCATGAGTCATCGTGTGACGATGCATGACGTCCTGTCGTCGGAACGACTTACCGCACATGTGGCACTCGTACTTGATATTGTCGTCATGAGTGGCTCTGTGACGCAGCATATGCTCGTGCCGCTTGAAGACCTTGCCACAGAAGCATGTGTAGGGAGGCTGTGGCTTCGGACCATAGCGACGACGCTTCTTGCGCGTCATGCCGACACTGCTTTCCGAACCCTGTGAGACAGGCCCTATAGAAAAGAGACTGGAACCCATCGTAGCCTGATCGTTCATGTTGACGTTCCGGGGAAGCATTCCCGTGGCGGAGCGTGTAGCGTATCCGACTCGCATCGCGCCTCGTACAGCAGAAGAGCCGGTCATCATGTCTGCAGACTCGTGATGGCCAAACGATTGGTGTTCTTGAACGAAGGGAGACGAGGAAGAGGATGTGGCAATAGACCAATTCTGGGCCAATGAGGTTCGATCCTGAGGTGGATTTGTATGAGTGGAATGAGATAAGATGGAAGCAGAGGAGCAGGAAGGCGCAGCGACAGCAAGAGAAAGGCGCGAAGGATCAAATGAACAAGCGGAAGGATGAGGTTCCATTGAGCGCGTCGTTGTGCGCGTGCTCAGCATCGACATGGTATTCGAGCGCGCCTTCACTTGTGGCGTGACCTTGATCAAGAGGAGCGAGACACGAGACAGGACAACTCTATTGGCTCGCTTACTTCTGAGATGGATGGTGCGCCGTTTCTGCTCTGGACGGATCCAAGATAAGGTTGGCAGCCACAGACTCTGAAAACAACAGCCGTCCGTCGATGGTCGGTGTGGTGAGCTTGCTGCGTCGCCAAAGGTCGAAAATATTTTGTAAATCTTGTGCTGTCAAAGGGTTCAGGGTGCAAAGCAATGCCAAGAGCCACGAGCTAGCCCAGAAGAGACGGCTTATCGGATAGCGCGTGCCAATCGGTCTCGCTCGCAGCAAAGAAGCGAAGCGGTGCGGCGAAAACCTTAACCTTCGTTGGGCGTGTGAACCACCTGCAAAGGTCGTGCAAAGAGATATGCGGCACAAGGTGTGGAAGCCTCGGAAGGAGGATGCTGCTCAGCTCTGAAGAGGCGACGATTTGACATGAGCCTTTCAGAGCGCAAATGCTACGAAAACAGGTAGAGGAGTACGCAAGAGAAAGGTCAAAAGGAATAAGGCGAAACCAAGGAAAGGCGGAGAAGAAGGAACCGTATTCCAGACAGACGTTTGCAGTTCCGATCCCGTATAAGTAGGTTTCGGTGCTCTTGGAGCGGCGAATTGCGCAGGATACCTGTCCTGACGAAAGCAACAGAACTGGTTCAGACGCATGCCTCAAATGAAACTGTGCACAGCCCTCCGTTTGCTCCATTATCAGCCATCTGCGATTCGCTTTGCCCGCTTTTCCGATGGCGGGCTGCCGCAATGCTCGGGCTAAAGCAATGTGAGCTTCAACTTTTCTGCTCGAGCAACAAGCACCAGCGGATTCCCGTGTAACAGACTGACGCAAAGCGAAAGGAGGCCAGACAGACACATTCAATTTCGATCCAGCGGCCGCCTTCACTTTGGACCCAGAATCGTTAGATCTTTGAACCGTCTCAATCTCGCAGAAGCAAGCCTTCATTGTGCGCAGGAGCACATGCACACTGTTCCGGCGTTTTCATGCACACTGCTCTTCGCACTCGCGCTATCATCTTGAGGTGATTGCTCTGGGCGGGCAACACCCAGGTGTTGGCAACACGAGCTTCCTCCGAGGGCGTTCCTTCATGTTTGTTCTTTGCAAAGTTGAGTTGATCAGGACGGAAACCTCCCGACGAACAAGTGGTTTGGGCTCCGCTCCTTGATCTCCAAACCGACGACATAGGAGCCGGAAATTGACCCAAGGCAATGATGCCCTGGTGTCAAGGTATGGTCCTGATCGTTCAGAGGGACTGCAATAGGAGCACAGGAATATCGACAACCGCTTTGAGCCCAAGACTTTCGGATGCTTCTGTGAAGCCGTACCGTCTTTCATATGAGAAACACTGTAGCACGGCTCGGCAGCAGAATTTCGCCGACTCTAGGGACCTTTGCTTGAGCCAGGATCAGCGCAGAAGGTGAAGCGCTCGAGAGTAGCGTAAAAAAGACGAGAATGACCCAATAGAGGCTTCGGATTTGGGAAAAAAAGGATAACAAGGGGCCTGAACGGCTGCTTGAACCATCGGTCGGGGCAGGCCATCAAACGGCTCCGTATGGCGGCTTTGGAAAAAGGGGCAACCGTGATTACGTCGATGAAACTTCATTCGGCGCCGTCGCTCCGGTCTTTGCCAGCACAGGGTGGAGACTGCATAAAACGAGGGTTACGGGTGGCACTTCTCGCTGTTGGTCGGGGCACATGGCGGCCACAAGGCTCAAAGCCGGGCTCTTCCACCTTGCAGTACAGTACCACCATTTGGGGATATGAGATCTGTATTTCAAATTGAGGCGATGAGGACTGGACAAAATCGGAAGAGAGCTGGAAAGCTGAGCCGCCCGATAACACGAATGCTGCAGCCGGGACTTGTGCACCGAAGCATTCAATTTCGAGGATACAAGATCAGGTGATGTTGTCAAATAATAGCGCCGAGAGATGAAGTTTGAGCAAGCCAAGCGGAATGATACAATGGAACAAAGCATCGCATTTCAAAGGCCAAGTAGCCAGAACGATCAAGAGGGGCTGACGTCCGAGGCTAGTTGCTCTAGTCTTGACGCCGATGGAGCAGGTTCATGTGTTAGCATGCTCTGACCAAGACCTCAAACACATTCGCCTGAAATTTGAGCGCATGCCTGACATTGGCTTCGTTGAGGCGGGACCAGTCGACTGTGGAAAAAGCAGGGTGTACCCACAGTGCGTCTAGCTCCCTCGGCCTAGACTCAAGGTTCGAAGGCAGGGCCGCATCTTGACTCCCTCGCACGATGCAATCTGTGAGCCGCTGTTGCTGGAGCAGGTATCGTGCCGGACGCGAAGACCGTGCTGCATGATTCGGATAGGATGATCGCCATCGAACAATGCACAAAGAGGTCCGAGTTCGGATCTGACTCGGCTGACACGTCGAAGAACCTGGATGTTGTAAGCCAGGTTTCCAGTCGGGATCGGCTGAGGGAAAGACCAGAGGCGGATCACCTTGATTTCTTCGGTGCTTGTTGCGAAGAAGAGTCGAATCTTCGAGTCGAAGTCGATGCAGGCCGAACACATTGGCGTGTGTGAGAAAATAATGGGACCGGCTGGACAGCTGGCCAACACCGAAGAAGGTTGTCTACCGTTCGGACTTTGCCTCTGGCTGAAGAGACCTTGCTATGCAAGTTCACATACCATGTCTGCCCTTTGCTCGTTCCCCACCGAATCGCGCGGCCGTCTGAAAAGGAAGAGGGACACTTGCATAATGACACAATCGTCAATGGGAAGAAACAGGCATACGTGCATGCAAGAGCCTGCGTGTCAACACAAAGCGTGGCTTCGCAAAGAAAAGGGAGCAATCTCGCGTACATCGAAGTAGAAAAAAAAAGCCTGAAAAAGAAGTGCACGGATTGCCATTGGCCGTCCTCGTCACTCTGCGTCGTTTGCAATCACCTTCGTATGGAAGCCGAATGCTTCTTGCTGTAACTCATGATGAAATTCGCACCACCAGCTAAAGCAGTACATTGCCGAGCGCCCTCGCCCGTAGCACGGGGAACGTGCCAGCCTCCAAGTCCACAAGTCATGTTGATGCTTCTGTTAGGCCACCCACAGGACGTGTTACGATGCCGAATTGGTCATTGTTCAGGTCACTTGGAAATGAAACGATCTGTGTTTCAAGCAACAGGTAAGAGCGAGACCTTTGTTTGTAAGCCAGAGGATAGTTGTTCATACATTGGCACGAGGCTGGAGCCCACATCGTGCTATGACATGACGTCGCATAGACAGTCGCTCCCGGCCCGCCCTCGGGCGAAAGCATCATCGATGATTTAATCGAACTGGAAAGATCAGCCTTCATGCTTGATAGACGAGGACGACGGAGTCGAATAGAGCGATTGCGAAGTGATTGATGTTGGGAAGGCAACTCACTGAGAGCACAACTCTTTCAACACTCAAGCTAGGCGTTGCCGATTGCCCCTGCCTTCAGCTCGCAGAAGACATTTTTCTCAAACAATAGTACCGGACTCTGTGAGGCCGAGAAAGAGCCGATCTAAGTTCTGAATACACAAATGCACGGGGTCCGCGTGCTTTTGTTTGCTCGAGTCGAAGGAATCCAGCCTTGAAACGACATGATGAGCCCTAGCGAGGCGGACCGAGCTCAAAAGGTCAATCCAGGCATTGGAGGCCTGAGAATGAGCAACATTCGAAGTCGAGTGAGCCAGAATGACTATTGTTCTCGACGCACGGCTCGTTCGCACCGAAAATCCGAGAACAATGGTCCGGCGTGAGCGTGCGACCGTCACCGACAATGGATCGTGCTGACATGCGGGCATTGCCTTTCATGGCTGGCTTCTAAGATCACTAGCATCCGAAAGCGAGATTTTTTGTGGCCCTCAGATCCCTTTTCTGCAGCTGAACAAGTGTTCATGCATGACATGCAGAAGTCGACGAGGGTCCGAGAGGGAGAGGGTCTTGATCGGTAAGGTATAGAATTCCATACGCCCCGCGCGTGTTTTGGATTCTGTACAACGGCTTTCGCCGTACTGTCGTCGAGGTGTCGACCCGTTGATCTCATAGCTGAACAAGGAGACACTGAGCAGTAGTGTCAACGTGCTTCACCAAGTCGCAGGGTAAGGCTCAACGTTGCCAGCGACTCGATGGCGTTATGCTGGCTGATATCAAAATTGTTACATCGATGCTTTGTATTTGCGCCAATAAAAAAATTGGACGACTATCAAAGCTTTGGGGTGGAGCGGTCCGCACTCCGCAGTCGGCAAATCTTGAATGTGGATTTGACTGTCAGCTGTCACACAAGCCTTCTGCTTCTTGTCACACAATCTTCTGGCTTCTTCTCAGACGCTCCTTCCTGCATCACTTTCGATTTGCACACTTGTCGGTCTCGCAGGCATCCGCGCCTAGGTTCGGCGAGCTTCCGTGCAGCCGAGAAGCGAGAACAGTAGGATCAAGTGGTAGGTGCGGCGCAGACTGCCTTAGGAAGAAGGTGCACTTCCCCACATCCTCTCGCTCGCGATGGATCATGGTCAAGGTGGGGCCAAACGATAAGCCTTGGCAGCATCTATATCGAGCCTTGCTTCGTTCCTCTGCTGCATCAGTCCGCTTCTCTCGTCCGGCCGCACGTAATACTCGGCGCTACTTGCGCGACGACTTTGCCGGAGCCTTCGTTGCTGACCAAAATGGCGGTGCCACTCGCCCGAGCTTGGATCGCTCGGCGGTCGTACACGACGAGGCCGACAACATCACCAGCGAGCTAGCAGGCGATCAGTCCGGCTCAAGCAAGCCTTTGAAGCAGCCGCACGCGACCTCGGGTCTCTATCTCCGATCAATAAGGCCATGGCTGCATCGTCACACGCACAACACGCTTGCCTTTCACCTCTCTGCGTCCTGGCTGCCGGGCAGTGCCGCTGCCAAGCATTGCACCTCGCAGCCAATCGAATCCTCGATCGATTCTTCAGTCGGCGTTTGTTCGAAGCCGGATGCACGTGGCAGAGATCGACGCTCGCTTGAGCATGCGCCTTGCAACAAGGATCAGGCTAATCATGTCGAGCTTCGCCCACTTGCAAACCATCTGATCGCCGGCGAGAGCCGCATGGCAGCCAGCGGGCATTTCCAACCCACCAAGGCCGTACGTTTGGCTCATCGTGTCATATCGAATCTGTCCTCTCTGACATATCATCACCTATCACCCCATACCCAGATGCAGTCGCGCACCCACCTCAAGCAAAACCGAGCTCGTAAACCACAGAAGCTTTCATCGCTGGCGCGCGTCCTGGGCAAAGTGGAAGCAGAAACGGCACTTGATCCCTCGCAGCCTTTCTCCAGTGAGACCGGGCTGCTAGATGTGCTCGGCAGCGCTCGCAGCGGCAATGGCGGCAACAGTGACGTGGCAGGAGACACGGTGCTCAATGCTTTGCACATGAAGCTAGGGTTTCTGGTGCCGTCAGTGAAACCTGCACGTGGCCCTGTTTCTTCGCGACCGAAGGAGTGGGATGGACAGAACGCAGACAGAATCACGTCCGAAGGTAGTCTACGGCAAATGGAGTGGGATTTGAGAACGGTAGAGAAGCTCTTGGCAGAACACGATTCGCAAAGTACAAGAGCCGTTGGTAAGCAGCAGCCGGCCGTACTGAAGCAAGTGCAGCAGCTCAAATCGGAATCGGAACAGTTGCGGAAGAAGATCAGGGCAGCAACCAAGACTCTGGCGCAGAGAGAGAATAAGAAGCAGCTGGAAAGTATTCCGATCGAGCACTTGGCCAACCTTGTCGCTGCTGCCCAGGATGAGCAAGAGCTTCTTCTGGGGAAAGCGCGTTGGCTTCGGCACAAGAACGGCGACTTCCTGCCTCCTTGATGATGACACGAAATGGGACTATGCTACTCAGCCTTTATGGGATCTTGTGCGTGTGACCACTGCATCCTACACCTTCTCTGCTGTAACACATCGGATAGATACCACTGCACTTGAGCTTTGCGCATTTTTTGGAATTGTTAGACCACAATTCAGCGTGGCAAGCGCGTTTTTTTCTCGGTGGTGTGTGTTGTTCTGCAGGAAGCTGCACGACGTTGAGCCTGAATGCATATCAACACTCGTCTTGTCTCTTGCCCGTATCTCATCGTCCGACCTCATCCATGGCGGTCACGGTATATCGCGATGTCTCGTTACACAAGATCGAATCTTCATGCGCCTCTTACCGGGGTGGACGAAAGTGACGGCTCCGGCGAAGGAGCCAGTGGCGTAGAGGACAGTCTTCGTGATAACTTTGCTTTTGATCACCGAGCTACCATCGCACCGGCATTCCGCTCGCATCCAGCACAGCTGCCTCATGGCAATGGCAACACTTTGGCACTTGGAGCCCCTCTTCCTACGTTTCCTCCACAGTATCAAGCAGCTTGGCAAACACCGCAAGCGACGACTATCGATCAAACGCCTGAAGCTGGACCAAGCACACATCTCCATGCCGGGCCACCGCGCATCGAGAGGCAAGCGCCTGGTCCAAATCGGGCGCAGACGCATACTTTTCCTCCGAACTTCGCAGCTTCAATGGGTGGTCGTCAAAATCTGTTCACGAGACCGGGCGCAGCAGGAGCAGCACCAGCTTCCACAACGACTGCGGCAGTAAACGCCTTTGGAAGCCCGACAGAGATGTCCATGTCCCATTCGTTCAGCTTTGCACCTGGACCTGGTAGTGGTGCGGGTAGTGGTGCGATGTTTGCTCCTCCTCCTCCTTCTGCTGCGAGAATCCATGCGTCATCAATGGGGCTGCAATCTCCTTTCGCAGCACCGCATACGCCCACTCGACCGGCACAGCCAACAACAGCCACCACTACCACCGCTACAGCACCAGACACGTTTCCATATCCCATCGCATCTTCTCCAACTACGACGAACCTCGATGCAGCAGCGCTGGCAGCCGAACGTCGGATTCGAGAAGCAAGAAATGCAGGTCGGCAAGAAGAGCCTGCTCGAAGAAGCGTTTCTTTCTCTCCTAACATCAGTACTCCTCAGAATACGCATTACAATGCGGTGCCTGTAGCTGTACAACGAGTTGCTGCGGCTGGAGGAGGCGCAGCAACGTCTCGACAGCTTCCTGCGGGACAGGCCGACTCTAGTATCTCGCATCTAGGCCGGCCAGGTCATCCTCAACTACCGATGATGCGACAAGGATATAGAGACCCGAGTTTCTCCTCCTTTTCAACGGATGCTTCTGCTATAGCATTTGCCCGTCCAACTGCAACTCGACTGTTCGCGTCCACTGCTGCTGCTAATGCTGGCGCTCAGCCGGGATCGTTGTTCGCCTCATCCCCGACCGCTGCTCGTCAGATGGCGGCATCTGATGCTGAACACGAACAGGCTTCTTGGACTGAAGATCGCTCTACAACCACTCGATCCGCTTCCGTCGTCTCCAACAGTCAACCTAGCGTACCTGCTTCGGTTCGACTGCGCAAATGGGATGGATCCTCGACACTGGTTCCGGCATACCTGGTTTCGGATGCGCCGGAACAGGCGTTGGAATCGCAACTTTTTGATCACGATACCATTTCCAAATTCGACATTGGTTCGATTGTCAAGCGACGTTCGGATCGAATTGTTGGCAAGGATTCTATCGATTCGAATGCGGATCGAGAGGAGGATTGTGTGTTGGGGATCTTAGAGACTCAGTTGGGATTGCGAGGGTTGCATGGATGGTATGGACATTCGTATCGTAATCCCAAGATTGTTGGTAAGCAAAATCGGAAGCGACGTCGAACGGATAGTTTGGATGGATCGTCCACGTCGATTTCCACCGCCACGTTTTCGGCTGTATCGCCAAATTCCAGTGATGGTGAAGGCGGATCGGAGGAGGTGGAACCGATTGTAGTGTATGATTCATTCGGTCGAGTACGTGGATCCATTGTTCTACCCAATTACGATACAAGAGGTGGTCCAAAATTCCCTCTTCCGAGTCCAACCGAATCGTGCGCACTACGAAAAACCTCCTCCTCCGCCCAACTCTTACGCAAACTATCCATCCTAGGCGAAAAAGAATCATCACTCCACAGTCAAATCACCAGCATCAACCTCCAATGGAACCAACTCCAACACTCCACCCTCCAACAAAAAGAGAACATATCAACGATTCGTTCCACTTCCTTCTACAAAGAGCTAGCCAGTAAAAGGCAAAAGTTGAAAAAATTCCAATCTTGCCATCACATCGACTTGTTGAAAGGCCTCCAAATCGCGTATTTGGATTCAGCCGCAATGGCAAGTCGTCGATGAATCGTGCAGCCATACATCGTCGTGCTGCACCAAAACCTTATCTTCCACCTTCAGCTGTTCTCTCAGGTGGCAATCTCGGCCCCTTCTCCATCAATCACACATCACAGCATCAGGAACCAACCAACCTATACAGCATGTCAACAACTATGCTGCTTCATTCCAATTAGCCAAAATCAATCAATGCGCGATACAATATCCAAACGAAAATCTATGTAACTCCACAACAAACAAAAGATCGAGCACGCTTGCTGTTTCCAGTTATGCATCCTGTGGTCCGAGTTCTTCTCCAGGAGTGTTTTTCTTGCTTCCGCCGGCCTCGGAGCTTGTGTCCAAGGCCGACGTGTTTTGAGCGGCTTCGAGAGCGCTGTTCGAGACGCGAACGCCAAAGAGGTGTTTCGAGGGCTCCAGCTGGGATGCATGGAGTGAGGTGTTTGCCAACGGGCTCGAAACGTTCGCAGAAGCACCACCTGAACCCACCCTTCCTGCCAGACCGAGTTTGGTCCGTTGCGCTGCCGATTCGCCAAATGGAGCGCCCAGCGCAGATGCAGCATCGCTCTGAGCGTCATCCTGAGCCGGAGGCGTGGGTGTCGTCGCCTGCTCCCGCAGCTTGGCCATGGCAGAAGCTGCAGCACTGCGCTCCGCCGTCATGCTGAGACTTCGTCTCGTATTCGACTCTCTCGCCAAGGCAGTGCCCTTGACACTAAGGCGGGCGATCGTGTTGGCGAGCTCTTCGGCGCTGGTACCAGCTAGCATTTCACCTGCTGGCGCAAGACTGATGGAGGCCGAGTCAGGCTTCCTTCCACTCGACGAGCCAGTTGGCCCGGTAGCAAGCGGAGTCTGAGCTGGCGAGTCCATCGATGCACGTCGCGTGAGATGCGAGACGTTGCCCGAAGCCACCACGGGAAAGGGATATCCCTCGTCCGGGGTAGGATCCACTGCTGCACCCGGCGTAGCAACGGAAGCACGACGGGAAGGTCCCTTGTGAGCACCAAAGTCAACGTGCGAAGGTCGTCGAGGGCCGGCACCTGGCGTCTTTGCGATTCCACCCCGATTCAAATTGTCTATCACCTCATCCGCTTCCGGATTGTGTGAGCTGAGCGACTGCCGAGTATCGCCAGCACCGCCTTCGGCGCCTCTCCGTGGCCCAGAAGTTTGCGACCAATGTGGTGTCGCTGGCTGCTGCTGATTGAGGCCACGCGGGCCGCCTGCATGAATACCAGCCCCACCAAACGTGTGACTGTAGGCAATGGGGGCACCAGGGGTCAAAGGCACGGGGACGTTGTAGCGGACACCAGAAGATGCACTCACATAGTCGGCACCCGAGTTTACGCCGATGTTCTGAGGGGCCGCATTGGGATCTCCGCCTGTCTGCGAACCTCCTCCGGCCGTCGGGCTGAAAGGATCCAGACCCGGACTCAGGAATTGCGGATAGAGCGGAGGCGTCTCTGGCACCTGTTGAAACGAAAATCCGGGCATGCCAGGAGTCATGGGCACCTGCATACGAGCAGTCATTGGACTCATTTGGCCCGCCTGTGCACCTCCCGTAGCAAAAGAAAAGCTGTTGGCAAAGTTGGACGATGGTAGCTGAATGCGCCCGGGATGTGTGGTGGTCGCTTGCCCGTGCTGGGGCGGGGCAGGAGGCGAGACGAGGCCGGGGGACATGAGGTCCGAGGGCAGGTAAGATGAAGCGTCACCGAAACCGCTAGCAGGCATGGTGATCGACATGCCGTAATCTGCATCGTGATCAGACGCCACCTGCGCTTCTCCTTGAACGTCGCCATCTTCGTTCAACATGCCCAGAGCTTGTATGCTCGAGCCGCGGCGATCGGCTACACCGCTGCCTGACGGTTGACGAAGGTTGCCTGGATTGGCGAACGCCGCGAACGACTGGCGAGACGTGGGGACACTCGCAGATGCGCCTGCGTCGTCAAAGGCGGAAAACCCGGGAAGCATGTGCTGCGACTGCTGCGCAAACGCTTGCTGTTGCTGCTGCTGATGCTGCTGCTGCTGATGCGCAGACTGATACAAGGTAGAAAATTGAGGATTCGCCGAGGCCTGATGCTGGAAGGCTGCCGGTTGTTGGCTCATGCCAAAAGACATTGGCCCGCCAACCCTTTGCTGCTGTTGAGGCATTGCCTGCTGTTGGAACTGCTTTTGACCGAATGCGCCCGACATGGGATGCTGCTGTTGAGCTTGGGGAATGACGGGAGGTGGTCGCACATTGTTGGTCATGTGGGACGGAAGCGCAGCAGCGGCAAAGGCACCAGTGTACTGAGCCGGATTGCCAGGTGTTCCGACGGCGGGCCCATTCTGAGCAGCGAAGCGATCGAAGTGCACCTTGAGCGTTCGGCCACTGTACTCGTAGCCGTGATAGAGACGGACTGCATTCTGTGCATCTTCCTGCGATGCAAACAAGACGGTTCCGAACCCACGACTCCGCCCATCGGGGCCGATGGCAACATCCGCGCGCTGAATGTTGCCTGCCGCGCGGAAGAGGTCTTTGAGATCTTGCCATTGGCAGTGGAATGGCAGGTTACCTACAAAGAGGACTCTTCCTGCGTATGAAGTGGTGGGCATCTGTGAACCAAAAGGTTGCGACTGCATAGAGGTCATTGCCTGACCCCCGAGCGAGCCTGGGCCGGCTGGCCAAGGAGCCAGGGCTGGTGCGCCTGGAAATCCTGTGGGCACAGATGAGCCGCCTGCGTTTTGCGAGTACATGCTGGCAGCTGCGTCATTGGCTGTGGAGCTCCACAGACTAGGAGAGGCCGAGCCGCTGCCGATGGCGTGGCCGGCTTCAGAGCCTCGTCGCGAGCTCATGGGTTGAGAGCCGAGCGCTTGGACGGCAGAGATGGCACGATGCTGTGGCTGTGCGCCAAGTGGGCCATCGAAATTGGATCCAGGTCGTTGTCGCTGAGGTGTGCCGCTGCCAGAGGAGATGGAAAGACCTTTAGCCTGCAGCATAGCTCGCTCGAGCTCGGACGGCTGTATATCGCCACCATTTGAACCGACATCCGGATGTGTCGAGAAGGATGCGCGCGAGGATGTTTGATGCGAATAGTCGGGTGCACGGACATGAGGTGAGAGTGCCGAAGGGGAGACAGCGCCCGAAATTGAGCTTGGTGGAGTAGCACCGCCGCCGTTGAAGCTGCCAGCTGGTACACCTAGGAAGTGCTGCGCGCCAGCTGCGAGCTCAAGCGCAAAGTTGCTCGAATTGGCTGTCAGCGGACCATTCGCAGCGACGTTTGGAGATGATGCAGCATTGGAGGCAATGGTGGGCATGATAGCGCTTCCGGCGACACCGACAAGCGCACCGCTTCGGTCGACACGGACGTCGAGTGTTCTGCCTTGCCAGGTGAAGCCTCCAAGCAGGTCGGCTGCCTTGATGGCATCTTGCTCGTTGGCCATGAGGACAGTGCCGTAGCCTCTGCTACGATTGTCGGCGCTTAGAGAGACGTCGGCGCGAAGGACAGTACCGGCCTTGCGGAAGAGATCTTTAAGGTCCTGCCATCTTACACGATAGGGCAGATTCGAGACGAGCAGCTGCGTGCGCGGATCCGAGGCGGAAAGCGGGCCGGTGGTGGGTGCTGAGGATGGGGTGTTGCTGCCCGACTGCGGATCGGAGAAGCCGGAATTGGACGAGGCAGGATGGAGTGGAAGCGGATTTGCAGAGTCTACCGAGGGGAAGGAGCCCGATAAGGAGCCAGCACGTGCATCCATCGACGAGGATGAGAGATCGGACGAGAGAAACATGGCAGCTGGAGCAGACGGGCCGTCTGAAAAAGACTGTCGACCGAAGGAGGGTCTTGTGCCGTTGGCACTGTCTGGAAGTTGCCAGGAGGGAGTATCGCTGCGTTGGGCCAACGATGATGAAAGGCGGCGCTGTTGTTGATGATCCCCTGCCTGCGGCGGGGCAAGCGACGATGGTGAACGATGATCGAACAGGGACGACTCGGATGAGCTGACAGTCTCAGTGGTATTGGACGCAAGGGGCGATTGAGGGTGGCGAGAGCCGAGGGCGACGCCTAAGGAGGAAGCAGCGCTGAAATTGGAGACGGCACCTGTGCTGCTCTGTCTGGAATGGTCGCTGCTGTTGTGAATGCGATCAGAGAAGGATCTGACTGCAGCCGCTGAAGAGGACGCACCGGCACCGGCACCGGCACCGGCACCGGCAAGAGGGGATACGGGCAAAGTGGCGCTGGAGGGATGGCTCGAAGTTAAGGAAGAAGCATTTGTGGAGGGTGCGGTGGATGCTTGATCGTGAGCGGAAGAGGCGAAAGAGCTGGAGCGACTGCTTAGCGCCTGGCCGTCAGAGGCGATGCCGTGGACTCGGGTGGGGACGGTTGAAGGGAGATTTGCTTTTGGACCGAAAGCGATAGCATGCGGCGAGAATGGCGAGGTAGGCAGCTTGGAGGCAGCTGCGGACGCCCCGTGGGATGTGTTGCCAGAGGCGTTGACCGACATGAAGAGGACAGGATCTCTTTATGCGATGCTAGAGGAGTAGCTCTTTGCTTGGTTTGTCCTAAGCATCCATGGAAGAGAGTGCTCGTAAGCCGCTGCTGAAACTGGGACGACGACAAATACTTCGTGGAGATGCCGAGGGGTAAGGGTGAAAAGTCGGGCTCGAGGATGGAGTCCAAAGCGACGGTAGGCTGTGCGATGCAGAGAAAAGGGACACGATCGGACCGGCAGATGTATGATTGAAGATGAATGAGAAGGGTTGAGGAGAAACACGATACACGGTGATCAAGAGTGCGAGCCCAAACCAGAAAAAAAAACCTGTATAGCAAGCGAAACCGTTTCCAAGAGAGGAAGAAAAAGAAGACAAGCGGACAACCAGGGGACTTGGATGATGATGATGATGATGACGACGACGACGACCGTGACAGTATTTGAGCCCGAACAGATGCGAGACCGATGCTGGAGTGAAAGGGAGACAAGGTTGAGGATGACGATGGATGAAAGAGGCGAAAGAGAAAGAGAAAGAGAGGAGGACAGCGCTCAGAGCGAGCGAGTGACACGACTCTGTAACAGCTCGGCGCGGTCATTTGTGGAGTGAGCACAGCAACTTAGTGCCAAGCAGATTCCGACCCAGTCGTGTGTGGTGCGAGCTGAATTCTGTACTCTGTATCAGCTGCCGGTCTGCACGCAAGAAAAATTCACCGGGCCGACAGGCGGCCAGGCTCCAGCGGCCGCAGGGGAGCAAGGACGGCCCATTTCCACCGTCAACGCGCTCGTGGCGAGGCGTGGGAAGCGGAATTTTAGCCATGACTGTTCACACCAGCACACCTAGAAATGCGGTTTGAGCATAATCACTCAGTGCAGATCACAGCGACTCACATCTGCCTGCCAGTTGAGCCTGGTCGGCATCGGAGCCCGAAGGCCGGCAATTGAATGCTGGTGCTGTTCTAGAGACCCCTGCAGAGGGTTCTTGAGTCGTGCTGTCACATGACTGACACGAGGGAGCGAAGAAGCGTGGACCGCATATCACATCCAAATCATCGTTGTGGTAGGGCATTTCGGGTACTGCGATCGGAGCGAAGAAGCTCATGAGTCGCAAAGCTCCTTGACGCTCTCCCGCGGCCGTGTCCACAACTGCAATCTCGAACACCTGCCAGTCACGCCAGTCTGCCATCTTTGTTGAAGTCGGGATGTCAGTCTCCAAAGAGGCTTTGCCGTGCGCAAACAAGGCAGGAACAGTAAGTAACCTTGGCAGAGAGACCGAGATGAGATTGATGGCTTCTCGGCAAATAAGAGCATGAGCTTGGGAAGGGCAAGCACTGCATCGTCATAGCCTGCAAACAAAGCTGATTTTCGACCCCCGTGAACAAGCAATCGAAGCTTCATTATACAATGCTTAGCTAATACGTACCGAGAAGACGCTCACAAGACTCTCGGCCTTGACGCTGCTTTCTTCTCTTTTCAGCAAATGGCGCGATGCTTTTTTGACATTTTCTTCTTGCACTGTTCCAATCCGCCATTTCTGAGAATCGATCGAGGCTACACTTCAGCCCTATCACCACCTCGTCTCGCCATCGTCTTCGTCCGTCGCTTCTCTTCGATCTGCACCAGCAAGCCTGAGTTCGGCCAACAAGCATACCATCACAAGTAGTCGACAGTCAATTCATCAACATGGCGTCCTCCCGATCCTGCCGCAAGACGATTACCGGCCTGCTACAAAACCTTTCGCTCACATCTGCATCGGCGTCTACATCTGCGCAAGCATCAGCACCTGCAAGATGCTTTTCACTTTCAGCAAATAGGGCCGAGCCGGCTTCTTCGTCGTCGTCTTCGCCGTCGAGACAGTCCGTTCAGCCTGCATCATCCTCGTCCAATGCCCCTTCGACCTCGAAAGCGTCGTCTCAGAAAGTGATCAAGTCGGTTCCTATCACGTCGCCTTTCCTGGACAAGCCGATGCCTTTGGACTTTCCTTCCAGCACACTACGAGCTTTCCCGTCGCTTTTGCACTTTGCCGACCCCGTGCTGGATCCACACCCGGACAATGTCATCCGATCCACGCCCACGACCTCGACCCCGTACCCCGCCACCGCCACCTTCCTCAACGAGCCACGCATGTTTGAGCCCACGCCGCCCTCGGCGGATTCGCTCGTGCTTTCCTCGGGCTCGGACGCGGATGAAGTCAACTCGGAGCAGTACCTCTCTACCGTGACACCGCTCTCGGTCAAGGAGGTTCGCGACTTGCATCGACATGCCATCGTGCTCAAGCGCGTCGTCCACATGACCACCAAAGGAAAAGACGCAAGCATGTATGCGCTTGTCATTGCAGGTAACGGCAATGGTCTTGTCGGTTACGGCGAAGGCAAGGACACCAACGCCTCGAAAGCGGGCCGCAAGGCCTTCCACGAGGCGGTCAAGAATCTCGATAGCGTTGGCATCCACAAGGGCAGCGACGGCTCGCGCACCATCGAGACGCAGGTCGAAGCCAAGTGGGGAGCCAGCCGCGTCGTCATGCGACCTCGTCCAGCCGGATTCGGTCTTCGTGTCCCACCGGTCATCCATGCCATCTGCCGCTCTGTCGGCATCACCGACCTCAGCGCATCCATCTACGGCTCCTCCAATCCGGTCAATGTGGTGAAAGCAGCTCTCCAGATCCTATGGGGAGGTGCGGCTCCGCTCGGCATGGGCGATGGCGTCGGTGGACAGATGCGTCGCAAGGACAAGGGACGAGGCATGCGCGGCCGTCTGGATATCGAACGCAGCCGCGGACGCCGCATCGCCGAAGTCAACATGTCGAAATAAAGCAGTACTCTGAAAAGGGGGTCTTCTGTCTGTTTGGACCGTCGATACGCAATTCATCAATGTATTCTAGGCAGCACGTCGATTGTGAATGAGACTGAGGGTCACACACATCCGCATGAGCATGCCCATTGTCGACCGACCAAGTCGTTTGTCCGTGGAGATCCTCCTCGACCGTCTCACACGTCCCACCAGTGAAACTCCCGTTCCGTTTCATCGCCGCTTTCCGCCAATGCGAAATCGCATCTGATCAACAAGGTGGCCATTCCGTCCGCGTATCCCCAAGCGTGGGAAGGGTCCAGGTGAAAAATCCGGCACGTCCGACCGACAGATTCCCACTTGACGAAAAGGCAACCCCAGCGCATGGCATGGCGTCGAGAGTCTATCGTCACGCTTTTTCAGCCAGTGCAGCTGCTGTTTGTCTTGCCTTGGCCGGAACCTTCATCGGCTTGTCCTGATTCTGGCAGTGGTCCTCAAGCTGGCACCTGCCTTTCGCTCTGACTTCACACTGATACATCGCCGGAGCGCAGAGGGAAACTGCTTCCAAGCGCATCGGGCTGATTCATTCGCGTTGTCATTGCCTCGAACTGCGGAATGCTCCTTGAACGAAGAGGTTCTTGCAGCTTGCAAGAGAAGGGGCTCTCAGCCTTGCGCGAGCCGAGTAGCGCACGAGCCTTTTCCTCTTCTTTCTTGCAACACTCTGCGTTCGGCGCTCCTGAGCCTGAGTTCTCTCGATAGCCTGGCTAGCCAACGATGGCTGAGCTGCTGTGAGTCACCACGAACGAAAGAAAGAAAATCGGCTGTGCCTCGAATCCACTTTCTCTCGAGACAGACTCTGCGCCAAAAGCTTCTACCATCTCCTCTACAAGCATCTTGAGGCACGAGCTCACGACCAGTCGATCAATCTTTTCCATTTCTTTGGCGAGCTCAGCCATCTCGAAAGGGCTCAGTCTCGGATGGGAAGCTCTCAATCGTCCTCTCGCGTCGTCGTGAATAAATACCATCAGTCCACTCGCTCCTGCACCAAATGCCTCGTTTCAACTCACCACTTTCCCGCCTTCCACCAATCAAACAATCAACAGCAACGACTCCAATCAATCTTCGCGCACTCGCTTCTCAATCGTCATCAAACCAAACAGATCACACCCAGACTCAATCTTCGACCATTCGTACCCGAGCAGCCATGGCGTTCAAGAGTAAGAAAGGCTACTAGCGTTGACTCTCTCAATTTTCAGCCATTCCGAAGTCGCAGCGGCTGACTTGTTCCTTGTGTTTCTCTTTCCTTCTTGACCGCTGTCGTCTCTCGGCGTCGTCTCGGTGCTCTCCCCTCAGACGGAGACGTAGGTGAGAACTTGCATCAGCGGTCACTTCCTTTGTACCTCGGATGCATCAGCTGACCTTCCTCACCATGCCACAGTCAAATTCAATATTGGTAACAACGAGGAAGAGGGAGTCATCGTAGCCCTTGACCGTGGGTGTCAGAGGTCCGACTGTCCACGCTCGGTACAGATCCTCGACATCAGATGTCCTGACTGCCTTTTCCACAATTCATCTTGCTTTTTGCTTCTCTGCCTCGCTCGCCAGATCGCAAGGACAACAATGGTATGCATCATCGCTTACCATGATGCGCTCACGGTATCTACACCAGCTCGTTGCTGACATGTTGGGATTGCGCTCGGCTGTGGTGACACAGTCA
Source organism: Ustilago vetiveriae (assembly GCA_928722275.1). Taxonomy (NCBI): domain Eukaryota; kingdom Fungi; phylum Basidiomycota; class Ustilaginomycetes; order Ustilaginales; family Ustilaginaceae; genus Ustilago; species Ustilago vetiveriae. The sequence goes on from CAKMXE010000005.1 coordinate 147,363, forward strand.
TGGCTACCATTCGCTACGTCAAGGTCAAGTGAGTCTGCCGCGATTTCTTTGGAGCCGTTCCGTTCGATCGTTCTGTTCCGTGTTCTGACTCCCGAATCGTTGGCTTGTCGATCGATCATCATGCAGGGATGGAGAAGAGACGGAGATCCATCGCAAAGTGGTACGTTCTTCACAGTCCAACGTTGTTTCTCAGACTCGACCCGTGTCGAGGTTGACAAGCAGGCTGAATTTCTTTGACGACAATCGCCTTGGCTCGATCAGGACTTGCTCACGCATGTCGTAAGTGACTCAGACCTCCGACTCGTCACTCGTTCCGGAAGGCCTGCTGACGTCGACGATAGTATACTTCTCGATCGCATGGTGCCTGGTAACCATCTCTGCTTCAATGTCGACAGGAGTAACAGCCACATGCGCAGGCAAACGCGCAAATGACAATCACGATGGTCATCTCTGCCACGGCTTTCTCTGCTTCAACAGTCCCTGTTCCCTTTGACGTCGATGCGACCGTGTCGGCTTCACCGACATGATTCTTCCTCCTGTCAGTCGCTATTTTCAGCTCGACATGCATTCTCAGTCAGCCTTTTGGGTCTTGTCTCCCGCTCGCCATCTCGATGTGTTTGTGCGTTGTAAGAAAAAAATTGAGTTGCATCAACGTAGGTGCGTCATTTCGGTCTGTCTATTCACCATCCGACTCGTGTTCGCCAACCACCTCGTGCAGTTCGATCAGATGCTCGTTCAGCTTTTGCCTCGCAACGCCGTCCGCACCCATCCCTAATGTCCCGGCACCTGGCTGGACAGGACCCAACTTATCGCCGCTTGCAGCGCTGTTGGGTTTCGACCCTCCGCTTGATCCGCTTGTTTCGATGCCCAACGCCAGTTGGAGGATAGCTTGCAATTCGCCGAATCCAACTTTCTTACCTTTGCTTTGCGAATCTTGAAACCTTTTCATCGAAGCCAACAACTCGTGTGGCGACTTTGAGTAGAGCAGCTCATAGAACTTTCTGCTCCTTTCCAAGGTAAACTCTCGACCGCCGCCGAGGATATTCTTGAGGTTCTGTTGAACGGCTAGAATGCCTCTCACCATCTTGCCGACCCCTTCGCTGTTCATGGCTCTGATCTTGAAGACGTTTGCGATGAAGCAAGAGTCTAGAAATCCGCTGAGACCGGACCAGATCCAGTTTCTGTTTGTGGTGGACAAGGTTTCTGTGAGGACATCGTCGAGATTCGCCAATTCCGAGTTCAGGTCGACAATGTGCGGCGATGGTTCGATAGCTGTATCGTTGATGATGTAGGATGATTCCGTGATGGCGCAATGGAGGTAAGCGAGGATCCGCAGTCGAAGTTCCAATCGAAGAGTGAAGAGGATCGATGAAGAAAGTGCGTAATAGACTTGAGATATGGTCGAGTATCGTGCGACCAACTCTGGCGTCAAGGGGAGCGGCAAATCCTCTCCTTCCTCAACATCCTCCCTCGTCTTGGCCATCGCATCGTCAAGACCATCGCGCAAGGAAAGCCCATCCACAACACTAAGCCTAGCCGTAGCCCTCTTCTCTCTCTCGACACCTTGAGCTTGATCAACAGCTTTCAACCTGGCTACGTTCAAAGCGAACCATTCCAGACTGTATTGCAAACATCCCAAGGCCAACAGCTTTTTCCTAGATGTTGTCAACTCATACACCCCAATCGGGTCTCTGCTCTTGACATAAGCCAATTCGAACCTCGCTTCTTGCGCCATCAATTCCGCTTTCCTCTGCTCGCTCGCCTTCGGATCGCGCATCTCGACCAAACAGCTCACCATCTCGGGCCTCTGCGCCCAATCAGCAGACAAAGCATACTTTCTCTCCCCATCCGCATTCCCGGATTCACCTTCCTCTTGAACCATCACCAAATCCCGATACCTCTCGCCACAACGTTGGTAGAACTGAACAATGACCGTTACGATCAACCTCGAGTAACTCTCCCGATGGAAAGGCGTCGTTCGTAACATCGAATACAGACTGTCGATCAGGACAATCACGTTGGAGGCCGATTTCACCACCGGTCTCGTCTCGCCACTGCCGAGATGTCGGGAGGCCGGATCCGAGGCGAAGCTGTCCGAATGCGAAGTAGCACCTGCGAACAGCGTTTGCACCTTGTCTTCGAGCTGCGGCAGGAAAATGTCTTGGACGAATTCTTCCAGAAAAGTCGAAAAGCCACGCGACGTCTCCCCGGCAGCTTCGCGAGGCATGACGGCCGCAACCCGTTCGACAAACGCCAAAGCAGGCTGGAATAGAACCGACACGTTGAAAGCATCCGGCTTCACCAGCAAACGATGACCGGCCCCAGTGTACGACTCGACAGCACGTCCGTTGCGTACCGCACCGTTCGTCGCTCCACCAGCTGAACCCGTTGTCGGGACCAGAGACGACGCAGCAGCTGTCGAGGAAGCCACAATGATCTGGTTGCCAGCTCGAGTGCCACCACCGAATCCAGCCGCGTCGACGGAACTCACCAGTCCAGGTACAGATGCTTTCAACGCCTGCGTCACCGCCATCTGATGCCTCTGCAGCGGCCCTCCATCTCTCCTACCCACCACCCTCTTGACACCTGCATCGGCCAATTTGAACAACTGCTTGCTTCGATCGCGTCCGAATCTGTGGTCTCTCAACACATCGTTGACCGAGATGACGGCATTTCGAGCCGAATTAGCCCCCTCGTCATCCATCAAGTAATCATGCAGCAGCGTCCGCACTTCTTGCTGTACCGGCTTCCACACCTGCAACAGCGCTCCGACCCCCGACAATTTTTTGGACGCGATCTCGTCTTTGAATCCTGCACGACTCGCAATCATCCCTGCCACTTCGTATACCACTCGATGACCCTGCAGCACCGCATCGAGTTTGGAAAAGAGCGTCCAGAAAAGATCGCGCATCGTCTCTCCATCACGGTGCAGCGCCGAAGTCTCGCCGGCAGATACGCGCAGCATGGTTGACAAAGGTCGCTTCGAGATGTTGAAAGACGAGCGGGAGGTGCGCATCGAATCATTGAACGATCGAGCCAGAGCAGAAGACGATGCCAGCAGCACCGACTCAGGTCGCAAAGCAACGGAAAAGCGTCGAAGTGGCTCGTTGCGTGCATCCACCTCGTCAATCGTCGTATCGACGAGTTGGTGAATCTCCATGGCTAGACGTTGGGAGACAATGTCCAACGCGGTACCGAGCTTGCCCAGCCGCGAAAGGGATTCGAGGAGCATCTCGATGTAAAGGAACGAATCGGCTTCAGGGTTCTGTTCAAACTCAGCGCCGTACCTGCCGCCCAAGGATGCGCCGCTTAGATCCGTCGAGGAACTGCCGTCGACGACAGCAGAGGACGAGGTAGCAGTGCCATTGTTGCCGGGACGAAGCTCTCCGGTCAGCGCCGAGACTGCCTTGGTGGAAGTCATCAGTGCCGATTCGGGGATATCGGAAGCCAAGTTGGGATCGAAAGTGGGCCTCGACCTAAGACTCTGCAAATACTGGATCAGCTGTAGAGGATCATCTGATGCCTCGCCGCCTGCGGCATCAGCCTCTGTTGAATTACCGATGCCTTTATAGTCGGAGCCGAATTTGACAACTGGAAGATCATCTTGCCCTGCACTGTACATCTTCCACCTAGCATCGCAGAAATAGCTCTTGAGGTAAAGATGATTGTGCAGCTCTTCGATCAAGATCTCGAGCATAGCCTGCTCCTGCGATTTGAGGTAAGCGCGGAGGTCGTTGGTTGCCCCTACCTCGACCACCTCGGGCTTCTCGATCGTCTTGAGCGACCGAACGAGCAGATTGACCGATTCGAGGAATCGCTTCTCTGCCATGAGATTTTCCAACTTGTCCGGCACCGACTTGAGATGTTCGACCAGGTCGAGCAGCCTCAGCGCCTCCTTGACCGCCTGGCTGCGCTGCCACATCTGGACGAGATCGGCGCGTTTGGCACCCAGTGCCTCTCTCGAGTCTCTGAGACGCCTTCTTGCGCCGCTGACACTGGTCTGAGCGACAGTAAGGGACTGCAGAACGCTGTTGTGCGTCGTGATTGCGCCGGCGAATGATTCGTAGTGGTCGTCGACGGTTCCCTGCAGAGCCGTCTCGATCATCTGCTTGACTTGGTCGAACTCGAACCGGCTGGCACCAAGACTGCTCTCGTCAAGCATCGACAAGGCCAATGCGACCGAGTTGAACTGATCGTTGGCAACGAATGGCCATTCAGCTTCGACCTTGCGCAACACAGCATTGATCGATTGGAAGGCGCGAGGATCGGATCGGTCCACGTAGCTGCTGAGAGATTTTCGCTGTTGATGCGACGTCTGTGAGATCTTCTTTTCGTTGCGACGACGACGCGATTCCTCTTCGGCGGAGGTGCCACGCATGATACGTGCTGCCTGCCGCTTTCTGCCGGCCGATGTGAGGGCTGACAGAACTGAATCGAGAGCCGCAGGTTGGCTGTCTTCCGTCAGCGAGCCCAACGGTGCGCCCGACTGTCGACGTGGATCCCGCTGAGGACGCTGACCTGGCACAGCAAGGACGTTGGAGCCGGGATGGTTGCTATACAGCGCGGCGCCATGACCTTCCGAGGGAGCGTCGATGGGCGAGAGACCGCCATAGAGATCATCGGGATCTTCCGAGTCTGCCTGGCTGGAAGGTGTGCCGGATCGGACGACTTGAGCCATCAACTGTGCGGTACGTACATGTCGATCCGATGGAGGTGTAGCATGCGATGCGCTCCCGATGCTCTGTGCAGACGGATTGCGTGAATGGCTCCCACCTTGCAACCGAGAAGCGGCCAAGAGATCTCTGCCCGGACCGTTCTTGACAGGCGAAGTCGGGCTGGCGGCAGAGCGCGAGGCTGAAGCGACAGGCGGAATTTGAAGCTGTGGACGTTGAGGGATCACGCGTGTGCGGTCCTGTGGAGTGCTAGAGCCGGACATGGTTGCGAGGTTTCTTTGCACCTCGGGTGCCTGCGTAGGCCTTCGCATCGAGCGAGCAGGGCGAAGCGGCGAGTGAGGAGCTTGTGGGTCAGCTGCATCTTGGCGTGATGGATTGCGACTGTGAGAGGCTGACGCAGTGTTACCGTAAGACATAGAGGAGGCGGGATCGAGCGCAAAGCTGGCGGTGCTTTGGTGGGAGGGGCTGGCCGGACGAGCATACGCGCTCGTCTGGTATTGCTGCTGCCTAGCTTGACCATATTGTTGTTGCTCATCATAGGCAACGCCGCCGTACGCGTGGGTAGTTGAGTTGGAATAGCCGTGATTTGCTCTGCCTTCAAAGTTGGAGATAGAGTCCGACGGTGCAAGACTGACAAAGGAAGGACCGGTTCCGTGAGCACTGGCGTTCATCGGCGCTGCTGCCGCATTGTGAGCTGGTGCACCTGCGTAGGAAATTGAGCCTGGATGTTGACCGAATGCTTCGCCTACATGGGGAATCTGGTGTCGCGCCGAGCTAAAGGTGGAAGCAGCGGTGCCAGAGCCCAGGCTGGTATTTTCATGCTTGATCTTGGACCGAATGTCCTTGATCGTGTTGGAGCGACCTGACATTGTGGCGTCGGCCAATCTTCCTGCGAATCAAACGAAGGATTCCAACATAGGATCTTTCTCTATAGGACGAGATGTCTCTGCTGGTGATGAATTTTCCGGCGCAGACCTTGATGGCCACAGCTCACGACTGCATGCGTGATTTGCACGCCGATTGCGCTATTTGAGGTGAAGCGCGATGAGAGGGGTCGATCCGTGCTGCCGGAACAGCGGTCGGTACTGCGATGCCGAGTTGAAGAAGAGGAGGAGGTAGTTGAAACAGAAGCGTGAAGGAGAACAACACCGACACACACACACACACGCTTCGATGGCCCAAACGCAGCTCACAGAGCGAAGAATCGGGTTGGTAGCCCGATCTCTGCCTGATTTTGCGGTCAAGATTTAGACCCTGAATTCACACGAATGAATTTTCTTCTTGACGTCAAATACAACAGCAATCCACTACCACCATCCAGGGCCATCCTGAGACCTGCGCTGGCCAGGCAGGGATCATGTACGCGGATTGCGGCAGCGATCCCAATTTCCCACAAGGTCTGCGCATCCAGCCCAGCAGCTCGCAAAGGGTTCCACGGTCTAGCAAAGATGCGGCCACAGCAGACGGACAGCCGCAATCGACCGGGGTGACACCAACGGCCTCGTGGGAGGAGGACACGGCCGAGGACATCGAATTGTTCGGCATAGCAGGGCGAATCTGGGAAGCAGCCTACCTGCTCGCATGCTATCTTCGCCCTGCCAGTAAGCTATCGAATCACCTTGAATTCGACCCTCCTTGCTCGATCTTCGACTTATCGAGCTCAAACCCATTGACGATCGTCGAACTTGGCTCAGGCGCCGGCTACGGATCCTTGCATCTGGCTCGACAGCTATTCCAACATGCTCAAGGAGCCGATCACATGCCAAAAAGGGCGACCCTGGTGTTGACCGACCTCGAGAACGTCGTGCCTCTCATGCAACGCAACGTCACACGTGCTGGATATCAGCAAGCTTCCGGATCATTGGATGTAAGCGTACAGGCGCTGGCTTGGGGCAGCGAGGCTGATGCTAGTAAGGTCCTTTCAGAGCTGATTTCAGCACGATCTAGCTGCGGCGGCGGAGGAGCAGCGAACCCGCTTTCGCACATTCTTTGCTCGGATCTTGTGTACTTTCCAGAGCTGCTTCCGCCTCTATTGAGGACCATCATCTGGCTTTCAGGCTTTGATCTACAAGACGCCTCAGATAGCACATCGTCTGCCATCGGGCCAGAGCTCATAATCTCGTACAAGATCCGTTCGTTGACCAAGGAGCAGCCATTCTGGTCCGCCTTGGATTCATGGTTCGATTTCCGAGCAGTCGACTGTCGCTCCGCACGTCACAACAGCCACTCGTCGACGGAGGAGGCGGAATTGGAATGGCATCGTTTCGGCTCTGAAGGCAACGACTACGGTGGATCGACGGCCTCGGAGCAAGAGCTCTTTGTCTTTGTCGGGCATCGACGGAAGGAGACGATTGGCTGTTTGGCACCGGAGAACGATCAGGATCTGATGCAAGGCAAACGACTGCGACCGCGCCAGGCACCAGAGGGAGGGACTGACTTCGAGCTTGAACCGTCGAGTGGTCAGGACTACTTTGAGTGGCTGTTGCTTTCCAACATGGGAGCTTGTCTCGGGTGATGACGAGCAGAGCTACTGCTTCGACGCCCAGCCTTGAATGCCAGCGCCAGTGAGGTAGGTGATGCTCCGACCCAATTTGGTATGCTCAGCAGCCAGCGTCGACGCTCTTCAAAGCTGGCTACAGACGCTCTCGGCCGCAAGATCTGTCGCTCACAGCCATGTCCAGGACCTCGCCTTCTTTCTCGACTCGGAGACCGCGCCTCCTCACCGAATAGCCGGGACCGAATACTTTCCGTTGGCGGCGGCGTTGAAGTTTGCTCCGAGGGAACGTAGTATTGGTCTCGGTTGTTTTTCGACCAACCGTCATCTTGGTCATCTTCAATTAGGATTGATGACGGGATTACGATGCTGCGATCGAGATGCTTTCTGTTTTCGTCGTTGTCGACTGAGGAAGAAGCTGCCGCTACCGGTCCAATTGACCGCCATCTCGAACACGACGAGGATGTCGCAGCAGATCTTTGGAAGAGGAAAGTAGTGAGGGAAGCACAAGGAACAGCATGGAGCATACGATGCTAGTACGTATCGCAACCGACTGAGACAGTACTCGGTGCCAGCCAGATGGAGCTTCCTCGGAGCTGCAGAAAAGCACGGCTGGGCTTGACTCTGATCACGTAGGCTATGCACCTTGATCCTCTCACAGCAGTCTCAGAACGCTGTCATTTGCTTCCAGCCCGTTCAGAGTGAGCGTCTTGGCCCTCTTAGCCGACGACCTCATGGCCAGACCTTTCACGACGAGTCGATACGTCTTGATGAACATACGCAAGGCGACATGGCTACATTCTTGGTCAACGCCCGTACGGGTCGATCTAACACTCCTGATGAATTTCCACATGCTCTTGTGTTCGACGTCACTACGCAGCGATCGCGACTCTTGTCTTTGGCCGTGCTGTTTGCCGCGAGCCGAGGCTTTGTGCTTTGACATTGCCATCTGCATGCCTCTCGAATTTTGTACTCTGTGGAGGCTCGAAATCAAAATAATTGAAATCGTAATTTCGAAAAAAGGGGTCCCACTCGGCAATTGCGATAATGTTGCGACTCGAATGTCGAAATCGAGCGTCTGCAGCGGGCGTCCGCTCCAAGACGGAGGTGAGCAGACGCACGATCCAACCGAGAGACAAGCTGAGTGTGAGTTGTCAAGTCGCTTGCTCGCCATCATAGTGTTACCATCATCATCATTGATTTCAACCCTCCCGGCTACTGCATATCTATCTTGTTGAAAACAAGAACGAAGCAAAGGCAGAAGCACACCGTTTGGTCTCAGCGACCGAGGCTCCACACATGCAAAGCGGAACGCACACCTGCTGCTGAAAGGCCTTACGAGTTGTCCTACCTCGCTCGTCAGCCGAATCATTCTTTTATATACCCTCACTACAACCGACAGCAGCTCCAGGCGTAATATTCGCGGTAACGGCCAGGCATCATGTTGGAGGGCGTCCTCGCCTCGCTCCTCAACAGGCTCCTTGCCGCCTACGTCGATGGTCTCAACACTAGCCAGCTCAACGTAGGCATCTGGTCGGGAGACGTCAAGCTGCGCAACCTCCGTCTCAAGACATCCGCTCTCGACAAGTTCCGCCTCCCAATAGATGTCAAGGAAGGCTACCTCGGCGACCTCACCCTTTCCATTCCATGGTCCAATCTCAAAGGCAAGCCTGTTCGCATCCTCGTCGAGAATGTCTATCTGCTGGCTGCACCCAAGAATAGCAGCGTCGAAGTCGACGAGGAGGAGGAAGTTCAGCGTGCCCAGGCCGCAAAGCAGGAGAAACTCGCCAACGCAGAGCTTCTGGGCAGGGACAGCGGTCAAGTCGGCGTCTCGAGCGAAGACGAGCAAAAGAACCAGTCCTTCACAAGCTCGCTTATCACCAAGATTGTCGACAACCTGCAATTCACAGTTCGCAACATCCATATACGCTACGAGGATAGCCTGTCGAATCCAGAGCATCCTTTCTCTGCCGGTATCACGCTCGCCGAATTCTCTGCTGTATCCACAGACGCCAACTGGAATCCGACTTTCATTCAGAACAGCGGCGATGGCATCCACAAGCTCGCTCGCCTCGAGTCGCTTTCCGTCTACTGGGACACTGACTCCGAGTCGCTCGCCGGCCATGAAATTTCGGAGGCGCAAAAGAAGTTCAACGCGCTCATTGCCCGCGACGGCAGCAACCCCAGCCATCAGTACATTCTCAAGCCCGTCTCGGGTGCAGGCAGATTGGTGATGCGTAAAAAAATGACCTCCGAGGTGCCCAAAATGGACGCCCAGCTGCTTTTCGAAGAGCTCGGCTTTGCTCTAGACGATGAACAGTATCGCGACGTCATCTCGGTTGCCGATCTCTTCCACTTTTACACACGCCAAGCGCAGTATCGTAAATTCAGACCTAGCGCCGAGGAGCTGGACGAAAATCGACCACGTGCCCTACTCCGTTTCGCAGGCAAAGCTATCCTCAACGAAGTGCACGAAAAGCATCGTGTCTGGACGTGGGACTACTTCCGCGAACGCCGCGACGATCGCAAAGAATACGTCGAGCTCTTCAAGCAAAAGGAAAAGAGCGTGCAAAAGACAAATCAACAGCAGGCTGGCGTCGCCATCGCCCAGAGTGACAGCGGATCGCGCTTGGAACAGCTCGAAAAGAAACTCGGCTACAAGGACATTCGCTTTTACCGCTCCATAGCGCGGCACGAGCTCCGTAAAGAGAAACTCGCCGCCAAGAAAGACGATCTCGCCAACGGCGGCAGCGGCACCGACGGTCACGGCCACAATGCTCAAGGCGGCGGCGGCGGCTGGCTCGGCTGGATCTGGGGCGGAGGCGGCAAGGGTCACCAGCAGCACGGACAAGAGGATGGCGTGCTCAACGAAGAGCAGCGCAAGGAGCTCTACGATGCCATCGAGTGGGACGAAGAAGCCAGCGCCGCCGCTCTCACACAGTCGGTCGACGCGCCAAGAGATGCCATGCATCTTCGCCTCATCACCAAGCTCAAGACGGGCTCTGTTGCACTCAAGGATCATGCACGTGGCACCGACATCCTTTCGCTCGTCTTTGATTCGCTTCAGGCCAACGTCATTCAACGACACGACAATCTCGAAGCTGCCGTTGCGCTCGGTGGGCTTCGTGTGTACGACGGCACAACCCCCAACTCGCTCTATCCGCAGGTGGTCCGCGTCAAGGACGAAGAGTTCGACAATCCGAGCCGACAGAACTCCAATGGCGGCGACATGAAGCTGGTCGAGCAGGAGCTGGAGCAAGAGAGCGATCCGGACAATCCATTCTTTTACGCAAAGTACGAGTTGAAACCGCTCGACGATCGCGCCGACAACGCCTTGACGCTCAAGATGCGCTCCATGGAAATCATCTATCACCGCGGCTTCGTCGAGTCGATCGTGCGCTTCTTCAAGCCCCCGGAAAGCGAGCTCGAGCTCATCGGAGCGCTCATCGACGTTGCCAGCGAGACCATCGAGGGCATCCGCAAGGAGACACGTGCCGGTCTTGAGAACGCTTTGCAGAACCACAAGACAATTGATATGGTGGTCGACGTCAAAGCGCCCATCATCATCGTCCCCGAGGACGTCACCACCAAGAAGTGTCAACACATGGTGCTTGATGCTGGCCGCATCGCCGTGCGCTCAGTGCTCGCCGACCAGAGTGCTCTCGATACCGTGCGTTCCAAGCAGAATCGAGCCTACACGGACGAGGACTATCGCCAACTCGAGGACCTCATGTACGATCGCTTCTTCGTCAAGCTCGAGTCGGCTCAGCTCGTGATGGGCAACGACATTGATTCGTGCATCAAAGGTCTTCACTCTGATTCGACCGACCACGGCCTTCACCTGCTGGAACGCATCAACCTCGACTTTACGCTGCACAACTCGATCCTCTCTTCGGCGCCCAACCTCACCAAGTTCAAGATGACGGGTCGTCTTCCTACGCTGCGTGTCAACTTTTCGGATCGCAAGTACAAGACGCTTATGCGCATCATCGATGTGGCCATTCCCAATTTGGACGATACAGACAGCGACGCAGATTCGCCCACCAAAGGGCTCGGCACCATCGAAGAGGAGCTGGAGCCCGTCGCCATTGGCAAGGCGCGGCAGCACGGCGATGCTGAGGATGAGGACAAAGATAAGGATGACGACAAAGAGACCATCACATCGCGGCGGGCTCGTGGCCGACCATCAGAGACGCTCGATCTCAACAAGGCGCGCCGTCAGCGACTTGCCGGACAGCTGCGCGGAGAGGACGACTACATCGTCGACGCCGGCTTCGACGATGACGACGGCAAAGACGAATTCCAAGACGCCGAAGATGCCACCGTCGACAAGGTCAACGCGCATCAAAAGACATTTGAACTCGAATTCGTCGTCGATTCACTCCAGGGCTCCATTTTCAGGTCGGCCACCGATCCGTCACAGCCTGACCGCCTCCTGGTGGATGCGCGTTTCGAGGGCTTCCTGCTGCATCTAGCGATCTACCCGTACCATATGGATGTTGACGTCGGTCTCCGCAGCCTTGAGCTCGAAGACAAGATCGTCGACCAGGGTGCACAGTTCCGTCACCTCATCACTTCCAAGCATGTCCGCGAAAATACCTCGCGCTCGGCGACGAGCGACTCGAGCGCTTCGTCGGGCTCAGCTTCGCCATCCGAGCAACGTGACCTTGTCCGCGTGCGGTATACTCGCGTCAGCACAGAGTCCCCCGAATTCATGACCAAGTACGAGGGCATTGACCAGACGGTCAACGTAGAGCTCTCGACCATCAACGTCATGCTCACGCGAGTCAGCGTTCTTGCCGTCTACGACTGGATCATGACGACCTTTGTATCGGTGGACGAGCCCGCAGAGACGCAACAGCAGCAGCAGCAGCGCCGTCCGAGTCGCTCGTCGGATCGACGACCAAGCGATGCCACCTCCAAGAGGCCGTCAATCCGTCCGTCGGAGTCGACTCACAACACGCAGGCACTTGCCAGCAGCGACGATACTGGGCGCAAAGAAAAGCTGCGGGTCCGCGTCAAGCTCAACTCGATCGTGCTCCGACTCAACAACGATGGCAGCCTGCTGGCAACATTGACCCTCTCGACCGCAGATGTAGCGGTTCTGCTGCGAGGCAACACCATTCGCGTGGCTGCACGACTTGGCTCGCTGCTGCTCTACGACAATGCCAAGCGCAGCGTCGCCAACCCCCACTTCAAGAAGCTGCTCAGCATTCAAGGCGACGAGCTTGCCGACTTCACGTACGAGACGTTTGATGAAGCCGACGCAGCCTCGTACCCAGGTTACGACTCATCCATCTGGTTGCGATCTGGCTCGCTCAAATTCACGTTCGTGGAAGAGCCCATCCGCGACCTGCTGCAATTCTTCAGCAAGTTTGCACAGATGAAGGCAGTGTACGATGCGGCGACGCTCGCTGCTTCCAACCAAGCGTCGCAGTTGCAGGAGCGCGTCGACAAGATGCACTACGATGTCATCATCAAAACGCCTATTGTCGTACTGCCTCGTTCCGCCGATTCGCCGGATGTGATGACCGCCAATCTTGGTGAGATCTACGCTAAGAATACCTTTGCCATCCGCGACAACAAGGAAGCCATCACCAAGATTGAAGCAGGACTGCGACACATCCGGCTTGCATCACGCATGCGGTACGGCAGCCAGGAGTACCATGTGCAGATGATCGACGATGTCAATATCTCGCTCGACATGATTCAGTCTGATCGTGCCACCGCTGATCCGGGCGCCGCTAGCGACAGCCCAGAGACGCAGATGGTTGCCAAGATGTCGGACGTGCACGTCAAGCTGACGGAGGCGCAATACTGCTTCGTAATGGAACTGACACAGTCAATCCCACGTGCTTTTACAGGGCTCGCCGAAGAGGCAAGCACCTTGGACGACAACACCACGGCTGTGTCCACTCCGACCAAAGCGGTGCCTCCGACATCGAATGATGGCACCAAGTCGCGTTCCGTCTCCGGCCAACAGCCTTCGACGCCTCGCAAGGACAAGGCAGGCAGCAGCACGCCGGGCAAAGGCGGCGATGCTACGCCTACAGCGCCGACGCCGCCGAAAAAAGGACCCGGCGTCGATATGCTACCTGAGCTCGGCACAGTCGTCCACACCGAGGACGGCGACACGCCTGTCTACACCACATTTGACATGTTTTTCGACGTCAACTCGATCCAGCTCGAGCTGTTCACTGCTGCTGCTACAAGCCAAGAAACGCTGTACAATGCACAGCTGGCACGCTTCTCTATCAACGGCTCTGAAGTCAAGCTCAAGATGCTGTCGGACAACTCGCTCGAGGCCGAGGTGGCGCTCAAGACGTTCACCGTGACGGATCAGCGCCCAGACAAAGATACCAAGTTCCGCGAGATTGTCCCTGCAGTCAAGCACGATGGTCATCAATTCATGATGAGCTACAGCATGTCTGGCGGCGACGATGGTTCAGCACTGGCGCTCATCACTGTCGACAGTCCCAAGGTCATCTTTTCGCTGGACCCGGTCTTTGCGCTGCTCAACTTCTTCATGAGCGCCTTCCCTGAAGTACCTGCCGAAGATGAGCAGGCAGACGCATCTGCGGCAGGCACGACGACTGCGAACGACCACGTAGCTGGTGGCATGCAAAAGGGCTCAGGCAATGCATCCGATGCAGACACGAGTGCTGCACCAGCGACTCCTGCAGCAGGCACGCTGTCTTTCCGCATCAATGTGGTTGACCCTACCATCATCCTGCTGGCGGCGCCTGAGCGCCACGACACCGAGGCCATCGTCCTTTCGATCAAGCAGGTGCTCATGTCGCAACAAGGCATTCTTGCCCTCAAGGTGGACCAGTTTGGCATGTTCATGTGCCGAATGCATCGCCCGAAGGACACCTTGCGCTTGCTCGATAATCTCGATCTGGCGCTGTCGATGGACAGCCGTGTCAGCGAGACAAGCTCATTGACCAGCATCGAGATCGACGTCGAGCCGCTCGTGTTGCGCGTGTCTATCCGCGATATCATGATGATGCAGTCCGTCGTCAACAAGGCCATCGAGCTTTCGTCACAGCAGTCGTCGGCATCTGGCCAGAATGACGTCAAGAGCATCGCTTCTTCGCAGCGCAGACAAAGCTCCATGGCTAGCAGCAGCAACACGATTGATTCTCTCACCAAGGTGCCCAAAACGACGACCAGGGATGACGACAGCAGCACCGTCGACGCCAAGCCTTCGCAGCGGATTGAGGATGCCGAGCTGGTGGTGGCCAAAGAATCGCTGCGTGCCGACTTTGCTGGCGTGCAAGTCATTCTGATCGGCGATGCCCACTCGCTCCCCATGTTGGATCTCAATGTATCCAAGTTTGCCGTCGATGTGCGCGACTGGTCCGGCGACATGCACGGAAGCACTTTCCTCGACCTGTACATCAACTATTACAATTTGTCGAGATCGCACTGGGAGCCGCTCATCGATCCGTGGGGTGTCCAGTTCCACATGGAGTCGAGCACGTCACCCTCGCGCTTCAACGCCACCATCTCGAGCAAGAAGCGGCTCGAGCTCAATGTCACCACGACGCTCATCGAGACCGGTCTGTCGGCCATGTCGATGATGAACGAGGACGATCTGCAGGATTTGCAGCAGCGCAATCGGGCGCCGTTCGTGATCCAGAACAGGACCGGATACCGCATCTCGCTGTGGCCCGAGCAAGACGACCGTGAGCGCAAGAGCAAGACGTCTCCTCAGCATCTCGACGACGGCAAGGATATGCCGTGGAGATTCGACGACTGGAAGTCGATGCGTGAAAATATCCACGAGAGTGGCAGCAACAGGCTTTCACTCCAGATCGATGGCATGCCTTGGGAGCGACTTCGCCACATCTCGGTCGACCGAGAGGGCGAATACATGCTCACGCTTCGGCCCAAGCTGGACAAAGTCGCTCATCGCGTTCAGTATGAGGTCAAACTGCACAACAACGTCAAGTACATCACCTTCCGCTCGTCGTTCAAGATTGAGAATAAGACGCTCATTCCGATCGAAATGGTCATTCTGGACCACGAGGGCAAGGTCACCGATCAGATTCGGCGCATCGGTCCCGGAGAAGACTGTCCCGTGCCGATCGAAGCAGCCTACCATTGCCGAGTCAAAATCCGTCCCGATCCTGGCTTCGAGTACGATTGGTGTCAGGAGAGTCTCAACTGGCAAGATCTGCTGAAGAAGTCGACACGCACCTTGACCTGCCGAGCCCATGATGAGAGCGAGGCGCCATTCCGCTTCCAGAGCTTCGCCATCTACGATCGACAGGATCCTAACAGTCGCACCTATCCACGTCTCACCTTGCGACTGCGTGCGCCTGTCGAAGTAGAGAATCTGCTGCCATATGACATACAGTACCGCATCTTTGACAAGAATCTCAACCACAATTGGTCGAGCTACCTGCGCAAGGGTGGCATCAGCCCGATCCACGTTGTCGAGCTTTCCCACCTGCTGCTTCTCAGCGTCGATATCCAGTCGTCTTGCTTTTCGCCAAGCGAGTTTGCCATCATTGCCACCGACAATCCGGACGACTTTCCCGTGGAGAAGATGCTCACTCTGGCCGACGCCGAGAATCTCAAGCTCAATCTTCGCCTGCACTACTCGAAGCATCCCGACTCGGGTGGAGCGTTCAAGGTGCAGATCTATTCGCCGTACATCTTCATCAACCAGAGCGGCTTGCCGTTCGCTCTGAAGGCCAAGTCGTGGCTGGGAAGCGCCAAGGTTGTCGCCGGTCAGGATCAAGGCGGAGTGTCTGCCGAGGTGCGTAAGACGCCTGAGCCATTCCTATTCTCGCACAACTCAAACGATCGTCGCAATCGTGTGCTGATGCGCGTCGGCGACTCGCAATGGTCGAAGCCTCTGTCGTTCGAGGCGATCGGTTCCGAGACCGAGGTGGTGATCCCATCTGCATCCAAGAACGAGGAGATCCATGTGGGCCTGACAGTGGAAGATGGTCTGGGCAAGTTCAAGCTATCCAAGGTAGTCAAGCTGACGCCGCGATACCTGGTGCGCAACAATCTCAACGAGCCGCTCAACCTGCGAGAAGCCGGCGCCGCCGACTTCGTCACGGTTGAGGCTGGTCAGCGCGTCCCGCTCCGCTTCCTTCGTGTGGGTGCGACCAAGCAAATGACGCTTGCTTATCCGGGCATGAACAACAAATGGAGCGCGCCTTTCAACATTGAAGACATCGGCAGCGTCCACCTGCGACTGGCCAAAGCGGGTCATCATCAGCATCTGATCAAGGCCGAGGTTCTGCTAGAAGGACCCACGATCTTTATCTCGCTGAGCTTGGAGAATGGACCGTGGCCTTACATGCTGCGCAACGAGAGCGACCACACGGTGCAATTCATGCAGGCGACCGAGCGCGTCGACGAGGGCGGCAGCGGCAAACGCATCGACGAGGCGGTGGGCAAGCGCTACGAGCTCAAGCCGCGTTCCAAGATGAAGTATGCGTGGGACTATCCCGCGGCGACGGACAAGATGATCAAATTGGTCGTCAACGGTCGCGAGCGCAACGTCAACATCCTCGAGATCGGCAGCTTGCTGCCGTTCAAGTTCCCTGGACCAGACGGTCGAGGCAGTCGTGTGATCTCGCTCGACGTGCGTGCAGATGGTCCGACGCAGACGCTGGTGCTGAGCAACTACTCGGAAGAATTCAGCAATTTCAAGCTCAAACGACAGAACTCGACCTTTTCGCGTAGCGACACGATGTCGAGCGTCAACAGCAAGGATGCTGGATTTGTGGCCGTCGACGTCGACACCAACATTTTGACTGCCTTCAACTTGGAATTCGAAGGAGTTGGCATCTCGCTCATCAACCAGAATATCCAGGAGCTCGCCTACGTATCCTTCCGGGGTCTGGAACTGCACTACACCGAGTCGGAGGTGACGACAGCGGTGAACGTGATCTGCAAGTGGATCCAGATCGACAACCAGCTGTTTGGTGGACTGTTCCCCATCGTGCTGTATCCGACAGTGCTGCCCAAGGACGGCAAGGATCTCGAGGTGCATCCGACGCTGCAGGCTTCGGTCATCATGCTCAAGGACGAGTCTCACGGCGTGACGCACATCAAGTATGCCTCGGTGCTGCTGCAAGAGATCACAGCGGAATTGGACGAAGACTTCCTCTTCGCTCTGTACGAATTTTCAAAGTTCGAAGGCGCAGCTTGGCAGCTGGAGGCGGAGAAGGAGACGGATTTCATCGAGCACCCTCGTCATGTTCCCGAACCTTCTGGTACGCAAATACAGTCGGACGACATCTATTTCGAGATTTTGCATTTGCAGCCGATCTCGCTCAACTTGTCGTTCATGCGTACGGAGCGAGTCAACGGCGACGATAAGGTGAGCTCGCGCAATCCGCTCATCTTCCTGTTCAATGCCTTGACCATGGCGCTAGGCAACGTCAACGAAGCGCCGGTTCGACTGAATGCGCTGGTGATTGAGAATGTTCGCCTGAGCAACGCAGTGTTGCAGCAGCGAATCATCTATCACTATACGCAGGGATTCCTGTTGCAGCTCTACCGGGTGCTTGGATCGGCCGACTTTTTGGGCAATCCGGTCGGATTGTTCAACAACGTTTCGTCTGGTGTAGCGGATATCTTTTACGAGCCGTACCAAGGGTTGGTTATGCACGGCAATCGGGAGCTTGGATTGGGCATTGCGCGAGGAGCGAGTTCGTTTGTGAAGAAGACGGTGTTTGGATTGACGGACTCTGTGTCGAAAGTGACTGGATCGATCGGCAAAGGGTTGGCGGCGGCAACGATGGATAAAGAGTTCCAGTCGCGCCGACGTATGACGCGGTTCCGAAACAAGCCGCGACATGCACTGTATGGAATCACAGCAGGAGCCAACTCTTTCTTCACTTCGGTAGCTAGTGGTTTTGAAGGATTGGCGCTGCGACCATTGGAAGGGGCCGAGCAAGGCGGTGCGGGTGGATTCCTCAAAGGCTTCGGGAAAGGGTTGGTGGGAGCCATCACCAAGCCGGCGGTAGGAGTGTTTGATCTGGCCAGCAACGTGACGGAAGGGATGCGAAACACGACGATGGTGTTTGATCAGAATGACATCGATCGAGTTCGACTTCCGCGGTACATTGCGGCGGATGGCATCGTACGACCCTATTCGGATCGGGAAGCATTGGGACAGACGTGGTTAAAGAATGTAGACAACGGACGACTGATGAAGGATTCGTACGTAGCTCATGTGGATGTTGGATCGCAAGAAGGCGATGCGGTCATCATGCTGACTGTCTCACGGATCTTGTACATTCGGACGATGCGGTTGAAGGTCATGTGGGAAGTTCCCCTATCGGATCTCAGCAGCATCAGTCTGGAAAGCGAAGGTATCGCTCTGGTGTTGAGAGGGGGGGTCAATGGTCCCTTTTTAGCACTGGGTGATGTGGGCACGAGGAACTGGTTGTTCAAGCAGATATCAAAGGTCGTAAGGGGTTACAATGCTGCGAGGCAGTGAAGAGCGGTGTAGAGTCGTGCAATCAAAGAGCAGTGTTATATTCCTGCACAACGGAAGGTTGCGTGTGTGTCAAGTCGACTTGGATGGCTCAATTGCTCAAACGCTCAACTGAGAGTGAGGTGAGGAAGAAAGGGCAAGGGCAAGAATCGCTGCAACGATGTCGTATGCCCCGATTGCGAATAGGAAGGCCCATTAGCCGATGGATCCGACTGCAAGGGTTTAGCCAAAGCCGGAAGGAATGGCAGCGACAGTGGATTCGAGAGGAGGCTCCTGACAGCTTCCTTTGTGTTGGCACCGTTTGCAGAATAGGGCGTATTTGGGGCGTTTTGAAGAGCTCCGCCGGATGGTCTTAGGAGCCTTCCATGCGGGAAAGAGGGAGGGTGTGTCCATGTGGCTGTGAGATGAGCTGTCTGACAGCAGTACAGTACGCCGACTTGGTGAAATTTCCCATCACCTCGGAGACATTTCTCTACGATTTTGTTGCCAGCACAGATTCTCAGGCCGAAAAAAGAGTGGGGTGGAAACCGTGTGTATGACCCCTTCGGCGTTGCCGACCACGACACGCGGATTGCAGGGGGAAAAAAAAAAGGATCGACAGCGTGTCACAATTATTCATTGGCTCGCTTACGATTCAAGCGAAGAAGAAGCTACCAGAGAGCATGGAGGCAAAGGATCGACCAGATCGACACTGTACTTCAGTTTTGCCTCTCTTCGCAATTTTCACTGGACGGTAAAGCCGATCCCAAGGCTGAAGAACAAAGTTGGATTGAAAGAAAGGTTAGAGCCAGAGAGATACCCAACCCGGACCTGCAGCTGGAGAGCGACCGCCGAGCTGGATCAATCTGTCGCGACACAAGACACACGCACACAAATGTGAATGATCCGCACGAGCCTCTGTCATTGGTGTGGACTGTTTGAACAACCAAAACCCCCACATACACGCACGCTCACACACGCAAGCTTGTCAGAAGCATGACAAGGCTACGTCACTCTGACCTGGTGGGCGATGCTGAAGAGAGGACACAAAAGGAAAGTCGACAAACCCAGAGAAACAGGAGTCCTTGTCTAGAATGTGAGAAAGAGAGGGTGTGTGAAATGTCTCATCCCTTGAGAAAGATCAAGAGAGAGAGAGAGAGAGGGAGACGGAAAGTGGCGTGGCTGTAAAGTAGATCTTGTAAATTGGTGAGACTCTGTTCCTGCCCTTCCCAGCACGGAGCGGAGACGAAAAAGAGACGCGTGTTGTACCGGGCGTCAAAGCAGTCTTTTCAGGAAAGTGTTGGTTGCGAAAGAGTCTCTCTCATGCGACAGCGTGCATGCACTCTTGCTGGAATTTCATTTCTCGTTGGCTGGACAAAAGTGCCCGAATCAGTCAACTTTGCAAGCGGAAAAAGGGCGATTTTGACATGTCGTGGCGGGCAGATTTCTACTATGCAGCTAAACCCTCCCTTGCGTGTGGATCTTGGCTTCTTCTTCCTCATCTCGAGGGGTTCTGGCTCGAACCTACAGTACTCCTTCTAGCATTCTGCACTGGCGGGCCGGCCGAACGGGAGAGGTGCTGCCTTGGGTCACTGATATGACGTTTGACTTGCCCTTCTTGGTGAACATCCTTTTGACTTGAGTAGGTTCGTGATGGATCGCCCAAGTGGTCGTCGGCACTTCCGTCTTTGTCTAGAAGCATTGATTGGCCATTTGACAGCTCATTCTTTTTTCTTAAAAATTAAAGATTAAAATATTGATAAAAAAAGGCAGCACTGTAGAAGGTATTCGCACCTGTCACTTTGCTATTCATTCCAGCTTTGACTCTCCGCCGCCGCCGCCGCCGCCGCCGCCCCTCCTCCTCGTCTGGCTCCCGCTCGCCTCCCTCCTGCTCGTCCTCAAGAGCTGTCTCTCGCTCTCTTCCTTCCCTCACGATCTATATATCTACCCTACTCACTCACACTGTATCTCGTACCATTCCATCTCCTTTCTTTCCTGCAACAGCACCTCCCCGTTCCGCTTCCTCCTTCTCGTCTGGATACGAACACGAAGCGGTTTCCTTTGCTGCCCACTCTCCACTCTCCTCTCTTCCACAGCCTCGTTCCCAACACTCTCTGTCCCTCCTCCCTGCCATACAATCACACGCTTCATTACCCCTGTCACGGGACATTTCGCATTCAAAGCTCATTCGATCGTCCTCTTCATCACCGTCTTGCTAATCAGCGCCTATCCTTGGTTCCATTTCATCGGCACCAACTGCATATAACTATCTTTCCGGCATCGTTGGCATCTTACACACCACTTCTGCAGCTCAACCATAGCTCAACGCAGGTATCTGCACCTCACTCACCATGATCTACGAAGTGGAAGCTGCCGTCCAACACATTGTTCACCTTGTCCAACAGGTGGACCGTCGACAACCTCTCGCTTCCGAAGCTCTCGCCGCTTTCCAATCAACCCTCAAGGATGCGCTCGAGAAACGATGTCAAAAGTGCTGGAACCCAGCCGATCCCGAGTCTGGCTCCGCTCTTCGTTCCGTAGCATGGCAGCTCCACCCGGGCGGTGAAGGAGCCGATCTCGATCTTCTCCGTGCCTTTGCCTCGGTCGTTCAGGCGACTGCTGAAGAAGGCGAGATCGTACGTCCGCACCAGTCCAGCGTAGTAGCCCTCGCTCTGCAGTGGCTTCCGCTCTCTTTCACCCTTTGGATCGACCCTGGCTGCGTTGCTATTCGAATCGGTAGCGGTCCCGGCGCTAATCGCCCCTCGTATGACTTTGACCATCTCAAATCCGGCTCGGCTCCCTACTCTCTCCACATCATTTGGGGCCAAATGGTCGCTCAGCCTGCCGAACGCCATGTCCCTCAACTTACCGTCAGCAGCGCCACCTCGGCTCGCGCTATTCCCATTGTCAAGCCTACCCCCACTACGGCCCACGCACGTTACCCTGTCAACCTCTTTACCAACGCCCCCACCGCTCGCCGTCATTCGCGCACCAGCTCCACTGCCTCTTCCGCGTCCAGCTCTTGTCACGGCCTCGTTCGCAGCGTCAGCCTCTCCAGCACTCATACCGTCTCCACCGATGCTACCAGCCTCAGCGGTCTCGAGATGGATGACACTGACAGCCAGTCCGAAGCTTGCCCCAGCCTCTGCTCTCCCTCCTCCTCGCTCGTCTCAAGCCAATGCACCCCTGCCTCCGAACCTGATCGTGAATCGGTTCATGATACCACCATTGGCGGCGACGCTACTCAGCGCTTTGCGGGAGTTCATCTCTTCGAAGACGATCAAGATGATGATGCTGGCGATGCTACCATCGACGCAAGCCCAATGCTCGGAATCAACGTCTCCAAGCAGGCTGTCTCCCAATCTTTGGGTGCCGTCATGCAGATGACTTCTTCCACACCCATCAAATGCAATTATACCACCCACGACAATGGCAACGTCGGGGTTCTGGGTGGCGGTGTCCGTCTGGGTGGCAGTAGCAGCAGCAGCGGCAAGAACAGCCATGCAACCTCTCAACACCCTCCCCGCCACCGTCAACATTCCGTGTCGAAAAGCATTAGTCACATCCAAGGTGGCTTGCACAACCAGCTCTTGCCTGCTTACATCCCTCATCGCTTCGCGCAGGGCTTACAGCAGCAGATGCCTAGACAGCTCCACAACGTCAATACTGCCAACTACAGCGCGCCCATGCCCACTGTTCCACTTCCAGGCGTATCTGCTCAGCAGCCGCATCAGTATCAACTTCAGCAGCACATGGCGTATCCTCAGCAACATCATCCATACCAGCACCACCAGTACTCGGCGCCTCAACCTCGTCACGCGGTGGCGGCAATGATGCCTTTTGGCCATGCTTCGCAGCTTCCTACCCCTTTTGGTTTCAATGGACACGTTCAGCAGTCGCAGCAACAGTATGGTCAGTACGCCTTGCATCCATCAGGTGTGCCTGTCGCCCGCCAATTCGAAGGCGAATCGGACGAAGCCGCTGCGGGTACTGGAGGTCGACGACGCCTTCGATCGCGCGGACGTAGGTCGCGCGGTCGCGGAGCAGGTCGAGCAGCTCGTCGCCAAGCAGCCGCTTTGCGAGCCTTGGAATTGGGATCCACCGACGAGCTGCCTGAATTCGACGATGAAGACGACGACGAAGAAGACGACCTCATCTCCCGATGCTCTACGCCAGCCACCTCTGACTATACCTATGGATCTTCCACAGCCAGCTCTGTCTATTCAAGCGCCGCCTCTAGCCCGGCGAAACAGATGCCAGGCAGGATCTCGCAGCGTGGATCGAGGCAGAATCTTCGATCGTCGTACAGGAAGCATGCGACCGAAATCGAGTTCAGTAAGCAGCTGAACGATGGTTTGGTCAGATTCCAGGCAGGCGTGGTAGCATGAGCTCTTCTCATGTTTTGTTTTTCTTCGATTTCATTCAACAAGGTGATTCATCGTCTCCAATCAGGAGCAAGTAGGTCATCGGACATATTAAGACACAGTTATCTTTGCATCAATGAACCATTCCGCATTCCAAGTGTCGAGAGCATTTGTAGCATTTCAGCATTGACCCGCATTGCATCCGATCCGAGCAATCAAAATCCCCATGATTTTCAGCACAACGAAAGCAAAGTTTTACAGGAATGTGTACGTGGTTGAGTTGATACATTTCTGGAGGGGGTGTGGGTCGAGAGAGGATATGAATGCGATGAAATGGGGTTAGATGGCGATGATGTCGATTCTGGCGCGATCGTACAATTTTGCGTTGATGGTATCCGATTCGTCTGCCTGTTGCAATTGGGATTTGGTTAGAGGATTGATTTCGATCGAGACTGTGGAGGGGGTTTTGGCGAGGGAGCCTGGTTGGATGATGGTGGCGCTGTTGACGACGCGGATGAAGGGTTTTGTTTTTGAGCTTGGGAGGATGAGGAGGTCGGGGGTGACGGCGGGGAAGTTGAGGAGGTGGGAGTGACTTGTGTCGAAGCTGAGATTCGAGGTGGTGGGAGGGGGGAAGAGGGGGTAGAAGCAACGTTGGGATAGGAGGGATCGACTCCATCGAGTGTTTGTCTCTTTGTTCTTACTGGCGATGCTATCGTTGCCTGCTCCGGTGGAAGTGGGGGATGATTCGATTCGAGTGACCATTTCCTCCGATTTTAATCCAGCCAAAGCATCTGCTGTCGTCACACCGACCACCAATTCGTTAATGTAGAACACACACGGATTGGGCAAACACCGTACTTTTCCCTTGGGCAGTCCCCAACCGATCAAATCTTCCTTGGCAAATCCAGGCTGAGGATAGGCACTGTGAACATTCAATATATCCTCGGTACTCGGGATGAGAACCACCATAGTAGCCGGATACTTGGCCAAGAGTTGGTTCAGTCGAGCCGAAAAATGCCGAGCAAACAACTCGCCAGGCAGTTCGCTACTCAACCCCAGTAACGGATGCGAAGCCGAGATAAACGGACCCGTCAGAATCAAGGTATCCGGAACACCCCTCCTTTCCCCCCCACCTCCTTCCCTCGGCAAGCCACCATCCTGCAAGGAATCCATCAATCGATGCCAGCCCCTAAACTCCAAATCCTCCTCATCCGTAAAAGGCCCCGATGCACAGCACAAATTCAAATTCTTGCCATCCAACTTGTTGCTCGCATACCAATCATCCAAAGCATCTCGTCGCGTATGTACGGCCAATGGCAAAGGCGGCAGAAAGCAAAGCTGCTCTACACTGAATCGGTCGGTCCCCGCATTGATTCCTTTGCACATGACAATCTGTCCTGGGAACAGACTCAGCGTTGTAGCCGCCCCCAAAGTGCCTGGATCCTGAGGAGTGTGTTTGACATGACATCCTTTGGTGAATACCAACTGAGTTCTTGATCCGGATCCCATCATTCGAGACGACTCCAACATGACTCCCGTTTCGGCCAGCTTGGGCAGTCCAAAAGCGAGACTTTGATCCTGACCATCGATCGGCTGACGAGATGCGAATCTATCCCGCACTGTCGAACCAGCCGAGCTCTGAGGTGCGGGCAGAGCAGGACAGATCCTACCCACCACCCAGATCGGTTCTTGGGAAGGCAAAGATGGATCACCGAATTCCTCCCCTTCGTCGATCTCATAAGCCGAACGGAAGAGCGAGGCAAAGTCGTCGATTCGATCGTCGAGAACCTGCGATCGTTCGTCTTTCTTCTCAAACATGTATCGGTAATTCCAGGCTTTCGGATCGGTGGCCATGGCGAGCGAAACGCGCGCTGGTTTCTTGACGTTGTTGCCAGAGGACGAAGCAAGTTGACTGCCCGAGCCGGTCAGGGGGAGGTGGTCGTTGAGGGATTCAAGGATGGAGAAAGGGGGATGTTTCGAAACGGATGATGTTGATGGTGCGGTAGCGGGACGAAGGGGAGAGTCGATCTCCGACATGGCAACATCACCGTCTCTCATCGTGGAAGGCTTGTAAGCCGATGCACTGGCAGGAGTAGCACCGGGACCTCCAAAAGGAGAATGGATGCCTGCACCCGTCGACGTCCTGACGGGTGTCTGAAAAGCTGCGTTGGCAGCGTTCTTATTGGGAGTCGCCTTGATACCCAACATGGCGGAAAAGTCACCTGCCATCCTGCCTCTGTTGAGTGCACTGGACGGCTTGAGTGGCGTCTGAGCAATCGTCTCACCAGCAACGGCAGCCGAAGAGGCATTGGGGGCAGCAAGATTGGCATTGACGGTGGCAGCGATGATCTTGCGCAACTCCCTAGCATGATCTATGGTCAAAGGTTCGGATTTGGGAAGTTTGTTGTTGATGGCAAAGGCCTCCCATTTGTAAAAGAGGTCTTCGGGAGTGACGTTGTAGTGCTTGCAGATGGAGGTGGTTTCGGCGAGCAGGGAGGGATCGCAGGCGATGTAGGCGCCAAAGTGCTCCGAGAGACGGACGGTGAGCTCGGATGCTACCATGATGACGGGTGGATGGGCATCGAGAGATGATGGTGGTGATGCAGCTGGAAGCAAGGTGGGGAAAGAGAAGCGCACAAGAAAGGCGCGCGTTTCGGATTGTGTTGCTTTCGAAGCAGAGCGCAGCACAGCAACGCAGAGCCACGCAGAGCCACGCAGAAAGAGTGACAGACCAACACGAGAAAATAGGAAGCGCAAATGCAAGAGAAACCGCGTCGCGTTGATTGCATCATTAATATTTGGCAGCCGATAAAAGTTGCGGATCTCGGAAGCAGAGCAAGTCGCACAGCTCGGCCAAAATCAAGGGTCCACTTGGATCCCATCCATGCTCTCATCAACTCAACAATGCACTCAAATCCGCCATCAGGCTTGGCAGCATCCTGACACTTCCAGGGCAACATGTCGTCTCACGACAAGGGCAAAGCGAGAGCCATCGAACCTGTCACCTTGACCCATCATAAGCCATCCTCAAGTAAGCTTGTCCAGCCTCAACCCATCCCGTCCACCTCTTTGCTCAACATCGAGTATCCTGGCCTTCTTTCCCAAGACGCAGCACCTTCTTCTTCGACGGACGAATCGTACAACAGCCTAGAACGTGCGCTCTCCACTCTCCACCCTTCCACGCTTCCTCCATTCTCAAGTAGCCCTTACGAGGCGCTCAATTTCCTCTCTCGCGTTCCCAACGAAGGGCTCAAGACTGTCGAGTGTCGACTTGGTGCCTTTGGCTCATCCTCCTCATCCATCCCGGATGATGGTCTAGATCAGCTCTATAGAACGCCACTGTTGGGGGAAGCTGTTCCTACGCATAATATTGTTGTTCGTCTCGTGAAACGTACTTGGCGTCAAAAGAAACGCAAAAGGTCCTCTTCCGCTTCGCCAGCACCGCAAGATGACGCTGCAACTCGACCAGAAGATGTACCCCTTGATCCTGCGCTCTTTGCTGATGCAGATGTGCGACAAGCGCCGTTGGCTGATCAAGAGGTGTCGGCAAGCGAGGGGCATCGATATACAGGGCGGGTGAAAAAGGAGTATTGCGTCGAAATCCTCGGTATGGCCACCAAAACCATCCGTTTTCGTGCCATGGCAGACTTTGCGTTCCGACCCGATATCCACACAGCGTCTTCGGCTGGTGGCTCGACATCGCAATTGGATCCGGTCACGGCGCTACACAAAGCGCTGGCGACGATGGATCTGTCGGCCTTTCAAAACTTTCAAGTTCCTCAGCAAGTGGAAGACTATCAACTCCAAGCCTCGCCTCTATCGACCAATGGTGCGCCGATATCCAATCTCAGGATGATCCCGCCATACTTTTTCAGTCGATTAGAAGTGCCGTTCAACTACAATTTCCAGCAGACCAACTACTCGGAATTACGAACGGTTCCCAGACCTTTGCATCTTTCGAAGACGGGCACTAGCTTTGCACATGAATTGGCGGATCCAGAGTTACCGGCTGGATCCATGCAACGCTTTGTCAACCGGGTTCGACTACCCAACATCACTCCACAGCAATTTCGGCTTTCTTCTTCCTCGTCATCCACGATGGCGGTTCCGAGTCATCCGTTGAGCGAGGTGGTTAGGGTGGAACATCGATGTGATCCAGCAACTCTGCTTCGTCTTCGACAACTTTTGCAACAGAGGCCCATTTGGTCCAGAGTTGCTTTGAAGAATCAACTGACTCAAAGGGAGCTCAAGGAATTGGATCGGAGTAGCGAGAAAATCTACTATGCTCTCGTCGGTTATGCTATGGTGGGCGGACCTTGGAGGGATACGATTGTACGATTTGGATACGATGTTCGGCAGAGTAGAGATTGTAGGATTTACCAAAGGGTTTTTCTTCGCGGTGGATTGACGGTGGGAAGAGAATCGAGATTACAATCTTCCCAGACTGACCATCAAAGGGAAGACATTGAACCACGGTCGAGCATGGTCTCGGCATCACCTTCAGTACGATCGACAAACACGCATCGATTCGACGGCGAAACTCTTCATCGAAACATTGGAAACTTTCAACTCTGCGACATCCAAGATCCCCTCATCCGACCCTATATTTGGTTGGAAAACACGGATCAGGGTGTGCAGTGGTTGAGAGACGAGATGGATGCCGAGACCGGTTGGTATACCAAACGTGCTCTCGATCTGATTCGGGCTCTCATCGCGGCAAGATTCAAAGCCTTGCTCGAGACGGGTAACCCATTGCACGAGACAGAGGTGGATTTGTTGGTGAGTAGAATGAAGCAAAAGTGGCGAGAAGAAGATGAGGCGCTCGGCACCGGTGAAGAGAGACAGGCGGAGGATGAAATGGAGCAGCAAGGGCAGATGGGGCAGATGCAAATCGATCCTGCACTCGTATGAAACTTCTTTCTCCCAGTGACTCAATGGGAACAGCTGCGAAATCCGGGCTGATCACTCGTCGCCTCAAGTGTGTGATTGTTCAAATCAAGAGGCCCTGTGTTGTTTGAACTGCATTTACGTGTTTGGAGAGGAGCATGACAAGACGCGCGGATTCGACGAGGAAGAGCTTAAAGAGGGATATCAACCCCGTAGCATCGATCGTTTCGATAGCGCTGCAAGATTCGCTGTGCATCGTTTCGCAGTGATTCTTATTGATCGCTCGAGTGGCAGTGCGACTGGGACCTAGGAATTCAGCCGAAATAGCCGAGGGCGAGGCCGAGAGGCACTGCGGAGAAAGTCGAGACGTAGCCACTGTCCTTGGGCGCGATCCAAACGGTGCATGTTGGGGTTACAAGCTTCAAGCCGAGCTAGCCGATCGATTGTTTGCATGCTGGCCTTTTTGTTCTCCTTTGACTTGCGCGTTCATTCCTTCTTTGCCTCCTCGTCCTTCTTTGCCTCGTCCTGCTTCTTCTCTTCGGCAGCTGCCGGCTTTGCCTCATCCTTGCTCTCCTCGACTGGCGCCGGTGCCTCGGTCTTGCTTCCACCGGCGTTCTTCTTCTGAGCCGACTCGAAAGCCTCTTTGAATCCATTCGCGTTTTCCGAGTTGGCAAATCGGATGGCCAACGTCTCGGCCGTAGCTTCACCATCCGCTACGTCGGCAGCTACGTTGTACACCCAGGATCGATCCGAACCGACGTTGGGGCTGAGCTTCATATCGCTGGTGACGTAGTGGTTCGCGCAGACCTTCAACGTCTTGTCTCGACGCATGACCAGTCGGACCTTGTGCGTCTGCTTGTGTTGGAGCAATCGGACGTCACCGGTTCCTCGCTCCTTCCACTCTTTGGCATCCTTGTCGAATCGGAACAGTTTGGCGCGCATCTTGAAGGTGACCTCTTCATCTTCTTCGTGCGTCTTGACTTCGACCTGGTTCTCGAGCTTGATGACCGGTTCAAAGTGAGGATCGTTCTCGGCCTCTTCGGCAGCGGCGCCGGAGCCAGCCTGCTCAGTCTGGAGACAGAAGAACGGGTGAGTCAACATTGGCTCTTTGTTTGACCGTAGAGGAAGGATTCATGGCGCGCCTTTCGCGGAATGGAGGTTACTTACAGCATCAACGGTAGGCTTGGTTGCTTCAGTGTCAGCCATCTTAGGGTGTATCGACTTTGGGATGAAAGGATGGTGATGTGATGTGATGGTAGTGGAGGAGTAGCGCTGAAGCAAGGAAGTGTCAATCCAGAAGAGCAACCAACACCCACGCTTGACTTTCTCGCTGAATTCCTCCTCGAACCTTCACTGACCTCGCTCCAGCTGAGCTTCTCTCTGGAATTCAGCGCTTGGAAACTGCCCTGTTCTGTCGGGAAAAGATTCCAAAACCAACATCAAAGCACACACACACAGAGAGAGACACCCAAAAGGCAAGCAAGCAACACAGAACCACAAAGACGAACGCGCAACAAACTGCGTCTACTCTCTCTCTCTCTCTCTCTTGCCTGGGCGAGTTTCAACACAAGTTTTCGAAATCGAAATTGGCACTGGCATTTTTAAAGTGATCGAGTTTCCATTTAAATTTGATGAGCATTCAGATTTTTTTTCTTTACAAGAAAGTGGAAGAGCTGGGGGATTTTTTTTGGCGAAAAGAATACCGTGGTAGCGGCGTAACATTGGCATCGAATTTCATAGTCGACGGCAAGCTGGCATGGATGTCAAGAGAGATTGTGATAAGCTTTGGTCTGTGGGCAGTTTCAAGGCGAGCCAAGCGAGGCTTTGGCGGATGACACAAGTGTCAAGAGTTGCATCGTGCTAGTGAAGCGTAAAGAGAGAGAAGGTCACAAGCAAAAGTGGCATCGGGGAATCCTCTTGTCGAGCATCAGCACAACAAAGCTTTGTATGCGAATCAGCGTTTCTGCTCAATCTGCAAACAGAGTGAGGGCTTCCAGGAAGAAGAGGAGCGCACAAAGGGGAGGTTGGGACTGTGCAACATTCGGAGTCGACCAGAAGAAAAAGGGCGCAGAGCTGTTGTCGCTTCAGAGGAAACACGGCGTCTGCATGGCGACAAGCGTGCGTTTCGCCACATATGAAGTCTCTCGACAGCGCAGTGGAGGGTAAGGAGGGTTATTTGAGGTAGATAATAAGCTCAAGCGATCCGATAGATTGTGAAGATTTGTTGCGGCGCAGCAGACATTGGCTTTGGCTCTTGGAGTTCAGGATGTTCTACCGCACACTGGGGTGATTGACTTTGTCACGGCTGCTGCTGGTTTGGGTCGATCAACAACACCTCGGAGCATCGTCATAAATTATGCCGCAGTGGAGGAAATGAATGCGCAGAGTATGGTTCGATGGCATGCTTCGATAGTCTGGTACACTTCTGCGGCACTTTGTTTCGAGTGGTACACTTGTCTTGTGCGGATACAGAAGCCAGCTATTTCGAGCGAGATCCTGACTTCTTTGCGCTTCTTGCAAAGCTATAAGAAGTACCCGCTGCCGACCATCCCTCCGGCGATGCTTCACGTCTTGCGATCCATCGCTTTCAAGACTGGAGACAAAGAAGACAGCGATCTTGGTCAAGGATATCCCTGTTTTGTTCTCGCCACGAGCATCTCCTGTCGCCCCTTACACCGACGATACCTCCATCGAAAATGGGCGAAGCGTACGTTTTGTGGAAGGCCTCGTTCACCATGCCGCTCGACCACGCCGCCAATCCGATCTACGCCATCTGTCGAATGCCCTATCTCATCTCGTCCTCGTCCGAAGACTGTATCTACTCTCTCTCGGTCTCGCTCGACCGTTTTGCGGAAACGATCACGTTCCACTCGTACCTCAAAGTGGATCCCTCCTGCATCCACCTTGTCCACGGACATCTTCAACGCATTTCCGGCTTTCAATCCTTCCAACCGATCCAGGAAGAACCGGGCGATCCTTTCACACCCCCTTGCAATCCGACCGTGATTTCGTTTGCCGGGATGGAATTCTCGTGGTTGCGACCCTTCGATGTGATTGGCAAAATCAGCGATCTGGAGGGCTTGAGGAAGGACGTTAGCGGTTGGTTCTGGTGTTTCAACCTAGTGGATCATCATGGCGATATGGTAAGATGCTGGTATAGGACGCAGGATGAAGAAGGCTTGGAGGAGGGGGCGGAGTTTCCGGATCTAAATGAAGGCGATATGGTACTGTGTGCGGATGTCTGCCCGCAGTTGGAGGAGGATGGGATTTGCATTGGTAGGAACAGCGAGATGTTGATCTTCAGAGAGTAGGGCTTGGGCAACTAGCAGAGCCGTCAGCTTGGCGTCGAAAACAATCAGGGGCGACAACATTCAATCGAAAGAAGAAAAATTGCTAAAACGCTCCGTATGATGAGCTGTTGGCTGTCTGCATCACTATGTGTGTGTAGTCGATATTGATACCGTCGGTGACTTGCCCGGTAGCGGGGATGCTTCGAGGTGATGTAGAGGTGGCAAGCTCTTTTTTTCGCGGTTCGACTGTTTTACTTGTGGTCTAACAATTTATGAAAAATTCCAACTTGGCGTGTCTCTGTGTGCCAACGCACGAGCTCCTGTTGGGCGTGCGGGTGTGTGTCGTGGTGTTCTTCTTCTGAAACCAACGGCGAGCCTTCCTTGATCCACCTCAGCGTCCTCTACCTGCCATTCTCCGACCAACACCACCTATCGCACATCACCATCATCCGCCCGACCGTCCACCGTCCCTATCACCGCCCAAGACATCGGTGCGATCCCATCATGTCGATCCACCCTTCGCTCTCACTATGGAGTCTGACGATCTTGGTGCTCGTCTCGTCGAGTCTGGCGCACATGATCGAACTGGGCGCGCATTCTCGCGAGTGTTTCTTCGAAGATCTGCATCACGGAGATCAGATGACGCTGACGTATCAAGTGGGAGGAGGAGGACATTTGGATATCGACGTGACGCTCTTGGATCCCAAGCAAAATGCATTGTTCAGACAAGAACGCAAGGATACGGGAACGTATAGTTTCACAGCCCAGGACGATGGAAGATATACGTATTGCATGAGTAACGAGTTTAGCAGTGTATCGGACAAGACGGTTAGTTTCAACGTTCATGGAATCATCTATGTTCCCGACGAAGGCGATATGTTGCCGATCGAAAGAGAAATCAGAGATCTCGCCGCAGGTCTACAGGCTGTCAAGGACGAACAGGAATACCTCGTCATCAGAGAACGAGTCCACAGAAACAGTACGTCCCCCTCCCCCTACCATCAACCATTACCACTCGTGCCACTAACACTTTCCCCTTTGCATCCTCTCACTCTCCACAGCCGCCGAAAGCACAAATACAAGAGTCAAATGGTGGTCCATCATCCAAGGTTTCATCCTCATCGCCGTCTGTTCTTGTCAAGTTTACTTTGTCAAACGTCACTTTGAAGTCCGTCGTGTAGTCTAAAACTCAAATCGCCAACATCCACAAAACCTTCCATCTGCTCACCCTCTCATCATTGTTCCACACTGACGAAAGAACCACACCATACACGCCCAAACCGAGATGGGCCAAACAAACGTTATTACTACAACCAGCCAAAACTCGAAGGCAAACCGAAACCGAAAAAAAATAGGATGAATGAAAGGGAAGAGCAACAAGAAAACACCTTGCCACTCATTGATCACCTCGACAAGATCAATCCTTCTTGGACTTCTTCTTCTTGCTCGACCCTGGCTCGGTCTTGGGCGTACCATTGACCTCTGCCTCATCCGCCGATCGCTTCTTCTTATCCTTCTTGTCCTTCTTAGGTGTCTCGACCGCATCCGCCTCTTGCGCCTTCTTGGCCTTCTTGAGCGCCTTGCGTTCCTCCTTGCTCAACTTGTCGTCCCCACCAGCCTCCGAGGCCGCGGCGGGAGTGGCAGGTTCCGAAAGGGCAGCTTCGGACTTCCTCGCCTTCTTGAGCGCCTTTCGCTCTTCCTTGGAGAGCTTCTTGTCGTCCAGATCGGCAGAAACAGCTTTGGAAGGAGTAGAGGGAAGCATAGAAGGA
Source organism: Ustilago vetiveriae (assembly GCA_928722275.1). Lineage (NCBI taxonomy): Eukaryota > Fungi > Basidiomycota > Ustilaginomycetes > Ustilaginales > Ustilaginaceae > Ustilago > Ustilago vetiveriae. The sequence continues at coordinate 180,289 of CAKMXE010000005.1, forward strand.
GCAAGGCTGGCAGCAGAAGCCATATCGCTAGGACCGGCAGCGTCGGCAGCAGCGTTGTAGGATCGACCGCCTGCCTCCATCTGGAAAGCCTTTTGCTTGTAGCCCTGATCGCCAGCGGCGGTCCTTGCCGATCGCATGCCGGAAAGACCACTCTGCATCTCGAGAGCACGCAGGCGCGACTCGAGCTTGGCACGTGCCTCGATACCCACGGTGGGAGCTCCCTCGTCGCCCTTGGTGTCGGCGTCGGCGAGCGCATCGAGACGGATGGAAAGAGAAGCTTTGGTGGCGACCATTCGAGCCATCTTACCCTTGAGCTTCTGTGGCGCCTGACCGACGAGCGAGCTGTGGTAGATGAGACCGTACTTGGGCGTGTCGTGCTTGGTCTTGAGCGCACGGAAGAGGGCCTTTTCGGCGCCGAGGATCTGGACGGTGGAAGCGGGGTGCTTGGCGAGGTTCATGAGCGAACCGGCATGGCTGATCAGACGGGCACCGACCAAGTCGCCGACGAGAGCGGTGAGGTTAGGAGCAATGGCGGCCATGCGGTTCTGAAGATACTGGTAGAGCTGGGTGCGGTACTGGGTGATGGAGATGACCTGGTCGCAGAGGCTCCAGATGTGCTCCAAATCGGTTTGCGAAATTTCGGTACCCATCGAGATCTCTGCGGCAGCCTTGAGCGTCTCTTCGATCTCTTCGGGGAGGACCTCGCTGAAATCGGTGGCGGATGCGTTGGTTCGGAAACCCATGGCACGGATGACCTTGGCGTAGGCGAGGTTGTCGGTGATGATCTTGCCCATTTCGGGAAAGTGCCATCCGTACCATTCCTTGACACGCATGGCATAAATGTTGATCTCCTTGTCGAGATCGTCGAGAAGGCCGATGGCTTGAACGACCATGGTGTCGACCTTGTCGGGGCTGAACTTGAGCTTGTAGCGACTCAAGCTGTGGGAGAGACCGAGGCTCATGGTGTTGAGGTCGCGGGGGTCGAGCGACTCTTGGCCTGATGAGGAGGAGAGAAGGGTGGCCAAGTTCTCGCGAATGCCACGGTAGAGGTCGAGGAGTTCGCTGTCGTAGGTGACCTGAATGCCGAGCTTCTTGGCAATGTTGGAAGCTGTTTGAATGTAATCCATACAAAAGCAAAGTCAGTATGCAAGCAGAGAGAGACGGACTGAGGGTAAGAGAGCTGGGCTGATTGTTGAAAAGATACGTACCGAGCTTGGATTCGGCAACAATGAGGTTCTCCTTTTCCTTGCCCTTGCCGTCGACGATCTCGTCGGTGAGGAACTTTTTGAGGCTCTTGCTCATCTTGCCCTCGTTGATGGCCGAGATGTCCTCTACGGCTTCGGCGGTGTTGGTGAAACGGTGGATGGCGGAGAGCTTGAGGAGGTTGGTAGCACCCTCAGCCGAGTCGAGCGACTGGTGAAGGTCCTTGGTGGCCTGGAGCTTGGACGAGTCCGAGACATTGAAGAGACAGAAGCCGACGGCTGTCTCGAAGAGAACCTTGACCATTGTGACGGGGATTGCGGTGCCGGGGTACGGCTGATGCAGAGTGGAAGGATGAGATGAGTAGGTGACTCGGGTCGACCAGAGATGCTGGCTTTACGGTGCGAGTGCCCACAGGATTGAGAGCCTGGCTTTGGTCGTATGTATGACGCTCCGAGTCAGCCGACAAGGTGATGAAGGGGGCGTAGGAGGCTGATCGGGAGGGAGGGATTGATGGGTTGGAGTAAGGTCGAAGAAGAGCAAAGTCGAGAGTGGCCAAGCTGTTCAGAAGAAAGAGTTGTGCGACCTCTTTCTCGCTTTCCTTCTCTCCTTGGCTCTTTCTGCCAATTTTTTCTTTTTGCTTTGCTTTTTCTGTTCTTCTTCTGTACTTTGGGTATCGACAGAACAGCAGCAAATCGCAACCGCAATCTCAAATTCCCAAACTGTCTCTCTTTTTTTTTATTAGGCTTCTTGTTGCTCTTCCAGTTTTCTTTTTCTTGAATTTTTTTCTGCTCGTCTCCACCCAGAGAAGCTGAGAATGTACGAGCTTACTAAGCATTATACATGCACGTCCTTGCAACGAGCTCTGATCTGTGCTTTGTCCGTTGGCGTTGAAGGATGGTAGGAGACGCGCGTCCGATCAGCGCTTGACTGAGTGTGGGTTGCTGCTTTGCTGCTGCTCACTCCACCTACATTTTACTCGGCGAATTCAGTTCACACCTGGTGTTGCTTGCATTTCATTCACATTGCCTCCCGTCACCATCACCCATCACCCATTCCCGTCGTCGACATCTCTTTGCAGTCCACTTCTCGGTCGACTTCCTACAGAATCCTATCCATCGTACACTTGATCCGACCTTTCACGAAGCGTCACCTCCACCTACATTAGCCCAACATGGGTCAGGCTCCTTCCGGTGGACCGCCCGGCCGTGGAGGCAAAGACAACAAGAAGGATCAGCAAAAAAAGTGGGAACCGCCTCTCCCAACACGCGTCGGTAAGAAGAAGAAGCGTGGTCCCGATTCCTCCTCCAAGCTTCCAGCCGTCTACCCCAACACACGATGCCGTCTGAAGCTGCTCAAACTCGAACGCATCAAGGACCATCTCTTGCTCGAAGAGGAGTTCGTGCAGAACCAAGAGCGACTCAAGCCGCAGGAGGACAAGGATGCAGAGGAGCGTACAAGGGTCGACGACCTCAGAGGTAGTCCCATGGCCGTAGGAACGCTCGAAGAGATCATCGATGATGAACACGCCATCGTCAGCAGCTCGACCGGTCCAGAGTACTATGTCAGCATCATGAGCTTTGTCGACAAGGATTTGCTCGAACCCGGCTGCAGCGTCTTGCTTCACCACAAAGCCATGGCCATCGTCGGTGTCCTGTCCGATGATGCGGATCCCATGGTAAGCGTCATGAAGCTCGACAAGGCTCCCTCGGAGAGTTATGCCGACATTGGAGGTCTCGAAACGCAGATCCAGGAGATCAAGGAAGCCGTCGAGCTGCCCCTCACTCATCCAGAGCTATACGAAGAGATGGGCATCAGGCCACCCAAGGGTGTCATCCTCTACGGTGTTCCAGGTACCGGCAAGACGCTTCTCGCCAAGGCGGTTGCCAACCAAACTTCGGCCACCTTCTTGCGAGTCGTCGGCTCCGAACTGATTCAGAAGTACCTCGGTGACGGTCCCAAGCTCGTCCGTGAGCTCTTCCGTGTGGCCGACGAACATGCACCCAGTATCGTCTTTATCGACGAGATTGATGCGGTAGGAACCAAGCGATACGACTCCAACTCGGGAGGAGAGCGAGAGATCCAACGAACACTGTTGGAACTGCTCAATCAGCTCGACGGATTCGATACGCGACACGACGTCAAGGTCATCATGGCCACCAATCGAATCGAATCGCTCGATCCAGCGCTCATTCGACCGGGACGAATCGATCGAAAGATTGAATTCCCCTTGCCCGACCAAAAGACCAAGATGCACATCTTTAAGCTTCACACCTCGCGCATGAACCTCGATTCGGACGTCGACTTGGAAGAGTTTGTCGCCATGAAGGACGATCTTTCGGGCGCCGATATCAAGTCGCTCGTCACCGAAGCCGGTCTCTTGGCCTTGCGAGAGAGACGTATGCGGGTCACGAAGAAGGACTTTACCACCGCTCGTGAACGCGTCATTGACCGAAAGAACGAGGGTACACCAGAGGGTCTCTATCTTTAGGTTGTCGCAGGAAAGTCAATGTATCTCTGTATCGCAATCTACGGTGCAGGTTCCCACACAGTCTAGTCTTTGTTGTGTGTTGAGAGCGTCGCGAGTTGAGAGTCGGGATTCCATGGTGTAGGAGCCGGTGTTGAGGGATTGTGAGTGGAGAGAGTCGGATCTCGGGGGGGATTTGTTACTACAATTTCCGATGCCTTTCTTGGGTTCTTGAAATTTGACCTTTTGTGAACCCTTTTCTTCTCCACCAGTTCCGGTCACCAACTTCGATCTTTTGCACCTTCAAATCACATTCACTACTCCTATCTCAACCAAAGGAATCGAACCGAGCTACTGTTCCATCGCCTCGGATCACCTGTTCAAACACCACTCAAAATCAGCGACGGATCCTGACGAGATCGCCGCACTCGTTTGGATCACCATGGCGCACCTTCGACCGTTGATGGCACCGGTCTATCTTCCCGGCACCGAACCGCTTCCGCCGGGGGTGACGGAAGAGGATCGTGCTGAAATGGGCAAGATCGCCAAATGGAACAAGATCGCCAATATGACCATGGAGTCGTGTCCTACCAAGTGTGTATTGTCGGGAGCAGCCGGGTTTGGATTGGGGGCGTTTTTCTCGTTGATGTCGACCAGTTTTGCTGTGGATGATCCGCTGAGGAGGACGACTCTGGCAGCGAATGGTTTGAGCGCAGGCGGAGGAGGCGCGGGGGAGCTGACGACGATGCAGAGTACAAAGGAGTTTTTTAGACAGACGGGCAAGAGCATGTATAGAAGCGGAAAAGGTTTCGGTAAAGTAGGCGCTTTGTATAGCGGTATCGAATGCTGTATTGAAGCAGTGAGTATCTTCGACTCTTTAGCTCAAGATGAGACCAAGTACTCATTTGAAACTGATCTCTTTCGTTTTGTCGGGGGGGGGTGTTAGTATCGTGCCAAGAACGATCTCGTCAATCCAGTCGCTGCCGGTTTCGCAGCAGGCGCCATCCTGGCCAGAAACTCCGGCCCAAAAGCAGCCATCGGAGGAGGTGTAGCTTTCGCCGCTTTCTCGGGGGCCATCGATATGTAGTAAGTTTGCCCCCTTTGACTCTGCCAGGACCCGCGAATCAATGCTGACCTTTTTCAAATCCTTGTTCCATCTTGTAGCTTCCGAAGAGAAACTCCCGACGACGACTAAATCCCGTTGTACACAGTCGGCAGCAGACGTTAGCACCTCAGAAATGAGGTCTATGAATGGGAGGAAAAGCAGTTTTCAATTGACAGAGACATGTACTTTTAGCCCCCTCCCCCTCTCGCTCTCTTGTTGAGAAATGCCATTTGCATCCAAGTCTCATCTCAGACAAAGCTCGAGCTGCTCATCTTTCGTCGAGCTGCAACGCTGTGCAGCTTACCAAACCTCCTCTCCTTCTCCTTCTTCTTCCCCCCTCAAGACACACACACAAACGATTCAACATGAGCATCACACCCAGCTGCGCCTTGGAATCCTTCGCTTCTAATACGGCTTGAAGCGACGTTGTGCCTTTAACTTTGCCACTTTTTGCCTGTCCTGTTCGAACCTGCTTCTGAGCCCTGCCAATTCCTGTCGTTTCCTCTCTCTCAACTGGAATCGATAAAAGTCTTGCAATCCGGTGCTCTTCTTGTTTTGATTTTCCTGGAAAGAGCCTTTGGCGATTCCGACGCTTCCGCCTGAATCGGCCGATGCACCTACACGGCCGTACTTGCCGCCACCGCCGGTACGTTGTACGATGATGAAACCATCTTCGTCGAGCAATTCGCCGGAAGGACCGAGGGTGACGCCTCGAACACCGATTCGACGCGGGAGAGGGTGTTGTCGACGGTATTGGTAGAGGGAGATGACGGAATTGGACCAGGTGGCAATGGATGGTAGTGAAGGTCGATGAAGCTGGTAGGACGATAAGAGGTATTGTAAACCAGTGGGTGGTGATGGTGAGGAGGAGGCGGGTGAGAGGTGGTTGAGACCGTGGGAGAGTGATTCAAAGGCTCGATCCATCGAGAGAGAGTCCAAAAAGATAACGTGGCAGCTCGAACTGGTTGGAAGGAATCCCGAGGCACCTTGCGAATCCATTGAAGTTCTCGGATCGAACGAAGGTAAAGGTGTGATTCGAGGTACTCTGCTCACCTTTTTGGCCCTTTTCCCCTTCGACTTCGTTCCCTTCGCCATCATCTCGGCTTCTTGTTCTTGTTCTTCTTCTACTTCTGCTTCTGAACCGGATTCTTCCCCTTGACCCCTCTCGACTCTTTCATCCTCCTCATCCACAACCACCTGCCTTCTAAACCTAACCCTCGAAACATTACCTACCTTCCTAAACCAGCCTCTTACCATCTCCTCTGTCGTATCCACCGCAAGATTCGCAATAAACAGCGTCCTCCCTCCCGGCAATTCCTCCATCGTCTTGTCCTTGCCAGTGGTACTTGTGTGTTTTCGAACGTAAATCCAATGGTCCACCTTCCTTTTCTTGGAGTCGGACGAAATCGTTACCGAAACCGTTATGGGAACAGCGAGAAAACCATTTGCTACGCTGACAGCCACATGCTTTGTTGTGCCTTTCGACGTCTTTGACGAGGCGCCGGCGGTCGAGATGGATTTCTTGCCCATGCTAACGAACGTGTACGGTGGTGGTACGATTCCATGAAGGGCAAAGCGTCAAAATGTCTCTGTAAAACCCTTGAATTTTTACGATTTTTTCGGAAGATCTGGAAAGTGGAGTTCTCCCTCCTCAATCAAACCGGCCGAAAAGAATCCTTTTCACTCAACCCCCTCCTCACTCACCCTCATAGCTACGACATCCACAATCCTCCCATCCCACCCCACGACCATCTCGCCGACAAACGAAAAGAAAAAACTGACTTTGTTCAAAGACAAAACAGGCAACCAATCACAAACCTAAATTACATCACACAAAGTGAAATAGAGACATACCAGACCTGAGTCTTACTTGAACGCCAAAGCATTCGTACAGCCCGACAACATGGGCCTAGGACGAAAAGAGCCTCTTTTCATAACTGTGCAATCCATGCACACCGCCTTCCACCTGAGCACTAGCCGTCCTCAACTCGAACCTAACCTTACCGCTTCCCACCTGCTTCCTCAACTCGAAGAGATGCGCAACCCCCATATCCTGCAACGAGTGCTGCAGACCCGTGTACAGATACGGGAGGAACTTCTTGACCGAACCTTTATCCTGAACCGCACCCGCCACACCCTGAGCCACCTTGACCGCATCGCTCTCGGAAAAGTATCGTTGCGTAGCAGCGTTCTCGTCCGAAGCCACCTTGTCCGCCTTCGCCGCGCCTTTACCCGTAGCACCGGCAATCTTGCCCTTCTTCTGGTGCTCCATGGCTTCAATCGATCCCATACCGCGGTAACCCTTGAGACGCTTTCCATCGCGGTAAAAGTAATCACCGGGCGATTCAGTGGTTCCGGCGAGCAAGCCACCCATCATGACGGCCGAAGCACCCAGAGCCAACGCCTTGGCAATGTGGCCCACATTCGAGATTCCACCATCGGCAATGACGGGAACGCCAAACTTGGCTGCGAATTCGGCAACGGCGTGAACGGCGGTACCTTGAGGTCGACCGACCGCCATTACCTCTTGGGTGATGCAGATCGAGCCCGAACCCATACCGACACGAAGAGCGTCGGCGCCGGCAGCAATGAGACTGGCAGCCTGCTCGCGGGTGACGACGTTGCCAGCGACAACGTCAATGTGAGGGAAAGTCGACTTGATCCACTGAATCATGTCGATCTGGTACACCGAGTTACCCTGCGAAGAGTCGAGGATGACCACGTCCAGACCAGCTTCGACGAGAAGAGCCAGACGCTCACGGTCCGAAGGGCGAGTGCCGATGGCAGCGGCACAGTAGAGCTGCTTGCTATCGGGGCGCTTGGAAGCCAAGGGGAAGTTTTGGTTCTTGAGCAAATCGGAGCGAGCGAGCAAGGCGACCAGACGTCCCTCGGCATCCACAATGGGGAGCTTGCCCTTCTTGCTGTCGCGAAGGATCGAGTTGGCCTGCTCGAGGGTGACACCCTGCTTGGCGGTGACCAGGTCGGTGGTCATGACATCCGAAAGGGGAAGGCTGGTGTCACGGAACTGAACGTCACGAGCAGTGACGATACCGAGAAGCTTGCCGTGCATAGCACCAGTGTCTAGACCAGGTCAACATGCCAAATGATCAAGGAGATGGGAAAGTCAGCAAAGATGTTGCTCGAACTCGAATCGAAAGAGGGCAACGAACATCGACTTGGAAGGGGAGATCAGGGTTGAAGAAATCGCATCCGCACACACTCTCCCAAGTCTAAGGGAGAGGCTCGGAAGAACGAAGGTTAAATGCAATTATGGTTGTTTCATCTTTTGAAGGGAAGGTCGAGTCGGGAGGAGGCGCGGGAAAGAGCGGGCAAGGTGCTTCGTTCATCGGAAAGGGGGAATCGAGAGGAGCCGTACGTGCTGGTGTTTGCAATCAAACACTTACCAGTGATGGGGATACCGCCGAAACCAAGGCGCTCCTTGACATCGAGAACGTCACCGACGGTAGCCTTGGGATCGAGGCAGAGAGGTTCGGTGATGAAGCCGTTCTCGTACTTTTTGACCTTGCGAACGACGCTAGCCTGCTCCTGAGGGCTCATGTTGTTGTGGATGACACCCATGCCACCCATGAGACCCATAGCGATCGCCATGTCGGTCTCGGTGACCGTGTCCATGGGCGAAGAGAGGAAAGGGGTGTTCAAAGTGACGTTCTTGGTCACCTTGGTGCGAAGGCTGACATCGGAAGCGTTGAAGTTGATGAAGCCAGGAAGAACGAGGAAGTCGTTGTAAGTGAGACCTCCGTGCTGACGCGAGTCGATGAGCTCGGCCATGCTAAGACCATCGCCATGCTGGTAGGACTTGAGGTGCTCGAGCGCCTGCGAAGGCGAGAGGACTGCCACGTCCTGTGGGATCTGAAGACCGTTGCTAGCGGGCATGTTTGGGACTTGTCGAATCAAGTGATGAGGAGAGATGAAAGGGGAGGGTATAATTGATGTTGAGTGGCTCTTTGGGGCAAAGAACAGGTTGAGAAGGAAGATGTCGCTCCGTCGTTGGACGCTTTTGTGTGCGCTTTGCTCGTGTACCCTTAGCAGCCACACGGATGCACTGAGCAGAGGGAGGGGGAAAAAAAGAGAGAGAGAAGTTCCTCTGTGACTGTCACTGTTGCTCTCGACGAAAAAATTTCGCCAATTTTCCAAAAGGACGGAATTAAGACGCTTTTTTCTTCTTTCAATTCGACTGACTGCCACGCGAAGCCAACACGACATGCAGAATCAAACCCACCGGCTGTCGCCAGCTGCTGTTGCTTTTTTTTCTCCTTCCTCGAGTCGCCACAAAGAACCATTTTGTTCCGCGGTCTCATCTCGGTGTCTGTCGTTTCTTTTTTTTCCAGGTCTAACTTTGTCAGATTGAAGAATACTCACAAGCACACACCTTCGCTTTGCTCTTGCGAAGCTGGAACCCGAGTCCAAGAACAGCCACCTCGACAAGGTCTTCACAAATGAATCTCCCGCTCGAGCTCGGTATCAGAATACATGGATGCCATTGCAGCTCAGCTAGTCTTTCATGCAAAGCGAGCCATCTTACGCGGCGGTCCACCGTTAGCATAATGCTGCACCTCCTCTTCCTCTTCATCCTCCTCCTCCTCCTCATCAACGCCGTACAGCCCTCCAACTCCTCCTGATGCTCCTCCACCCACTTCGAACAGATCCTCGACATCCACACCTACCATATCACCGTACTCTTCCACTACACCTTCAAAAGTCTCTTGCAACTTTCTCCTCTGTTGATCCTTTTCCAGCTGGATCAAGATGTCCTTGTTCTGACGATAGATCCTTGCTTTGACTTGCAGCCGATACTGCCTGATCTGCTCTGCATTGCTCATATCCAAGTTCATCAGTTGTACCATCTCCAGCACTCTCGCCCACTGTCTCGGTGCTAGTTTGTACTCCAATCTTTGGCTTTCCATCCACTCCTTATCTACAGGAGCGTGCAATTTTCCTTCTGCTTTGGCTTGCTCGACGAATCCACCGACACCCAGCAGCTTGCGTAGATCGTTCCCATCGCGCAACCTATCAAAGTCTTCCGATGGATCTTCTACCGTCAATTCCCGCACGTTGGTTCGAAGTCGAATCTGCTCGTAGACCGTCGTATACAGCGCTCCTCCATGGCCCTGTTTCTGGAATGGTGGAAGAATCACAAATTGACTCAGTCGAATCCTCGATGAATCAGGCCAGCACCAAAACTTGTAGAGCGAAGTATACCCCATGAAATGCCACCTCTCCATACCGTCCTCGCAAGATTTTTCGTATAGAGTGAAGAATTCCCAATTCACCTCGTCCTCCTGGATGTAGCTGGCACCTTCAATCAAGAAGAGCACAAACAGTTGCATCCTACGATGGTACTCTCTGAATCCAGGTGTAGACCATGTAGATCGATAGACTTCAAACACCCTTGCATCCGGATCCTCCTCCGAGAGACTCGACGAGGCCAGTGATGCAGAAGCATTCGATTTGCCTTTGCCCTTGTTCAATTTCCGTCGCGTATACGTGTGCACTTTGTCACCCAGAGGCCTGAACGACTTGTCCGCTTCCACAACCGCAGCAAACTGCTCTCTGCCAGACGATGAAGCGGTAGAGAGATGATCCGGTGGGAGAAACTCTTGAATTTTTCCTTCAACGTCATCAATCTGCGCAGTAGTCGCTTCGTTCTTGGCGCGATAGCTGACATCCAAAAGCGGCACAAGGCTGCCGGAAGCTACATTGAGGTTGATCGCTAGTCCTTTGTAGCCGTAGATCGTTTCAGCCTCTCCATAGATCGGATAGGTAAACGTTGGATGAAAGGGCGAATCCGTACCATAGGGCGAGCCGACAAGACGTATCGTTGTCGATGTCGTACTACTGCAAGACCACGATTCGGTCATCCTTGCCGAGCAAGAGTCGAGTCGTAAAGGCGTAAAAGAGAAAGGAGGGGTCGTGTGCGGATCTTCGGTATCTGCGCCTCAACGCCGACGATCGAGCTTTGTGCCGAACGTCTCGAATGGGGGAATCGGAGAAAGGCAGCGCCTCGAACAGCGTAGTGAGCGATGTGATGGAGTGCGGAAGGATCAACGAGAAGAAGCAATGTGCAGATCAGTAGGCACGTGCCACGGTGCAACCGCCAAAAGTGTTTGTTTGCGCACGCCAGATTCTCAGCCAAGGCGAGTCGGTCGACGCGTTGAGTTGTCTCTCTCTCCAATTTCAGCCCGCGCCCGACTCGGACTCTCACTCAACTCACTCACTCTGCTGTCCATGCCATAGCAGCAGAGCTCACATCTCAGCTCACCAGCCAAGCTCTAGTGAACGCAACAAGCTCAATTAAGACGCTCGTGTTTCGGACCAGCATCTCCGAGGTAGAATCTATTATTAGAGGGCGTTTCCTACGAAAGACGATTACAGTGTCAACGCTGATACCCTGCCATCTTCGCGACGACGATTTCACTCGAGCTTGGCCAATCCAGCCTCCAGAGCCATCGAGAAGAAAATACTCTTTTTGTCCTCCAGCAACTTCTCCGGTGTATCAAACTCAGCTACCGCTCCGTCCTTCAAGACCAACACTCTTGTCGAGTCAATGACAGTGTTGAGTCGGTGGGCTACTGTGATCGTTGTGCCCTTGAATTCGCTCCTGACAATTGCCTGAACTTGGGCATCCGTCTCCAGATCGATCGCACTCGTAGCCTCGTCGAGCACCAGGATCTTGGCGTTGCGCAGGAATGCTCGCGCGATGCAGATGAGTTGGCGTTGACCAGCGGAAAAGTTGGTGCCGCCTTCGGTCAGTTGTGCGTCCAATCCGCCGTCGAGGCTTTGGACGTGCTCCTTCATACGCGCCTGCTCCAAAGCCTTCCATAGCGCAGCGTCGTCAGAACGTCCGGTCGGGTCCAAGTTTTCGCGCAATGTGCCTTCCCACAGTTGAGGATCTTGTGGGATGATCGCAATGGCAGATCGAAGATCCTTCAATCCGATCTTGGACACATCAATCCCATCAATGACAATCTTTCCTTCGGCAGCTTCAATGATACGGAACAACGCCAGAGTCAAACTCGACTTGCCCGCACCCGTTCGGCCCACCACTCCGATCCGCTCGCCTGCCTTGATATCCAGGTTGAGCTTCTTGAGCACCAATCCCAACTCGCGTCGATATCGCGTCGAGTACGACTGCATGCTGACTTCTCCCTTGCTCGGCCATTCTTCGGGAGGTGTCTGATCAGGCACCTCGTACGGAGCCTCTGACACCAGATCCGTGTACGACATGACACGCTCTACACTGACAATGTTTTGCTCCACCTCGGACGCCGATCGAACCACCCAGTTCAGAGTCTGCGTCGTGCTCAAAGCCTGCGACATCATCAGCCCGAGCAAGCCGGCGTCCATCTTGCCGTTCTTAGTCCGAATGAAGACGGCCAACGTGGAGGCAATGAAGATGATCACCGAGCCCATCATTTCGATGCGTACCGCAAGCCAGCGGTTGCAGGACACAGCAGGGAAGTAGCATTGCTGATTGCGATCGACACGTGCTTCCGAGGTAGCGATGAAACGAGCTTCCTGTCCAAAAGCGCGGATCGAGCTGAGACCACCAAGAGATTCCTGGAACCAAGTGAAAATCGGCGTCTTGCTGACCGAATCGAGTCGCTTGAGCTCTCGGCTTGTTGCCAAGTAGTATCGCAAAACAGCACGATATGCAAACGCCAGCGGAATGATTGCGATGAGGAACGGCGGCACAGAGTATGCCACAACACATAGAACACCCAGCACCACTGTCATAGTACGGATGAGGCCGTGGATGACACGTGGCAGGACCTCGTCAATCACGTTGACATCGCGCGAAAAGAGGTTCAGCAACCGACCAGTCGGAGTCGTCTCGAACCACTGCAACGGGCTGCGCAACACGGCGTCAAACATGTTGTCGTGGAACTTGCGCGCACTTGAAATGACGAGCCAGGTCCACAAGATGAACGGAGCGATGCAGATGCAGATGGAAGCCAGGATTCCCACAATGCCGTAGAGCGTCAGATAGAAGCGTGTGCTTCCACCGTCGGCACCATTCTCGTTGGCTTTGCCCCACTGCTTGAGCACCACATCGCGCGAGACGGTCATGACCTGCGACAAGATCTGAGCAAGAATGTAGAGTACAACACCGAGCACGCTGCAGCTCTTGATGTACTGACGGTACACTTCCGGCTTGACGCTGCCCTGTTCAGACTTTTCCTTGGGTGCAGAGCTTTCCTTGAGCTGTCGAATCGTGTCCTGCTTGATCTGTCGCTTTGACATGGTCTTGGGTCGCACCATCGAGGCAGAGCTGATACGACGGTGCAGTTTGGAGCCCTTCAGATCCTCCTCGCCGCCCTGGCCGTGCATGTCCAGTTCCTTGTCCATGTCGATCACCTCGAGTTCCTTGGAGGGGGTCTCGCCTTCTTCCTCCGCCGCCTGCTCTCGAGCGCTTTGCTTGCCAAGACCAGTGATGAGGTTGAAGAGGTCGCCCTTTTTGGCCATGACCTCGTCGTACGTCCCTCGCTCATCCAGGATGATGCCGCGACGCACCGAGACGATCTGATCGCACTGAGGCAAGCAGCTGACCGAATTGAGCGTGAGAATGCGAGCCTTGCTACGAAGCAGACCCTCAGGACCGATGACGTGTTTGAAAATGTGAGCGCCCACGTGGGCATCGACAGCGGCAAGCGGGTCGTCGAGCAAGTAGATGTCGGCTCGAGCGTAGCAGGCACGTGCCAACGCGATGCGAGCTCGCTGACCACCCGACAAGCTGACACCACGCTCTCCTACCTCGGTGCGATCGCCTTCCGGCAAGATGTTGAGATCCGGCGTCAGCGCACAGGCGTCGATGACCCTCTGGTAGAACTCGGGCTCGTACTTGAGGCCGAACAAGATGTTGTCTCTCACAGTGGCGCCCATACACCAACCGCCTTGAGTGAAATAGGCGGTGCGGCCTTTGACGATGGCCTCACCATCGGTGCGGACCATTTCACCGAGAACGGCCGAGAGCAGCGAACTCTTTCCGTCACCGACCTTGCCGAGCACAGCGAGCAGCTCTCCCTTCTTGACGGTCAAATTGATGTCCTGCAAGGTGGGTACGGGCTGGGAGCGTGACCACTTGAATTCTCCATCACGAATGATGACCACTTCATCGTTCTCTTCTGGCTCGCGAGCGGCATTGCCTGCGCTGTTGAGCGTCTCGAGCACGTTGTCCGGACGCGAAGGTGCCTCCGGATTCAGGGGCCCGCTTTGGCCAGGCAAGAGAACCTTGCGTGCAGAAGGGTCGAGCTCGCCAGCATCGAAAAAGTCGGAAAGACGTCCAGCTGAAACCTGAGCCTGCAAGAGAGCGGAGATGATACCGGCAAACATGGCGATGGGGAACGAAAGCAGCTGGTACAGAGCCAACGCTGGGAAGATGACGTCGGCGGTCAGAGGTTCCGGGTTGGTGTACGCGTAAGTGACAAAGGTTCCGAGCGAGACAAAGAACGGGATGGCCGTCCAGAAGAAGTTGAAGAAAGCCGAGACGACACCGACGGTACGGAGCAGCTTAAGTTCCTCGTCGTTTCGCACTTTGAAGAGCTTGCGAGTGAAGGCCTCTTCCCAAGCGAAAAGCTTGATCGACTTGATGTTGGTGAGGATCTCGTTCATGAGACGCGTACGCTTGTCCTTGACCTTCATCTGCCTTTCGCTGAGACGGCGCAGGTACCGAGCCAAGGCCGTGTTGAGCGGAACGCTGACGACCATGATGGCGACACCGACAAATGAGGGCCAACCCAGCAGATTGTAGAGCGAAACGAAGGCGAGGGTCATCTGGAATACGGCGGACCAGGCAATGTGACCGTAGGTGCAAAGATCCTGCAGTCGAGTCGCATCGACCGACATGAGATTGACAATATCGCCCGTCGCTCTGCCGCCACGGTCCTCGTTGGAGAGACGAAGGCTCTTCTTGAAGATGGCGCTGACGAGACCGGCACGCACGCGCATACCCGTGACAAAGACGAGCTGGAAGTACTGATGCAAGAACGAAGTTTGGGTGACAGCAACGCAGAAGAGCGCAGCAGAGAGAAGGTAGCCTTGCATGGGACTCTGATCGACGTCCTGGCTGTCATAGCTCTGCACGAATTGGAGCAGCTTGCGGAGGATCTGGGGCTGAACAAAGGCTAGCATGTCCTGTGCCGACTTGAGAATCGCAGCAAAAAGGAACGGACCACCGTAGGCGTAGGCCAAGGTGGTCCAGATGGCAGGCTTGCCCGTCTCCTTGTTCTTGGTCTGCCTCCAAAACTTGTCGAAGCGACGGCCGAGGTTTTCGGCGTCCTCGTTGGCGGGGAGCGCCCACATGTCGTCTTCGGTGACAAACTTTTTGGCGCCGAGGGTCATGAGCGGCTGCATCCAATGGAAGGTGATACGACTGAAGATGTTGGCGGTGACGACAGGGCATTCTTTGCCAGATTCGAGGGATTCGGTGCTCGCCGGGTTGGCCTCCTCGTCGGCATCTGAAAAGACGCTGAATGCGCTGCCGTTGCTTTCGTTAGGGACAGCATGGTAGCCATTGTCGTTGGCGTTGCTGTTCGCATTGCTGCGAGTCTGATTGAAAGAAGTATGCTTTGGATCTTGCTCGTCGTCCGAGCCGAGCTCGACACCAGCAGCCTCGAGTGCGAACGCGACAACACCAAGGACGAAACGGACGACCAAAGGGACAAAGGTGACAAGCTGGTCCTTGATGGGCAGCGAGGGACGTGTGATGGAAGTGCGGACCTTGACGATGGAAGCAAGCAGATGGGCGAGCCAGAAGAAGAGAAGCACGTCCGAGCTGCGGCGAGATCGCGTGTGGTTGAAGTGTTGCAGCAACATCGCCAGAACGTAGCCTAGAACGCCGGCTACCGAAGACCAAAAGAAGACCGACTCGCCCGGCTTGGCAAAGAGACCGTACGAGATGACGGCTTGGAAGCTGGCTGCAACGGCGAGGATGGCGACGACGACATGCTTTGCCCAGAGCACGGATCGAGAGGTGCGGGTGAGATGTCTCGTCTCCTGTCGTGAGAGGATGGCGAGGGAAATGCCACCAAAGAGGGCTAAAAGGAAGACGGGGGCGGTCCAGAAGGCAGCTTCTTGGAAGCATGGAGCAAAGTCAAGATCGCGCTGCGGTGAGACGGGACCCCATCCTTCCTTGTTGGCGCAAAGCTTGGCAAGCGTCGGGCGATGTCGGAGCTGGCTGAGTGTGGACGAAAAGAAGCGGAGCGGCAGGCTCAGCAGAGGATCAGCTCCTACACCATGAGATTGCAGCGAAGCATCCAGATTGGAGAGAGAGCCTAGCTCCTGTACGGGTGCAGAGTCCTCCATGGTGGCATCCACTTTCCGAGCTGCAACCTAGACCTTTGACACTTTTACCACGCTGCAAATGAAGCCGGTCCCTCACGCCAGGTACTGCGACCCGGTCTTTCTGGCCAGTCGAGGCGCGGGTAGCAAATTGCGCTGCACAGGCGTGCGTCCAAGGATCAAGCTGTAGCGGGAGAGTACTGGCGAGGGGTTCCGTCTTGACAAGGAAGGCGCCTAGATCGTATTCTCGGCTGTCACGAATGAGTCTCCACAGTGTAAAGGGGAGAGCGGGGATTGCGCGAGCGAGCAAGGGAAAGGTGAGCAGAGGGAAAGCGAATGGAATTGGTATGATGTGAGGATGGGATGATGCGACAAGGATGTCGTCTAACGTGCTGACGAGGTGAGCACAGAGGATCCACTGCTCCTTCTTCTCCTCCACGCCTACTCTATACACACTCACACTGCGGCACATCATCCAACTAAGCGTCACTCGGAAAGCCATCTGCTGCCTCGCCTTTTCCAATCACAATTCCTGTGTAAGAGCTGCGCACCATCGATTTTCTTTGTTCTTTTCTTGCCGGAAATAGACTCGAAAAGGGCGATTTCTCCGTGGATTAGCTTTGCTTTCTCTTTAAAAAATCGCTCGCCGCGCTGTGCTGTGCGGCATGTGATTTTATTGAAACTTTTGCTGCTACACTCGTACAGGCTCGGCTGAGCCTAACCTCAGCAATTCCTATTGATCGGCGATGCATTAGTCTTTTCTCCTTCACGTAAGGCTCGTGAATCAGGTCGCACTTCTCTGACTTTTGATTGGCTCCGGCACGAATGGATAGCCGAACAAAGCGTGCCAGCACAAAGCAGGCAGCATGCAACACACTGACCGCACACAACGTCGAAGCAGCTTCCTCTCCTAGCCATAGATGCACAACACGCTCACACACCACACAGACGCTGCGCGAATCGAGATGAGAATCAATGTCCATTCGGATCGTGTGGTTGAGGGTTGCAAGGGCTAGTCCAGATGCTCGCTGCCAAGCCAGAGGTGCGAGCAGAAGCCAGACACAAGATTGATGAGGATAATCAAGAATAAGAAAGGTCAAACGAATCGCGTCCCTTGTTCGTCGTCATGCAGGCCTGCGAAACCAAGCAGAGCCGCCGACGTATTGCCTGCGGGGCTTCCAGTGGCAGTTGCGACAAGAGAAACAACGAGCAAGTCAAAAAGAAAGAATCGGAGAGAAGGTGGGATTGCAAATGTCTCCTATGCAAGTGAAACCGATTGTTCAATATAATAGAGGCAAAGAACCACAATGCGGTTCAGTCGAGGGAAGAACCAGGCCCGATGCCCCTTCAATCAAAGCTGGGAGGCGCTGCGCCTGGTGGAAGGTTGCCTGCTCGAGGTGCCGGTGCCGGTGACGTCGCCGGGTTCGAATTGTTGTGGTTGTTGTTGTTGTTGTTGGGCATCTGCGAGCGTCGCGCTCCACGTTGCACCTGTCGCACACCCTGAGCGCTTGCGACGGGACCATCATCCACTAGGCTGAATCCTCGTGTCAATGGTCGGTTCTGCTGCGGCTGTGAACCACCCGCATTGAAGCCTTGCTGTGGCGGCGTCGGCGATACCGATCCGTCCGTCTCAGGCTCGGCCGTGTATGCCTGCATCGGGTACGTCGACTCGCTCACCGTCGGATAGCGCTGCTCTGTCGAGATGTTGCCGTGCCGCACTCCTGCGTCCGGACCGACGTAGCGACGTGGTTCCGGATCCGGCGAACTGTTGGCTGATCCAATCATCGGTCGCCTCTCCTCGTCGGCAGCATCCGTGTGCGGGTATGCTTCGTACGCGGTCGATCCAGGCAGGACAGGCAGACGACCTGCGCTGTGCTGCGTCGGCGAAAAGGCGCCCACGCTGCCCAGCGCTGGATGACCCGAGGCATGTGGCAAGGGCGAAGGAGACGTCGCGCGAGGTCGTGGCACGACCACCGTACCAGGCGGCGATGCACCGCTGCGCTGCTTGGCATCAGTAGCGAGCGGCGCGGGCAGCTCCAGCAACGGCACTGCGTCGAGACGAGCACGGGCTCCCGATGCGCTCTTGCTGTGCGACACCTCCGAGGCATCCGGTCCAAATTGCGACGTGCTCGACGACATGGCATTGGGCAAGGCTCGGCCAAATTGATCGTGCTGACCCAGCGGGTTCGAGTGGAAGGTATCCGACGAGACTACCGAGTAGCGCGTGCTGCCGGCGCGTTCCGGCGAACCCGTGCGCTGCACAACGTCGTACGTCGAGTCGCGCGAGTGGGTGCCCGACTTCCATCGACGCTCGCGCTCAAACTCGGCCCACCGCTTCATCACAATGTGCGAAGGGTCAAACTTGCCGTCCGCGTCGCCGTGATTGTCCTTCTTGTTTTCGCCCTGCACCACTCGCGTGGCACCCCACGAAAAGTCGTCCATGTGCCAGTAAGCGTACATAGGCAGCACAAAGTTCCAGATTGGCAGCGAGCAGAGGTAGATCAGCATCCAGCCGACATAGGCAATCTTGCGCGACGTCACCACGATCAAGATACCGGGCAGACCCAAGATGAGCGCCAGCAGGATGAGTGGAATCGTAGGTGTAGGAATGTTGGGCAGGAAAGCTTGAACGACGACGTAAAGTGTAAAGGCGATGGCAGCAGGAAGCACCAATGTTCCCGTCAGCTCCATGAACACGACGAAGCGCATCGAGAAGCAGAAGGTACCGCAGAGATCGTTGACCATGACCAGTTCGAAGAGATTGTGCACCGTCGAGTTGATCCATCGACGGCGCTGCGAGAGCAGGATGCGGAACGTATCCGGAACAATGGTTTTGCAGACCGCTTGCGGTACAAACATCATCTTTCGCTTGGGGAACGTCTTGAGCATGAGCGTAGTCAGGTATCGATCCTCTCCGAGCAAGAGCAAGTTCTTCTTGTGCAGCGTGTCGACGACATTCTCCGAGTAGTGCTCTACGATATCCGGATTGGCCAAGATCGGCACCCAGTAGCCGTGCGGACCCTTGGGCGCCTTGATTCGATAGGCACTGAAACAACCGGGGAGACAGGTGACACCACCGAAGCAGGCCTCAAACGCCTTGGTCTGGTGATGCGAGATGTAGTACTCGAACACTTGGATCATGGTCACCCATGTCTCGGATTTGTTGGCAATCTTGGTCTCACCACAGAGGCCCATGATCTCGGGGTCTTCGACCATGCAGGCGACCATGCGCGAGAGCGAGTCGGGGAACACCTTGGTATCTGCATCAACGCAGAGGACGATCTCGTAGTTGTCTGGCGAGACGCCCGTGACGCGCCAGATGCTGTTGAAGAACTCGTACTCAAAGGCGGTCATCCGCTCGTCGAACATGACCTTTTGCATGAATGCCATGAGGAGCACCTGCGAGTCACGCTTACCACGGTTGCCTGGCTTGGCGCTGTCGGCCTCGAGCGGGGTACCGCACTTGGCAACAAGGATCATGGGTACGCGCTGTTGCTTGGAGCGCTCGACGGTCTCGTCGTCATAGTCGTAGAAGCCGGCGTAGATCTTGCACATGTTGTGCCGCTTGAAGCCGTCGGCAATGGCGATGTACGAGTTGCCCTCGACCTCTTCGGCGGGAATGACAAGGTCCTTCATCATGGACAGGCAGATGTCGGGCGTCGAAATGTCCGAGCCAGCACCCTTGACAATACCGTCGGCAATGACGAGCAGGAGCTTGTGGCTGTTGGGGTAGTCGG
Source organism: Ustilago vetiveriae (assembly GCA_928722275.1). Taxonomy (NCBI): domain Eukaryota; kingdom Fungi; phylum Basidiomycota; class Ustilaginomycetes; order Ustilaginales; family Ustilaginaceae; genus Ustilago; species Ustilago vetiveriae. The sequence continues at coordinate 200,096 of CAKMXE010000005.1, forward strand.
TGGTAGCGAGACTGTCGAGGGTGGTACGCAGACCTTCGAAGGACTCCGAATAGGCGGTGACGAGGCAGATCGAGTGCGCCAGCTGGAAGCCGAACGGTCTATAGTCAGGTCCAGGTTGAGGAATTGTGTTGTGCAGCGGGAAGGGACAGACACCCATGGCCCCCTCAGCAGGGCTGCCAGAGAACGAGGAGCGACGCGAGTGCGCAGGAGCCAACGAGGCGGAGCTTCTGCCGCCAGCCACAGAAGGAGAGCCAGGAGGCGAACCTCCGAGCGGCGAGGCGACGCCAAGACGGCCGGCGCGTGTCATGCGCTTCTCGCTCAAGGGTATGGGAGCGCGCGAGCCGCTCTTGAGGCTGAGCGGGTCCGCGACCGAGAATCGACTCTGAGTGGGGAGGAACGACTTGTGTTTGCGGGCATTGGGGCGGTATCCGGCGGGAGCGGGTCGATAAATGTCGTCGGACCACTGCTCGATCTCGGCAGCTCGCTTCATTCGCTGCTCGTACGTCTCGTTGGCGTAGTTGCCGAGACGCCACGAGATGAACCATCCGAACATGACAGCCATGAAAAACTTGATGGCTACGACACCGATAATGAAGACAAGCGATACGTAGAGCTCGACCTTGGAGGCGACGCAACCAATCGTCTCTGAATCGATGAAGCCGATACGGGTGATCTGCTCGAGGCACTGGAACTCGTTGTCGAGGCGCTGGCGCATGACGGCCGAAGTGACGTCGCGGCCTGCCCAGGTCTCGTTGCGACGTTTGAGCGTGTCGTAGATGGCGGGGTAGTTGAGGCCAGTAGTGAGATTATTGAGACGGTTGAGATCGAGCACGGCACCTCGGTAGACGGCGAGATTTCGCGTCGTGTCGGTGACGTTGTTCCACTGGAGCGAAACCTGGCCACGCTTTTTGAGCACCGAATTTCTGGGCTGTGCGCCGTCGTTGAACTGATCTACGATGGCGCCCGTATGGCACATGGGTGTCGTGTTGTTGGCGTAGCCACCTCTGCCGTCCTGGCGAACGAGGGTGCAGTCAAAGTATCGTTCTGGCTGGCCGCCTCCGTTGCGGTTCGAGATGAGGCCGGTACACGAGGCGCCGATCTTTTGGAAGAGCAAGCTGCCGTCCTGTCCGCCCGATGACCATGGTTCGGAATAGATGGGATTGGTACGGTTGTAGATGGTGTCTCTGCCAAAAGGACCGACCTGCGGGTGAATGAAGCCGTCAAAGCTGTAGTCGTAGCCGTTGAAAGTCATGGAGCCTACATCGATGGTTCCGAGCGTGTAACGGTCGGGCTGGTTGCCACAGACGGTTTGGGTGAAGCCGAAAGTGAGGAATCCGACGGCGGCCATGATGCAGGTGATGATACCGATGAGACCCATCTTTTCACGCCAAGCACGCTGCTGCTCTGGGGTTCGGATGCCAAAGATGCGCAAGAAGGGGCCGGGGCAGCAGATGGTGAGGATGTAGCAGTAGATCATCCAACCTCCAACTGGTCCGGGAGCGATTCGCGAGGTTTTGCTCTCGCCCAAATCCCGAGGCACTTCTTTGGAAGCCTTGTTGCCCGACTTGGACTGCTTCCTGCGCAGCGAGACGCCGCGCTTGAGCACATTGATGCCGGTCTCGACTTGATCCTCGTCTCTTCCGAGAATCGACTTGCCGCGACGAAGGGGAGGAGCTCGTCCGAGGCCGCCTGGAGGCATGTTGGCGGGACCGGTGACGCCGAGGCCGCTGAGACCGCCTCCTGGACCTACGATGCCCGCCATGCCCGAGCCTTGAGGAGCTGCACCGTGCTGGGGCAAGTGGCCGGTAGTGGATGGCATGTAGCCGACGCGACCGCCTGAAGCGGCCATGACGTCCATGTGAGCAGCATGGTTGCGGTAGTACCACTGACGATGGCTGGGATCCATACGTTCACGGTCGGGACGGACGAGCGACTTTTTGCGGCGGAAATTGTCATTCTGGGCCGAGAAGCTGCCCGACTCGGGGTCGAGCGAGTTGACCTGGGTCAGGGCGGTGCTGCTGCTGTTTGGGTCGTGGATGCTGCGCTTGTCGTCTCCGTAAGACTTGACCGAGTCGCGCGAAGGGCCGGATCGTTGGGCGGGCATTCTTTGTGGCTCTTGGAAAGAGATGCCAGGAGGACGATGGATGGGGTGTTGCTGCTGTGCGGCGTTGGTATTGTAGAGATAGGCTTGGTGGCTGCCGAGAGGCGGAGACATAGCATCGGAAGCAGACGGCGAGAAGAAAGGCTGCTGCTGCGGATGTCTGTGTGGCTGTTGCTGTTGGGGCTGGTATCCTGGAGGCAGCTGTTGATGCTGGTTTGGAGGCGGCGAAAGAACGGGATTTTGAGGACGTCCGCCGCCAGGAATGCTCAGCGGAGGCAGTGGTGGTGGGCCGTCGGAGCGGATGGGCCTTGCTGCCTGTGCCGGGCGACCAGCATCAGAAGGAGATTCGAACGGGTTCATGGTAAGGGGTGCAAAAGGTGGATCAATGCAGCCAAAGAACTGGTGGAGTTTGGCGGAGCAGAGGCGGCTATGGCTAGTACAACAATGCGCCTGACTCGTTCTGCTGATGCTGCTTCGAGGCCGAAATGGGGGCGTTGGTGGGACAGATCGAGGAGCTGTCTATACTGCTGAGCGATCCATGAAGCTGGCCAGCGTGGGAGATGCGAGGTGTTTGAGATAGATCTATATGTGGTGGTTACGGGTTAGCGACAAAGCTGAGAGTCAGCTTGCACGTGGGTGTGTGAAGGAAGGATCAATGCAAAGCTGTGACGACCGACCGGTGCATCGAACGCTGAGCTGTCACTGTCGAAAAAGTGATGATCCGATTAGCGTGAGCGGTTTGGCAAGGTAGCTGATGAGCAGAGCAGCGCCGCTACGTCGAAAGTTTGGTCTAGATGGAGAGCCACCGACCTATTTGGTGGGCTGTCTACGACTGAGATGAGCGACGATCGCTGCGGAACCTGAACGGACCAGACGAAGCCGAGCCAAGCTAAGCCAAGACGAAGCCAGAGCGATTGAAAGACAAGGATGTTGGAGAGTTGGAGTGTGAGAGAGAGAGAGACAGAGATGGAGGATGGCCAACCGCGACAAAGAACTTGGATATGGCGGATCCAAGTGTGTGAAGGTTGAGGACGGGGCGGAGGACAAAGGCAGGAAGCAAGAAGGCGAAGGAAGGAGAATGGCTAAACGACGGCCAAAGGCAAAAGGCAAAGGCAAAGGCGGCGATCTGTCGAATTTGGCAGCTTGAGGATGAAGACCAAGGCGAGCACAGCCAATTTGCAAGCGATCTTCAGCCCGACACAGCGATACAACACGGAGGCAAAACACCAAACAGCATCAACAGCGATTATTCAAGATCGAGCCTGCAAGCCAATTTTTTTTTAATATACGGATTTCTTGGTCTCTGTGTAGCCGGCCAACGAGCCGCGCAGCGATCCAAGTCAGTCAGCAAAGCAACAACACAGCAGCTGCAAGTCTTCAGCTACAGGGCGCTCCGAGCATGCATCACAACAGCACACGAGCACTCCTATCGCGCGTCTAGGTCGAATACTTCCAATATTCGAATTTTATTTCTACTGAATGATTTCTGATAGTGTATTCCTGTGTTTTTCTTTTTTTTCCGGATTCAATAGAATCCTGTAATGTAGACCGAATTAGGGGCCAGGCCAGCATCATCACCAATCAGCTTGGGATCGGCTGTGCGCGTGCAGATGTGCAGAGGTGCAGGCGGATTTGCCTCGTTACACTTACCTTTGCCCTTCGGAGGGGCAGCCGTCTCGGCAGGAACAAAGAAAAAGGAAACCTCGAGTTACTGAGAAGCAACAAAACAAAACACCGAACCCTCTGGGCAGGCATACGAATCTCAGACGGAACTACGGGAGCAAAGATCCGTCGCAGCCGCAGCAGCTTTCTTTCCCAGAAGCAGGTTGTTGGAGACAGAACAACACAAGGTACACTTTGGCTCTATTGTCATGATAGCTTTCATCAGTGCTGAAGGTGGGGAGATGGGCAGAGCAGGAAGCGCTCGCCATGCTCAAAGGAAGAGCCAGCCAGCCCGTAAAGGTGGCTTTTCATGAAAAAGGGGTGTTCATTATCACCCCTCTTGGGCTTGCCCGCTCTCCCTCTCTTTCTTTCTTCTCTTCCCTTTGGCTGTCAAGCACCCATTGCGATTAGCAACAAGCGCAGCTGTTCATCGTATCTAATTGTGTATGCCAGTCCAAGTCGTGATCACGTAGTCTTCGAAAGGCTTCGCAAATATGAACGGTCGGCGGCAGCGACACCATCGATCGTGCGACTAGGCCCTATAAGGCGGTGCTGAACATGCTTGATGCTTGCCAAGGAGCCTCGTGCTCGGCGAGGAAAACACGGTCAAGTCGAGAGACCAGCAGAGCAGCGAGCGGTTGGATCGATCTTCTTTTCTAGGATCAATTCCATCAATACAAAAAGGTTTCGAGACCCTTGCCTTTCTGCAGGCCTTGGAATTTCAAATGCAAAAAGTCCACGAAAAATTGTGAATTTTCCCTTGTGGGAATCTCGCCTCTGTGTGTGCCGATCTTTTCGAGACCCTCTTTTTCTCTCAATTCAAATCATCGCGTTGCATCTCATTGGCGCATCGTACAAGAAGCTTGGCCCCGTCTGAGCTTCTTTCAATCAGACCCCAAGGGGATCCGATGAAGTTCCAGTATGATACTGATCGGCAATAGTGAAAGAATGAAGGCAGTCAGCATCTATAGATAGGATTTGAGCTCCTTGAGGGTCGGCGGGGCAATCGGATCGATTCCGCGAAGTCATCTCTCGTTTGACTTTCAGAGAGCACAGGTGTCAGGCGGCTCTGCTGCCACATGCAAGGATCGGCGAGCGCCTTTTCTGGGAGAAGTTCGACACACACAAAAAAATCATTTTACTTTTTGACTGAAAATAAAAGAGGCTTTTGGTGGACGTAGGGAGAAGCGAAGACAACAATTGCTGAATAGCGCAACGTAGCCAGAGCCGAGCGAAGGCGGTGTCGTCAGATTGCGTCGGGTTATTTTGTCGCTCTGCCTCTCTCTGCTTATCGCACGGTGCGCCCGTACAGTATTAATATTAATAGCTTGGATCGGAATTCTGCCCGTCTGCGCGCGATCGTGTGGTGGATTGTATGTGTGTCTCGCATTGCTCATGTCTCGATCCTTTCAGTCGACAGCTGACTGCAGCTGATTGTCTTGTATCGTCCGTCTCTTTTCAACTCATTTCACATGTCCATCAGCTCCGGTCTGCAAGGCCATCGTGGAGCGTTGCTCTTCGCTGTCTTTGATGCAGGGTCGAGATTTGCATGGCAAGAACGTTTCGAGAGGCTTCCGATTCGTTAGGAACTCTGCTTCGTTGCCCCCTGCATCTCTTCTTGTCAATACGGGCGAGAGAACCTCGCTCCAGCTTTGACACCGTGTGAGAGAGGGTTCAGAGGGTGCGTTTGCCCCGTCTCCGGTCTCGAAACCAGACGCCGGTGATGGACAGAAATTTCACCAATCCAAATCGCACGAAACGATACCATCGGGTCCATCGGCTCAACTTTTACTGGCGATGCGGGCATTTCGTGCTTCGCTTCTTCACCTTCCAAGTCTGGAATCGCTCACAACCGCTCAACACAGCGTCGAGAAGCGCACGCGATCCAGCGTCACATTGGGCAAGGAAGCTTGTGATTGAATCGATGATCTCGCCCTGTGTTCCACTTTTTTCAGATTCGCGACGAGCGACTTTTAACGCGAGAGGTGGTAGTCGTCGATCCTGAGCAGCAGCGCAACCGTCTCGGTGGCCAACTCGATTGCGCTCGTGTTGACCAGCAAAGGCTGCAGCACATTCTCCTCCAAGATGTTGGTGATCTGTCCCTTGCGAACATTGATTCCAGCCGTCCTCTCGCCAAGCGCGTGTCGATTTCGCAGCTCGGTGACAATGCTGATCGGGTTCAATCCGGCATTCTCCGCCAGCGTCGTCGGGATCACCTCGAGCGCCTCGGCGTACGCCTGGAAACAGTACGCTTCCATGCCCTTGAGCGTCTGCGAGTATTGCGAAAGCAGACGCGAGACGTGCACCTCTGGAGCACCTCCACCTGCAATCAACGCCTTCTTCTTGACCAGGCATCGCACCACGCAGAGCGCATCGTGCAAACTACGCTCGCTCTCCTCGAGCACGAGCGAGTTGGCACCCGTGCACAAGATGCTCACTGTCCTGCCCATATTCTTGATGCCGGTGATCTTGACCACTCGGGCGCCATTTTGCTGCACCTCGTCCATCAGATCGGCCGAAGCCAGCTTGTCCTCGGTGAAGGCTTCGATGTCGGCGATCGGCTTGGCACCCAACGTCTTGGAGACAAACTCGATCTCGTCGCGCTCAACGTCCTTGACGACGAGAATCTTGAGCTTGGCGAGGAAGTGCAGCGCAAGCTCGTTGACGGCATCGCGCAGGATGGACTTTTGAATGAGCAGCACGTTGCAACCCGTCTTTTTGATCTTTTTGCACATGTTGAGCAGGTATTGGCGTTCTTCTTTGAGGATCTTGTCCATCTGTCGGTAATCGTTGACAACGATCTGGTTGTCCATGTCTGGCTTGGGGCTGCTCAGCTGGAATTGACATAGGGCAATCTTGGCCTTCTCCATGCGCGTGGGACCTCCACTTCCTGAGATGACGTTCTGCGCCAAGACGAGACCCTCGACGAGCTCCGTGTCGTCAATGGTGCCGCCCACCTTTTTGACGATGCGGATGTCGCGCAGGTCGACATTGTCTTGCCCATCTGCAGAACGTGAAGCTCGAGAAGAGGTGGCAGCCCCTTGTGCGCCAGCAGCTGTCGATGAGCTGGTGGTGATTGCGTTGGCCTTGGCTGCAGCTGCTGCGTTGGAGGAAGCAGGAATGACGAGACGGGTAACGGCATCGACAGCAATCGGCGCAAGAACCGACGAGTACTGCGAGACGATCTTGGAGTTGAGCGAGGTGCTGGCGGCTCGAAGCAGCGACTCGCGGTCGTTGAGCTCGACAGGGGTCGAAATGTCGGTCAAGAACTCGACCGCCTTGGTAGCGGCCTTTTGGAACGATTCGGCAATGATGGTAGGGTGAATGCCCTTGTTGAGCATCTTTTCAGCGGCGCCCAACAAGCTTCCTGCAACTACAACGACCGAGGTGGTACCGTCACCGGCCTCTACATCCTGTGCTTGCGAAAGTTCGACCAACATTCGTGCGGCTGGGTGCATGACAGCCATGTGTTTGAGGATGGTAGCACCGTCATTGGTGATGACCACTTCGCCATTCGAGGTCTGGATCATCTTGTCCATACCCTTGGGGCCGAGAGATGTGCGCACGGCATCGCTGACAGCCTTGGCGGCCGACAGATTGGATCTTCTGACTTCGTCTGGCTTATCGGCGTTCTTGAAGGCGTTTTGCGAAGGACCGCCCCTTGCGGCCGGGGCGGCGGATGGAGCTGCTGCTGCTGCCGACATGGTGTTGACGTCTGAAGTACTCCTACGCCAGCGCTGAAATGATGGATCTGATATGCAGTCGTATGAGATCTGGCAAATGGTAAAGAAGAGAATATGGATCGTCGATGCCTTTTCGAGAAGTGCGCACAGAACACAACGACGCTACGTCTTCTTCGAGGCACAAACGCGCGCTAATCAAAGCGTCTTTTGGAGTCTGCGTCTCTGTTTCTGCGTCTGAGTCTGAGAATTGAGTGTTGGTTTGGCATGTGCTTCTGTCTCCCTTCAAGAGAGGTCGAAGAATCAGGAAGAAGAAAAAACGGGCTAGCGCGTCTCGAAGCACAAGCTTTACTGCAAATCACAAAGCATGACATAAGCCAGAGGCTAGATCCAGTGCACCGGCGACGAGAGCGCTTCTTGGACCCTTTTTCCGGCTCGCACAGCCGCAGATACAGGCTCAGCAACCGCGAAAATTATCGACTCGCAACCAAAGACACGGATGACTGGCTGACTGACTGGCTGACTGACTGACTGACTGACGTGCGCCTCCACTTCAAGTCCATGTTGAGCTTCGCTACCAACACTCAACACACACAATCTCGACTCATCTTTGGCTCAGCCTCGACACCTTCATCTCGAGATAGCTCTCAAAGGCTCCACTTACTTGCGCGTCACTTCTCAGGGGCATCAGCTTGCTGGCAAGCAGCACCGCATCAGAACAGCATCGGTTCGACTTCGAGCTCAGCTACGGCCATCTCAAGCAGTCGCAGGGTGAACGTCGCCCAACTTCCCACAACCTCGTGCCTACCTCAAGCGCCGTCCTCAACACCTCATCAGCTTCGATACGCGCGCTTCAACATGTCGATGTTCGGAGGCATAGATGCCGGCTTTGCCCGCTTCATGCAGAATGGCATGGATCCGCGCTTCCCTAGACCGCCGAGGGCGTACGACGAATACTTCAAAGCATACAGCATGGCGATGCTTCCGGGCAAAGAACGTCTCAACGTCAGCTATGGTGGCAAAATCATCATGCCGCCTTCCGCACTAGCACACCTGACCAATCTTGAGATCGAGTCGCCGTGGTTCTTCGAATTGCGCACCACTGGGGCATCAGAGATCCGACGCACACATGCCGGTGTGCTCGAGTTTATCGCCGACGAGGGCCACGTCCATCTTCCTGCTTGGATGATGCGAACGCTCGGTCTCTCGGAGGGAGACCCGATCAGACTGACAGGCGCCACGCTTCCGAAGGGCAAGATGGTCAAAATTCAACCACAGACGGTCGACTTTTTGGAGATCAGCGACCCAAAAGCCGTACTGGAGCAGGCATTCCGCAACTTTTCCGCATTGACACCAGGCGATATCGTCGAGATTAGTTATAACTGTCTCACCTTCGAAATCTTGATCATGGAGATCACCCCAAAAGCTGACGGTATTTCGATCATCGAGACGGATCTGGAGGTGGATTTTGCACCGCCAAAGGGGTACGTTGAACCTACCCCGCAGCCTCGTCCTCCACCGCCGACGATGGCGTCCAAGCTCAACATTGATAGCTCGCGCGTCGATTCGATCCCGCCTACACGCACCTCGACACCTGGTTCGCTCGCAGGAACGAGTGCCGCCGGTGGTTCAGGCGTCGCCACTCCTTCCGGTCCCTTCCGTGGTTCCGGACAGACGTTGAGTGGCAAGAAGAGCAAAGGCAAGAAGGATCGACAGATCGAGCAACTCGATGCTTTCAGCATGGTGCGACGCACCGACATGCCCCGCATCGTGACCAACGACACACAACTTACCGAAAAGAAGATCCCCGCTGCCCTCAATCTGCCCTTTGGCAAACTCTTTTTCGGCTACGAAGTGATCCCCGTCGGCGGTAAGCCGCAAGACGCTGCAAAGGCAAAAGCGACAGAGACGTTCGGCGGAGCAGGTACCACTTTGTCCGGTCGCGCGCCCCGGCCCAAAGCGCAAGAAACAGAAAACAGCAGACCGCCGGAGGCGCAGACGGCATTCACCTTGGGAGGAGGTCGTGTCTTGGGCGAGAGCTCACGGAGCAGTCGATACGCCACACCTGCAAGCTCAGACGGACGCAGTCTCAACGATAGCAAGCGCGACTTTATCGAAATCGACTCAGATTGATGGAGAATTGTTGGCGGCACTGCTTCGATAGGGTCTTTGCCGTTGCTCATGGCATTTTGAGGCGAAACAGATGCATGCAAACTGGCCGGTAGAGTCGGGGGCAGTCGAGAGCAGGCCAAAGATTCAACGTCGTCCGTACTGTCGGGCTTTCACGAGCAGAGGCGCAGCTTAGAGGAATAGTCCTGTTGTCTTTGCAAGTCACGTCGTCAAGCATCGCTTCGTCGAAAGCCTATCGAATTCGCGATCACGTCCTCTGCTAGGAGTTCGACGTCTCATCATGCGCACCTTGTGCCTCGTTGGCTGTGAGTGTGTGCGTCTTTTGGAACGAAGCTGATGTGGCTTGAGGCGGGCCAACTGCCTGAGCGGGGTCAGCTGGCTCTGTCGGAAACCACGGATGTATCTTGGGACGCCTGAGAAGCTGGTCTTCGGACCTGGTCAAGAACGGCGTAGGCCGTGCGACTTGAAAGGAAGGCACAGCTGCTCTGCTAGGTGGTCGAGCATACTGATTATTCGGTGTTCCGTGCGACGAGTGTCGGTGGAGAGGACCCTGTTGTGTACGCGCGAATCGCATCGAAGCGTCCGGCGGGATGCGAGTGCGATGGTGTGCGCGTGGTATCGAATCTGGCTCGACTCGAGGAGATTCTATTCGGCGCTCGACATAGCGTTGAGAGGCAGATGTATCAAGATCAGTCTCTCCTCAATTCCCATCGATGCTTCAGCGCGTGCTCGATTGCTTAACTGACCTCTCTTCAGCGATCTTGTCGTAAAGGTTTTGGGTGCTATGGCTCGAAATGGCAAAGATGGCGGCTTAAATGCGAAGATCTCGGAGCCATTCGATGACGATCGCGTGAGCGGCCTGGCGCGCAATGATTCACGTTGGACAATGTCGACGTTAGCTTTGAACAGGACAAGATGGATGATAGAGCTTCTGAGCGCAGAAGATTACCTTAAGGCTTGATTGTTGCCGACGGGATGAGGTCGACTGACCGAAACCTGTGCAGATGAAGCAAGTGAAGATGGACGCAGGCCTACATGATGTGGCTGATGCACGCCACAGGAGCTTGAGTATGGCTGTAGATACGGTGGTACCTCCGCTGGATCTTCTTTGCTCGATCGATGAAGGCTATGACCGGCCGCATCAGATCAATGGTCAAATTACTGATCCCCTCGCAGAATCACGATACACAATCTGGAGTCGGAGTGACACCTCGGCCCTTCTTGACTTACACAGCCTTACTAGAGGTACCGCTGACCTCAAACTTTGGGACCATTGATCTCAATGCTCGAATCTCTTCCCTCAAAGCAAGGTTCTCTTTGCGTGCCGCCTCGAGTTCTCTGTTATGCGACAGAGTCAACCACCGGTCAGAAGATACCTGTTTCTTGCGTGGCAGATCGAAAGGGGAGAAGTTGGCAGGCTTCAGGTCTCACCTCTGCAGCGTCCAGGCCCGAGCCGTGTCCTTTTTGACAAGGTTGAGTATGCTGTTCTGTTCCAAAAGCTTGCCTTTCAGGTAGCTATCGTGCATTGATCGTTCAAGATGCATGAATGAGGCGATAAGTCGACAGCTCCCTTATAACGCGCAACGTCTTTGCTGCAGGGCGCAACACTCGACGCACGAAAGTGACACTCACCTGATGTAGTCTGACATGTGCTTGAACTGGACGGTGATCCTGGATTAGTGATCGCTTGCTGACGGGATGGCGTGGTGGATCCTCCTAGCGAAGCTGATCTCACCTGAAACTGTGTCGAGTAGCTCGGAATGAGTGACGAGAAGCGATCAGATCAGGGCCGTCTGATATGACAGTGGGGTACAGGGCTACACTCACGCTGCTAGCATCCATGAGCTCGCCGAATGAAGTGTTAAAGGGCTGCAGATAGCGCTGCACTGAGCCCGGTAGCTGTCACATTGATCGAAGCAGATCTATACAGTTGAGTTCTTCCTTGCCTTGCAGCTACGAAATAAAGGCGGGATCACTGAATGGACAAGACTCACCTGGTCCGGCTGAAATTGCACCATATAGACAGTGTTGGAGCATCTTGAACAGTACGCCTGGATTTCGGCTGGGAAAGGCTTGTCATTGTGAGACTGTCCTCCGTTGACTTCCCTGTGACAGAGAATGTGGAAGCACTGGGCGAGAATAGAAGACGACATTCAACGACGACAACAGAGCCATCAGCAACAGCCGGATCAAAGGAAATACAGATCGACGTAGGGTCAGTTGTGCAGCGTCAATGCCACCCACCTCGCCAATCCAAAACGGGTCCCCTGCGACGGTCCGTGAACGACCTCCTGTGCTTGTATCGGTTGAAGAGGAGCTGACGAAGGGGCTGTAGCACACGTCGCAATGGACATGATCGAGGAAGCCGAGCATGCTTTCGGAGATCGTGAATGCCATCGTGTCTTTGCAGGCTAGGGCAGAGGATGCAGGTGGAAAGGAGATCGTTCACGATGGTGTCAGTGGAACAATGAAACGTCGCTTCAGTATTGAGAGCTAATCTCACAAATTGTAGGCTCAGTTCAGGAGGACATCGGAGGTACCGAAGCTTCGCAACGCAAGTTCCGTCGATCACGAAGCGATGAGCCTATCCGCTCTTTCGAGTCTTGTAGCATCTTTCCATTACGCTATGCACTACGCCGTGTCGGTGATCCGCACGATCTTGTCAGTGAGTTGAATGAGGTCACACAGAGCAGCAACAGCGTCTAGACAGAAACGGCGATGCCACATGGCAGGGTACGTTCTGTGATCTCATGCAATCCTGCTATTTGCCGCATCTATCTTCTTTCTTCAAGCTTTTCTTGCAGCCTGTTGCCCAATCATTTGCAAAAGGAGACGACTCCTGGATCGAGCCATCAACGCGCTTTAACTTCGTCGGGCGCAAGTGGCGGAGCGAAACTCACAACCGACGATAAACTTCCGCTAACGGATGAGCAGTCTGCAGATCGAGAGACGTGATGGCGACAAACGAGCTGGCCCGTCTCGTTTCACGAGGCGCTTGCTATTCACGAGGGAAAATCGAGGATGTATCGGGACAGTGTGAGAAAGGGAATCACTTGCGTCAAGGAGAAATTCAAGTGCTCGATTACTCACTGGTTCTCACGATTTCTGCATATTTTGAGAGCCTTTTTTGACAAGGTCAGGGTCCATTGCGCCTTCGCGATCCTTCCAATAAAATCCACATCTGACGGAAAGATGAATTTAGGATGTCATGTGCGTAGAGGGAGAAAGCCTCTTTTGAGCGCAGCCTCTCGTATCGGCACATCCGCTCTACACCAACTTTTCAGCAGTTCCGAGCCAACGGAGCCCGAAGGACTTGCTCCAGGTCATCCTGCAAAGCGCTGATACCGTGACAGCCTCAGCAACTGCGCAACGCCCCCATCAACCTTGAGTCAATCGGTGGCTGCGATTGGAGCAGTCCAAGGTGGTGCGGCCTCGCCGGCTTTCGGACTACACTGTCCTACCTTTTCTCGAGCTACCTTGACCTGAGTTGATACAGGCTCCCCTTCAGATCACCATCATCAAGATCAAGCAGCGCTGCCGGATCAGACTCGCTGTCGTTCAGGACACCTTTCTCCGTTGACACCATTTGACGCTCGCGGACCATCTCTCACCTCCGACAAGCCTCACTTGCGACAGTCTGTCAGGCTCGCAATTCTCACCGGGAATCCGAGCCAGACGAGACCGCCTTGGTCCACTCAAAGCTCTTCAAGCGCAACGACTTCTCTCCCAGGCGAACAATCAGGCGAAGCAAGATTGCTAATCCCTCCAGGCACACTTCAAAGCAGTGCCGTCGTCTTTCCTTCGACATCCGCATTGAAGTGTCGGACTCTGCAACACCGCGAGGTGATCACGTCCAAAAGGCTTGCGAGTGATCGGATGCGACTTCTTTCCCCCGCTTCTTGGCTCGCTTTTTACTTGGGCACAGGCGCAACGGATTTTCAAACTGATTTCCTTCCGAACACAGCCTTATTTTACGACCTTTTTCGACACGGGCTTCAGACGTGCTTTCTGCCATCAAGACCCCTCGTGCGTCTTTGGCCGTTCTTTTTTCTTCATACTGAGCGCTCCCCTGCTATCTTCGAGGCGCTGACAGAAGGAACGGACGCAACGGCGTGCGTTTGATCCGGAAGTCCTCCAGCCATCGAGCGCTTGGCATACAAAGATAGCTTACCGACGTTGAGTCGCAGGACGGACACGCTCAGTGCGGATCAGACCGGGCGAAGATTGGCAAGATTGCCAGCTCGCCTCTGTCTGTCATGTCCGGAACCCCTGCGCGGGCCCACTCGGCCGTGACGGCAAAAGCTCCACCTCATACACACGCGTCTGCAGATTTGCCGCAGCAGCAGCTGCACAAGCCACAGTCACGGCTTGCCAGATCTTCCCGGTCGCCTGTCGACTCGCATCCTCAAGCCGATCCGCGGCAGAGCTCAAAGACGGCGACGCTCACTGCAATCGCCACGCTGGCCCCATCTCCTCGGGCCTTGACTTCAGAGGTTTCGATTTGGTCGTACACAACTTCGTCCATGTCGCCCTTGGTTGCTGCCGAAACGGTCCCCGGAGACTCTTCAAACGGATCTCACCGGCTTCGCGACTCTTTGTCAGTCTCTCGCACTTCTGATCGAGATGCTGATCAAACCATCAAGCGAAGGGCAAGCCTTGCCGCTTCAAGAGCCATTGTCGATCTCGATAATCTATCTGGACGCGAGCCAGGGCCCCTCTACATCGCCAAGGCACCAAGTAAAGCCGCGAGTCGACCGCAGACGGCAACTCAGTCGCTTCGGTCTGCGTTGTCTCCGCAGTCTCAGCGGAAAGTGTCCGGAGCCGCACTGACAACGAGTGTGATGCGAGTTTCGCCCAGCGAAATCGAAATCGCATCGCAGTCGAGCCCCTCACCGCGCCGATCCGAGACACGCCCTTCACCGTCTCGCTCCGAGTCCGACCAGTCTGTTCCTTCTGTACGTGCTCCAAAATCACCGAACAAAGCGCGATCGAAGGCACAGCGGGCGTCAGAGCGCATCTTGCCCGAAGCAGGAGCGTCGCGGCTTGCTTCCGGATATCAGCCACAATTGCCACCGACCCCGAGAGCCTCGTCGTCACGCAAAGCGGAGGAATCGACAGAGTCATGCACGTCCGTAGCCAAATCAGCAGTCACATCTGCTTCACTTTTGGAAGGACGCTCGATCGAAGCTGCTTTGCAGAGCAAGTCAGACGGCGATGCGCAGCCTGCGATCCAAACCGGCGGCAACTCGACCACAGACAATCCGCAGCGAGACGCAGCTCTGCTGCTTCCCGAGGTACCTGCTTCATCCAATGTTTCATGCCGAGATCAAGTCGTCACGAGCATCGGAAAGCAAGCTTCTCCGACAGATGAGCTTGACGCTCTCCCTACGCCAGACATATGCGGAACCTATCTTGCGTCGTCCGAACCAGTGGATTACGGGTCTTTGATCAACAGAAACGGCCCCTTCGTGCCAGTCGAAGCTGTGAGCTGTCTCGAAATCTCCTCGGAAGAACTCGAAGAGCTTGTCCTCGGTCTGGTCGAAAGTCAGGGCGAGCCCTTGGTCATTACCGACCTGCACAAGGTTCCAGCATGGCCTTCGGGCCTGTTTGACCCTCAAAGGTACGAAGAACCTCTACCGGGCGCCACGGTGAATGGCGTCACTTGACTTACTACTCGATCACATGTTCATAGTGCTGACATACGTTTGCTTTTCTCGCGCGTTGCGCCATCCGCCCCAGCGAACCTTCGGAAAAACGTCACACGCTCAACGGAGCAAGTCCCCCTAGCCAACTGGAAACCCGCGAAGCTGTGAACAAGCTCATTCATCCGCGTCTAGCGTATCGGGGTCCGCATGACGTATCCAGTTCCCTTCATCCTTCGTTGCGCATCAATACACCGACGTCCTACTCGGGTGCAGGACGGACATGCATCCCATTCCATCGTGACTTGTGCTCGGCCCTCGGCCAGAGCCTGATGGTGTGGAGCGATCCAGATGCACACGCCCTTTGGATTGTCACGCACCGCGATGACTCCGATGCGGTGGATCGATACATCTCCTCGAAAGGCATCGATCTTCAATCGAGAGAATTCGCGCCGCATCCCAGCGAGCTTGCCGATGCCCCTTTCCCGATCTCTTGCTGGATGCAACGTGTCGGCGACCTTTTGTTGATTCCATCCCGAGCTTCGTCAATGGCTGTCAACATTGGTGGCCGCACCAAACGGGTCGGCTGGTCGCGTCTCACCGTGGACACGTTGATGAGCGCCCTTTTCAACGACCTTCCTCTCTACCAGCGCTACTGCCGACCAAATTCCCCCGCCATCAAGCCTACGATCGAAATGACGCTCATTTCGCTCACGCAGAAGGTCGAGGCTGATCTCGAGGCTAAGCGCAGCATCACAGTGGATTTGCTTCGCGATCTCCGGTCGCTGCACCAGATGTACGACGCTCTGCTTTCCGACGAGTACCTGTCTGAATGGCGCGATATCCCGGTCGAAGGAGGATCCGACAATTACGTTGAGTGCGATTTCTGCGGCGCCTATATCCTTCACGGATACTTCGAGTGTCCTGAGGGCGAGACTTTGTGTGCCTCGTGCTATTGTCAAGGTCGACTCTGCAGCTGTGCCGACGCTGTCGACGCATTGCAGCCACGTCAACACTGGCGTAGCTTCGGCGAACGTTTGGATATCCGCAATCGAGCTGCACAGGCCCTGTTGTCGGCGGAGCCATCGCTTGGATTGCCAGTGGAGGAGAGACCGTCCGTTGAAGAAGGCGACGCGGTCGAAGAGCCGCCTTTGCTACCAGTGGAGATTTTAAAAGAAGCAGATGTCGGCAAGAGGACCTGGCCGCTCAGCTTCACCGCCGCCATGAACCTCTGCAAGCGCCGACGAAAAGCCGACCGCCATCTTAAGATGCCCTGCAAGATCTGCAAGGCGATGCTGGATCTATCCCAGAGGTACTACTGCCAGCCGTGCGGTCATTCGTACTGCTATGGATGCCTTTTGCACAAGATGTACATCCATCCAGCACATGTACTTGCGCAGAACAATCCCAAGCAATTCCACGCCTACCATCAGAAGGGGGCCAGCACGATGGATTACAAGGAGTGGAAGCAAGACCCGCTCGAATTCTGCCTTGAAGCTCGTGCCCACTTTGCGCTCATCGAGGCGGCACGCACTCAAATGAAATGCGGCCCGATTAACAAAGCCTGTCGGATCGGCTTCCTGGATATTTCGGAC
Organism: Ustilago vetiveriae; assembly: GCA_928722275.1. NCBI lineage: Eukaryota > Fungi > Basidiomycota > Ustilaginomycetes > Ustilaginales > Ustilaginaceae > Ustilago > Ustilago vetiveriae. Next base: position 216,906 of record CAKMXE010000005.1, read on the forward strand.
CATTATCCCCACGGGCTCTCCGGTACTCTCGGCGCCAAAGGGCCGGCGAAGACGCAGGCCGACAAAGATCAAGCGGCTTCTCCTTGGGATCTCAAAGGAAGACACAAACGGCAAAAGAAGTCGAAGCAGCCCGCAAGCGCCGCCGCATCGCCCGGATCGCCGTCCAGAAAGAAGGTCAAGCTTGACCATCCGGTGAGCTTCGAGCCTAGGGATGAGGAGGACGATACTGTCAGACAGACGTCCGAAGAGCAAGAGTCTAAACAGGATTCAGCGACTGCAATCGCACCAATCTCCGCACGTTCGTCGTCAGAAGGCGCTTTGACCCGCGTCGGCGTCCGTAAAGCATCCGCGCAAAGCGCGATCGGGGAATTCGCCTCCTCAACTCCGTCGGTAGCGAACGGCATCCGTCAGTTCATGCTCCGTCGGAACAACAAGGTACAGCCCGTCGTACCCATCAGTGCGCTTTCAGCGGCTTCTCCAGCCTTGGCGTCGTCCATCGCGCCACCGGCCGATCTCAATGCGGCGGCCGCCATGGCCTCCGTAACGCAGGAATCGGCGGGTGAGCCGGTCCACCTGGGCACCGCCGATTCGGCGTCAAGCACAACGCCGGAGATTCCTAGCTCAGATGGCAATGCAATGGTTCTCGACCCTGCCGGCGTGGCTCAAGTCGCCACATCGAGCAACGCCACTGCTTCTACTCGTGTTCCAAATGGAACGCATGCCGCTCCGCCTGCCACGAACTCGGTGTCGGCTGCATCAGCTCCAACGTCTGCAGTTACTCCGACGATATCCTTGTCGGCCCCCTCGCCTCTCACTGCGAGCCCCCCTTCAGTCACGGCATCTGCTACAAGCAAGCAGGGCACTCTCGCTATGGCAACGAGCACTGTGGCTGCTGGGAGTTCCTCGAGCCCCCAAGCGTCAGCAATCTCATCGCCAGGATCCGCTCCGACCGCGCTCGGCTCACTGGACGCCATGACTCTTCGCGTAGTGACGGAGGTCCTACACCTCTTCAAGCAGTCCAGTCAAAAAGCGATTGAGAATCAGACTGCAGAAGTGCTCAAAGCGCAGGCAAGACAGACGGAAGAACATAAGCTTTTGCAGGCCAAACAGGCTGCCGACCACCGCGAAGCTACGGCGAGTCTCGAGGCGAAGCTGCTGCAGAGAATCGATCGGCTAAATCAGGATGTCCAGGATCTGACGCACAAGCACATGCTGGAGGTGAGAGATCTGAAGCAGATGCACGGAGCGGCGATGATTGATATTCGGGATAGAATGCAAGAGGTCGTTCGGCAGCAGAGAGAATTGGTGGAGCGCGTCAACCGGATCGACGAGAAGTTTTCCGGACTCATGGACGACATTGACCGACAGGCGCAAGCTCACCTGCAGGCCGAGCTGTCGTCGCAGACCTCGCAGCCGTCGGGCAGTGGGCAGTCGATGCTTAGCGCCCACTTCACCCCAACCAGCAATGCTCGTTAATGGCGCCGTTTCGACCCTGCTCTGTATTTAGCATGCTCATGTCCCACAGACGGACCCATCAGAGTGTTGCAGGGACGAACCAAAGACTGTTCCAAGGCTTTATTATAATCTGCTGAAAGGGCAATTTTACCGAACTTTTTATTGCGATTGCGAAACACTGCTTACGAGCTGATTCTGAAGGTGACCTTCTCAGCAGATGCCTTGCCCTCCTGCACGTATTTGAGACCCTCCGGGATGCCCTCGAGACCGCCTGGCATCTCCTTGGTCCTGTTGCCACGGAGCAGACCTTGCTTGAACAAGTTGTAGAAGTGGCCCTGCTTGCCGTTCAGCCACTCCCTCATGAGGTTTTTGTCAGCTGTGACACGATCTTCGTCGTAGACAGCTCTGCCATAATTGAAGGGGCGACCGAGAGCGGTATAGGCGAGGGTGTGAATGATGTTGACTTCGCCCTTTCGCATGTCGATCGCCTCTTTGTCTGGCTTGAGGAGCACGACGACGTCGCCGCCTTTTGCGCCCAGCGACTTGACGCAGAGCTGCTGCGTACCGTTCTCCGAGATGCAGTCGAGCGCCTTGTTGAGGTTGGGATACTTGGCAGCGATCTTTTGCGGAGTGGTCTCGTCGCGGTAGTCGTACAGGTCATCGGCACCGAGCTCCTTGAGCAGACCATGATTTTTTGGGCTTGCTGTCGTAATGACCCTGTATCCGGAAATATGAGCGATCTGGATAGCCCACTGACCCACGGTCGTGCTTCCGGACCAGATCAAGATCTCTGGCGATTCGTCCGTAACCTTGATGGCACCTTTGGAGAAATCGGGGACGGGAATGGCGAGTCGATGGAAAAGCGCCTGTACAGCGGTCTCTCCACCGATGCCCAAGGCAGCAGCCGTCAGATCATCGACGTTGTCCGGAATGGTAGCGACGATCTCGCTGTTGGTCTTGAGGTACTCGGCAAAGCTTCCGCGACCCGGTTCAAGTCCGCCGTGAACGAAGCCGGCAACACGGTCACCTTTGCTGAGAGAAGCGTTCTTGACTTCGGGGCCGAGCTCTTCGACAATGCCGACAAAGTCGCAACCGACTCGGTTGCCCGGACCAGAGATGAGGGCGACGTGCTTCCAGTCAGTTGGGTTGATGGTCACGGCGAGAGTTCGGACGAGGATCTCGTCCTTGTCGAGCGTCGGAAGAGGAACCTCCTGCAGCTCGGTCTTTTTGCCCTCTACGGTGACGAGAGCTTTCATTTTGGTTGGTAGAGACATGTTTGCTGTAGCCTTTGCGAGATGTGGCGACAAGGATAGCAAATGACAAGGAAGTTTGCAGGCGACATTCGACGGGAAGGATCGCTCGCCTCCTCGAGCTTATAAACGGGGCAACGGATCGGCCTCGCCGGCAACGGTGCGGATTCGCTCGTCCACTAAAAGCCGAAGTGGAGGAAGCAGCATGGCTGATGTCGCGGACCTGCGCTGTGTCGCCTGAATTTCTTCGTTCGTGTCCGTGCGAGCAATCTGTATTCTTCACGTTTGCGGGTATAAAAGGATTTTTGTGATTGCCGCGAAGGCTTGTAAGCGAAGGGATGGATAGCCTTTAGAGCTTCGACACGATGAATCACCAGATACAGCAAGACCCTGGAGCGTACCGTGGAGACTGCGAAAAGGCACATTCGACACCCTCCTTGAGCCTAGACCGGATATCCATGCCAATCCCGTCTTGGCTGAGAACACTGCGATCACAAGTGCCGTCCATGAAAGAAGGTGCGAACGATGCGTCGGACAAAAGGAGAATCGAGCATGGCAAAGCGTCGACCGAGGCTTGCTAGCTGACTGAGCATTGACTGGAGAGGTCGGCGAAGGGTGTCTTCAAGTTAGCTGATTCTCGCGGTCTGCAGGAAAAGGCGCGTGGTTTCGTCGCACGACTTTCGCGCCTCAGGGTGTGATATTGTACAATTCGAATAAAGCTGTTTCTATCCCTGTCGAACAACGCCTTGCTGCCCTACATGGCCGGAGCAGGACGCAGGCTCCTACAGAACCCGTGGCGAAGAGATCTGAGCTCAGATCCTCTCGGCGGTTGGCGACCAGGGCGAATGGCATGCAAGGTGCAAGCTCGAAATGAGCCAAGAACCCAAAAGCTGCGGGATCGGGAGCTGTTTCCGACACACACACACCACAACAAAGTCAACGGAAAGGCCGTCGTCGCGTTCTGCTGCCACCGATTTTTCTCAGGTATTTCTTTTGTCTGATTCGGCTCGCTTTGGATGGCAGCAGCAGGCTGCACCGTCTGCTCTCTCCCTACCTTCTTTTTTTTTTCCCCTTCCCTTTAATCCTATTTTCCAACAAATATTCTTTCTCACACTGAACGAACGGACCCTTGCCGACTGGTTGTCTAGAAGCTCTTCATTGCTCGCTTTTGACGTCCGCGCTCCCTTTGGCCGTTGCTTCCTTAGGCATCACCAACGGCCTTCAGCCATCCCACCGCCTCCTGCAGCCGCCGTCCATATCGTTGTCAAAGCCATCAAGATCATCTTGCCCGCCATCACCCACAGCCCGACCTCGATCATGTCTTGTAGACTCTTATGAAAGAGCAACAAAACTGGGGGGCTTTTCGATCAGTTTCATCTGCCTCTCGAGCTTGTACTGCACAGCAACGCTTGTCAACCCACACCGGCGTCAACGACCCGCTCGGGCGCCGCATACTCGCCTGAAAGCTGCATACACAGTGACGCCGCCAAACAGGCGTCACGGCCGATATGGCCCACGATGGGTTGGCAGCGTGGCGCGACCCACGCAAGCCCACCGCTCGGAGAGCGAGAAGGTCGCCATCCGGAGCCGCTTCCTCTCTTCCCCTCGTGCGCCAACTGCGATCGTGGGGCGAGTCTCTCTTCCAGCACCACGGACGATGGATCTCGAAACACCAAATCCGTACATTGCTGCTCTGCTCGCTCGTCATCACTTCGCTCTTCTACCCTGCCGTTGGCATCTACTTCTGGGCCTCCAAGGGCGGGCCCGGTGTCTCGAGAGGCGATGCCAAAAGCGTATGGAGATCACTTAGCACCCCCTTCATGGACTCATTCGCAAGTAGCGGGCGGAAGCATGTCAACAGCCTGAGCGATCTTCGCATGGTTTGGGACGACGCACGCGACCTCCAAGCTGTCGACATCAGCGATGCCAAGGTGCTCCTTGACCATCGAGCCCGACAATCCTCATCAAGCACTGATTCTGCAGCGCATTCCTTCTCACGGCCTCGCTGCCGATCGGTCCGAGTCGAACATGTCTTCATCACCACCGACGACGTCATGGCGGGCAGAGGCCCTCGATTTGGTGTGCTCGAAAAACGCATCCTCACTTCGGCACTTCAGCTTCAACGGTCGATCCAATCCGAGCTCGGCACAGCCGAAGATGATCATGACCGCAAGTCCGCGCTGGTCTGTGTGCAGCCACGCACATCCTTTCCTGGTCGTCCAGCAGGACTTGACGACAGAGGTGCCTGCCTTACGCTCTCGCCACTCGAATACTGGAATTTGAATTCGCAAGTTATCCTGGAAGACGACACACCTGCTCAATCCGTTGCCTACTCCCCACTCAATTCAACCAGAGCGGGCGCACCGCTGTCTCCTTCGACCACATTGGCTGGTCGATGGCATCTCTTCAAACGACTGCCTCGAGCCGAGTTCCTTGCCTTTACCTTTTTCCTCCGCAACGACGACCCAAACGCATGTTCGGATGCGAGGACTTCTGCAGCCTTCGCAAATGCCGCCGCCTCGATCGATGCACAAGCAAGCTGGCATGATCTTCTCACAAGGGTCACTGGCGGTCAGGTGCGCCTCATCGCATCGCCGGAGAACATCTCGCACAGCCTCGTCCTTCAATTCACTCCGCACGCTGCCGCATCCAAGCGCAAGCCCACTCACATCTTTCTCTTGACCGCTTACGCATTCGTCATCATCTACATCTCGCGCGGCCTCGTCAACCTACGCAAGGTCCATTCACGGTTTGGTCTTGCCTTCACCGGCACCACCCAGCTGATCATTAGCATGATCATGAGTGTCAGCATCTGTGCCCTTCTCGGCATTCGCCTCACCCTCGTTCCTTGGGAGCTGCTTCCTTTTGTCATTGTCGTCGTCGGTTCAGAGAACATGTACAGTCTCACCAAGGCCATCGTCGATACGCCGCTCTCTTTGACCGTATCCTCGCGCATCGCACACGGATTGGGTAAGGTGGGTGTACCCATCACCCTGACCACGCTCGCAGACATTCTACTGCTGCTCGTCATCGCCCTTTTCATTGGAGTGAGAGCGGTGCGCGAGTTTTGTGTCTTTGCCATCTTCTCCCTCATCATGGACTGGTTCCTGCAAATGACCTTCTTTGTCACCGTCCTCAGCATCGACATGCAGCGTCTCGAACTTGCCGACCTTTTGACCCAAGGGACACGGCTCAGCAGGAAGCAAGGGGATGACGCACGTTCAAATGACAGCCATGCCAATAGGAGCAGCAGCGGCAGCGACGACGTCGATGCCCATGCTCATTCAGAAGCGAGGAGACGAAACGATGTCGCGAGGCCGCCTGCCAAATCCGGCAATATCGTCTTTGCAGCCATCTCCAAAGTATGGAGAGCAAGGACTGCAAGGACTGCCAGTCTCACACTCATCCTCGTCTACATGGGTGGCCTCTATCTCTACTACGGAACGGGGTTCCCGAGCCATCAGCAATCGAGCTACATTCTCCCTGACGACTGGGACACAATTCGTCCGGCATCGGCCTCGGGAAGCGATTTTGATCCATTCGGACACCTTGACGACAATTCCCATCCTTCGCTTCCGTGGTGGACCTCATCGCCCAGCGCTGATTTCTGGACGTCACTCAACCCGACGGGCGCCGAAGAACTGCGAATCGACGTCAGACCATGGACAATCCTATCGCTTCGGTCGTCCACCGAGGCAAAGAACCCTCCTTCGGTCGCTACTTTTGCAGGATGGGCTCTGTTTCGTCCCCGAATCCGCGCCGTCGTATGGTTCGCCAAACTGGTCGTGCTACCTATTTCGGGCACAACAGCACTGCTCTGGATGCTGTTGCTCTACCTTCTCAAAGATACCGAGCTGCTCGATGCTCAGCGGGACAAATCAGAGGCGGACCCTTCCGAATTACTCGACGGCTCGGCAACTCCTCCGCCTCCCTCGTCTCTGAATTCAAAGATCGACGCGGTCGTCAATGCTCATAATTGCGACATCGAACATATCGACCAAGATGGTGGGCTCGCAGCCTCTTACGACAACGGAGGCGGCATCTACATCTGGAAGGTCGTCGGCGATACGTCTCGCAGAAATTTGCGACGCACGACCAGCATCAGCAGAGCGCGATCTGGTCTTGCCCTCGATCAAAGCCCCGTTGCAGCTCTGGCTATTTCAGCCGAGGCAGGCTGGCTTGCTGTCGGACACGCGTCAGGAAGAGTCTTGTTTCTGTCCACGGAGAATCTAGAGCCAATATGGGATTCCATCGTCCTTGATTCGGCTTCGCCGATCACGAGTCTAACGCTGCAACCTCAAGACTCCATGCACAGCCTCGATGCTGCTGTAGCGCTCTCGGCGCACCGGGACGGCACCATGCGTACCTGGAATGTCGCGCGTAAAGAGGTCAAGCTTGTCGATTCTCGAACCCAGCTAGACTCTCGCTTGCGATGGCGATCTTTGCCAGTTGCTGTTGCTAGAAGCAGCAGTCTTGGCGACAGCGCAAATACAAGCGTCGGTCGTGGTTTGATCTCCAATTCGGCGCTGGCTCGAACGCCATTGATCGGCTTCGCCACCCAGGATGGCCAATTTCACATCAGAGCAGTCGAGTCTGGGGACGCCACAACAAAGACCGTCTTTACACTCAGCATGGAAGACCGCGGCCAAGTCTGCTCCGCGCTGCTCTGCCAGCTGACAAGTCGGTCTGCCTCGGCGGACGAGGCGCCGCTCCTGAGAAGCGCCTTGCTTCTCGGCTTTGCCAACGGTCGCGTCCAACTGATCGACTTTGAGTCAGCTGAAATCATCAGCACTGTCGAGCTAGACGATGGCCCAGTGACGGGCTTGTTCAGCCTGGACGCTGGCGATCCCAGCACATCTGCGTTCGTCGCACAGACGACAGGTCGAGCTTCACTGCTCGTCGTCTCGAGCAGTGGACCTGCCGCAGCCGCATTGTTGGAGAAGAGCGGGTCGATCCACAGCACCTTGAATGCTTTCTCCTCGGGCTCACCGCTTCGCATCCGCACTCCAAACGGCTCTACCACGAACGCTGCCAACTTCTGGGCGGACCTTTCGACGCCGCCAAGTCCTGCTGCGGAGCTCACCAATCCGTTATCGTATCCCATGTCTTCGCACGGGTCTGCCTCCAGGCTTCGTCGTGCAAGCGCGCACATGCGTGACCGCAGCGGCACGGGCGCATCAGCTGACGGAACCTCAGCGCCTGTCATGGCGGCCTCGTCGAGCCTTTCGGTCTTTTCTAGCGTTCCACCACCGAGTGGCGCCACGCAGAGGGCTGACGACCGTCAGCTGAGGCTTCTCGGATGGATCCGATGTCAAAGGGGCGGAGCATTTGCCGGTGGGGCCGGCAGCTTGCTCGTTGGCATCGGCCGAGCACAGCGGGTCTCGCCTTCGAGTCGATGGGAGTGGTGGGCGCTCGATCTGCGGGAAGAGCTAGTCCTTGGGCGCGGTGGAGAGCTGCTCGTACCACGTCAGCCACTGCTGCTCGGCTCGGACGAAGCTGCCAGTGGCACGCCACCGAATAGATCGCCTACACAAGACTTGCGAGTAGGCAGACAGTCGCTCGACATTCCGCTTGACGATGCACTGTCCTTCACGCGCCTACATCCGATTCAAGGTATACGACCATCTCAGCGCCACGAGACTGCGCTCGTGTTTGGCTTTGGAGGCTCGATCGGCATGCTTCGCGTCAAGTCGAAGACGACGTAAATCATCTCTGCTCGCCTCAGTCTTGGCGGATACAACACTGTATTTGAGCCACATTGTCTCATTCATGGCAAGAGGCGTACTGTCTTTTAGCATGATGCACTGTATTTTACGCATGACATTCCTCTCTCTGTCAAACTTTCCGACTGGGGATCTCACACAATTTTTGGATGACTGGACTTCTCTTTCGTTCGATTGTCTCTCCTGGCGTTTGCAGCAGTAATTGCCGTGTTTGAGCGAAGGACATGCTGAGAACAAGTCGGATAAGATCATCTCTGCACGACGGCGATCTGATCCACGCGGCAATCTCTAGGACGTCAATGTCGGTGACCTCTTCGCCTCGCAGACGTCAAGGTCCGACTGTCGTGAAGATCATCTTCTGCAAAGGTCCGTCTCTCTTTGCGCAATGAGCTGGACAGTACGCCACCGTCTGATACCTAGGCCTGCTGAGAAGTGCGGGATCCATGGACGAACCTGGGGAGGCCCAAAGACCCCGCGGAGGGGGATGGGTCGTGGACAGGGAGGCCGGACCGGACAGGGCATGATTCTTTGATGTTGTTAGACCTAGCTTCTCAAGAGATAAGAAAATCAATTTGTGATTCGGCCAAGGAAGCGATTTTCGGGCTGTCAGAAAGCGAATTGTTTTCTCTTTGACTGCTTGAGTCGCGCATCATCGATCGATCATAGTAGCATCATCATGCATGTTCGTCCACAAGCTGGGATCTCCGGACCGGTGAATCCTCTCCGTTGGCACACACGAGAAACAGAGTCAGTATTAGGCAACACTCACAGACTCTGGAGATCCATTTGAGACGCTCGGCCTGATGCATTGAGATCACAGGCGGAGAACTTCACACTGAAAGCAGGCGCGAGCAAGGACAGGTTGCATGGAGAGGCATGACGGCTCTGCATCCCATTTGGGTCGCGCGGCTTGCGTCCGGATATCTCTCGAGTGAGTTGGAGGAGAGGCCTTTGCAGGCTGCAGCTTGAGGCCATCTCACCTGTCCTCTTTCGGCTCAAATTTGTAGTGGCTACACAGAAGGTTGGACGGGCTCACTTGCGAGTCTTGTTTCACAACAGCAGCAGCAGAAGCAGCGGCAAGAACAAGGTTTCGACGAGTCCACAGTGAGAGCATCGCCGACGTCTCGTCTCGAGCTGATACGAGATTGACGGGAAACTCGATCTCCTTTCTTATCCGCACAGCTTCCTGGCTGGCTCGGGAAGTCCAGATCCTCAACGGATGGCTAGCGACGAGGTTCAACAGAAGAGCGTAGAATTTTGCGATCGGCGCCGGATAAGATTACAGTGTATTATCGTATTTAGATTTGTTTTTTTGTAAATCAAAAATCGATCTCAGCGGACGGTGGATAGAGAGGGAAAAGAAAGGAAATCAACGCACTTGGTGTCATGTCCGTGCACTTTCTCCTTTTCGGGTGTAAGGACGGGCCCAGTTACACTAGACAGACGCACAAGTATCGAGCGCTGCAAAATAATGGACTTTTTCGGACCGCTTTCTTCTCAGCAGTCGACTCTGAGTTCGCCTTGGGCCAACACACTGAATTGACCCAACACTGCGCTGACTGGACAAGCAGAGGGATACGCACACAGGCACAGACAGGCACGCACGCACACACACACTCTCTCTCCCTCCTTGTCTGACGCAGATCTGCACCCTCGTCACACAATCAATCATCTTTTCGTCTTCATCACCGTCCAAAGCTTGCTTTCTCCCCCAAACCATCCTCTCCCTTCATCGTCACGTCCTTTGCCGTTTGCTCTTCAGCAGTTGCAAGGATTCTCTCAACAGCTCGGACCCGCATTTCTTCGCTTGCCGCCCAGCTTACCACTCGCACCATGTCGTCTCAAGCTGTGTAAGTATTCAGGCTCTCTCGGATTGGTTCTGCTTAGCATGGCGATGGCGGGATCGAAGTCCTGCTCGCCATGGTATCGCATGTATCAAAAAAGAACGAAATGCTGACTCCACGTTTTACACTCTCGCTCTTCTCTTGACTGTTGCAGTGCCGATATCGGCCTCATCGGCCTTGCCGTCATGGGTCAGAACTTGATCCTCAACATGAACGGTATGTAATCTGCCACTTGTCGCTGAACTCGAGCGTTGCTCGTTTTGGCGTCACATTATGCAACCATGATTTCGGTGGCACTGACCCGGACCAACGTCGTTCTTTTCTCTCAACCTCTGATCGCTCCAACCTACAGACAAGGGCTTCACTGTCTGCGCCTACAACCGTACCACCAGCAAGGTGGACGACTTCCTCGCCAACGAGGCCAAAGGTAAGCGTGAAAAGCTTGCAGCGTCTCGATGCAGCTCCATTGCCGCATCTCAGCAAGCAACGCAAGCGCAAAACCCGCTCTGCAAGTGCTGAAGGACGAGAAGACGAAATTCTGACACTCCTGCTCTTCTCCCCTCTTTTGCGCACTCGTGTTACCCCTTCACGTCGATGCTCGCCTGTTCCGGCATGTGCTGCGGATCCGCTTCTCAAACCGTTCTACTTTTCAGGCACCAACGTTGTCGGCGCCAAGTCGATCGAGGAGTTTGTCGCCAAGCTCAAGCGCCCCCGTAAGATGATCCTCCTCGTCAAGGCCGGTCCCGCCGTCGATGCCTTCATCGAGCAGCTCCTCCCCCACCTCGAGCAGGGCGACATTGTCATTGACGGTGGTAACTCGCACTACCCCGACTCGATCCGCCGCTGCAAGGAGCTCGAGGCCAAGGGAATCCTCTTTGTCGGTTCTGGTGTCTCTGGTGGTGAGGAGGGTGCCCGTCACGGCCCTTCGCTCATGCCCGGCGGCTCCGATGCCGCGTGGCCCCACATCAAGGAGATTTTCCAAAAGACCGCTGCCCAGTCGGATGGCGAGCCTTGCTGTGACTGGGTCGGCGGTACCGGTGCCGGCCACTACGTCAAGATGGTCCACAACGGCATCGAGTACGGTGACATGCAGCTCATCTGCGAAGGTTATGACATCCTCAAGCACGGTCTCGGCCTCAAGGAAGCCGAGATCGGTGACATCTTCACCAAGTGGAACAACGGCGTCCTCGACTCGTTCCTGATCGAGATCACCCGCGACATTCTCAAGTACAACGACGAGGACGGCACCCCCTTGGTTACCAAGATCATGGACTCGGCCGGACAGAAGGGTACCGGCAAGTGGACCGCCATCAACGCCCTCGACCTCGGTCAGCCCGTCACGCTCATCGGCGAGGCCGTCTTTGCCCGATGCCTCTCGTCGCTCAAGGGCGAGCGTACGCGTGCCTCCAAGATCCTCGGTGGTCCCCAGATCAAGCCCTTCGAGGGCAACAAGGAGCAGTTCATCGCCGACCTTGAGCAGGCTTTGTACGCCTCCAAGATTGTCTCGTACGCCCAGGGTTTCATGCTCATGCGCGAGGCCGCCAAGGAGTACGACTGGAAGCTCAACAACCCCTCGATCGCCCTCATGTGGCGTGGTGGATGCATCATCCGCTCCGTCTTCCTCAAGGACATCACCGCCGCCTTCCGCAAGAACCCCGAGCTGGAGAACTTGCTCTTTGACGACTTCTTCAACAAGGCCATCCACGATGCCCAGGAGGGTTGGCGTCGCGTCGTCGCCCAGGCCGCCCTCTGGGGTATCCCCACCCCCGCCTTCTCGACCGCGCTCGCCTTCTTTGACGGCTACCGTCGCGAGCAGCTCCCCGCCAACCTCCTCCAGGCTCAGCGTGACTACTTTGGTGCCCACACCTTCCGTGTGCTGCCTCAGTACGCCAACGACAAGCTTCCCGAGGGCAAGGACATCCACATCAACTGGACCGGCCGTGGTGGTAACGTCTCGGCTTCCACCTACTCGGCATAAGCCGTCGCACCATCGAGGCCGGTCTAGAATGCTGCAGCAGCACGATCCTCAGCTGCTCGCTTTCTAGATCACCAGCGCGAGGTTGCTTCCGAATGTATTGCTATCTTTACAAAAATCTTCTTTTCTTGATTCGGTGCCTCTGTTTCCCCTGAATACGATTTCATAATGACTCTTCCCGCTTGTCGTTCGCTGTGTTTTTCAGACTCAGAAAACGGTCAGGCTGAGCTTTCGTTTGAAGGCATATGTCAGCCTCATCGCTCGGCAGCCGAGACAGTAAGATGACACAGTCCATCGGCTCATCAAGGCTTGGAGATGACAAGGACCAGAACATGTGTGCTAGAAAGAACAAGAGCACAAAAAATGAATACCCGTTTTTTTTTTTGAATGCTGCTTACAGGGATCGAACCTGTGACCAATACCGTAATTTTACAAAGTCAAGAAAGTTGATTGTAAAGGTACTACTCTAACCACTGAGCTAAAGCAGCTAACAGTGTCAAACTGCGACATTGAATGCGTACATAATATGTTTGGTCATTCTGCCTTTTTCATTGTCAAAGGATGACCCGCCATCGTTATATCGACTTACGAGTGTCGCTTCTGAGCTGTGCCTGGTCGATCAAAGTCCTGGGTCTTTGACGAGCTGATGCAATCTCATGCCGCAAATGAGCCAGTAGAAGCAGCATGCGTGATGACCGACGCTTTGATGGCAACAACATCGTTGGCAGGCGCCTCTCTGAAGATCTGGAGTCGCACGACAGTCAAATTCGCCTCTGCTCAAGGTGTAAGCAGGAAGGAGGCAAGAGACACAGCCGCGCACGGTCCCGTCGTCGGGCTGTGTTTAATTGAATTTTCTGTGCGCTTTTGGGTTGCTGGTACGGCGCCAAGGATTCCACCAAGCTGTCAGAACGCTCTAATCTCGTGCTTCGTGCTTGTGCGCTCAGCAAAGTCATGCTGCGTGAAAAGGATGAGTTGGCTGAAATCATCGATTGATTCAGCCGAGAGCAACTTCGCTGCCCAACGTCCTTTGCAGGCAACGAGGGATCATCGACGGCGCCACACGTGTGCGTGTCTCGAAGATCGCAGAGCTAGGTCTGGACCACAGTCTCTTGCGAAGGCTGTACAGTTGATTGTACATCCGACACTTTCGACGTTCTTTGTACTCTAACGTCAGCTCAACACGCTTTTTGGATGACCGACGACGCTTTGAAAGAACGTCTTCGCTTGCTCAGACAAGGCCGTCTTCCATCCGAGAACTCAAATACTCCCATCTCATCCTCTTCCACCACAATCCAACCCCGCTCCACACCAAAACTCGCCAAGCCGCCTCAATCTCCAAACTCCAACACAGCTTTGGAGGCCGAGAGTGATCAGCATCTATTCGAAAGGCTTCGCGATCTGCAATCTGGCAGCCCGGCTCCTTCTTCGCAACTTTCATCCAAGGCGACTGTGCGCAAGAGCGTCCCTAAGTCATCGCAGCGAAAGTCAGGTGACGAGCAAGACGAGATCGACGCCCTCATTCAGGCGACAAGAGACCAGCTCGAAATCGAACAATCTGGTCGCGATTACGCGATCGACTCCTACGAAGCTGAATCCGACCGTCTGACAGACTCCGGCGTAGAGCAAGACATCGACGCCATCGCAAAAGACGCCGCAGAGATCGTCAACGCCGTTCGTGACGAGCTTGCTATCGAGGCACAGTATCTTCCAAGCCCAACGCAACATCAATCGACCTCATCGGATCCCAGAACCCCTACCGAAACTACTCAGATCATGCAGCCAACCATGATACGCTCCAATGCCGAGATCGAGAGCGCTCTGGCGGACGCCACACGGGACAGTGATCTCTTCACCAACAGCAATGCCACCGTCGAATCGCCTATTCGAACCACGGCCTCGTCCAAAGCTTCTCGTCGCAACTGGCTCGGCGGACGCTTCTTCTTCGTCGCCATGCTGAGTCTGTTCGTCATTGCCGTCTCCTCCCTTCCCAGCGCCCACGCCTTCGGTGCGGGTAACATCCCTTCATTTGCTTACATGGAGGGCAAGGCTTTCCGGCATGGAGATATCGAAGATATTCTCGAGGACCTCTTCAAGAAGGCAGGCGGTTCCCTCTTTGGTTCCAGCAAGTTTGGAGGACTCGACATCAAGCGCACTTACTTTGGCAATTGGCTGCGTGACTACAGTCAGGCCATGGACGTTGCTGCACTGCAAAAGATGTCCAAGCAGGCCATCCTCAACCTCGTCATGGTCCTCGGCTTCCTCGCCCACGGCTATGCCACCGCTGAGTTCCAGGTTACCGACGAAAGACTCGGTGTTTACTTGCCCGAAGAGCATCTCGACAATCCAAAGGGCTACGCCGATGGCAAGGACGCTCGTCAGTACGATCCGCGTCTTCGCGAGCCGATCAATCCCCAGGAGCTCGAGATTGACCCTCGGTCTGGAATGAAAAACTACTTGGCCAACGAAAACGGCGGCTGGCGAACGGGCTCGGGCTTGATCCGTCGCACGCTGATCCAGGTCATCGACATGGGTCGCCGAGCACGTCAGTCCGGACAGGAGGCAGACCTATATGAGGCATACCGTCTTCTTGGCCAGGCCCTTCACACGCTCGAAGACTTCCCTGCCCACAGCAACTGGACTGAGCTCGCTCTTCACCGCCTTGGCAATCGTAACGTCTTCTTGCATGTTGGCGACAACGTCAAGGTACGAGCTCCTGATGGTACACAGATTGCTCCCATCGTCACCGGCACCTTTGGAAGCGCCGACTTTATTCACTCGCTCCTCGGCGAAGCCCAGGATCATTTGTCGGAGGCATCCATCTCGGATCTCAACAAGGCTATGGACGACGCCAAGCGACAGTCGGGCGGCAGCAATCGCAGCCCGATCCAGGACATCCTTGGAATGCTCACCAAGATTCCCGGCGGCGGTGGCAACAATGTCTCGCGCGACCTCGAAGACGTTTCTCGTGGTCCAGTCTCCGACCCGGCCAATATGTCGCCGCAAGAGATGTACGCCAACCTGTGGAAAATCCTCGAACTACGCGACCGCATCATGAAGGGAATCGAAGGGACTATTGAGAAGATTCCTGGTCTCAGTACCCTTGTCGAGAAGCTGACCAACGAGCTCAACATCTTTGTATTCACCCTCATCGAACCCTACGCAAAGCCCATCATGCAGCAGGGTATGAGCGCTCTCAAGCTTGGATCAGGCGCCGTGATCAACAAGCAAGAACAGTTCGAGGTTTTCGACGACCCCAACGCTTCCGACCCCACTCACTCGATGTTGAGCAAAGATCATTTCGGTTTGATCCTGAACGAAGTAGCCGGCAATGTTGCCAAGATCATTGTCCGCAACACGGTGACCAAAGTCGTCAAGGCGTGGGATGATCGCAACATGGACCCTGCCCGGGTCGCCGACGAATGCCTGGCACCTATGTTCCACCCTTACTGGTTCAATCAGCAGGGTGCGGCGCCGGTACAAAAGGAGATGATGGACTACGTCGCCAACTGGGCCAGGAACCACTCCACGGAAATTGGACGCCTGAGCAAGCAGAGTGTACGAAACCACACCAACACTCGCTCCGGAAAGGCTGAGCCCCACACACACGGTGATGACCAGCCGAGCATCAGCTCCTTCATGGGCGGCGGCAACAGTCAGGCCGCGCACAGTTTCCAAAGCAACCATCACTACGGCGGTGGTGGTGGCGGAGGCGGCTACGGCGGCAATCACAGCGGTGGAGGAGGTGGCGGAGGCGGTAGCATCGGATCGCAGATGGCCGGTTATGCCTCCAATTATATGTCGAATCAAGTCCACGGCTTCGTGGGCAGTCATGTTCCTGGTGGAAACCAATTCTTCCGAGAGCTGCCTGACGGCGGGGCTGGAGGCGGAGGTGGACGGGAAGCTGCGTACGGCGGTGAGCGTGGTCGTGATGGAAATGAGTCGTCGTACGATCACAGCCGACCATCGTTCCCGCAAGCCGAGCCCACGGGACACGATGGCGGATATGGCGGCCACAGCGGAGGATATGCTCCTCCTGGCGGCCCTCCTCCTGGACAAGGTGGGTACGGTGGCGGATACGACCAGTCGGAATACGGCCAGCAGGGCGGAGGCTATGGCGGCCGGCCTCAGGGATACGGTCAGCCGCCGCAGCAATATCCTCCCTCCGGAGGCTACGGTCAAGCAGGGGGCTACAACCAAGGAGGCTACAATCAGGGCGGTGGCTACGGTGGTGGTTATGGCGGAGGATACTGATCTCAAATTACATTTCAGAAGACATGACGTTATATCGCTCTCTCCTTCCGTTCGAAACAAGGTCCGCTCATCAACTTTGTGAAATCACATCAATCTCGACCAAGGTCTCTGCCCTGCGCTGCTGAGTTGCCATGCAGACAGTTTGGAATCAGAGCCGATTGTGATGACAGGAAACAATGCCGCCAAGCGCTGTGCTCCTGTGTCCACGGGCCGGGGCAGCTGCGCTCGAGATTGAGTCGCATCTCACAACCTTTGCGCGCCTCACACGCACTGCCGGTTCACGTCCTGGTCCTGTCTGAGCGAGTGTGACAATCTGAAATCGAAACAAGCCACGTTGGAACTTGCCGCCTCGAACCTAAGCCGTAGGCAATACATGATCTTCGTCCGCAGCGGTATACAGGTACCCTTCGCTGCTCAATTCTTCGACGGCACTCTTGACATCGCTGATATCCACCCCTTTGAGCATCCTCGTGATGAAACTGACATGGACACCATCCGGAAACTTGCCCGCTTCCTGCGTGATAATGCCCATGATCTGTCGAGGAAGTGGATCGAGGCTCTTGTACTGCTCCAGAACGTCTTGCTTGTTGTTACCCGAATAGGCGTTGATGTCATTGTTTTGTCCAGCCTGGTTGAAGAGCGCAGTGGAGGCGCCGCCATTCGAGGTCGAGGCATTGGGTCCGCGTGTGGCTTGAAGATGCGAGTGAACCGCTTCGAGACGGTGGAACATGACTTCGTTGTAGTCGACCACGGGTCGCATGTGACCTGCCGAAATCGAACGACGGTTCTGGAACGATTTGAGCGTGCCAAGCACTCGTACATACACATTTTGACTGTAGACGGAGGAGAAAGAAATGCACAGTGCGAGTCAGCATCGTATAAACTTTCCCCCACTGTGAAAGTCGTCCTTGCAGTTGAACGGTTCCAGAAGGGAGCGAGCTCGACGGCGGGACGCAATTGATTGCCATCTACGAGGGTTTCCACTTACCGGATGTCAGAGGTCTTCGAGGTATCATCACTGGAGCTATCAAGCCACTGTCGCACTTCGATCTGTCCGGTACCGTCTTCGACGCTGTAGGCAACGTTGGTTGCGTTCTTCGAAATGTTTCGCACCACAGCAACAAAAGTCAATTGACCTAGCTCGGCACCGTCCAGCGTGAATTCTGCATCAGGGTGCGGTTGCTCGGCATTGAGGATCTGTCTGATGGTGACGGGCCGGAGAGTGTTGTTGCCCGCTCTCTGTACGGCATCCCGCGCAATCATGACGGTCGAAGAGTGTGGTTGGAGTGGACCAGAGTCGTTGGGGATCGTAAGGTCAAGTGGAGTGCGATGGTAGACGAGAAAGGAGTGTGGGACCGGTCAGTATTACATGGGATTCTGTGATGATGCGGAACCCTTCGCTCTATGCATACCTTTCCGCTTGGCGAGTCGTTCTGACTCCCGTTTGCCAAGAAGCCTCCTCCGCTTGCTCCTCCTCCTGTTGCATAGTTTTGCGCGTACGGGTTGCTCTCGCCTCCGAATCCTGTGGAGAGAATGTGTCCAGCATTCGAAATGAATCGTATTTGTAATGATCAAGGTTTCAGTTCAGTGAGATGCGCATGGAGCCAAACCAATGTTGGTCAGATCGTGTGTGCGTCATCGGCCAGGTGTCTTGACGTTGCTTGAAAGAAAAGCCCTCACAGGCTTGCTCGTTAAGCTGCTTACAGTGAGCAGACGATTGGAAAACTTACCGTTGTTGAACATGTTGATTTTGAGCTCTTCCTTGGATATGCGGTTGGATGGTGTGAGCAAAGATGTGGGATCGAAGAAGAACGTTGCTGAGCCTTCGACTTGTCGGCGCAGGACCAAACTGAGCTTGGCTTGCCGAATCAGCGTGTTGGTTCACGCGCTGCACTTCAATTTACGCGTCAAGTGTCACTTTCCAAGCGCGGCCAAAATTTTCGTGCGGAAATCGGGCTCCTAGTCTTCCTCGACAGCTTTTTGTCTCGTTGCAAAGCTTCACTATACATGCACTAAACGACCTTCGTTCCTAAGAGAATCTCGTACGGCCACCTGTCGGTTAGCACACATGGACGTAGCCTCGACATGTCTGGTGCATGTGATGCTGATCGGCTCAATGCCGCGCAAGGCCCGGGACCATCGACCTTACGACATGCAAGGCAGATAATCCTCGTACAGTACGAAGCACGTATCCCACCAAGATCAAAGGCGTTCGTCTGGCCATCGCATTCCATCCTATTGCGTATTCAGGATCGGCTCGATCGAGACCTCTTTCAGGCTGCTAGATACGAGGCGACTGCGAGATACCGCACATCCTTTCTTCGCGAGCTGTACTCGAGGCTGGATGCTGCGGTTCAGGAGGAATGCCACGTGCTTCGTGATCGAGGGGTGGAAGAGATTGAACATCCGGAGGTGGATGCTGCGCTGCTCGAACGATATGTCGAAGTGATGGCCGCTGGTTCCTTCGGTCCCGCAGCGGTCACGGCGGATTCTGCACCGGAGACTGAATTCACGACTCATTCTTGGCCGAGGCCGGGGCCGACCGCACACGGCCCAGAGATCGACTTGGACGATCCCAATTTCCAGAAACATCGCTTTCAAGTAACGGTCAGGGAAGACGGTAGCGCTATTTCCAAAGGCACTACAGGACTGCGGACGTGGGAGGCTGGACTGCGGCTAGCAGGACATCTAGTTAGCGAATCATCCTTGGTGACGACTCCGGGTACGCGCATACTGGAACTCGGGTCAGGGGCTGGCTTTGTTGGTGCGGTGTGTGCCACTCAACAAGCCTCTTCTCAGCACAGAGATTTGCACACTTTCGTGACAGATATGCCTGGTCAGGTGTCCGCGCGTCTACGAGATACTTTGCGACTGAACGGTCTCGACTCTGCATCCGAGGTCGTGGAAGCAAAGGAGCTCGACTGGTTTGAGTTGGTCGCCGAACGTCAGCAGAGCCAGCAGCGAGATGATTTGCCCACGATCAACTTTCTCACTGAGGCAAAGCCAACGCTGATCCTCGCCGCCGACGTCGTATACGACCCAGATCTGATCGATCCTTTGGTAGAGACCATTCGAGCTTGTCTGCAGGCGGGCACCCCCGCTTGCCGGGCTCTGGTCGCTAGCACGATCCGGAACCCGCAGACATATAATGCCTTCAAGGCATCGGTCGAGTCGTTCGGACTGGAGGCCTGTGTAGTGGATCTGCAAAGACCGACAATGCTGCCTCCCGATCAGACGTGGCTACCCGATCTTCCGGCATTGTCCATGTTTCCCTCTGCGCACGATCCGGATCTCGATGGACGAGTAGAGCTTCTCTGCATCACGCTGGCATGAGTGCACGAACCTTGCTCGATGTCGGCTGGGATGCTCGGTTCATCTGCCGAGTGATGCGACCTCCGTAGATCCACGAAATGATCACGAGCATCTGGACCTCTTCAGGAGTATCCTAAATGATGACCAAAGGGCAATTTTTGACCTTCTTTTTGTGCGCGCCTTTTTTTTTTCCTTTTGCAATTCGACACTTTCTTTGAGCTTGCAGCACACCTTGGTGCCCGATGGCGCCAGGCTGCGGTCGAAGCAGCGGACGCGGATTTGCCGCGGTGTCCAGTCTGACACGACTTTTGCAAGGCAGGCAATGTGATTCGAGCGCCATCCATGTCCAAGTGTCGATAGCTAGACGTCGGGAATAAAGTACGCTTTCACCAACTTGACGGAACGGCTCAGTCGTACCCTGGTCTGAAATACAGCAGTCGATCAGAGAGTGGTCCAGTAAGCGCTCGATGATCTTCGGGCGCACCCGTCGACGAATGTGTGCGAAACGAAATCCTATTCAGGACCCACTATCCGCCAGGCGCAGAGATACTATTGGAATGGATGATCCTTCGACCGGAATTTGTAGGAAGGCTGGGGTGACAGGAAAGGGGCACGGAAGCAGAAGTTGCGATCGGGCCTGTACGGCGACATCGGCCGGTGTGCATTCTCGGCACCTGGAACGATCAAAAGCGACGAAATCTGATTGGTGCGTCCGTGCAACAACAGCTGGCCGAACGTGCTTTGCGTCACACTGTCGACACAACGCACAGCAGGATGTTCTGGTAAACACAAAGTACTGTAAGACGAGCTACGGTCGGCATGGGAACCAAGCATCCATGGAGAATGGCTTATCGCAAAGCGTCGGAGATACAACTGCTCGACAGCCGAAGGCTGCTCATCCTAATGAGTTGCCAAGGGAGCGAGGGAGGAGCAAAGGGTTTCGCATTGTGGCTGCCAAATGACGGCAACGTGCTCGTGCTCGTTTGCTGCGTGCCTGAACAGCAGAAAAATCCTCGGCTCACGAGACAGTGATCATCAAAGCCGAATCGACTGTACACTACGTCGGAAGAGCGGATTTCTGTACTCACGCTGGTCCGAACCTGCCGCGGTCCGGCTGGGAAGAACAAAGCACGCAGCAAGGTGTCGCAAATTGCGGATCGAAGAGCGTCGATGTAAGACTTTTGCGTCAGAAGCTTGAGCATTTTGCTCCCCAGGCGCTCCGATAGTGATCAATCTGGTCCAACAGGCCACAATTGCCCGACGCTGTTCGGTAGCTCAGTGTCGAGCGGGCGACAATCGCTGTCTGAAGGGTCTCGGCACAAAGTTCGGTCCAAACTTTGAGGGTGCAAGAGTCATCGAGCTTGTCTGTTGCGACCGAGGGCTGACCTACAGATGGATTCAGCTGCGACTCGACGATCCTGTGGACCCTCTAGATCAAGAGGCGAATCGCAGATCTCATTCCATAGCCTCTCACTTGGTCGCGCTCTTCCACACGGTCACACGTGAGCAGCCCTTTCCAGCGCAATGGATAGCTTCCTTGGCACAGTCTGTGCTTGGTGAGAAGACGGTCGTCGATATGCCAGGCGTCGGAAATTCCTTCTCGAAAGAAGAAACAGAAGGAAAATGAAAAACATCTACCGTGCAGCAAGGCTTCTGTGGAATCGACCTGCTGCAAAATCAACAGAATAATTGACGGGGAGGAAGAAAACAAAAAAACAAAAGAAGACCATCCACTGCCGCTGCCACCGCCATCGCTGACTGCAGGCAGCAGAAGCTGCGTGCATCCGACATGCACCTCGTTTGAGCTCAATAAGAAAAATCAAAACAAGCTCTGCTCGTCGCAGAAGCTCAACGGCATTCTGCACCTTCGTCCAGATCAGCAAGCAGATGCAGCCGTCTTCAAACCAGGCACTGCGCATTCTTATACACAGTGATTCAATTCAGACAGCAGCCGCTGCTGATTACTTGGTCCTTGTTGATGGAGCCCTGCCGTCACCCAAGCAGAAAGGTGACCAGGTAAAGGGGTGTCTTTTGCGATTGGGTTGTTCGACGTTCTGAAGATTTGATTTGATTTCATCTTTGCGTCGGCCCAGATGCCGAGATGACTGACTGAATTGTCATCGACGCTTGCAAATACAGTATTACAGATCACCAAGCAAAACCGGATTCGTGGCTCTCTGCCGTCCAAGCCGCGTGCACAAAGATTCGAAATTCTTCGTCTTCTTGAACCCACTTTTTCGGCCTTAGATGGCAGCGACCTCTGCAACTGGTGCCGCAAACTTCGTCTCTACTCGGGCTTCTGGCTCTTTCTCCAAACGCAATGCACGAGATGGTCATGACTGCTTCCTCACGCTGTCGACTCTGCAGACGGATCTGCCGTTCCGCTGCTGGATCCGTGTCAGCGCCGGCGGCGGCGAGGCGAGGCGAAGCGCTGATGTTGGGGTCTGCCACAGGCCAGAGGTGATCGGTCCTATCGGATCGGCCACTTCCCCCTCTCAACCTCTCCTCTCTCTTTTGCGTACGCTACGGTTCATCCGCCCTGTTCGATGGGACGTTCTCGTGCCCTACACGTTACTAGAGTCAGGCATTGACTTTCGTCAGGCACCTTCTACTTTGTACGTGATGTAAGGCTGAAGAAGGCGGGTGTGTGTGCCTTGCTGCTTGCTCCCACTTGTTGTGTTGACGCTGACTTTCTCGAGCCATGCAGACCAGAAGAAGAAAAAAGAGGCAGCGTTACGGTGAAGACAGAACCGGGCGCGCCGGTTGAGGTCTCCATCATTGCAGCGATGTGCTGCAGAGCCACAGGCAGGCGGCAGCAGCTGATCGACTGTACAGAAAGCGGAAGGAATTGCGGCCGCCTGCGCGCAGATTCATTCACGAAACCAATCAATCAATCACTTGTCTCGCCCCGTGCGTCGCGAATAAAAAAGCCAGAGAATGCGGAAAGCCAACTTGAATAATTTCTACAGGCTAGGTGATGCATTTGTGCTTCTTTGCGGATTTTTGACTCTTTTGTTCCCCAATTTCTGCCGTGGACCTCGCTTGTTGTTTTGGTTCCCGTGTGCCCACCTTTCTGTGCGAAAAGAAAGAGCAGAGAAAAAAAAAAGGCTTCATTTTTCCCCTGCGTCGCTTGTCCGCCTGCTGTCTGTTTTCCTCCCTGTTCCCTCCCTGACCGCCGCAATCGGCTTTGCTCTGTCCTCGCGCCTGTCAGAAGCTTACTACCGTCCAGCCCTGGTTCGACTGGCTTGTCCTCTGGCTCGTTCGCTCGTTCGCTCGCTCGCCGGCTCGCTTGTTCGACAGTCTGCTTCTTTTGTGCACCAGCCGCTTGCGTTGTTTCGATTCCGACAGATTGGACAGGCTGCAATCGCCCTCTCTGGTGCCCTATCTCCTCACCTTCGCCTCATAAACAAAGGCCCCCCCAAAAGCTCTGACCAGCCTCTGCCCTCTCGTCGCTATCCCGTCAAGTCTACTTCTCTTCACCTCCTTCCGACTCACCATCATCCTCAAGATCCCCCTCTCCCTCCCTCTTTTTTCCCCTTGCTCTCCGCAATCCTAATCTAGGCCGATCGACGACCAACGTCTGTCGAAGCGCTTTTTACCACCTACCTCTCCCTGCTGTTTCGTAGCGTCGAGGCAGCACTTGCGGTAGAGTGACAGAGCTCCGATTGCAACTGATCGAGCGAGTAAATCATCCACAGACACGTAAGTCTCTCATCGACCATGCCTTCCCGCTCTCGTAGTGCATCTCGGATTGCAGCGCACACAGCATCAGTATCGGCGCCGTCGACTCGTTCTTCGTAGTTCAAGTGAATCTTGATGGACGCATCAGTTTGGATGTGAGGGGGTTCAATTCTCTTGGAACGACCGACCCTGCGAAGAAGCAGAAACTGCACTTTGCGATCGCTTGCGTCGAGGGCTTCGACACGGAAAGCACAGGGCCATTGGACCGAACCGAGCCAATGCAGACACTGCAACAGACAAGCTGACATGTAATCCCTCCGTTTCTCTTATAACCGATTTTACATCCGGTCGATATCCTCCTGTCCGCCGGCGCCTTTCTTTCCGACAACGTTTTGCATCGCAGGCCCCATCAAGAAGCTCTGAATAGCACTTATATTACATCATGTCCGACAGCTCCGCTACCCAGGAGGGTAGGAACGAGAAGGGCATCGAGGGCGTCTCGGAAGAGTATGCCACCCTCATCGAATTTATCCGCGCCCAGAAGTCGGCCGGCGGCGATGAGGAAGGTGCCGACGAGTCGCGCGTCGTCAAGAAGCGCAACTTCCCCTTCTTCTGGCAGACCAAAGAGATCCGCGTCAACAAGCACGGCGAGGTCGAGGAGGTCGCCCAGAAGGTCCCCGCCTCGTGGCTCGAGACCGACATGCTCAAGGGTGTCAGCGAGTCCGAGGTCGGCCACCGCCGCTCCATCTTCGGTTACAACGAGCTCGAGTCTCCCAAGGAAAACCTCCTGCTCAAGTTCCTTGGTTTCTTCCGTGGTCCCGTTCTGTACGTCATGGAACTTGCCGTCGTCCTTGCCGCCGGTCTTCGTGACTGGATCGACTTTGGTGTCATCATTGCCATCTTGCTCCTCAACGCCTTCGTCGGTTGGTACCAGGAGAAGCAGGCCGGTGACATTGTAGCCCAGCTCAAGGCTGGTATCGCCCTTCGTTCCACCGTCGTTCGTGACGGCCGCGAGGTAGAGATCGAGGCTCGTGACCTTGTCCCCGGTGACGTCGTCGTGATCGAGGATGGTAAGACCGTTCCATGTGATGGTCGCGTTCTGGCTGCTTACGAGGACAAGGACGGCTCCCAGGCCGCCGCCATCCTCGAGAAGGCCCGCGCTACCCGCCACGGTGACGATGACGATGACGAAGGTGTCGACAAGGGTCCTGCCATCATTGCCTGTGATCAGTCGGCCATCACCGGAGAGTCGCTCGCCGTTGACAAGCACATTGGTGACACTGTCTTCTACACCACCGGTTGCAAGCGTGGAAAGGCTTACGTTCTTTGCACGGACATTGCCAAGCAAACTTTCGTCGGTCGCACTGCCGCTCTTGTCCTCGGTGGCGAGGGTGAGGGTCACTTCCAGAAGGTCATGGGCTCCATCGGTTCCGCTCTGCTCTTCCTCGTCATTGTCTTCACCCTCATCTTCTGGATCGGCGGCTTCTTCCGCAACACTGGTATCTCGTCGCCCGCCGACAACAACTTGCTCATCTACACCCTGATCTTCCTCATTGTCGGTGTCCCCGTCGGTCTTCCCTGTGTCACCACCACCACCATGGCCGTCGGTGCCGCGTACCTCGCCAAGCGCCAGGCCATCGTTCAGAAGCTCACTGCCATCGAGTCGCTCGCCGGTGTCGACGTCCTCTGCTCCGACAAGACCGGTACCCTCACCGCCAACAAGCTTTCCATCCACGAGCCTTTCACCTCGGAGGGTGTCGATGTCAACTACATGATGGCTGTCGCCGCTCTGGCCTCGTCGCACAACGTCAAGTCGCTCGACCCCATTGACAAGGTGACCATCTCGACCCTCAAGGACTACCCCGGCGCCCAGGACGAGCTCGCTTCCGGCTGGACCACCCACAAGTTTACCCCCTTCGACCCCGTCTCCAAGCGCATTACCGCCGAAGTCGAGAAGGATGGCAAGCAGTACATCGCCGCCAAGGGTGCTCCCAATGCGATCCTCAAGCTCTGTGCCCCCGATGCCGAAACTGCCGCCCAGTACCGAAAGGTCGCTGGTGACTTCGCCTCGCGTGGATTCCGTTCGCTCGGTGTCGCCATGAACACCGACGGCCAGTGGAAGCTCCTTGGTCTCCTGCCCATGTTCGACCCTCCCCGTTCCGACACTGCTGCCACCATCGCCGAGGCCCAGTCGCTCGGTATCTCGGTCAAGATGCTTACCGGTGACGCCGTCGCCATTGCCAAGGAGACCTGTAAGATGCTTGCCCTCGGCACCAAGGTTTACGACTCGCACCGTCTCATCGGCTCCGGTGGCATGGCTGGTTCCGCCATCCACGACTTTGTTGAGGCCGCTGACGGTTTCGCCGAGGTGTTCCCTGAACACAAGTACCAGGTCGTCGAGATGCTCCAGCACCGTGGCCACTTGACTGCCATGACCGGTGACGGTGTCAATGACGCTCCCTCACTCAAGAAGGCCGACTGTGGTATCGCTGTCGAAGGCGCCTCGGACGCTGCTCGATCCGCTGCCGACGTAGTCTTCCTTGACGAGGGTCTCTCGACCATCATCACTTCGATCAAAGTCGCCCGTCAGATTTTCCACCGTATGAAGGCCTACATCCAGTACCGTATCTCGCTTTGTCTCCACCTTGAGATCTACCTGGTGCTCACCATCCTCATCCTTGACGAGGTGATCCGATCCAACCTCATCGTCTTCATCGCTCTTTTCGCCGACGTTGCTACTATCGCCATCGCCTACGACAACGCTCCTCACGCCAAGGCGCCCGTAGAGTGGCAGCTGCCCAAGATCTGGATCATCTCGGTCATCCTTGGTCTGTTGCTCGCCGCCGGTACTTGGATCATCCGTGGTACCCTCTTCCTCAACAACGGAGGTGTCATCCAGAACTTTGGTAACACGCAGGAGATCCTCTTCCTCGAAGTCTCGCTCACTGAGAACTGGCTCATCTTCATCACGCGTCTCGGCGGTGGTGAGTCGGACATCACCCTCCCCTCGTGGCAGCTGGTTGGCGCCGTCTTGGGTGTCGATGTGATTGCTACCCTCTTCTGTCTCTTCGGTTGGCTCTCGGGCGCTCCTAACCGCAACCCCGTCACCGCTCCTCACGGTGGATGGACCGACATTGTCACTGTCGTGCGTGTCTACGCCTACTCGATCGGTGTCACCGCCATCGTTGGTGCCGTGTACTACGTGCTCAACAAGTGGGAGTGGCTCAACAACCTCGGCCGCCGCACTCGCTCGCAGAAGAACCCTCTGCTCGAAGACTTCTTCGTCAACTTGCAGCGACTCACCATTGTTCACGAGAAGAACGACGATGGCGAGGAGCTCTGGGCCTTCCACCCACGCACCGAGATCGAGGACGAGTAGATGTAAAGTCTCTGCTCCTTGCATTGTGGATGCGTGCGCGCCTCCATCTTACCCGACGCTGCATTGCGTACCGCGAAATCAACTTCGCAGGAAGCTTTGCAGCGCTTCCGCATTTCCTAACCATTTACCCCAGAGCGTAGCCGCTGCGTTCCGTGTTTTCCAACTAGATCTACACTCTCTTCATGATCGTCCGCCGTTAATGTTTCAGGACCCAATCGTAGATCGTCGTCGATTCAGCTTGCGCTATCGCGGCGTGACGCCTTGCTCTTCTTTCGGTTTCATCTTTCTCTATAACATTTATATGATGCATTCTTAGTGCACGATTCGCAATTTTCAGTTCCATGTCTCCTGATTTGCGCTCATTTGTGAAGAACTGGTCGATGAGCGATTCTGCGAGATCTTCAGGCATCGATGGCAGCGTGCCGAAGCCTGCGTGTCAAAGTGTGCAAGTTTCCAAGAGTGCGGAACGACGTTGCGAGGAGCGGATCCTTACGACCCTCGCATGGCCATTGCACTGGCGTAGTGCTCGGACATCACAGTCCCATCGAGATCCTTTGCAGCTGCACGGGTGAGGAGCTGCTGAGACATGTTCATCGAGTCCCTCCTCTATGGATTCACAAGATGACGACGATGCAGTAGCCCGCTTGCGGCCGTCTCCTGATGAAAGAAAGTATAAAGCCTGTGATAAGACCTCCGCACGCTTGACTCAAGCTCGACACTCCAACACAGTCACGATGCAACGCCTGCCAGGATCAGAAAAGGTATGTGCGATGCGAAAACGAGGAGGGCTTCTTCTGGCGCGACCATCACAAAGACGAAGGTCGATACGAACATGGACTTTGCTACGCCTCCTAAGCAGCGGCATCCTCGACCAGCAACGAGACACAAGACTCTCGATCAGTGCGGAAAGTCGAGGCAGATTAGCAGTGCCAAACCAGTGGCATTCGAATTCTTTATTGGACACGGTGACTTAGTGCGGTTGGCGAAAAGCGACAGGCTCACAACTCGGCAAGAGCGAATTTTGGCAACAGGTGCGGAGGAGCCGGGCGAGAGAGCGTAGTGAGTAAAGGAGAGCGACACAGAGGCGCTGCTGCTGCCCGTCCAACAGGGCCCTTCTGGATCTTTCAGCGAAACACGCGGGAAACGAAAAATCGAAAAAAGGGCAGAAGAAATTGGCCAATCTTGACAGACGCGCGGATCTGTGAATATGGGCACAACTTGGCCGCCCATC
The DNA here is from genome assembly GCA_928722275.1 of Ustilago vetiveriae. Taxonomy (NCBI): domain Eukaryota; kingdom Fungi; phylum Basidiomycota; class Ustilaginomycetes; order Ustilaginales; family Ustilaginaceae; genus Ustilago; species Ustilago vetiveriae. The sequence continues at coordinate 245,007 of CAKMXE010000005.1, forward strand.
GACTTCTGCAAAGGGCTCTTGTGCCTTGGAGAGAAGAGCGTAAGAGCATACGGACAAAACCCACATTTTTCTTTGTGGAAATCGAGGCACAAGAGTGAAGAGCTGCAAGACCCACACCTTTTACCTTTTTATTCTTGATATTCTCCTCTCTCCCTCCTCATTTTTTTCAAGTCAACCCACAGTGGAAGGCGATGAAATGTGAGCGCCAAATTAGAACCGCAGAAACCGAAAAACCGCTGCCTCTCGGAAGAGCCTCTCTTTGCAGCAACAAAATGCTGGCCCGCGGTGCACTAGGGAGAAACAGAATTAGGACGATTAGAGCTGAGCAGCAACAGCAGCAGCAGCAGCAGCAGCAAGCTGACCCTGCTTTCTATGAGACAGGCTGAAAAGTGGTAGATGTGTGTGTGACAGCAACTCAAGCTCATGCTGCTGTAAATTCAGGACCCTCCTCATCATCTTGTGTCAAATTGTGTAGGCGGTTCGCTCACCCGGAGAGACCACCTTACGCCGTCTCCACCATCGCAACTACCATCGACATCCCGCCCCAATCTCCTGCGCTATCTTAGTCTTTCTGCTGCACTGTTCCACCGAGGGACGGCCCTGCGACTGTACCGCTTTCTCTCCGGCTGTTGTGCACGTTGCTCAGATCGGCCAAAATTTCACTTACCCGGTGTAGCTGTCCCATCGCCACAGAATCCGCCACGTCGGCTCTTCCGCCTCACCAAAATCCAAGCTAGCGATCTGACGCTGAAGTATTTCATCCAGCTGTTGTTTCGGATCGTTCGTCCATCTTAGCGAGCTCAGCGCTTCGTATCCGCATGACGCTGCTGCTGTAGTGTCGCTTTCAACTGAGCTTCGGATTCGTCGCAGGCGCATACAGCCGTCGGCTCTGCCTCGATCCTATCGATCACATTGGCCGCCCCTGACAGCACTTTGCCATCTCGCACTTGCTTCAGCTGTACCTTATCGACGTTCGACAGCTTCGGAAACCACGACCTCTTGTGCTGATCGGTGCACGCACGTCAGCCCGTCTTTCAGTAGAAATGACGCCAACAAAGACGGATTCTCAGATCTCCGGCTCGAGCGATCCTCCTCAGCGTATCGTCGTCAAGTCTGTCAACGGCCACGGGCCTATCAAAGCAGAGCCCGCCTCGTCGTCGAGCGCCTCACTGCTTCCATCCACACCCTCCCAGCTCGATACCCCACTGTCATCTCCCGCCAAATCCGCTGCACCTTCAAGCCCGTCAAAGTCTCCAGGTCGCCCTCGGCGTGCACCGTCTGTCCTGGTCTCTTCACGCGAATTCGGCCCGAGCGCTGGCGGCGACAGCGATGAAGAGTCCAACGATGGCGAGTCCGAGCTCAGCAAGAGTACCAATACGACCGCCAAGAGGCTCAATCGCAAGAGCAAAGCTGACGCGATGACTGCCATCGCTGCCAAAGAGTCCTCTCCTGTCGATGCGCAATCGGCCTTGCTATCTGTCGCTCAGAACGGCGCCGTCGCCGCCCCAGGCAATCCCTCAGCGCACCCTGCACGCAAGATGTTCCAGCACGAATCCTTCCCGTCGTTGACCTTCGATCACTCCCTTGCGGCGTCCGCATCGCAGCTCGATGCAGCTGCCACCCCCACCCCAACCCAACCCGCTATTCCCACCCACACCAGCACTCCGCGCACTCCGCCACCGAGGCTTCGTCCTAGGCTGTTTGAGCTCGAGGAGGCACCCACCTTTTATCCATCGCTTGAAGAATTTGCCGATCCTATGAAGTACATCACCTGGATTGCCGACCCGCAAGGTGGCAATGGCAAGGCATACGGTATCGTCAAGATCGTGCCTCCTCAAGGTTGGAATCCCGAGTGCGTGCTCGATGAGCAGACCTTCCGTTTCCGCACTCGTGTTCAGCGTCTCAATTCGCTTAGCGCGGATGCTCGTGCTTCCCAGAATTATCAAGAGCAGCTCCAAAAATTTCACGCGCAACAGGGCCGTAAGCGTGTCTCGGTCCCTGTCATCGACGGCCGTTCCGTCGACCTCTACCAGCTGAAACTCGCTATCTCTGGCCTCGGTGGCTTCGATGCCGTTTGTCGCGGTCGAAAGTGGTCCGACGCCACCAGAAAGATCGGTTACAGCGACAAGGACAGCGGTCAACTCTCGACGCAGGTCAAAGCTGCCTACACACGTATCATTCTACCCTTTGAAGAGTTCCTGGCCAAAGCAAAGGAGCAGTCTCGCGCCAACGGCACATCCGTCAGCCCTCAACTGGCACAAAGCGCGACGATGGGCACCATCGCATCGTCCGAGGCTCAAGAGCACAGCATCAAGCACGCTTCAATGTCTCCCAGCCTCGACGCTTCCACCAACGGGAATGGTGGCGAGCACTCCAAAACACCAGAGCCTTTCACTGCTGCATCCGCCGCTGAGGCGCTCGCCAATGCAACACCTGTCGTTGAATCGGCTACGCAGAGCCCATCCGCCGTCGCAAGTACACGTCGCAGTGCTCGCAAGAGATCAGAGGCGAACAACACACCTGCATCGTCTTCGCGGACTCCGTTGCAGCTCGGTACGAGCCAGGGCACACCGCTCCCCACTCGAAGAAGAAAAGGTGTCAGCCCGCACGTCGAAGCTGATCCTCACGTACGCACACACGCTGGTGCCAACGGGCAAGAGGAGCAAATGTGCGAAATCTGCCTTCGTGGTGAAGACGGTCTCAACATGTTGCTTTGCGACGAGTGCAATCGTGGATACCACATGTACTGCCTCCAACCCGCGCTCACCTCGATTCCCAAATCGCAATGGTTCTGTCCGCCCTGTTTGGTGGGCACCGGACACGACTTTGGCTTTGACGACGGCGAAACACACAGTCTCTACACCTTTTGGCAGCGGGCTGAAGCCTTCAAACGGGATTGGTGGTCCAAACATCAGGATCGTCTTTGGAATCCCGAATCGGAAGGCCTCCTGGCGCCGGTCGGTGCTTCGCCGTACAACGGCCTCGCTCGCCGTGTGCACGGTACCGATCTCGTCGTGTCCGAGGACGACGTAGAACGCGAATTCTGGAGGCTTGTGCACAGCCAGTCCGAGGACGTCGAAGTCGAGTACGGCGCCGATGTACACTCGACCACACATGGCAGCGCCCTGCCAACGCAAGAGACCCATCCACTAAGCCCATATTCGCGCGACAAGTGGAATCTCAACAATCTGCCCATCCTTCCTGGATCGCTGCTTCAGTACATCAAGTCGGACATTTCCGGCATGACGGTACCCTGGATCTACGTTGGCATGATCTTCTCTACCTTCTGCTGGCACAATGAGGACCATTATACTTACTCGATCAACTACCAGCATTGGGGTGAGACAAAGACCTGGTACGGCATCCCGGGTGAAGACGCGGAAAAGTTCGAGAATGCCATGCGCAAGGCAGCACCCGACCTTTTCGAGACTCTTCCGGATCTGCTCTTCCATCTCACCACGATGATGAGTCCTGAGAAGCTCAAGAAGGAGGGTGTCCGCGTCGTAGCCTGCGATCAACGTGCCAACGAGTTTGTCGTCACATTCCCCAAGGCTTACCACAGCGGTTTCAATCACGGCCTCAATCTCAACGAAGCGGTCAACTTTGCACTCCCCGACTGGATCTCGGAGGATCTGGAATCCGTGCGCAGATACCAACGCTTCCGCAAACCTGCCGTATTCTCTCACGATCAGCTGCTGGTCACCGTCTCTCAGCAGAGTCAGACGATCGAGACGGCCGTCTGGCTCGAACCAGCCATGCAAGAGATGGTCGACCGCGAGATTGCCAAACGCAACGCGCTGCGTGAGATCATCCCCGATCTCAAAGAGGAGGTCTACGAGGAAGACGTCGCCGAGAGCCAGTACATCTGCTCCCACTGCACCCTCTTCACCTATCTCGGCCAACTGACCAGCCCCAAGACCGACGGCGTTGCCTGTCTCGATCATGGCTTTGAGGTGTGCAATGCCGATGCTCCCGTCAAATGGACCTTGAAGCTGCGCTTCTCGGACGATCAGCTTCGCTCGATCCTGGCAAAGGTCAGCGAGAAGGCTGCGGTGCCTCGAAACTGGATACAGCGATTAAAGAAGACGCTGGCACTTGGTCCAAGTCCACCGCTCAAGACGCTCAGGTCGTTGCTAAATGAAGGTGAAAAGATTGCTTTCTCGCTGGAGCCGCTGGAGGATCTCAAGACTTTTGTCGCCTGTGCTAACTCGTGGGTGGAGAGAGCCAACGTCTTCCTGGTGCGCAAACTACACAAACGACGCGGTGAACCAGCCGCTGCTTCGGGCGGAAGAGGACGACGATCCAAAGGTGGTGTCGGCGGCGACGACAGCTTTACGAGAAGACAAAGCATGGACGCCACGGCCGACGATGCCGAAGTTGCCTCTGATAGAAGCCCTGAGGCGCTGTATGCGCTAATCGAAGAACTCGGCAGCCTTCACTTTGATGCTCCCGAGATTGCGTCACTTCGCACCATGGTACAAGAGCTCGAGGAGTTCATCGGCCGATGCAACGAAGTTTTGCGGCAAGGCGACGAGGCTAACCTCAAGGACTGCGAAAGCGTTTTGACGCTGGGCAGCTCGCTAAACGTGGACGCGCCTCAGATCAAAGAGCTTTCTGACCATGTCGAACGCCGGAAATGGACGCAAGAGGTTGCAGAAGCACGTGACACGTACCTTTACTACCACGAAGTTCAGGAGTTGTTGGAACGTGCAGACAGCTGTGGTGTGGAGGACGGCGAGCTGCGACAAGGCCTTGAGCAAAGGCACCAAGCAGGTCAACGCTGGACCGAACGCGCTCGACAAGTGCTTGAGGGCTCAACACCCATGACGATAGATGTGCTTGAAGAGCTTTCCGAGTCGTCGGCGGACGCACCGGTGGTTCTCGAAGTCGCCCAAGACATCACCGACGTTCTCTCCAAAGCCAAGGAGCTGCAAAAGACTATGCAAATGCTCTACAAGACGTTGCAGGTGAGAGCACATGGTCCTTCTGCAGTAGATGCGGATGGTGACCTGTCCATGGTCTCCATTTCCGAAAACAGCGACGCCGCCGAACGCATGGCTCTGCTGCCGGACGCTCGCCGCGTCCTTCGTGCCGCCAAGTCAAACAATCTCGAACTCGAACACGCCCGCGAGATTGAGAAAGCTGTCCAGGTCTACGACGCCTGGCGAGCTGCTTTCAACCAGATCATGCAGACCGTCACCAGTGGAACCCGCCGTCTCACGGATGCAGACCGCGACGCCGAACTCGACAAGCTTGTGGAGCGAGTCGAGTGTGCCACTGACCCCGCGGATGACCAGCACAAGCCGCATGTACGCAATTGCGTATGCAGGAGATCGTCCCCCATCGCCATTCCTTCGTCGTCAGGCGCCGAATGCTCTCGCTGTCACGTACGCTACCATCTTTCGTGTATCAAGGTACGCTCCTCCGAGGTTTCTCGCGCTGAAGACGGCTGGGTCTGCCAATTCTGTCCCTGGTATGGCAACGCTCCTTTCCTCAAGAATCGCAAAGCGATCAGTATCACGGATCTTTCGAAGCTCGTCTACGACCAAGACCATCGACGAGATCAATTCAAGTTCCTGCCTCTCGAGTGGGACGCTATCGAAGAAGTGGTCGCCAAGGCCAAACGCTTCGAGACAGCCGCGAAACGAATGATTAAGACGCTCTCGCTGATGCGTAGAGACCAGAAGCAGGTCATCCTCGCCCACTGGCTACGTCGCTCCATCGGCTGTCCCGTCGATGTCTTGGGTCCGGAGAAGGTCAATATGCTCGACCTCATCAGCGAGAACTTGCTTGCCCTGGGTCCTCAGCAGGGTGACGGTCCGTCTGTGGCGCATCTTGAGCGATCCAATGCGGCAACGCCGTCAAGGCCCGACGATCGTCACGAGGCAATACCCGCGTCCGCACCGGGCTCGTCTCGCGCTCAAGCTCCTGCCGAGCGCGATTCTGGATCTCCTGCTGTTCGAGACGACCGCAAGCGCAAAGCCAAGAGAGGCAAGCGTGCCAAGCTCGTCTTCCGAGAGGAGATTGGCATTGGCGCCTATCGTGATCGTCAGCCCATCTACTGTCTGTGTCACGAGCCAGAAAGCGGTCGCATGATTGCTTGCGACAAGTGCATGCTCTGGTTCCACACCAATTGCGTTCGCCTGGACGATCCGCCGAATCTTGGCAATGAACCGTGGATCTGCCCCATGTGCTGCATCAAGGCCGAGCGAAAGTATCCTCAGGCTGAGGTCAGAGTTAAAGACATCGGCGCCACAGATCCAGACTTGTGGCTCGACATTCGCGCCACACTGCGATCGCTCGAAAAGCCCGTCAGCAAAGTCCAGTCGTGGAGCAGTCCGGAGAACAAGCGGATCGTACTGCACCTCGAAAAGTTTACTCCCGCTATCCACGCCGAAGAGGTGCACTCGCATGTTACCAAGCGTGCCCGCCTGGAGTCTGACACTCCCACCAAGGCTCGTGCTTCCCTTGGTCGATCCGATTCGCTTTCGACCCCTGCCAAGGAGAGCGGCGCCCTTCCCTTTGCACCACCGCCCGTGCCCAGCGAAGCTGCCCGAGGCATTGTGCCTGCCTCGACACCAGCGGCCGAGACGCCTACAGCTAAAGCAGGCCGGAACGACGACTCGTTCGCTGCAGCCTCGCCTCCTCCGTGGGACGCAAAGACGGGCCCGTCGCCTGGCAACGCCAGCTTCGACTGGGCGCAGTCGGCACGTCGAAGACATGCCGAAGGCATGGACAACCTCTACCGTCGCGGTATCACCGACACGATGCTGATGCGATTCTACATTGGCTGGAATGGCCGTTCCCTCTTTCATCCGGTACGAGACTCGACAGGCAGCATCATCGAGATTCCTCTCGGAGAGGCTATCCGTTTGCACCAAGACGATCCGGAGGGTGTCCGGGTGATCCGTGCTGCCATGGATCGCCACAATGCCAGGGCGGAGCGTGCGGCGAACAATCTCGGCTACGGCGTCGAGACCGAAGATCACTTGTATTCTCGTGGCGCGTATGCACGGGAAGACGGACATTACGCCCCGCAGCGACACGAGCCTCCAGTGGTACCCTCGAACGGTAGATTCAGCATGAGGTCGCCGGCCATTATTCCGTCGCAGCGACTGGGTCACGACCGCGACTATGAGCGCGAACGAGATCCCCACGATGCTCGTGATGGACAGGGTGCGCGCTTCGGTGATTCTCTTCGTTCACCCGCAGCACCAGCAGCGGCAGCGGCGAAAGCTCCGAGCTCGCTAGCTACATCGCCAGCACTCCGATCGAATGGAGCGCGTGAGGTGATCCCTACATACGCTCGATCTCCGGCAGACGTGTCGTCAACACTGAGTCCGTACGCTGGCGCTGCATCATCGCACAGCCTCCATACGGGATCTGACAGAGGTCCGCCCTATCACGTGGCTCGCAATTTGGCAGCACATGCAGATCCCGACGCTCATCGAGGAGCTCCTCCCCCCATGCCTACTTATGCTGCTCCGAAAGCGGAACCTGCAACAACCGGAGCTGCGTATCTGCCACTGGATCCAGCTATGATGGCTGACGATGCAGCAGGTCAGATCGATCCCAATCTGACGAGCAGTCCCGTACCTGCTCCGGCACCGTCAGCATCATCAGCGACAGCTCCCTCCACCGCCGCGCTGGTGACGGCGCAACCAGCACGTAGCGAGACCCGGAGTCCTCTATCTCACGTCGCAACAGACGCCCAGCCCGCTGAAAAAGCTGAAGTTGACAGCAAGGAGGTCAAGAAGGAGCAGGAGGACGATGAGCAGGATCTTGAAAGTGTGCGTCAACAAGCTAGGCAGATGGCGCGAAAGATGCGACCCGATGCTTCCGAGGCCGAGATTGAACGATTGGTCGAGAACTTTATTGGAGGTGGAGAATCTTCCTAGACGCTTTTTGAGACTTAATGGTCGCGGTGCCAACAGTAACACAACACCTCAATCTCAATCCCATTCATGTGCGACAGACACATGTGCACACACACGCACACAACAAGACGACTGCGAGCAAAGACTGTCTCATGAAACCATTTATCGATAATCACTACAAAGACGGCGCGTTTACAGTCTCTCCATCAGAGCCGGACCTTGCCCGCTTCGATCTGCTTCAAGTGTTCCGGAAGGAAAGGTTGGTAACCTTGAGCGTTGGGGGGCAACCAGTACAACTGGTCGCTTCCGCACTTGTCGTGCTCGATGCCTTGATTTCTGAGCTGAACCTTCTGCTGTTTGACGGTTCCGGTTTGTTCCATTGTTGGCACAACTCTGATGAAGAGGGGGACGGCGTATTTGGGGAGACTTTTTCTAGCCACCGAGGCGAGCATGTTCCAGTCTAGTCGTGCAGCATCGTCGGCGGGGATGGCTGCGCATCCGGCTCGACCATCGTGTTTGGGTACGAGGACACCATAGACGTTGGCTTCGCCAACGACCTGTCCCAAAGCATTCGCCACTTCGGTGGTAGAAACATTCTCGCTTCTCCATCGGAAAGTATCACCCATACGATCACCAAAGTAGAAGAATCCATCGGCATCTTTGCTCATCAAATCGCCACTGCGGAACCAAGCATCGCCCTTTCCAAGTGCATCCTTGAGAATCTTCTTGGACGTGGCTTCCGGATTATCGGCGTAGCCTTGGAACTTGGAGATGGAAGAGGTACCGATGCGCATGACAAACTCTCCCGGTTCATTGGGTCCGCATTCAATGCAGAATCCAGTCTTGGGATCGCGGTAGATGTCTTCCGTGATCGCATCGACCTTGATGATCTTGAAATCAGGTCGCAACTTGGACGCCAAGGTACCCATTCTACCCACTGCACCCGAACCAAAAGGTCCGGTATTGTAGTTGAGCAGTGCACCGTTTCCTTCGGAGGAAGCAAAGAATTCCGAAATGGTTCGAACACCGTATCTCTCGCGGAACTTTTCCCAGACATCGGGTCGCATGCCGTTTCCGTAAGCCATGCGGACCTTGTGCTGCTTGTCCAAAGGCGAAGGCGGCACAGCGAGGAGATATCGTGCGATCTCACCAATGTACTGGACCACAGTAGCGTCGTACTTGCGCACCTCGTCCCAGTACTTGCGAGCCGAGAACTTGCGTCCGATGATGACGGTGCTTCCGGAGCACAAGCAAGCACAGATGCAGAGGAAGAGCGCCGAAGAGTGGTAGAGGGGCATGGGAGTGTAGATCCTGTCCTTGGCGGTGAAGCCGTTGAAAACAGGCCAGACGCTGCAGGCGGTTCCCATACGACCGTGGGAGCAGAGTGCTGCTTTGGGAAGACCGGTCGTACCACTGGTGTAGATGAGAGCAGCGGTGCTCGATTCTCCGACGTCCTTACGGTACTTGTCTGGGATCCGTTTGGCAGAGTACTTGAGCAGGTCGGAAGGACCGAATTCGATCTTCTTTTCGAGCGCCTTGCCCACTTGGATGGGCGCCTTTTCCGTGTCGCCGTCGACAGGGGTGATACCGTCGTCGTATCGCACAAAATTCTCGATCAGAGACTTTTCTCCCAAAAGCTGGTCCTGAACTTCCGAGACTACGCCCTCCAAGTAAGGCTCGTAGACGAGCAGCTTGGCACGAGCAACGGTCACACAGTGAACCAAACCCTTGTCTGTCAGGGAGTTGTTGATGAATGCCGGGATGACGTTGATACACATGCATGCAAAGTACCACTCCAGGATGGCCACCGAGTTACCCATGAAAATGGCGACTCGGTCACCAGGCTTGTAGCCACGCGACAAAAGGTAGTTGGCGAGTCGGTGAACGTCCTTTGCGACCTCACCCCAGGTAAAGTTCTTGCCCAGGTAGACGTAAGCAACGGCATCGGGACGCTTGGTGGCTTGATAGTCAAAGTACTCGTAGATGGAAAGCTTGTTGCGCCAGGAGCGGATCTTGTGTCGAATTTCACCGCCAGAGGCACCTCGACCGAGCATGATGTCGTTGGACATGCCATGCTTTGCATCGAGGTAGGCGATGGCGGCCAAACTGGCAGCTGCTTTTGCAATAGCAGCCATGATGCCAAGAGCGATTAGATGGCAAGAAAGGAAGAGATGAAGCGAGCTATACGATGCCTGTTTTGAGGAGCACCAAGAAGAGTACCGTGTCGGAGATCTCAACGGCTTTCTCTTGTGCGAGAACGACCGGGTTATGAGCGGATGATGAAGGTGGGGGAGGCTCGAGATGAAGTCGGGAAGAACAGCAACCGAAGCAAGGTGATGGTGGAGATCCAACCACAGTAGCTTGGGACGAATGAGGTGTGGCAGAAACGACGTTTGCAATCTTCCCCGCAAGATTGGAGAGGGTGTGTTCGATGCGTTTCCTGCTGCACGATCTCTCGAAAAAAAAGGGCGTTGAAAGCGGTCTGCTCGAGCCATATGCATGCAAAGCAGGCAGACGATCAAAGCAAGACGCGGAAAGTAATGACGGGAAAAACGCAGCGGATCTGCCCCCACTTTTTTTCCCGGCAGCTACGCTCCACTTGCGGTCACCATGCAGGACACCGCCGCTCTGTCTGTTGCATTTCGCTGAGGAGAAAGTTGAATTCAAAAGCTGAAATGGACAGTCGAGCCAGATTGAATTTCGACCGCTTTCACGGATCGACAAATATGGATCCTATGAATTTCACCTTGGCACCTGTGTCACCTTTTGTGGGGGTTTTTAGAAATGGCTGTCCCAAGCGGGGTCTATCGTGATTCAACTTCAAAGCGCTCATCACCGCCCATCCTTGCATCGCAGAGATCTCATTGCAAGTCTCGAGTCGGATTTGAACCCGAAAGCCTATGTCGGCAGTATCAAATCTCAGGTGCGACAGTGCGGTCTAGTAAGAGCGTACAGAGATCAACGCTTCAGCCATTACAGAGGGATCCGCCACGGTCTGATCCATCGCAAAAGCCCCTCGACTCGTTACACAATTGGCTGCAAGCCTAGCACCTGCAGTCTTAGCCCGAGCTGGCCGGCAGAAAGTAACATCCCGGCCTACGCTTAAGCTGAACATTCTTCTTGACAGCTGCCGAAGATAGCTTTTCACCTTATCTCTAAGTAAGAGCGCTCAAGCGCTGGCACGTGCGTCGCCATCACCGTTCGTCCCGGTGTCCTCGGCAAGGTCTCGCTTTGGCTTGCGACTGTGCTGAACTGAAAGCAATCCAACATCCTTCGCCAAGCCATCTCCGCACGACGATATGGCGCTCAACTGGGTGATGCTCGACCAGAGTGGTCGCAGACCGCTGCCGCTTCCACAAGAAGAGGTTCTCTGCCACGTTCGCAAGGCCTCCTTGCAGTGAGTGCTCGACTCTCGGCGACGCTTCTTGCGATACGAGCGAGTCTGAAAATCTGACAATCCAAAGAGTTGATGTTGATGTCCTGCTTCGACAGGCTCGAGTATGCGCCTCCTCGCGGCATCGCATATAAGGCTGAAGGGGATGCTTTGATCTCTTCCCATCGTGTGAGTGCGCTTGATTGACGATCAGGCTATTGATCGCTTCCACTGACCCATGATCCGATCTTGTCTGCTCCCTCAGTTCGTCTTCATTCGTCAACCCCAAGTCTCTTCTGCCGAACTCGGCTCAGGCTCATTGCTCAATTCGCTCTCGGTGCCGCTTGACCACTTTCATTCGAGCAAATATACCATTCCCATCTTCACCGCGCCGTATCTTCAGGCCGATGTCTACTCGGTACCTCAAGGTGGACTTCCAGAGAGGCAACCAGGTGAAGAGTCGCATCCGGTCGGCAAGCTCAAGCTCTGGTTCATGGAATCCGGCGGTGTAGCTTTCCGCGACGCTGTCGACAAAGCTAGGACGCTGTGGCAGCAGCGACGGGAGGACGAGCTAGACGAGAACGCTCTGCCGGCCTACGAGCCAGCGACTGCCTGAAGGCTCAAGTCAATCAACAATCATCTCGAGCAATGTGCAGCTATCTCTGACCGAATGGGAACGATGAGGTCCCTGAGTCTTCCACTGCCGTCTGACAGATCTCGAGGCAACCGGGTATGCAAAGAACGAAGCTTGCCCATCGGGCACGATCCTTGAAGTCGATCGAGATCGAGCGCCCACTTGATTCGGACTTACGCGCCAAAAGACAGGTTTCGCAGCAGCACCGCCGTTTTCTCCCAAATTGCTCAGAATTATTTTTACGTTATTTTTTTATTTTTTTATAAATCTACACCGTGCTCGGAAAGTGTGATTTACTCTTCCGGAAAAGATCCAGACACCGTTCAAAGGACCGAGACGACGAGAAGAGCCACTGATCATCGACTGGCCTTCGCTTGGATGCATGCCCCTCCTGACGACTTGGCCCTCGGATATCACTCGAGCTACACCGAGACTATCGAACTGCTGTGAGCAGGTTATGTCTGTTGTACACGTTCCTTATGGAGAGGTTCATGTCTGAAGTCTCAATCGCCAACGTGAAGGGAGGACAAGTCGAGAGATTATGGTACGAGGCGTCGCAGCGACGAATTACGATCGACGTTAAACATCATTGGATATCATCATGAGGCCATCGCGATTCGATTGTATTGACCTGAGGGCAGGCTTCGTGGTCGTACTAGAAGCTAATGATAAGGTTAGCGTTCCGTTCAATACACCGACTATTCGAGCTTCGTGTCTTGCTTGCACACCTTGCCTTGTCAGCATCCGACCATGTGCAGTCTCATTTGCAGCTTCGATGCTGCGCAAACTCGCATCGCACCGGCTGCCCTCGCGAAGTGTGTAATGAGACAATCGTCGAAATGAAGATAAAGTCGCTAGAATCAAAGGGCACCATTCTGATCGCAATGACAGGTGGTTTGTGGACAGATTGTTCATTCAGACGAAAAGCGGTCGTCCACGTTGTCCACGCTGAGCACAAGCGCGTTTGTGGGTGGCAGTCGTGGGTGGCAGTCGTGTGCGATGTTCGGTCAATTTGTCGGCTTTGCATTTTCGCTGACTCGGGATTGACGCGGACGCTGATCTGCCGGTCGAGTTTGCCAAATGCCAACGTCAAACTACGCCAAACCCACGCTGTCCGGCTGGGTCTGTGTCTCTCTCACCCTTTCTTTTTGCCGCCGTTTGCTGAAATCTATACTGTAGGAATTTTTTATTTCCCGGATTTCTTTTTTGACAGACGCAGCGCAGACGCTTCATTGGCCTTCACCTGTCTGGTCATATAGTGCCGCTACCGCAAGCTATGGTCAGACGATCTTCCTCCTCTTTGTTCCTTCTTCTCTTCCATACTCATCTTTTCCTTGAACTCGGTCTTGTCCCCTTCAACTTCGCCACATCGGAATCAAATTGACGTTCTGCATCGCTAGATACGACACCGGAATTAGGATCGTGTGAATCAGCCACAGTAATACAGGATACCCCCACTTCGCATCCCATTCGGACTTCCTAAACAGCGAGCCAGTCTTCGCTTGACATGGAGCAGCACACATTCTTCGTCGCAACGTCATCAACATGACATCGGATAGTAGAAGCAGTCATCAACATCGCCCGCACAATCCGCCGGCCTATTACGGTGCGGATCAACCTCCCCTTTCCCTACAAACTCCCTCGGCTTCTCGACCACAATCTCGCGACAACTCGTCCCATTCTTTGAGAGCACCGACATGTTCGTCCACGTCAGACACTCAGCTGGAATCTTCCCATCAGCTCTCGTCTTCCGAATCGAGCGATGCCATCAAGAAGCCTCGCCACGGATCACCCTCTTCCGCCGTCTCCCTTCGCTCGTCTTCCAACCATCACGAGGAGCACGGCGACCTGCCTGGTCCGCTTCCCACCACTCAAGTTCTCCAACCCCTCACCTCACGACTTTCAAGAGCAGATTCGCGCTCCAAGACGCAGCAGCTGGTCGAATCCGATGACAAGCCCACAGCTGGTCGCCCTCGTTCGGCATCCAACCGTTCGGTCTCGTACCTCGATCCTGCGAATAAGCCTGCCGAGCTGCAGCGTGCATCGTCGCGCGTCTCCTCACTGCACAGGTGTGCTGATCCCGCCTATCCAGCTTCTGCTCTCGCCCTCACTCTCACCAAATCCGAAGATCCAGACGCCATCTACATCGACTGGGCTGCCGACGACCCCGAGAACCCTTTCAATTGGCCCAAGTCGAGAAGATGGCTCCTCGTCTCTGTCTGCTTCCTCTTTACCGCTTGCACTGCCTTCAATGGTTGTGGATACCCATCTGCCTCCTATCAGGCCTCGCTCGATCTCGGAACGACTCAACTCGTCTACCTTGTCGGTAACACCGTCTTTCTCTTCGCCGTCGCTATCACCCCGCTCATTTTGGCGCCACTCAGCGAAGTCTACGGTCGAAGTCCCATCTATCTCGGTGCTGCTTTTGTCTTCACCATCCTCTTCATCCCGCAGGCGCTCGCCAAGAACATCACCACCATCATTATCGTCCGCTGGTTCCAGGGTATGTCGGCCTCGGTAGGCAATTCCTTGGTAGCCGGTAGTGTCTCGGATGTCTTTCACGCCAACGAACGAGGTTTGCCGATGTCTCTCTACTCGATCTCGGTCTACATGGCGCAAGGTATCTCTCCCTACATTTCGTCCGTCACTGTCAACCGCGCCGGCTGGCGCATCATGTTCTGGTGGCAAGGAGGCTTGGCGCTTCTGACGTACATTTCCATGTTCCTCGTCCTCAGGGAAACGCGGGGTCCCGTCTTGCTCTCCAGGCGCGCCAAGAAGCTTACCAAAGAGACGGGTCGCCTTCACAAGTGCAGAGCCGATGATGAAAGGCAGTCGTTCCTCCTCATGGTCAAAGTCTCGCTCTTCCGTCCGATGCAGTATCTGGTCTTTGAACCCGTTGTCACCAGCTTTGCTCTTTGGATCGGTTTCCTGTGGGGCATCATCTTTATCTCGCTGGAAGCGATCCCTATCGTCTTTGCCGGCTACGGCTGGAACTCGGAACAGCAGCACATGGCGTTGCTCACCATTGCTGTGGGTGGTCTTATCGGCTACTGTGCCAACTTCCATCAGGAAAAGCTCTATGCGAATGCTGCCCGTAAGCACGGCGGCAAGCCACCGCCCGAAGCTCGTCTCTACTACGCCTCTGCCGGCGCCATCCTAGCGCCTGTAGGACTGTTCATCTTTGCATGGACCGGTCGAGCTGGAATCACCCCTGTCGCTCCTATCATTGGATTGACCATCTTTAACGCGGCGCTGTATCCTATATACTTGGGGACGTTTTCTTACCTAGCAGATACGTACGAGCGTTATGCATCCTCTTCTTTGGCCGCTCAAAGTTTCCTGCGCAATGCCTTTGCTTCGACATTCCCGCTGTTCTCCCAGCAGATGTACACGACGCTTACGCCCAAGTATGCCTCCACCTTGCTGGCTTGTATTGCAGCTTTGCTCGGTGTTGTGCCTTTTGTCTTGCTCAGATACGGCGATCGTATCCGCAAGCACAGTAGAGCAGCGATGGAGTTGGAAGCCGAGGAACAGCAAGCCGCTGAATTCCTCGCGCACGAAGAGGAAAAGCAACAACGACGTGCGGCTAGACGCGCTGCTCGTGCCGCTCGACAAGCAGCTACCACCAGCGACCAGACTGGGTTCGACGAGGAGAAAGACCTCGATCGTGACGAAGCGACGATCAGCTCGGGATGCGCAACACCTGCTGCGGCCGATCACACTGGTCGATCCGAAGCGCGCGTTGATTCTGTGAGCCCACGGGATTGCAATGATTGCAACGATTTCAAGCGCATCCCGCCCACCAGCATTTTGTAGAAGAAAAGGCCCGGATTCTGCAGTCGACTTTGCGCTCTTGCATGACATGCTTCGAATGCATACACTTGTCTCCCTCCTTGTTCATTCTTCGTTGTTCATGCTGCATTTCGACATTGTTCAGAGACTCTGAGATGATAATCTTTCCCCGTCTGATCAACGCCGAAGGCAACGAGAGATGGCACAGTCAAAGTGAGCCCTGATTGAAAAGCAGGTTTGCATTGCAAAGTCGAATCATCACGATCCAACTCTCTTCTTGAGAGCCTCTGAATTTTCGCGCAATGCACTTGTCTTTGCCCCCTCCCCCTCCCCCTTTCGTTCCTGGAGCTGCTCCTTGTTGTCCACCTTTCCATCCGCATCCGCATCCTTCTTCTCCAACGTCTGACCGAATTCATTCCTCCTCGTCGGATCCACGCCGTAGATCCACCTCTGATACAAGGCGATGAAAAAGACCAGATCGTCTCTAAAACAAGCCAACCTATGCAAGGTAGGCATCTTGATACAAAAAGCAAAGAGATCATCCACAAACGTCCCCAGGATCTTGTATACAAACGTCTTGCTGTTCATCCCTGCCGTACTCTTGAGTTTGTAGTTGACGATCAACTGGGGTACCAAGCTTACGAATCCGAACGCATACACGAAACTCGTAGCGGTGGAAATGATGAAACTCCACCATCCCCGATGCGTCTGGTACAAAGCAGAGTAGATGGTGTATCCGAACAGAAGCGGTCCGACGACGATCCCGACGTACTTGAATGCAAGTCGGTCGTATTCTTGCGTCTTTTGCTCTTCCAACGACAACTTGTGCTTGCTCTCCAATTTGAGTCGATACGGCATCCATCCAGTCGAACTAGCAACAAGGCTGACCGAAACTGCTTTGGTCAACTTCCAACACTCTACAACCACGCCCACCGCTTGACCCGCCAAAATCATCCAACTCGTATCCTCGTTATTATCCAGCAGATACAGAGTGATGATCAACTGAACCACAATGTTGGTCATGATCGAACCAACACTGACCCCGGCCAAATCATCCTTGTTCTTCCAATGCCTGACATCGCTCGAGAAGGCCAAGAATTCAAACACCGAATGCAGGATCGATACAATCACCGTGAGAGCCAAGAACCAAGGATTCGTCTCCAACAACATGGTCTTGATCATATCGATCTCGGAGCCCGTCGCTGACCCGGTCGCTCCTCCTCCCCCAGCCGCTTGTTTGTCGAAAGAATCCGACAAGGCAGCTAGCATTTGAAACTTGAACCACGATTGGTGGTATAGATGCACATGGAGCGAGAGCGAGTCGACCGTTTCGTTGATTGGATGCATGTGCGATTTCAACAGCCAGAAATCATTCGGAAAAACGGTCGGATAGCGAAGCACATTGGGCGGTCGACCGGCCGCATAGGCTTGTTCGAGTACAGCCGCTTGCTGTGGATCCGCCGGTGGCGGTGCTACCATCATGCTTCCCGTCGACGGATCACGAACCACCGAAATATGCTGCAACAAAGGCGGCGGGAGTTGCGACAATTGGACTCCCGCATCACCAATATCTTGAACCAGCGCCAGAGTCAAGTTGTTGTGCCAGTGTCCAACAATCTTACCATCCTCGTCATCCGAGATGTCATCGTCAGCGGAGGCTGTGACGGTAGAGTTGGTTTTGTCGAACAAGTTCTTTTCCGCCCTCTTCTTTTTCAATGGCATCAGCCTTGATAACAACTTTCTCGTTCTCACCACTCCGAGTGGATGGAAAGTCTTGTCGCCTGGATTCGGGGAGACCCCCTGCTGAGTGACGACAAAGTCGGCCCAAACGCTTCCATTGTACTTGTTGATCGCGTCGTCCAATGGCAAGGTCAAATCGACATCTCTTGATAGCGACAGATCGCCCAATCGGATGTTGGACCATTTCACTGCTGCCATAGGATTCAAATCTCCTTTCGCCCTCTTACTGCCGATCGAAGAAGAGTAGGCTACCCGAGGCCGCATCTCTTCATGCAGCGGGTCGTTCAGAAGATCCGTGAAGGCATCGAAGGGGATGGCGGGTGCATTGTCCAATCCGCTCTCAGGAATCAAATCTGAAGCCTGCGATCGCATCACCGCATGGCTCGGTGGTGACGCCGAAGAAATATAGATGTAGAAGTCGAGCTGAGCATCATCGCTCCAGAGAGGAACGGCTACGTTTGGTGGGCCTTTGGGCGGCGGAGGCGGTGGAGTGAAGAAGCTGTTGCCTTGCTGGACAGCGGACGACACCGTGGCAGAAGCTGCATCCACTGCCGAAGATGGTGTCAGGACATCGCCTGCTGATGGTGAAGCGGTTGGAGCAACGGCATACTCTCGGCCCATAAGCTTGTTGATGTACCCAGCCACTGGGCTTTTTGAATTGGTGACGGCATTGACTCCAGCATACATGAGAAGAGCTCGTGCGAGCGTCCATTTCCAATCGGTCCGCCCCGGCTGGGGTTGCTGTTGAGCACCAGACGCAGATCCACCTCTGACGGCGGCTGCGTTCGACGACATAGCTGAAAGCCAAGTCTTCGAGAAGTTGAAGGCGAGCGTACAAGTGCGCTGATGGTGACAGGTGATGAAGATTAAGAAGGATAGGCGAGCTCAGCTTTTGACCGAAATTTAGGTTCCACGAACTGAGAAAACGTCAACTTGTGTCTGTGCGTCGAGTTTTCTTGGGCAGAAAGCAAATCCAACTTGACAGCGAAGAGCGCACGTGTTCGCCTCCTCAAGCCCGACGAAACGAGGAGAATTATACCACCGTTGGTTCCTGTGCCCCTTCCCACTTCTGTTGATTCAACTCAAGGCGCGAAGGCACATGCATCGTCAGGATGAGGGCTCTTTCACAGAGCTTCAGCCAGTCTGAGTCCAATCAAAGGCATTGCACGTGCATCAAAGACGCTATAGGCAGAAGGTAGGAAATAATGATAAAGCTATTCCATTGATATTTCGGCTCACGCATCTACAAACGGATCATCGCCGGAAGGGCGACCTCAGAGCTCCATGCTAATGTCGTCACGATCATCAGCGTCGTCCAAGATCTCGTCCTCTGACGACGCAAGTCGAGAATGTATCGGATCGCCAGCTCCTTGTTCAGAGCCCGTATCATTCACCATGGCTACGTCCTCGCTGCCATAGACGATGCCGCTGCTGCTAGCTGGGCGTTGATGGATTTGACTAAGACTGTGCGCAGCTTGTTCCAGGTTGCTGACCACATTGTCCGACGGATCATGATTGTCCTGTCCGCTCGTGCGGCGGACAGGAGTCTGTGCCAGCGGTGAGGAGATCATCGACGGTCGGTAGCCTTGCAGTGTCGAAGGCTCGCCCATTGATTCGCCATATCTGGTGCCGTGCGCACCGTACTGGCTGAATCCGCTCGCTGATCGTGGCTGGTGAAGTCGATGGTGAGGCTGAGGCGTCTGTCCGCGCACAATGCCACCATGAAATGGCGCCTGCCCATACAGACCAGCAAACCTGGCGGCTCTGGACGTCGATCCGAGGTCCTCGTCATCCGATCGAGCGCCCATCGCCGATTCGGAAGACTCGGCTGCAGGTCCGTACGAGCCGGCTTCTGGCGACAAGGAACCCTCGGGGGATGGCAGGTCAGCACGAACTTCCGCCAATCGATTTTGCAAGCCGATCGCTCCCGGTCTTCTGGTGGCCCAATGGCCAAGCATCTGGTCGATCTCGCCCGTTGCAAAGTCTTGCTCGCCAGCGGCGCCCGGTGTGGCACGACCACCCAGTGCGAGCTCGTCCTCCTCACCGTTCTGAGACGCAATGACAGGAGGCGGCAAAGGTCGTCCAGCCAGATCAGTTCGCTGAGGCGCCTGGGGCGGTGCATCGCCTTCACGTGCACGCAACCCTGCCGCTGCCGCTGCGGCAGCAAAAGCCGGCAGAATGCCGTGCGTTTGAGCAAGTCGTCGATCTGTCTCGTCCTCACTGGCGTCCGATCCGTCGACAGTGTCCAGACTCGCCAGGCTCGTTACCCTTCGATCGCGCAGGTCTTGTCGCATCATGGTCGAGGGCAGACCCATGGAGCCAGGGATGACGCCGCGGCGCGCTCCACGGTACTGGTTCGCGCCGTCAACCGTAGAGGCCCGCGATGGCGATGGGGTGTTAGACGCAAACGCGCTCGGTGGGTTGGTGTTGCCATCCACCGCTGCACCTCGTCCATTGCCCGTCCAGGTCGAGGCTGTCGATGGGCCAGCAATGCCGGTTGGGTCTGTGTAGGGAGAGGGCATCATGCCGAGGCGTGGAGCGCCAGGCCCCGGCGCACTGCCCATCCATGTTTCGTCGTCCTCGCTTGCAGCGGCATGTTGCCTCGGCTCCTCGACCATATCGACAGTGGAGGACGCCGACGATAGGATGCGTTGCATCTGGGAAGGTCCTCCGCGATGATCGCGTGCGTCCGCATGGGTTCCATCCATCGCCAAGTCGCGAGAATCTGAGAAGCGAAGCTGAGCTGAACCGGAAGCCTCAGGCTGAAGCTGGAGATCCGTTCGTTGCGCGACAGCGGACTGGGAAGACGGACGGTGGACTTCCGGGCGAGAATTGTTGCGAGAACGCATTTCGCGAGTCTGATGAAGACCATGAGAAGGGTAGTTGCCATCCTCAGCTTGCCAGCGTCTCGCATTGTTCTCGTTGACGGCGTTGCCGTCTATCTGAATGCCGTGCGTGCGTCTCGGACCCTGCAGGTTGGGATCGCGAAGCTCCTCATCCGCTGCGTTGGCAAGTCCTGCTGCGAAGCCCGCGTGCTGAGCGTCGCCAGTAGTCAAGGGCACGATATGTGGGGCAGCGCCATCGCCGTCTTCGTGACGTGCGACACGATGGGGATCGGTTGCCTTCTCGCGCTCCTTGTCCTTAGCATCGCCTTCGTCAGCCTTGGCGCTGCACCAGTAGCGGTGACCCATCTGCCAGCCTTTGCTCTGGCACTGCTTGCTGCAATACTTGGCTTTGCGACAACGTCGGCACTTGGCAAATTCGCGTGGATACTCTTCCCACTTTCCGCACAGCATGTTGGCGCATTGGCGTATTCCGCCACGCGACTCGTCCTTGCGACAAGCGTTGCGCATGATGACACCGGCCCAATATTGGATCTCCATGGAGAGGCGAGGCGCAGGATACGCTGCCGAACTGCTCCGTGAGGAGCGTAGCGTGAATTTCTCGGCGATGGAAAACACGTTGCGACGTGGTGGCTCGGACGGATCCCAGCTCTTATTGCGCTTGGTTATCTGCTCGAGCTCTTCGTTGAGCGCGTCCAACGGGCCCATTAGCGACGATCCTGTAAAGTCAGAAGAGTGAAAGAGGATACGAACGTGCGCATACTTGGAAAGGTATGCCAGGAGCTGTAGACTGAGCAGAACCTCTTCCTCGCGGTAGACGACGTCGATACCGGCCCGCGCGTTCGAGTCGGCAAGATTGCTTAGCTGTACCACAGCCGGATGGGCAACAGGCGCTTCCGCGGCGGTGCGCATTCCCTCGTGTGGCGCAGCAAATCCGTTCTGGTGCTGTTGCTGAGCACCTTCAGCATGACGTTCCAAGCGGATTCTGTGATCTGGGTCGACGTCGTGCTGGTGTTGTTGGTGGTGATGCTGTTGATGGTGATCATGATCGTGGTGTTGATGCTGGTGTTGCTGATGCTGATGCTGATGCTGAGGCTGATGCTGAGGCCGCTGATACTGATTCTGTTGATCTTGGGCTTGCGCCAACTGGTGAGCTTGTGCTGGTGCATGCGTTGGCACAATTTGCCCTTCGTGGGGCAAGTGCCGATCAAGGAGCGAACTGCGGTTGTTGGACGAAGTCTGCGAACCAACTTGTGCGGCTAGAGCTGTCGATGCGGAACTGGTCGAGGATACATGGCGAGATCCAGAGGCGGTCGTCAAATTTCGCGCGGGGCGGACCGTGTCCTGGCGCTCGAAAAGGGGCGGAGCCACAGCGTTGGTCGGTCTGTTGGGGGTCACGAAATTTTGGACTGCTCGTAATGGCGAGTCAGGGCCTGACAAGGGAGCGAGGGCGCGTCGAGCAGGACGCGGGGTGCGACGCTCTTCGACGTCTTCTTGGTCGGCTTGCATCTCGTCCTGGTTGTGGATGAGCATGTGATCCGAATCGACCGACCGTGCGGTGGACTGCAGCGCATCGACCTCACTGTCATCGGCATCATCGGCAAACATCTCGGCATCTTCGGCGCCGTCTGAGCCGCTGCCACTCGCCTCAGCCGCATTGCTACGCAAATCCTCTGACGAGCTGGCTGCTGCCAGATCGGCGTTATGCGCTTGTGCGGAGGAGAGCGCTCGAGGAGTGCCATCCGGCGCCGCAGAAGCGGCGCTGCCGGAGGAGGCGAGGGATAGAGGATCAATGGCGTCGATCAATGGCATGGCGGCGTGGGTCTCACTGGCGTCGACGACTGGTATAGGAGAGGCTTGCGATGGGAGAAAGTCGTCGACGCTGCTCTGTGCCTCCATGCCAGCGAAAACGGACGAGCGTCGTGCAGCGACGGGATCTTCGAGCGGGGTGGTGGGTCGCGTCTCTGCAGGATTATGGTCGTTTGCATTGGGCTGTGAGGAGCCAACTCGAGCTGGTTGTGCTGCCTCCATCACGTCAGCTGGTCCAGCTGCAGTGAAAACCGCATCAGCATGAGTCGATGCTTGGTCATGTGCATCGCGAGTCGTACGATGCCGCCGCGCACGGTCATCATCCTCGATCGTGGCGTGGGCGTGGGATGCGGTGGCGGACTCGATCCGATCTCGGTGCGAGCGATCCTCACGGCGTGCTTCGTGACGTTGGTGATGGAGCAAGGCGTCCCTGCGGCGTTCGTCCTTAAGCCTGTCCATGCTACGCAGGTAGGATTCGAGCACGCGGATGGTGACCGGGACCATGCCGGCCTCGACGACGCGCGTACGGACGCTTTCGCTGCCACGAACACCGATGTTGACGACGCATTGAAAGGCGAGGCTCCACTTCCACACGGCCTGCATCTCTTTGATGGAGAATGCACGGACCTGCGGAGAAGGCGACTTGGGCACGGTTCTGAGAATGCGAATCAGGCGTTCGAGACCCCCATCTACCGTGACCATTTCCCGAATGCGCGGCGAGGTGGAGGTGAGGTAGGCTAGATGATTGAGCGAATTGATGAGCGGCAGTGTAGCCGTGCAGTCGATGGCTCGACGATCATAGACGGCTGATGAGATGCAAACGCTGGCCTTGTTCTGGGCCGGATTGCAGAAATTCGACTCCCTCATGGTGAAAGAGGGAGGAGGTCACGTACGCAATGCTTTGCGTACGGACAGCAATGATCGCAAGGACTACGTTCACGGTATTGAGTGTGCGGATCGGCGGCAAGACCGAGGTAGCAGCTTCGCAGCCTTGAAGGTTGCAGGTTGCAGGCGAACGCAGCGTAGAATTGAAGCAGAAGCTAGACGATCCGCATGAAGAGCCCGGAGAAGACTGACTTCGATCGCGCTGAGAAAAATTTGGAGAGCCTCAGCTGGATGTACTTGGAGCGCAACACAACAGCGTGAGGTGGATGCTTCAGATGTGCGAAAGCGAGGCTGGTGGACGTGTATGGACAGCAAGCTCGATGGATACGGTCGCAAGATGGATGCTCACAGAGGTTCGGAGCGAGGCGGACGAGTCAACTTGGAGCGAACGCTGGTCCGGTGATCAAGGCGTCGGGAGCGGCGCGAACTGCAGTATATTGAACTGCGTTACTGTGCAAGTTGTGCGGCCGACAGGCTAAGACGCCGAGAAAGCTAGTCCAGGAGGGTTGCACAGCCTCAGAGTGTTGCCGCGAAAGCTTGAGGTAGAGAACTGGTTCTGCTTCCTTCGATGATGGTGAAGCACCATGCACAAGAAATGCGATGGGTACAGAGACGAGTTTACGCTGTCGGTGATATGGGATGATGCTTTGCTGAAAGATGCAGATGCTAGATGCTGGAGAAGGCGATGACAGATGCTCGCCGAATGTGTCGAAGACACAAAAGTCGCAGAACAAACGACAGCTGAAGCGATCGAGGATGTAGTGGCTAGTACGGGCGAACGACCTCGGGATGAGGAATATCAGATGGCGGAAGTAACAAACAGACGGGAGAGTCAGCTGCCAATCGACGGAATGCGGCGGCGATGAGCAGCTGAGCTGATGGTGGTGATGATCGTGGTGATGATCAATGCGAAAAGTAGCAGGAGGGAGCGAAGGATCTTTTCGAGATGTCGAGTCGGTACAAGGGTTCAAACGAGATGACGACGAAGACGCTCACGACGAGGCGAGCCGACAGAAAGCGGGATTTGCTGGCTGACTGCTTGGCTGGGCTCAGCTGAGCTGAGGCCGTAACTAAAAGGGCAAAAAGTCAAGGCAGCAGAGAGGTACACAGCAGCTGGCGCGAAAATAGACACAGTCGCAGAGAGGCGTTCGTGCTTGCTTGCTTGCTGCTGCTGCTGCTGCTGCTGCTGCTGCTGCTGCAAAGCAGTTGGCAACCAACCAACGGTCGTCTGGTCTCGCCGTGGTCTCGCCTTGGTCTCGCCTCCTCCGCCTGTTCACTTGGGTCTCCAAGCTCAATTTTGTCTTTCACTCTGCCGCCGCTTAGCTGCCCTAGTTTTCTTTTCGGCTTAATTTCGCCATTTTCGCCCTATTCCGCCCATTTCTGCCAGTTTGAACCGCCTTTACCCCTGCCTGCCTGCCTCTGTGCGAACGGAAGATCGGGTCTCAGTTGTCTGGGTGATTTTGCTCAGTGCCTTGCATTGGTCTCACCGTGTCGCATCGGATCGCACCGTGCAAGCGACCGTCGCGCCACGCTGAGGCGCAAATGAAAAGGGTCCAAGTTTCTTCGGTCGCAAAGCGGCAGCGTGACTTCCCAATCGCCCGATGCCTCTTTCCTGAACGAGTAAGAAGCTCAGCTACAGTGTCCCGCATATTGATTTCGGCCAATCCGTTCGCCTCATCTCTTTTCGTGACCAACGTTATCTCGAAGAGTGGGAAAAGCCACGCTCATCATCACGATGTTGCTCCAGACTGGCAGCTCAGGACGTGGTGCAAGCGCAGTTACGCCATTGTGATTCTGTGTTTTGCACGACACCGTGCATACGCACGATGCCCTCCCATGCCACTGTATACGGCGCGTTCACCGCAGACCAGCAGTGGCCAATCACTCTTTTCGGGTTGATCGACTGCATTCAAGACGTTTGGCAGTCCAACTCAATGCGGGCTTGAGGCCACTTTTGAGAGTACGAGCGAGCAGAAGCGTTGATTGTGGTCAGTCAGCCATGGGGAACAAAAGACGGTTGCCGAGGCGGAACTCATGCGTTCTGCTGTAGAGCCAGCAAAGCCCCTTGCATCTGCCGCATCCAGAGCGCCCACAGCTTCGATGTGGTCATTCTTTCTCCTGACTCACCTCGAGCCCACCGCTCACGGTTGTGGTCCCATGTCCTCGGCTGCGGCCTGTGCTTGTCGATCAGTCCGAAGACCGAAGCCCCTGACACATCCTTCGCATCACATGGCATGTCAAAGACCGCGCGAGCAAAAGACCATCACAATACCGCCTCTTCTTCTACCATTCTCTTGCCTGCTACGCGGCTCTTCTTCCTGACCATGCCTTTGAAGGAAACACGCTTCATGATCATGCACGCTCGCCGACGAAAAGGGTACTGTATGTGTTTGCACAAAAAGCGGGGGGAAAACAAATGATAGATACTAAGATGAGGGCAAGCAATGAGGTCGTGAATCGTTGGAAATGTATCTAATGCTGAAATCGAAGGAGATAAAGTGTAAACGATGGACTCCATGGAAGCGATGTGACGATGCAGGAAGACGGTCAGAATAAGAGGATGAAGCTGCGGTGCTCTGGTCGACAGTTGGAATAATGGAAGAGCCGAAAAGAGTGTGGATGTCGACCGAGAGCGATGCAGATGAAAAGTCGCGACTTCATCTTCTGGTTCCATTCGATATCTGTCCCTATCGTGTCTACTGCGAAAGCTGGCCTCCCTGAGCTGCAGCTGCAGCCGCTGCCGCCGCCGCCGCTTGGAGTAGAGCCTCGTGGTTCTGCTTAGCCCATTCGCGTGCGAAGACGCTCGCCTTGAGGAACTTCTTGTTCGAGTACTTTCGGTACACAAATTGATCCTCAAAGCCCTGGTCCAGCAAGCGCTCCAGCAACAGGTTCGCACCGGGCACCAGCTGCTCCTCGGTAAAGTCAGAGTAGTAGACGAAGGCATCGTCCCACTCGCCTCCAAGCATCTTTTTCGCCAAAAACATGCCCACAGCGGCCACAAGACTTGGACGAGCCCGTAGGAAGCGGTGGTCGAGCAGTGCCAGCTCCATGAGAAACTTGGACAAGGTACGCGTGCGGATGTCGTAGTCATCCGCCTTGGAGATCTTTCGAACCCACGAGTAGGGTGAGCAGTACGACGAAATGTTGAAGTCCAGCGTAGAGAGGATGATGCGCTCGCCTTTGAGGATTTCTTCTTGTGAGTATCCGCCCTCGGTCATATAGACAAATTCCTTGACGCTGGGCGCAAGGATTTCTTCGTACTTGGCTGCGATGAACATGGCGGTCACACCGACGAGCTGCAGCTTTGCCAAACTGACGACGCGCACGCTGAGAAAGCGGTCGACGACATTGATGGCGATCCAGAGCGTTTCCGGCAGCATGTGGTAGCGCATGTGCACCTGCAAAAGCCAATCGACGAGCGTTGCGCGCATGTGCCAGTGAATCTCGCTCTGGAACTCCATATAGTTCGGATTGGCCATTGTCTCCCTCTCGCATCGCGCCATATAGCCGAAGATCTCGTTTGAGTACTCGGCGACCATGCTCGTGTCGCGCACCTCCTCGGGATCGAGGCCCATGACGATCAGCTCGTCTTCGTGGGCTGCCAGGTCGGCCGAGAGTTGACCGGCAGCGACGGACTCTGCGCGCTGCGCTTGGGCACGCGCCGCGCGGGGCTGGATGACCTCTTCTTGGTAACGGGACTTGATCAAGGCCACCTTGCGACGTGCAGCCTCCTCGAGCTCTGGATGCAATGAGACCAGACCCTCGGGATCAATGTTGAAATCGAGCATATCGCCTTCTTCTGCCGAGGTGACGCTCTCGGGTCTTGCGCCGGAATCGAGTCGCTCCGACTCGAGCCAATTGGCCTGGTCTACGCCGGCGTCTTCTGCGGTATCGTCATCGCTGCTAGATGTTGAGCCGACGTCAGACATGTCGTCCTCCTCGACGTCGTCTTCGAATTGCTGCGAAGCGGCGAGGTCGTGGATGACTGCATCTTGGTGCAGTCTGCTGCTTCCCGCCTCGACGTCGATGCCCGCCTTGACCGAGGCGGAGCTCTGGAAAGGGGGGAGGAGTCGCGGCGCTTCTACGTCCATGGACTGGACACCGCCGGATGCAAGATCACGCTGTTCCGATACAGACCTTGTCGGCCCTGGCAGCCTTTCCTCGGTGGCGGAACGAGAACGAGCATCGCGGAGACGGGTCATGCTCTTTGTGTGTTGTGCACGCAGACCTTGGTGGCCTGGTACCAGCTTGATGGCGCCGTCTGGTTGGGCATTGGCCCTGACAGCGCCAGTACGGTTGCTGACATCCGAGAGAGCAGCACGTTGCGGCAGGGGTCTGGAGTCAGCGCGGAGCTTGCCGGCGGCAGAGACGCCAGCCATCTTGGGTGCCTTGGCTTTGGCCGGATGATTGGAGGAGGTGGCTTCTGTGAGATGGATGCGGTCGCCGCTACGGGAGGCCGGAATGCCTCCTGGACGGGCGATGCGTGACCTGGTCACGGTAGGTTGCTGCTGTGGGCAGATAGACGGAGACAAGGCAGGTTGGACGGGAAAAGAAGAGCGAAATGGTCAGATTAGGGGTCAGGGGAGAGGCAGACGAGACATGAAAAGACCAGGGCTAGACATACTCTGACGGCAGGCTGTGCCATATTGTGCGGAAAGTCTTTGTAACAAAGGTGCTTCAAGCCTCGACTAGAGACTTGGAGCTCGGATCAGGGCGGTGCGACTGATACGAGACGAATGTGCATTGATCGACAAGGTTGTCGGAGCTGCGAGAGTCGCAAGGTAGTTGACAGAGAGGTGAGTCTGAGTCGGGGTACTGATTATCAATCCGTAAGATGAGTGCCGTCAAGATGGAGCAGGCGGACAAGAGGGAAGCAGGCCTGCGTTTGTCAAGGATGAGCTGGTATGCTGTGGTCGTGAATAGGCCAACAGCGAGTCGTGAAGATGAGCTGATGACGAGTGCGAGTGCAGATTCTCTGTGAATGTATGCAGAGAGGTATCTTTAGATGCTTTTGAGATGGTATGCCAAAAGACTTTTGAAGGTATGCGGGGATCTGGGTGAACGAAGCGGAAGATGAAAGATGCGATGCTGGGAAACGACGTTTGAAAAATTGAAAGACCAAGGAATTGGAAGCACCGTGGAGACCGAGGAATCGAGAGGGGGTGAGCCGGTGGTGGACGACTTTAAGATGGGACAGCAGAGCTTGAACAGACAGATGGAGAGTCGTGCAATCGATGTCAACAGTCGATCCAATTCGCCGCCGCTGTGGTATATGCACGAGCAATTGCAGGTAAGCAAGGAGGAGTAAGAGCGCCGCCCTGCCACGCAACGGTCTCAGGAAGCGAAGTTGGTGCGCCAAAGGAGGAGAAGAGGCGATGACCGAGACGAGCAGGATGTGGAAAGGAGGATGAGGATGGAGAGGAAGGAGAGGAAGGGATTGAGGAGAGGGATCGAGATGGAGTTGGAGTTGGAGATGGAGATGAGGTTGAGGAGGTTGAAGATCAACGACAAAGGGACCAATGGCAAATGAAAGGGAGACGGCAAAGCAGCCTTTGTGGTGGGTGTCGAGGATCAGAGAGTACACAGAGAATCAAGCTTCGTCCTAAGCCAAGGCGAAGGCAAGGACGTCAGCATCAACACAAACACGACACAGAGGATCAGACTCTCAAACTCAACTTTTGGCACCACCACTGAAAGAATTGCAGTAAATACAAATAACCATGAATCTCAAGGGAAAATAATGAAACAAAAATAAGAAAATGAAAACAACAACGGAGAGCCTGCTGTAGGTGGATGCGGCTGACTTTGACATGAATCACAGCTTTTCGCTGGAATGATTGCGCACTCGATGTGCTTTTCCATCATGCTCTACTTCTGATGCTATGCTGTCCATCGTGCGCTTGATCATGCTGTCCATCGAATCATGTTCTGCGAACATATGAGCTCTTCTGGTCTAGTCAGAGCATGTTTCAGGATGAAGAAAGGCCCACGCTTTGTCGTGACGCTCAAAGGAGCTCTTCAGGGTGAACCTTGAGCCAAGGACGAGCGACGAAGGAAGATGATCAGGCCGCATGAGACCGGCCAGACCGACGCCGCTGATCACGACCGACTGCCTGTGTGCTACTGTGGCGGGCGAGCAAAGGGCCCAGACAGACAGCGTCCTTGGAGTTGACGCATCGGACCAGGAACACCGTCCTGTCCTACAGGTCGAGATTGCCTCGAGAACGGCTGTCAAGATCGTCGCTGCCAACTTGCACCCTCGGTTTCATAAGGGTCAGCCGGCACTTGTGGACTATGAAAGATCACAATTCATTTCCATTCGACGTCACATCACACCGCAGCACATCAAATCAACCCAAATGCGCCGTGCGGCAGTGCAGGAAAGGCTCGCTCGCTTCGGGCAGGGAAAATGAAAACAACAAAACACACCAAAAAAGAACAAAATCATCTGCACGTACTCACCAGCCTGCATATCGTCTGCATGGCTGCACAGACAGCACCGACCGAGGCGAGATCATCCGGGCAGCGACGAGCTGACAACCAAACCAACCGATTCTCTGTCTCTTCAGATGGCACAGCAGGCAGCCTTGGCAGCTGGTCCATTGACGAGCTCGCTCTGATTCTCCATGCTACAGCTACTGTGTCTTGGAAGCTGATTCCAAATCATCGTCGCCGAGCGGAGAACGTCGAGCAGGGTCTTAGCCCCTCGACGTCCCATGCGAAGGGAAGACAATACGAAATCACAGCATCGATCTACAGTATCACACTGTATGTACAAGTGTACAGTCTTTGTATTCTCGCTTGCTCGCAGTAGCGTGACCGTCCACTTTGCCGAAATCGTGACAGACGCAGAGACGGTCTGCATCGCCTGCTACAGTTACTACCCGAGCCTACCTCGAAGAAGCGACCGAGCACATCACAGAACACATCACACGCGTCTTCTTCACGGCGCTCAACGGCGAGGATCCCTGCTCATACATCCGCTGCGGCATTGCAAGCAAGCTCTTCGATCGAGGCAGTATGGCCATCAAGCCTGAATGTGCTGCGGTGGTTCTCGAGCCATACTATACACTCGTTTGATCAAGTGAATAAACTTGTGTGCATGAAGCATAATTATTCCTTGTACAAAGCACACAGTCGTGTCGGAGGCGGTCTGCATTTCCTCGGGGCTGCCGAGTGCTCGAGCGGACGAGCCGAGACGACGTCCATCAAGAGCTCTCTCTTTCAAAAGCAAGGCGATCCCTTTCGCCAGCTGTTTTTGACAGAAACAAGCCCGAAAGCTGCGGTTCACTACCTCTACTCACGCCAGCACTCGTGCAGATAGCCAATCCGGTGGAGCGTTCCCCCGCACTTTGTCGCCAACGTGAATGCTGCTCAAGCAAGAGCTCGAGTCCTTTGCCGGTGCTCTCGTGGCTGTACGCAGTATCCGCAGTTGAACTCAACCACCTTCTAAAGGATAATGGCTCGCTCTCTGTCGTGACTGCGTGGCGTAGCGAGGTGTCACTTCCGCGAATCACACCCGAAGGCCGTAGGCCACAATGGAATGCAGTCACATCGATCGACTCGTTGGAAGCGAAGGCAACATTCTTAGATCACATCTTCGCCAGCATTTCGCCTCAAATCCCCATTCGAAAAATTCATTGGCTGAAAAAACAAAGGTGGCAAGCTCGAGTGAGAAAGGAAAAGGAGAAAGAAAAATACAGTGTAGCTTCAGCGTGTTTTTTCTCGAGTCTGCGTCGGCTCTCGGCGCTAGGCTGCGTCGGCAGCTTCTCCGCCTCATTCTCCGACTTGTTTTTGGTCCATGCTGCTGACGGCCAGCGGAGCAGGCACACGTCTGAGCGCTTCTGCTACCACTACGGTAATCTGGAGTCGAAATCTTGGCGCTGCCTTGTGTGCTGATGCTGCAACAGCTGTACAGGAAGTCACAGGTGACAGCCTCGGTCAGAAAGAGAGCTTCAGGCGAAGGTGTGCCTCATGTTGCATCGACTTCGCCTTGTTTGCAATACTGTAATACGAAAGCGGAGCCGGTAAGACGATTCACGAAACAGCTTTGTACGCCACGTCTGATGGACGGCTAAGCCTATTTTGCTGTAAAGGGTCATCGCAGGCAGCCGATTCTTTCGCTCAAGACCACTCACAGCATCGTCGTTGTGATCATCTTGGCAGAAAGCTGGCCAAAGTTGGCGATCTGCATGGAGTGAGCGTGCAGGTGTCACTACGTGCGTAAAGGTGGATACGGACATTATCGTTGGTGCTTTCGACCTGCAGAACGTTGAGAGCGGTCAGAGTGCTGTTCGTCTGTTGCGCCATCTCACTTGGCATCCTTGCATTTTCGTGGCTAGCCAGGTGTATTGTCTTGGTGCTCGTTTGCACTTTGACCTTCTGGCAACTCGACTGCGGTGATATGACGACCGAAGAAGTTTCGTTCCTGAACTGCGAATGTCATGTCGTCGACAAACAAATGGTTGCACTTGACACACCTTCGAACGACGTCATGCGTTCCAAGAACGATGGAATGACGGCACATACAGTGGTCAATCGTCCCGACCCATCTGTTCACCGTCGATCGTGCCATCGATGCAAGGCTGTGATCCACATGGATTTACAGAACATTCCAGACTCCCGCGTACAGTACAATATCGTGCTTGTATCCGCCTGATCGTCGGCATCGGGATCACTTCCTCGCCTGCTTCCATCGCACTGCAGCGCGCATCAATCGCCCGGCATCGTTCTCGACAGTCAAATCCGAAGCTCGCAACCGATCTGACCCTTGCTGTCACATGCACCCTCAGCCATCACTTTTTCAAGATCACTTTTTCTAAAATCACACCTTTGGTGGCTTTGTATTGATAGATTCGGTTCCGTGTCTTTAATATGAATAAGAAAAACCTTTTCAACAAAGGTAGCGAGTCGCCTGTTGGCCGGGAACGGCGGGAATGCCAATTTATTAACATGAGAATTGTGCACCAGTCGAGCCAGTCTTGTCGCGATTGTGGGCGCTTGTGCTGGTTTTTCGGCTGGCTCAAGACGACACACCATCTAGACGCTCTGCATCACCTTGCCCCCTCCGAGACCATATCGAACGATAGGTCATGCCCGTCAGCATCGAACCCTCGACGGGACCCTTCCCAAGGTGTTGCTTGCAGTCTCCAGTCGAGATTCAGGGTCCAACCAAGAAAAGGATCCCGAAAATTTGCCGAGCAAGCCGGGAGACGCGCAGGCCGCGATGCCGTCACGTGGCTCGCGTGGCTTCTTCCACCCTTGCCGTCTGCGCAGTGCCGAGCTGGTTACTTCGAATGTCGGTCTTGCTGTCTTGTGTCGAACTCGTCACCGCCTTGGCGGCGAGCACGTTGCCTTTGTGTTACTTATGATGGATCTTGAACGCTGTCGGCTTTTTGTGCGTCGTCGAGAGTTGTCGAGCAGGATTGGCGAGATGACGGCCCTTTGCGAATGTCTAGAATGGGCTCCATTTTGTCGATGCCAGTCGAAATATTCGTGTCAGAAACTCGGGTCACGTAATTGTATCGAGGAAACGAATTCGACCACCGGAACACATCAGAGTCCTGGCTGTGCACGAACCACGGTACACAGCTCACTATCACCCTCACAATACCAGAGATACGAAAGCATCGATGTCCTAACTGAAGCAAGCAGTGAGCTCGGCCACATGGCTACCAGACAGCTGTTAGGGCGAAGGATGCGCAGGTGAACATCAGATGTTCATTGCGAAATCCGTCGGACGAGAAGACGAAAAGCACAAATCAACTTACTGTAGCCGATGGCACGTCGCGATGCTTCTGCAAAAATCGCGAGGCCGGATTCAGCTTTGTTTTTGCGTCACCCTGCAGCGTAATCCAGGCTTCACAAGCCGCCAAGAGCCAAGAGCCAGAACCTTGCCAAAATTTGCTGAGGCCCGTTCCACCGTCCGAAAATAGACGAGCCTCGGTCTGCAAATCTCTCATCTCTACGTTCGAGCGGGTCCTTCAGATGATCGATGAATGGTTCGATCCGACGACCACCGTGAGAACGTGCTGTCAGCGCGATGCATTCGGCCAATTTCTTGCTCCGTCGACTGCAAGAGCCTTCGCCTTTTCTTAGAGGATCGACGACGTGGAAGAGCACCATTGCAGCCGACTCTTCGCGTCTGAAGCCACACATCTGTCCTTGATTTCCACCGCGCCATTGCTTGAGCACCACCGGCTCGCCTTCGACTCTGCTCTCGTTTGAACCCGCGAAAAGGACGAAATTGCAGTCTGTTCGCCATGTCCATGGCGATGAGATTCAGATTTCGATACGGGATCTTCCTTACGACATAGCTTCTAAATCACATTTCGAAAAATTGCGGGGAAAGC
The DNA here is from genome assembly GCA_928722275.1 of Ustilago vetiveriae. Classification (NCBI taxonomy): domain Eukaryota; kingdom Fungi; phylum Basidiomycota; class Ustilaginomycetes; order Ustilaginales; family Ustilaginaceae; genus Ustilago; species Ustilago vetiveriae. The sequence goes on from CAKMXE010000005.1 coordinate 278,312, forward strand.
CGTGAGAAGACAACCCTTGCGCCTCGTTCTGACGCGCATTGAAAATTCCAGCCTCCAGTCAGCAACACGTCGTTAGTGAGAGCCTCGGCAATGCTGAACCTCTTGCCAAGAACCCTGAACGCCGCCTTGCGCGAGGCTTCGATTTGTTCTTCCAGTCATGCGGATTTTCTTTTACTCAACATCCTCACATCAGCAAGCGCTTCTCACCTCGATCGGTCCGAACATCAGCAGAGATTGACCGCTTCCGCTCGCTTCGAGCGACGTCCGCCGACTGCTAGACTCAGAGACGGACCGTTCAGAAGCAGGTGCATGTCTGATCTGCTCCACCACCAAGTCATCGCACACATCTTGATCCAGGCCGTCACATAAGACTTGACTCGAAAGAATCGACGAATAGCCAGTATCGCCCATGTCTCGATAGACGAAAGACCAATCCCCTGTCCGCATCATGGCACAAGCAAAGCAGAAGGAGGCTCGCGGCTTCTTCTCGGTGCTGCTGGGACTCGACTCCGTCGAGCTGAAAGGTGAGACCCAACCCGATGATGCCAAGCGTCCTTTCAACGACGAGCTTCGTTCCTCTGCAACGGACGCCAGGGCATCAAGAGCCAAAAAGCCTCAAGAGCTTGGCAATTCGCGAACTCCGCTGCGCTCATCTTTGTCGAAGGATAAGAGTCGAAGCGATGCCCATCGCGATTCCTTAACCTATCGCCACGAGATCGCAGGAGACAGACACGGCGAAGCTTTGCCCCAGCGATCACGAGCAGACGGAAGGCCTTCCATGTCATCCATGCGTTCGAATCGTACCGGACGCTCCGCAGATGCCGCAGAAGCGCAGGAAGCCAAAGCCAAGGCAAGAGCCGCACGTCACGTCGCCTTCAACACACCATCGCACTCTCTGCTCAACGGGAAGGCGGGCTATAAGCTCGCAGAAGCAGGGAGCAGCTCCGACACGTTTGTCCTAGCCCCTGAGCCGCGACCCCGAGCTCGATCCAACAAGACAAAGCAAGCACGATCATCCAAAGCAGAAGGTGAAGGCCGCAATCGGAACTCCTCCGCAGCGACACAACTTCACAGGGGAGAAATTCGGCCGCGTCTAGACAAGAGGCGATCATCGAGAGGAGGCGCCTATTCGCTCAGCAAGGCGTCACAGGCCGACGGACTTCAGGCAGTTCGAGGCTCCAGCCCTGACCGCGTCATTATTTCACCCATCGCAAGAGCTGAAGCCGAACTGCCACCTGATAGCCCGTACTTGCCTGTCGCCTCGACAGCAGCACCAAGGCGGCCAGGCCCGATGCCAATCTCACTGACTCCTCGCAGTCCTCGAGACGCGACTCAGTCGAGGACCAGGCCAACAGATGTCCAGCGCAGTAGATCGCATCGCGACCGCCCGAGCGACGTTCGAGCAGACAGCCTAGTCAAGCCGCCAAGAGAGCCGAGCAGATCGCAAGGCCGCGTGGACAGGCCTGCTGTCCGCACATCGGCATCGGCCCGTCCTATGGGCCCAATGCCGGACCTGCCGAGCGCGACGCTGCTTTCGCAAAACATGGCCAGAGCACGAGCTGGCGAACGCAATCCGATCAGCTCGTATCACGCCCCCTCCAACGGCCTCAACCACGGCAACGGTCCCACGCAGCAGATTCAACAGCGACCCATGGACGCACGAGCAAGAATGCAGAGGGCTTGATTGCCTCGGCATCACATCATGACCCATAGATCCAGGACAATACATTGCAGATCAATTGAACAATCATATCTCTCCATCCGGGCTGCTCTAGGTTGAATTTCGCTTGTGCACGCAGCAGCGGCGACGATGAGCGATATACTCTACTGTTATACAAACCGTCAGCTCGACGACACAGTCCGCCAAGGATTCCCGTGGAAGATTAGGTCGCATCAACAGCGAGGCAAAGCTTACTGACATCGTGACAAAAGTCTGTATGTTGGGAAATGCCACAAGGCATTCAAACTTTGATCGTGAGAAAAAGCCGGATCAACCGAACACGATCGTTCAACATACGTCTGGGTCTCTATAAACGTCGTCACTCCGACATAAGCTTTGTGCTTGTTCCACTACCAATGGCAAGAGCAAGCGGATGAGCCCGTACGACGTTCATGAATAAGTGAATGACAGGATCAAGCGATGCGCAGGAAACGGCCTAAATCGCAGCCGCGTTCTTCTGTACCGTCGCGTTGAGTGATCCTTGTCGCGGCTCAGTCTGAACGTTTTCCATCCTGAGACATCGGAGCAGATGAGAGAGTAGAAGTTTAGTGACGAGAAGCCGAAATTGGATTTCCAAAAAAAAGAAGAGGGGATGCCACGAACGCGCTAGGACACACGCTTCACGCCCTCTCGTGTCGTGCATTGTCGCTTGCATCCGCATTTGCATTTACGATTTCGCATGTGCAGTCCATCCATCCACTCACTCAGTCCCCTCACTCGCTCAATCCACCAGGTGTTTCTTCCCTTCATCCGTCCGACCGTACACCTTGACGTCCTCTTCAATTCTTCACACGCTGTTCCACGACAGTACACCAAGGTCGACAACCACTGTGCCTCGGCTCGGACTGGTATCCGAAAGAGCCAACAGAGCAACTGATACTGGACTGCGACTCAGCACAAACAGCAGCGTCGAAGTGCCTGGACCGCTGACCTCCGCTGCCTTCAGCAAGGATCGTGTCTGCATCGTGGACAACGCAGCGAGCTTGATCCGATCACATCGACATACCTACGACGCACCGTTTCCGTCCATCCTTGAGTCACCCTTTCAGCACGTTCACACAGGCAATCAACTTTCAGCACCTCGATCATGTTCTACAGCGATGTCATTCTCGCGAAACGCGGGCCGCTGGCTCGCGTTTGGCTGGCTGCGCACTGGGAACGTAAGCTCAGCAAGACGCAGTTCCTCCAGACGAGCATCGAAAAGAGCGTCAGCGCCATCATGGGCCAGGAGGTCGTCCCAATGGCCCTGCGTCTCTCCGGTCAGCTTCTGCTCGGTGTTGTCCGCATCTACTCGCGCAAAGCCAAATATCTGCTCGAAGATTGCAACGAAGCCTTGCTCAAGATCAAAATGGCGTTCCGCTCCGGTGCCGTCGACATGACCAGCGATCAGCTCAACATCTCGAGAAACGCCATCACACTACCAGATATTCGCACCGACCTCGATATCTTGTTGCCAGACCAAGCGATGAACGACTACGACATTGACTTCGAGAAGCTCGCCGCTAGGAAAGCCAAGAAACTCGCCGACAATCCTACTGCATACACCGCCCGCGCCGCCGACATCACCCTTCCCACGGTAGACTACAGCGCCTTCGATGACACCTTCGACGTGTCTTCTGGCATCGATGGCATCGCATCACAGGACTTTGATCCCGACGGTGGACTGGATCTGGGTCTCGAAGACGATCTCCCGGACGTTGAGGGTCGCAGGAACGAAGCCGGTCTACTTGTCGACGAGAATGGCGACCCACTTCCCGAGGACGACTCACTCAGCATCGGTGTCGGTCGTGACGCTCCTAGTGAAGCCGGTCGTCAATCGGTTGCGTCGATGCTCAATCTCGGCATGGACAACGACATCACCCTCGGCTCCGCCGGCGGCTCACAAGCACCTAGTATCGGCATGCCCGACTTTGACCTTGGTGGGGACGGACTCGATCTTGGTCTCGACCTCGGACTAGACGCACCCATGGACATCGACCGTCAAGTGACGCCTCCCCCAGGCGACAACAGCATGGCCCTTGCGATGGCCGATATGACACCCACAACAGCAGCACGCATCCGTGACGCAGCTCAGCAGCGTCAACAGGACGAGGCTGCCACGCGCCAGGCCAAGGCCCGTAAGCAGATCGTCGACGCCCTCACCGAGCTTCCCGATGCTCAGCTTGGCAACCTCAGTCAAGGCCTAAGCCAAGGCGCAGTCGGTCAGGCTGCCAGCCTGGCCGACATCTTGACCGAAGAGCGCTACTTGCCACGATCACGCGCCTATCTCCGCCTGCTCACCATCCGCGAGGACCCTTTTTCACACTTCATGCCTTTCGCTGATCCATCCAACAAAGACAAGAGCTCGCATTTCATCGGACCCAATGGACTTGCGTCCGAGCTGAGCGAGCTCTTCACTTTCGATCTCGGCGCAATGCGACGCCGACGCGCAGCGGCGCTGGGCGACGATGACGGTCCCAACAAGCGAGCACGTCTTGGCGAGGAATACGACGACGACATGGGTGTTGCTCGTCGTGCTCAAGCGCAGCGTGATTCGATCGCTTTTGGCGACATGGACGCCGATCAGTCTGGGTTCGACTTCAGCATGGGAGGCGATGGCGGCTTTGACATTCCCCCTGCCGAGGGTCTCGATTTCGGAGACGATGGCTTGCGGCGCTCATCGCGCAAATCGCGCGCTGAGTTGGAAGCCGAAGCCGAGGGCGATGTGACTGGCCGTCTGCCCGCCCTGTCACGCATGTCGACACCTGAACTCGACGACGGTGGACTTGATTCACTTGCAGTCAGCTCCACCAACCCTCTCGGCGTGTTTGACGTGCGACCCACCGAGGAATCGGCGACAGCAGGCGAACAAGCAGCAGCATCGCAGCTGCGCGCCTCGGAGGACGCAGAGGCTTCGACGAAAGGATGGGCCAAGAGCACCGTCCGTGCTCTGCGTGTCGTTCGCTCTCAACTCTCCGCGGAGCCTGCCGCTGAAGACGAAGAGACTAGCCAGACTCAATCTCAGTCAAGATTCGTCGAAGTCGACGGAGAGACCGACGAGAAGAAGCTCTCGTTTGCCAAGATCTCGAACAACGCCTCGCGTCGTGCTGCCGCCGGATTCTTCTTCGAGATGCTCGTGTTGGGTACCAAGGACTGCGTCAAGCTGCAACAGGAAGAAGCATACGGTGATATCAAGGTAAGCGCCAAGGACAAGCTTTGGAACGCCTCGGCACCGGCTACACAGGCAACGCAATCGGCACCCGCCGCTGCTTAGAAAGTGAGCCTCTCCAGCTTCTCAACTTGACCAGCTCGTCTGTCGGTCCCGGTTCCTTGTGTCTCCCTACCTCATGTACGTTTAGTCAAGCCTCTATTGCATAACTTCAAAGGCGCCTTTCGATCTTCAGTTCTTGTTTTTGCTCGCTCGTTGAAATCACATTCCATTTCGCCATCGAGACGTGACTTTTGAGAGTTGGGCAACAGTTTACTGTCGAAGCAGCTTGCGAATTACGCCTACACCTCAAGAGGAGGATGCACCAGGATTATTTTCGGTCTTTGCCCACTTTTTCAGCATTTCCTTCTTCTCAAACGGTTCCACACCAGCTGTGACTCTGAAACCGGCGCTCAGTGAGCTCCAATCCAAGTTAGCACCGCCAATGGCTCGAGCCGAGACCATGTGCTGTCTGGCCAATTCGATGATGGGTAGAGGACAATCGACTGATTCGCCAAGTTTGATAATGTGGGAAGCATCTTTGATCCCGCCATTGAGCGTGAACCCATTTTCGCCTTGGAAGTTGCTATCCAGGATCTTTTTGCCATAACCCAAGGCAGATGGAGCGGGGTAGAACTCTTCAAGCCATTCGTAGACTCGATCGCTGCCGACACCGGTTTTGTCGGCCAAGGTCATGGTTTCGGAGAGCATTTCGATCGTAGAAACGATGATCGAGTTGCCGATGAGCTTGAAGCTAGCAGCACGTTCCGGGTTGGAGCCAAAGTCCATGATCTTCCTACCCATGGCGGGGACGAGGAACTGCGAGGCAAATTTCTTGGAGTTGTATGGACCAGCGACGGCAAATACAAGCTTAGCGTTTGCTGCCATGGGAGGAGGACCAAAGGCGGGTGCAGCAACAAAGTGACGTTTAGGAAGGGCCGAAATCTTGCGTTCCAACTTGCCCGTCGTAGCCGGGTAGAGCGTACTAGTATCGACAAGAAGGGTCGAGAAGCCGGAAGAGATACGTTCCTGCGCATGCTTACCTACACGCTTCTCCTCGGCTTGCAAGAGAGCCTCGTAGATCTGCTCGGCAGCATCGTCATCGGACAAGCTGGTGAAGATGAGATCGCAACGGGTGCCAATTGCCTCGACCGAGTCCACCGCTTTGACGAGCCCTTCGAGCTCCCTTTCCAAAGCCTGCGCCTTGGAGGTGGTGCGGTTGTACACGAGCAGCGGCGGCAAGGGCGGCGACATTTCGCGCATGTGCTTGGCCAAGTTGGCGGCCATCTTGATGCCCATGTTGCCTAGACCGATCCATCCTACCTGGTGCTGAGGATGAGGGGTGCTGGGGGTGCTGTAGGGGATGTTGACATTGTCAGCAGCACCAACGCTACCGAGATGTGAATGAGAAGCCATGTTTGAGGAGTGGCTACACAGATGGCGATGGTAGTTGGTGCGAAAGCATGGCCAGAGAGGCATTGTCCAGCTACGAAGGTCCTTTCGATTCGCCTAGTCACTCAACCAAACCTCCACGGACGGCGCATCTTCGGTGCTGAGCTACGTATGCCTGCAGCGAAATTTCGCTTTCCGAGGAGCAAGCAATTGCGCACAAGCCAACGGGGCGCGAGATTTGCAATGGAAATTCCGCACCCAGCTTTGTTCGGATCGGGTCCCGATCGCAATGCGAGCTGCAGCTGTCCAGTGCAAGCTCGATTCAGGCAACCCCTGTCAATCACACCACCATATCTTTCCCGAATAGGCACGAAGGCATCCTCTCGAGGCTCGGCAACAGCACCTCAGCACCTCGAACGGTCTGCACTGGATCACACGCCCGGCTGACTTTGATTTGAACGGCTGGTCGACGGCAACGCACAAGAACAGCATACCTACAATGTCGGGTTGGACAACCGTCTGGGTCTTTCTCATTGCAGCAGGCGCAAGTAGCGCCGTCTGGGTCACAACGCCCAAGGGACCAAATCAAGTGTATGTGCACGCATCGTGGGAGTAAAGATAGAGTGCACAGCTCAGGCGAGCTGACGCTTCTTTCCTTTCCTTTCTTTCACAGATTGATTCGCACGTCGGTAGTGCTGGCTTTGACCTGCATGTACCTCATGTGGTTCATCATCTATATGGCACAATTGCATCCTATCGTCAGTGAGTGTCGTCTTTCAACTCTGACGCTCCCTCACAGCCGCACAGTATGAATGCTGACAAACGTTCTGCATTCTATCCGCATCCACCCATGTAGAACCGAAGCGGGGCGACGTTCGTTTCCTAGAACACTGATTTTCCCGCCACTCGTACCGCCCGTCCTTCATCGCAAGAATCCCCACTATATAGGATACTTTGCATTGTACATTATGCCTCCCCCTGCGACCGAATAGTAGCTTTGATCACAGCACAGACACTCATCGTCATGGCGACGCAAAGAACTAGATGGATAGCACAAGGATACGGTCGCATAGGCATGGTCGAGGCAAGGCTACAAAGTTCACGGGTCTGCTTCTGTAGAACCTGAGTCAGGCGATCGAGAAGATTCTACTACGGACTCCGCATCGACAGGCTGGGCTCGCTTTGAAAAGTCGAGATGCAGAAGAATGCGCTTACCGTCATTCAGAGTATCGAGCACTCCGCCCCAGTACATCTCGCCAAATGCGTCTCTGTCAGCCGTCATGTACACGCCGACTTCATCCATCTGAACGCTGCTGCATTGTCGATAAGAATCACGCGCCGATCGGTTGACTTCGCAATATACCGAGATGGGAGGTCTCTGTTGCTCTTGATGTGTCGCGTCTGGATCCGCATCTGCGTCGCTTTCACCACCTGGCGGTTCCAGCTGCGCCACCACACCATCGACCTCATCCGTTGATGACCGCTCAGTGGGTCCAATTGCTTCGCTCATGTCGTCGGAGGAGCCTCGGCTTTGTGACCGCGAGGATCCTGCACTCAGGTCGAGGATGAGAGCGATTTCGTTGACGATCACCGCTTTCCCCTCATGCACCGTCAGCTGTGCATCGCCCAATGTTTCCCACATTCGAGGATTGTTCCACCCCAGATCCGAGAGCTCCTCCTCGATACCGCCGACGATGCGCTGCTGATAGTACTCGTTCAGGTTTTGAAACTCGATCTCGACAAACAGCTCTGGAGGTTTGTCAGGATCGTTGAAGAACTTCTGATAGTCTCTGATCAGCAGCACTGTTCCTTGACCGAGAATGAGCAGCGTCTTTGTCTTGAGATCCGGATGCACCGCCGACCAAATCTGATACGGTGTCATGGTCAGCTGAGCCCAATTCATGCTGTTGGGACCCGCCTGCCAGAGGTTGGGAGGGCCTCGGACCAACTCCTGTGGTAAAAACGCCGAATCGGGAGCCGCAGAAGTCGCAGTCTCCCTCAGACGCCAAGTTGTCGGCGCCGCTTTGCCTGAAGCAAAATGCTGCCCCAGGTTCCAGACGAGAGACTTGGTGCGGCGCGAAAAGACTGACACCGACTTTGCGCCAATGCCGTTGAGAAAAACGAATTGGTCGTCAAAGTCGATGTAGTTGATGTTGCCTCCTCGATGCGGCGAGCTGCGAAAGTCGATCGTCTCGACCAGCTCCTGCTGCGGCACGTCCCAGATCAGGATGAAACCGTCTTGGCTTGCGGCGCACAGGTAAGGGAATTGGAAGCGATACGCACGGATCGGCCGGGTCGAGCTGAGGATGGTGAAGCGCTGGTAGTGACCGCGGTCAGGAGGCCGCCCGAGATCTGGCACGAGATTTTCGCGGCGCCATACTTCAAAGTGACCAATTCCTGGACGGTCAAAGATCATCCAGCCGCGCGAAAATTCGAGGTGGGGGCTCGGCCTCGTTGCGGTTCTTGCGATGTGCCAGAGCAGAGTGTTGGTGGCATGGTCAAAGACCTGGATGCCGCCGTTCTGACCGGTGACGATATAAGTGCGCTCTTCGGGATCGATCTTGCACCTCCAAACGCCAGCACCGCACGTCTTTGCGTGCAGCAGACGGTGTTCTGGGAACAGATACGACAGAGAGCCTGCCTCGTTTGGCAGAGTCTCGGCAGGTCCGTCGTCATCGTGGACTGATCTGAGCTCTATTGGTGGCACTGTTGGCCATCCTGTGGGATCCTTTGCCGACCAGTTGCAGTCGAGTTGCCAAGATTTGCAGCAAAGTGAACGCCACGTCTGGCAATCGTCAAAGTAATTTGTGGTATTCCTTGTTCGACAGCGCTGGATCGTGGCCTGAAGAAGGTCCTGAGATGCAGATTGATCTGTCTGGGCATCGACCTTCTGCAAAACACTGGCGACAACCGTGACACCGCTTCTTGTTTCTTCCGCTACACGTTCCGACTGACAATACCCGAGCTGTTGGGCGATATGACGCCATAGGGTCTCGTCGATGCAGATGCTGTGCCATGCGCGGTTCACGCGCGAGCATCGTACCAGTGCCGGCGGGTCGAGGAAGTTAAGAAGGTACGAGAACGTCTCTGGTGGGAGAGTCAAGCTTGGATCCTTTTGAGGTGACATTACTGCCGAAAGTGAAAGCCTTCGAGCCTTCTTGCGAGGTTCAGTGCTGTTACGGGATGCGGGCATGCTAGACACCGTCGAGCAGCGCTTTTTCCATTGACGCAGGCCGGGAATCGCAACAGGTCATCAAGTCGTGGTTACATCGAGTCCTAAACACATCGAATCCTAAATACATCGAATGTGTCTTGCGACCGTTGCGACCGTTCTGGGCGAACTATCGATGCGAGTGATGCGGAGGGCGCCTTGAGCGTCCATGAGAAGGTAGATGGTTCGCTCGGAGGTCGATGAAGTGGTTGGAGTCGTGAGTCCAAGAGGCCTTCAAGAGACCTTGGACTCAGGGTCCACGCGCGATCAGCGTCAAGCGGCGGTGCTGCGCTGTACTGCCTCGAATTTCATCTCGTGTCGGACGAGCCGTCAACCTCCACAAAGTCACGGCGTGCATGTAGCCGAGTGTGCGAGTCTCGTCTTCTTCTCTCCGACCATCACCACTGTTACTCCGCTTCTTCATCCTCGATCCAGCGTAGAATTAGCGTCAGAAGCATTGCAAGGGATGTATAGCCAATAGAAGTACACCAAACCTCTAGTCACGTCGGCAAAAAAGGGGCAGAGCAGCGGCAATAGAACATGCCATGCACGTCTACTTGCAGGATGCGCCGCGCGTGATCGCACTCGTCTCAGACGACATCGAAGCGTCCAACAACGGTCACATTGAACAAAAGTGCACCTCTTCAACAGCAATACTCGTCTCAAGTCAAGCAGCACCAGCGTCGAACGACAATGACTCGGCAACTTCAAGCATCACATCGGTCAACACAGCTTCCGCCGCCAAGGCGGTCGTAGAGGTGGTCAAGGAGGACGAAATACAAGGCCTCGCGTTGCAGCGACTCACCGCAAAGCCAATACACGGATGCCTCGGTCTCATCAATGTCGGTCAAGACCTTTTCGTCGCTGTGGTGACGGCAGCCCAGGAGGTAGGTGTGATTCGACCAGGTGAGACGGTGATGCGCATCACTTCCGTCTCCTTCTACTGCGTCAACCGCTCAACTTGGGACGAAACTCTCATATCGGAAGCTCCAGGCTCACAACCAGAGACACACGAACTGTATGGCCCGGGTCACGAAGGTGCGATCACCCAGCCCAGCGTCTACGAACATCCATGTACCAGTCTCAAAAAGCTCTTGAGCACAGGCACCTTCTACTTTGCTCAAGGCGGTGCCTTTGACTTATCGACTCGTCTCGACAAACGTGTCGCCGATGCGGCTCGAGGATCATCATTGGGACACGACATATCGCAGTACGATGGCCGCTTTGTGTGGAACAACTACATGATCGAGCCGCTCATCAGCTTTCGCGAGCGCCTCGATCGCGCTGATCGAGCGAGGATCGATGATAGCTGTTTCCTGCTGCTGGCGATACAAGGCTTTGTGGGCACATTCCAAGTGCCGCTGGCTTCATCGAATGTTCCGACCGTTGCTGCTACCCCTGCGTCTACTTCTCCAGGCACGACAGCAACACTGGCTTTGATCAGTCGCCTCAGCTGGAAGAGAGCAGGGACACGCTTCAACACGCGAGGAGTTGATGACGATGGCAACGTCGCCAACTTTGTCGAAACAGAAACGCTATTCAGCAATGGTAGCATCACCTTCACCTACGATCAAGTGCGTGGCTCGGTTCCTCTCTTCTGGGAGCAGCAAGGTCTTCAAGCTTTCAACGCCAAGATCCAGATCACCCGCTCTCGCGGAGCCTCGCAACCTGCTTTCGACCGCCATTTTGCCGATCTCATATCTCACTATTCGCGCATCCATGCGATCAACCTGCTTGGCACGCGCGACGCAGAGACGGTCCTTACTTCAGCATACGCAGAGCACATGCGGTACAGTGCGGCGGAAAAGATCGCTGTCCTGCCGTCCGACGAGTCGTCTTTGTTGCAAGACGACATTGTGCTAGACGACGGATCCGAGCGCCTCGGTCTGACCAACTTCGACTTCCACACGGTCTCACGCAACACAGGCGGCATTGATGGCGTTCGTAGCGAGCTGCGCTACCTCGGTCCTGTGCAGCTCAAGCGCAAAGCCTTTGGTTACTCAGTCATCGACAGCGCAACCGGCCAAGTCCTTCGTCGTCAGAAAGGTGTCTTTCGAACCAACTGTCTCGACTGCCTGGATCGTACCAATGTCATCGAGGATATGCTCTCGCGATCCATGCTCGACACCTTCTTTGAAGCCGCTGCGAATCGTGATGCCTCTTATCAAGCACTTCAAGATCCAAATCATCCAATTTTTGTTTCGCACCGTGTGCTTTGGGCAGAAAATGGCGATGCACTCTCCAAGATCTATGCTGGTACGGGAGCGCTCAATACCAGCTTCACCAGAACAGGCAAAAAGACGCTCGGCGGTCTCCTCAGCGATGCGGCAAAGAGTGCAGGCCGGATGTACATCAACAACTTCCAGGACAAGAACAAGCAGAACGTCATCGACGCGCTGCTCGGTAACATGGCAAACCAACGTCCTGTCACTGTCTTCGATCCTGTGCTCGACAGCGTTACCGCTGAGCTCAATGCCAGAGTGGATGAATACTCCTCGAGCCGTGATATCACCATCCATGCCGGCACATACAATCTCAACGGCAAAGCGCCTGGCGAGTCGCTGGTTCCTTGGCTGTTCCCAGATGGCGAAGATCGCGAGCCGGACATCTTTGCCGTTGGTTTCCAGGAGATCGTGCAGCTGACGCCGCAGCAGATTCTTATGACCGACCCTGACAAGATCCGAACTTGGGAGGCCAAGATCATGGAAACGATTGCTCGCAGACGTGACGCACGCTCACGCTACATCCTCCTCCGCAGCGAGCAGCTTGTGGGTACGGCTCTGGTGATTTTGATCAAGGAAGAGCTCGTCAACGACGTCAGGCTGGTCGAAGCTGCGACCCGCAAGACTGGTCTCAAAGGCATGAGCGGTAATAAGGGAGGCGTTGCCATCCGCATGGACTACTACGACACGGCGATCTGCTTTGTCACCGCCCATTTTGCTGCCGGACACTCCGCGTGGGAAGAGAGAAACGCCGACTATTGGACGATCACCCGTGGTCTGTCCTTCGCGCGGGGCAAAACGGTCGGAAATCACGATCACGTCCTATGGCTTGGCGACTTCAATTACCGCATTGATCTGAACAACGACGCTGTCCGCTCGATGATCGCGCGCGAGGATCTCGCCGGGCTCTACGCGCGCGACCAGCTCCATCGCAGCAGAGACGCCGGCGAAGTGTTTCCCGGCTACGAGGAGGGACCTATTACGTTTGCGCCGACTTATAAGTACGACAATGGCTCGGATCAGTACGACTCTTCGGAGAAACAGCGCATTCCCGCGTGGACCGACCGCATCCTATATCGTGGACTCGGTCTTCGTCAGCTCAGCTATTCGCGTGCCGAGCTGAGAACGAGCGACCACAGACCCGTGCACGCCACCTTTGTCGGGCCAGTCCGCATCGTGGACCATCTCAAGCGGGACACAATCAGAAAGCAGCTGCTCGAGGAGAAGAAGGCTGCAAATGGACTCTTCGGGAGGAGCGAAGATTCATCCGACGAATCGGGTGACGACGATCTGCCAGAACCTTCTGATGGTCAGCAGCAATGGTGGAATCAGTCGGTTCCAGGAGAGGAGCTCGACATCTCGGATGACGAAGGCTTGGAACTCTCAAATCCTTTCCGCAGACGTGATACGGAAGCTGTGAGGTCGAAGAATGGACCCCCATCTGTAATCAGCAAAGCGATATCGAGAGAGTTGCAGCCCGGGCACAAAGCCGTTTCGTCTCGTAACTCTGACCGGGTCCGCTCGACACCAGCATCTCCCACCATCGCATCATCCACTCATGAGACCGGTTCCGATCTGGGGGGAGCGCCTCTGCGCAAAGCAATTTCAACGTCACCTACCATCGCGAAGAGGGTTGCCTCCGGACCGGCATCCCTGAACAATGGGCGAATTGTTCCGCCTCCGATTCCACTAAAGCCTCCAACGGCCGTCGCCGGCGTGAATGCAAGCAGTGCGATCTTGTCAGTCAGCAGTACCTCATCCTCTCCGGTGCCACCAGAGTTACCCAAGAGACCAGGCATGGGCTCACGGTCCGCCTCGTATTCGTCGGTCAAGTCCAAGAAGAGTCTCTTGGACGACAGCGATTGACGCGCCAGACCTCACGGTACTCTATTCGCGCATCACTCTGCAATGAACTATCTCTTGTATACCTTTGATTTTCGATCTGCATTCGTGCTTCTATTGCCCAGCATCGTAAACATCTGCATTGCCACTCATGTCCTTGTACTGTGAACAGACCATGGCGAGGGCGGATTTGTGAGAAGAGAAATTGTCAGTATGTCGTCCTGTCTTCCGATTGTTGCATGCGAGCTACTCACTTCTTGAAGCGACATGTTGGCAATTGAGACGTTGGAAGCCTAGCATTTGGCGCACAATGCACGGAAGGATATTGTCAGTCACATTATCGGTGGTCAAGCTCGCTAGATCGCTTTCAGCAAAACTCACCACTTCGACCGAAGATCTAGCTTTCGCCTTGAGCGACCCTGCCTTGCTGCCCTTCGAGAGCTCCAGTACATGCACCAGATCATCCTTTTCCTTGTCAGCAATCAAGATGCAGTTGCTATTCCACTTTGCATCCTTTCCATCGACTTTGGCCGTCTCGTCACCCTTGATAAGCTGGCTGTGATATTCGAGTACGTCGTTCTCTGAGCTAAACTTGGCTGATGAGCTTGACGGTTCTACGAGCTGAATGAGATTGTAGAGGCCACATTCCTCCCGAGGTCCCTCACCGCTGTTGATCTCGTCGATAAAGTCGCTAGATCGGATGTTGTCGAGCACGGCCTGGCCGTTAGAGCTCGAGCCCGAAAGGATATAGAGTGCGACGTGTTCCGGCATGGCTATCCGTTCTGCTACGATGAAAGGACGAAAGCTTGCAGGGACGCTGGAGGGCTATATCAGAAGGATAGAGGAAAGCTCGAAATGCGAAATAGGACGTCATGGAGCTAGGTGCACGTTCGTAGTTGAGCGTCATGCAGGCTCTTGATTGCCGCTAGAAGATCCTCCACAAGACACATCGGGTCGATGGAATGCAGATCGGGCAGCGATGCAAGTCTGCGTTACCCAACCCATATCAGAACAACTGGACATTCAAGCGGCCAGACCAACTCCTTTAACCTCACACTTTAGTTGGAAGAGAGGAAGGCGGAGCGAAGCGGCGAACGAAGCATCTTGCCTAGATTTTTGGGCAACCTTGGAGCGCTGACGTTTTGGCTTGGCAGCTTGAAGCTCTCCCGCTCAGCTCGGTGCATGAAATGTCGCGCCATGTTGGACGTGCCATATCACCTCCGAAATCCTCCCGCCCTAGACTGGCTCGATGCCGCCTTCTCCTACTAGATTGCGTCGCCTTTACTGTTTCGACAGGCTGCCAAGCGCGGACATTCTTCATTCGAGCCAAGGCAAGCTCTGAAAGGCCACAATGGATAGGTTGGCAGCCTTCGTGCTACCAGCTTTGGGCGAACGCAAAGTGCTCAGCGAGAGTCGGCGGCTAGATTCAACATCCCAGCTTACGACTGGTTGACGACCTCGTGGCTGGACCGAGTCCGCTCCTCGTTGGAGTATTTCTCGCGACAGAACCAGTCGAAGACCTTTTGCGGGCTAACGATCTTGTCACTATGACGCTGATGAAAGAAGATAGAGTCTGAGACAGCCACGGCGTCGTTCGAGACTTCGTGCCGGCCTTGAGTAGGATGAGCCAGACGTGAACTAAGCAGCTGTATAGAGACACTCTCCAGAGCGGTTTTCAGGTGCACTTCGACTTTCCTGTCTTGGATCCTTCTACACCTCTTCGACTTTCGAAACGATCTTCTCTTCCTCCATACCACCGGCTGGTTCCAGTACCTCCTTCTTTCGACCCTCTCCGTTCTCTTTCGTTTCGCTCGGCTCTTGCTCTTTCCTTCTTTGCGCTCCCAGCAGCTTTCGGTCCTGGTGATCTTATCCCACTACGCTCCTTTTTTCATTCCTGGTTCTGGCCGGTCTGGTATCATCCTTACATTCTTTTCAACACATTCACTTGGTTCGATCTACATTCTTTTTGGAACACGAGGCCGGTCGTAAGTCCTTGCAGCATACATGTGAACATGAGAAAAGCAGCACTGACGTACCCTCGAACTTGTCTTCTCGTCTCAGCTCCCGCAAGCATCTCCATTCCCTACAAAGCCCGAGCAGAAGCCGAAAGCATACTCCAGCTTTTCACTGCACTTCAACGACGACGACAGCAAGTCACCTCAGCATCAAAGCCATAGAAATTTCTTGACAGCTCGACAACAGGACCCAGTCTTCAGATTGCCCACTTCGTCATGAAGAAGTTCTCAACTCGCTTCCTTACACTTCTCCTCGCTCTCTTGTCGATTGGGGCTTTCAACTTGAACGCTCTCCTCGACTATGCTCAAGAGTCTCATAGCAATGTCAAGGCCAGCTCTTGGCCGGTCGCTTCCGCTGCACCACTCTCTGCCAGTACGAAAGCCTCGATGCTAGAGGCCCGATCTCGGAAGCCTAGAGTCGGAATCGTCGTCAAAGGCAGCTCTTCAGCCTCCTTGAAAAGCGCTACAGCTCCTCTGAACACTATTGCCTCCGGTGGTACTAAGTCTGGCTCGTCTGCATTTGAGAATGCAGATGGACGAGTCGGCATGAAGGTGCAGCTCAAGCGCCTGGAACACAACCAGGAAAGCCATCCGATGATGGTAAGTGCCGCCTCGTACGCCAACATATCCGCTAGCGTGATACCTTTACCTGACCAACGACAATCACTTGATGCATTTTTCATCGCATAACAGCTCTATCAAAGACACATGAATCGAGCCAATTCGAAGCTTGCTTCGATCCTGGGCCGATCTGGACCCACCTCGGAAGACATGCAGCAAGCCCTCGAGCGTCGCAAGGTCAGCATCCTTGCACGTCGTGGTTTGCTCTCCGACGAGCCCAGATTCGAAGCCCGCAGCGTCCGAAACACCAGTCCACGACAGGGCTATACGACTCATACCGAGTCTGGCGGCGACATGCAACGTCGCTTCCTATCGAGCATCATGGACGACCTTTTCGGTCGCACCGGTCTCGAAGGAGGATCCAAGGCCAAGGTGACCGTTCAAAAGGTGGCTGCTCAAGGCTTCCCTGAATCGGCCAACATCGCCTCGCAGTCGGACAATCTTACGATTGCTTCTGCACCCACTGCAGTGCAGAGTCTCGGCCTCGACATCGAGTCCAACGACATTGGCTACGTGGCAACGATCGAGATTGGAAGTCAAAACCAGACCTTCCGGATGCTGATCGATTCGGGATCTGCCGATACGTGGGTTCCCAGCACCACCTGTCAGTCTTGCGGCAGCACCCATACGCAGCTCGGCGGTTCCAATTCGGACTCTTTCAAATCGCTCAACACTCCTTTTTCCATCCAGTACGGCACTGGCGATGTCTCGGGCAACCTTGCTATGGACAATCTTGACATCGCAGGTCTCGATCTCAGCCAGTACACCTTTGCGGTTACCACGCAGGAGTCTTCCGACTTTGCAGACGACTCTGTACCTTTCGACGGCCTCATGGGTCTCGCACGAAGCGAGTTGTCCAATGCTGGTCAACCGACACCCATCGACGCACTTTACAAGGAGAACAAAGTTCAAGCCCCCGTCATGGGTTACCACCTCGGCCGCCTTGCCGACGGCTACAACGATGGCGAGGTGACATTCGGAGGTGTCGACCCGGCCAAATACACTGGCAACATCACCGAGATCGACAATGTTTCCACCAAAGGCTTTTGGGAAGCCGCGATCGACTCTGTCACCGTTTCTGGTAAAAGCCTCGGTCTTACCGGTCGAACTGCCATTCTGGACACAGGCACAACCCTCATCGTTGCCCCTCAATCTGATGCTGATGCACTACACGCTCAGATCAAAGGCAGCAAGTCCGACGGTCAAGGTGGATACACTATTCCCTGCACCACCAGTGCACAGGTAGCTCTGACCTTTGGCGGCAAAACGTTCCCCATCGATACACGCGATCTGCTCTTCGTCCCTGTCAACCCGGACGATCTGACCGGCGAATGCGTCAGCGCGATCAGTGCCGGCAATGTCGGTCAGAACAATGAGTGGTTGGTCGGGGCAACTTTCCTGAAAAACGTCTACTTCGCCACCAATACAAAGGCCAACAAGATCGGTTTGGCAACACTCAATACTACCGACACCTCGACTGCCATGGCTGGTGGGAATAAGCAGTAATAGGAGGTTCAACTGCTCAAAACTCTCTCGATCCCCCTGTGCTCACAACGCACTTCACTCCCAAACCCCCATCCCCCTCACGCTCACGTGGCGCAAGCATCAGCAACTCGGCACCTGGTCAATACAAACAGATGCACATTGCCGGACAAACCAATGGCGAGAGAAAGTGTCTAGAAATTGAGATCGAGACGGACTGTGAATGTGTGTGTTTGTGCGTGCGCGATTGGAACGGAAACCAGACAGTAAAATGAATGTACGACGGTGCTAATGTGTATGTATCGATGCTAGGTTTTGGTTCAGAAATACGCTTTTTCCGGAGCAGCAATACCGCCATAACCTTGGTCATTCATTGTGACCTCGGACGACCTCCTACCATGCGGTGTGGCTACTCTTGACTGAGGTGCAGTCGAGATTTTGTCGGACAGATCTTGCTGACTCTTTGCTGCTACTGCTTGTTCAAAAGTGGTATGAACAATCGTGTGCTGCTGGTGCTGGTGGGAGCGATTCGAGCGGTGTGAGTGCTGCGAGGAAGATGATCCCACAAGCGTGTCGTCCTGGGGACAGTGTGGACTACCGCTTGTTGAAGAGTGCTTCTCCGCGTACGTGTCGTAGGTTGGAGAAGGCGAGTTGTGGAAGTGCACCTGGTGGGTAGCCAATTCCTGCGCAGGATGATGGTCGTGACTGGCTCTGCGCTGCTGTTGTTCGGATTGACCTCCATCGTTGCTGCGAATGAAATCGGGCAGAGGCAGATCTTTGATGAAGAAACAGCAAAAGAAGCCGACAACGACGACGGGCATGAAAGCGTACATGGCCTTTTGCAGTCCATCGGCATACATCTGTCTCACCTGCTCGCGGATAGGTGCGGGCAGGTTCTTGATATTCTCCACGTATCCCAGCACTGTCGGACCTGTCAATCCCAATTCGGCGGCTTGAGGGATGGAACCCAGCTTTCGGCTGACATCTGCTGTTAGAACAGAGGTAGTAATGGCGATACCCCAGATGGCGCCGAACGAACGACAAAAGGCGTACGTCGCAGTAGCAGTCTCCAGCTCTTCAATAGGCAGACTGGCCTGGATCGGAGGCAAAGTGATGGCGAACAGGATACCGATGCCAACGCCGGTGACAACCTGAGCCAGGATCAGCTCCCAATTCGAGGTACCGGTCTGGAAGCGTGTCATCCATCCGAAACCACCCGCGGTGAAGGCCCATCCGATGTAGGTCAAATCTTTGTACTTGCCGGTGATGGCCATGACAATGCCCGCAGCGATGGCAAGAGGCGCCGTAGGAGCGGTGGATGGGAATGTGGAGACGGCCGACTTGAGAGGCTTCTCGTCCTTGATCGACTGGAAGTAGATCGGGAGCGCGTAGATGGCTCCATAGGTTGCGATGCCGTGCAGGAAAGTCATCAAGAAGGCCGAGCATGCTGTACGATTGCCAAAGAGCCTGGCGGGCAGCACAGGATGCGTGCTGAGGGGATTCGGGATAAATTCGATGGCCAAAAACAGGAAGAAGCCTGCCATACCGATCGCCATGGGAGCCCAGATGCGGGCGCTGGACCATGGATGAGATACACCTCCCTCGGTGACAGCGATGAGAATGCTGATGACACTGCCAAGAAGGACCAGGTTTCCGCAAACGTCCATCTTGGCGATTTTCGTCTTGAACGGCATCGAGGGCACGGGCAAATTCATTGTGGGTACGAGCATGATGAGTGCAACGGCGCCGATTGGGATATTGATCCAGAAGATCCAACGCCAGTCGTGATCACTAAAGTATCCTCCAAGAACAGGTGCGATGAAGGAGGCAATGGCGAACACCAAGCCAAAGATGCCGACAAAGAAGCCTCGTTCTCGCAGCGTAGTGATATCCGAAATGGTGATTTCACCAATGGCTTGGATACCGCCACCTCCCAGACCTTGAACACCGCGACCGACGACAAGGAGAAGAATGCTGTTGGCAGCGCCGCACAAGATGCTTCCGCCAATAAAGACGATCACGGCAAGTACGAGCGACCATCTTCGGCCGATGACGCACGACAATCCACCGAAGAGCGGCTGGAAAGCGGTCACTGTGAGCAAATACGAGGAGGTCACCCATCCACCTGCGATTGTGGAAGTGGGCAGATCCTTGACGATGGAAGGTAAAGCGGTCGAGATCATTGTCATGTCGAGCGCCGTCAACATGACTGTGATGGAAAAGGCCAAGATGAGCGTCCAAAACTTGAGCGTCTTCTTGCCCTTGGCGTCGTGCAGGCCATATTCGTACAGCTGGCTTCGAACGACGGCGCTGACATCCTCGTGCGCCTCCTCGGTGGTGAGTGGAGTTGGCGTCTCCATCTCTCGTTTATCCGTATTTGTGAACGACGACATGGATGGTTGTAGAGCGGGTTGATCCCAGTAGTCGGGATGTTGATGTTCTAGAGAGTGAGCGGTATGGAAGGAAAGGGATTCCCGTCGCGGTTGAATCAGTTGTGAACGAGAGGATTGGCCGCGCAGTGCATGTTCTTGGTGCGAAGACCAGGGATGATAGTCGATGGTGGGGGAACGGGAAAGAGGCTCTAGAGGCTGAGGAGCCGAATACATCTCGTAGCATGAGGAACTCATGATGACTCTTTGCACTGCAAGTGATTTGCCAAGACTGAGCGGTAGCGAGCGGACTGTACAGGCCGTGACTTGCGCTCGGAATCGCGACGGCGACTAAAGGCAAAGGTTGCCTCTGTCCACACTAGCTCGTGAGAGAATCCTAAGATTAAGCGGAGCGCTCGGTCAATGACTAGCGTAAACGTCAGCTGCAGTGGGAACGAAACAGGCAAACGCGGAGAGCAAGACGGGATGGATTTCGAGACAAAGCTCGGTCGAGGAACGGCAGGGGAAAGGAGCGAGATGCCAAAGACAGAAGGGCCAGCTTCTGAGCGTGAGAGGAACAAAACGATGGAAGCGAGTGATTGACAAAGGGTGTGGTGAGACGATCAAAGTGTGAAAGAGGTGAGTCGAGCTGCTGATTCGGGGTTGCTGATTCCGAGGATGCGGTGACGGACTAGCAAGATACAGTAGAAGCGACCGAGACGAGAAAGGAAAGAGAAAAGGGGATGGTGGTGAGAACACAAAGGCGAGGGCGATTGATGATGTTAACGGTGACGACGGGTAAGACAATGTGGACTAGAGCAAGCCGCTAACGTTCGGCAAGAGGTTTGGGCGCCAAATCAGCTGCAATCAAGATGGACTAAACCATGCAGCTCAGGTCTTGCCGTAATTCCCAGTTAGTACTTGCAACCGTTCGAGTGTGTAGGACGCTGTTGCTCTGTCTACGTTGTGTTTTGCCCGAGCGCTTACTTTCGAGCTTGTATGGGAAGAGTCCTCACGTGGTGCACAAGCGCCAGTTTCTTGAATGCGTTTTCTCAAGGCACCAGATGATAGTGAAGCCAAGATCGACGATGGCAGCTTTGCAGCCTTGCCACCTTGACTTGCTTGTCTTGGATAAGTCAGCGACGGAGAAGCAGTCGCCGGTCAAGAGCCTCCTGACGTCTACCAAGAAGCTTGGGGCGAATGTCGTGTCGCACAACAGGAGCGCGGAATGCTGTATTGACAGGTGACGCCTGCCAACTCAGCGTCCACGGGCCAAGACGAGGTAAGGGAGTGTCCAGGACGTGCGTTGCAGGCTGCAATAGCCAAAACGCAAGGTGCAAGCCCGTCGCCCTTCATCTGCCTAATTGCCGTTATTTATTTATCTATTTATTTTTTTCTTTGTTTTCCTGGGGAATGTCAAACACAGCAGGTTCGATGAACAACAGTGGCGAGCTGCTGTTTATTGTCCGCCAGAGGCTTTCGGATAGATGGGTTGCACATAGACTGCAAGGGAGACAGAGTCGACAGACTGCTACCCAATACAAATGCAAAGCATATGAATACAAAAAGCAAACAAATGCTGATCTTCGGCAGGCCTCAACCACATTGCCATTTCGGCTGCTGTGCGCATGCAATGGCTGAACGGGGTGGCCACAGAGTATCGCGATCGAGCACATTGGGCTCACCAAACTAGGCGAGGCCTGCGAAAATTTTACGATGTGCATCTAAGTCGGATTGAAAATTGTCCGAGACTAGGCAAGTACGCCTTTGCCGTTGGTGTGCGTCCGACGATTGTCATGACGAGGCGATACCAGATGCAGCTTTAGTCTGCTTTCACCAGTCTACCGCGCTAAATTGCGCCGAGCACGCTAGGAGATGCATAATGTTGCAGACCCGAAGGACAATGAAAGAGGCGCCGACTCGGTGGGGACGAGGATCTGTTTCATTGGAAAAAGTTCGGAATTTCGTACCGAGCTTTTAGCGTGTCTGCTCGATTTGCCCGATGGGAACAATACACGTTGTACTGTACCCCACTTTCCACCACCGCCTGCCTTGACAAAGCTGTCAAGTAGCGACAAGACAATTGATGCCGACGGAATTCTGCGTCGCTTATGGACGCCTCTGTGCCAATCAACAGGAACCGCTCCATCGTGAAAGGCGGTTGCTGCTTATGCTGTCCGTTAGCGGCGCCACGTTGTACCGGGTCAGTCACGTTAGGCTTGATAGGAAGGCGTCGGCTTCACGTCGTCGGCGAAAAGCGACAAGCGGCGTAGATTTGGCTCGTGTTTCATGGCGGCCGACACGATAATTAGCTTGGAATGCCGTGACACTGTAGCACGGCCGAACTTGCGTTAGTCGCTCGATCTGAAGAAAACTCAATCTTCACCTCGACCTCAAAAGGATCCAAATTCGTGTCAGCTGGTCGGCTTAGCCAAGGTGAACACATTGTTGACTCACTCGGCGATGGCGAGCTTCAATGGGCACGCTTCTTTGCGTTCGCTGGAGCGTGTTGATGGAGCGATCCAGTCAATCTATTTCATGCGACATCCACAGCACATTTCGTCACTGTGGATACAGTACAGAAATTGTAATACAACAGTTAAATAAATAAAATACAGTGAGATCGAACCCAATTTCTTCTTGTTGATGGTCCTTTGAGATCGACAGCACAGCAAGAAAAAGAAAAAACCCCTGGCAGAATACCAGCGTGCAGCAAAGTTCGAGGCATGCGAACCGCATTTCGCCTCATGTCAAAAAGGGCCACTGCCAGTCTGACCACATTCCAGTCGATACGCAATCACAAACGTCTCTCAACTTCTTATTGGGATCAAGGTGGACGGTCGGCAGCTGCGCTGTTCGAATGCTCCTTGAAGCCACTCTTTGCTGCAATGGCGTCTGTCTCATGATCAGATCACCCCTTTTGCCTCGTCTCTGAGACCGGTTTCTCCACCCCTCTGCACATGCTGCAGTGCGGGGCGCTCTGACCCTCTTGTGCCGATCCACCGCGTCGCTATTGTCTCCTGCGCTCTTCCTCCAGTCCGCCGCTGCAGGACCACTAGCAGCCGAGACGCAGAGCCAAGCAATGCAGAGCACGGTTTCACTTCTCCCTTTGCGTTCTGCAATCCAAGTTTAGAGCATCTCTTCGCTCACGTTGTTGGTTGCTGGCGGGTCAAGCACCGCGTACTATTTCCATGCTTCCGAACCTACTAATGCAACAGCTAATGTACACCGGCTACTAGACGAGCGTGGTAAACATTCTAGCTCGACCCTGCTACTTTCTCCGTCATGTGAGCCTGCAAGGCCAGCTTGATCGTCACAAGCGATCGTACAATGAAACGCGGATCGTGCGGATCCAGGGTCATCACGACGGCGATGCTGGAATGCGCTTTTTTTGGGTCAGATTCATCTTGCTCGTCCCCTTTCGCCTCTGATTTAGCCGCCGGTAATTTGACAGACAGCGTGCACTGCTCTCCGCGATTTGGGCGCATCAAATTTTCAAGATGGCTTGCAGGGCTCGGCAGTGCACAAGACATTCGCTGATGTCAGGGTGAACGGCGTGGCACTGTGCGACGCTCCGCTCTCTTTCCCTCAACCAGGATCGAGCAACGACGCCGCTTGCATGTTCGCTTGTTGTTGTTTCTTTTCTCTGGCCCAACCAGTCTGCTTTCATCTGTTGCAAGCAACGTTGAGCAACACCCAAGAGACTTTTGACTGCCAATGAAGTTTGGAGGTCCAAGCTTCTGTGAAAAGAAGGACGGAGCAACTACGGCTTATGAAACATCGTAGTGGACTACAGCGCCGCTTCACACGCAAAGACAAGTCTGCATACGGTAAAACAAGACCAACGTGGAACTAAACAAGACCAAGAGCCATTCTGCTTCATGCACAAAATCCGACCTCGCTCAAATTCACCGAAGTCTTAGTGTTGTACTAGCACCTCCGAAAACTTGATCGGCTGTCCCTGTTCCTATCCAGACCGTCATCATCTCGTTTCGTGGGAAAACTCCATCTTCCTTTCACGACCACATTGTTTCAACAGCCCACTCTTTGATTGTCCGTGTCAAAGAGTATCATCCTCGTTCGCTTGCCGAACCCGACGGAAGCTTCATCTGGCGTCTAAAAACTCAATCATCCCCAGAAAAGGAACTCGTCACCAGTCCACATTATATAGAGGACCACCTCGTACCTCGCACCATCAAATTGCATATACGGTACACACATCACGCAATACCTCCCTAAATTCCTCATCAGTATTCTGAACCATGAAGCGACCATCTATTCGAAAGACGTTCTGGGAGGTATGGGGAGAACCGATGATGGAGACTCTCGGCCTGTACGAGCCCAAGGACCGAAGCTACGGTAGATGCGATATCCCATTCTCGGTGATGGAGAAGAGGCTCTACGAGAAGGATGATGTTCAAGTGACCTTCCACAAGGTCATGCTTGAAAACGGAAAGGATTGGGTCTGGTACCAGGTATGGCAAGACCCTGTTGCTATCAGGGATACCGGTAGGGTTGCCGACATGATCTTCGTCCATGGTACGGGTGTCCACTCGGGTACACTGGCGAGTCAATGTCGACGATACCTCGACGCTGGATTCCGCTGTATCGTCCCCGACCTTCCTTCGCACGGCTACTCTTCTGGTCTCCACGTGTATCAGAGTGAGATGGCTGGCTACTGCGCCGGACTCCGCTCTGTACTTCACGATGTGGCTCAACGCGATCAGGCAAGCTCTCTGTTTCCCGACATTGCACCTACCAAGCTCGAACGACGAAGGACGTTCATGCTCGGCCTTTCCTTCGGCGGTCTCGTTGCTTTCTCCTACGCTCTTCATTATCCTGCTTCCTACCGATACGATGAGACGGACCTTACAGAGATCCCCATCGACGGTCTCGTCGGTGTCGGACCCATGGTCGCCTACAACCCTAAGTACGTTGTCATCCCCACCATCCTGCGCATCATCATCAAGGTACTCCTCTTTGTCTTCCATCTCGGCCGACTGGAAATTATGGTGCCTCACAAACGTGTGGTCGACAAAGACCCAAAGGTGTACGAAACTTTGATCATGCAGGATCCACGCTCGCATCAAGGTTCCTTCCGAGCTGGTCATCTCTGGTGCATCGAGGTAGCCATGCAACAACTCCAACGTCGACAAGCCGAGATTCGTCACCCCATCTACATTCAGATGGGCGGTCAAGACAAAGTGGCCGATGATGAGGTTGCTTTGAATTGGATCCGTGCCACTTCGAGCAGCGATCGAAAGTACGAAGTCTACCCCATCTGCCAGCATGTCATCTACAAAAAGGCCAAGGAACAGCACGATGATTTGGCAGGTAGGATCACTGTGATTGCTGATAATGTCGCTTGGATGGTCGAACGTTCTCCACCTACCGCACCTAGTGTGGGCAGCTCCAGTGCCGCAGCGGCAGCAGCAGTGATGTTGCGCAAGCGTCAACAGATGCGTCTCAGCTCCTACGCCAGTGATGGGAGTGGATCGAGCAGCATCAGCCGTAGAACTTCTCACACTTCCTTGTTCGACATTGAAGACAAGAACATCGAAGACGATGCCGCTTCGGTCGAAACAAGTGTTCCCAGTACACCCATGCTCAGCGATTCAGAGGTGTTTGATAAACGAAACGATCTCAACAACCCTTTGGCGGCTGATAGCCATATCTTGCCTCTCAACCGTCGTGGTTGGATCAAGGGCGAAGATGGAGAAGCGAGGATGTACAGAGTATTCTGGACTTTCAGAGAAGAGACAAGACCCTTCTTGCTCAATCCTTACCCCACCACCATCTCTTCATGACATGACTCTTTTCAGATCCTTCGTTACAATCACAACAGTCACCTCCTTTCTCTCGACCCTTAGATACCTGCAGATTTTACATACCTCAATGTAACTATCTCCCCCCTTCACTAGCATACTCTCTGCATCATCATCTGTCACCCACTCGTCACCTAGATATCTTTCTTCCCCATCCTAATCATCTCTCTCTCTCTCTGTCTCTCTTGGCGCTAATTAAGGCAGGTCCCTATCGTGTACATGGTTCGGTCTTCCACCGTATTCGACTCAATAAAATGTAGCCAAACAGACCTCTTCGTGTATTTCTGGACGTAGGATAGAAGTGGTGTGATTGCCATGCGAGAAGAGATTCTAAGAGTACAAAAGATACCGATGAGAGAGTGTCTAAGAACAATGCAAAACAAAAGACAGAGATCGAACGAGAAACACTCTCACTCGACATGCTTGGGCGAAACACCGAGTCCCCTTCTAGCCAGCAAATCACGCACATCACCCAAGCCCTCCAACTGACCTTGAGCGACCACCGTAGCCTGACCCGAACCGCGTGGCGCCCTACCGTTTGAAACCGACATCTTCTTGGGCCTCAAGACGCGCGTCGCTACTCGATTCAAAGTCTTGAGATCCACCTGATCAATCTTCTGACACATCTCTTCCACCGAGACCTTCTTGCCATGGGCTTGAATCTGCCGGCCCAAGTCCTCTACCTCGACCAGCCTCGATTCGAGCGCCATGACGAGCGAGCTCTTGAGCTGGTTCTTGGCCCGATTGAGTTCAGCCTGGGTGACAGAGCCCTGGTAGATGGAGCTGGTGCAGAGTTCCAGCTCGCGGGCAATGACGTGGACGATGCTCGCGTTGAAACTGGGATGCACGGATGCCGAGATACCAAAGAGGCCAGAGTCAGAATAGCAGTGGTGGAAAGCAGCGCAGTAGTCGACGCTGTGATGCTGGTTTAGCACGTTGGTGTAAAGTCGCGAGTACATGCCTTTGCCCGGACCACCGGCGCTGAAGCTTCCACCGCCACCGAGAAGGATCTGGAGAGTAGCGAGAGCGTAGATATCTTCGTCGTGGATGCTGAGGCCTTCAAAAGCGACATAGACGTGCGTGAATTCGAGGTCGGATTGCGGAATGTACAGCTCGCCTCCTGTGTAGTGGGACGGTGTCGAGACGAGATCGGCCAACTCAGCTGACGAAGGCGTGGCCGATGATGAGGATGAAGTCGAAAAGTTGGAAGAAGAGCGTGAGAAGAGCGACGACAGAGAAGACGAGCGGGATGATGACGATGACGACGAAGATGACGACGATGATGAAGAAGAAGAAGAAGAAGAAGGCGAGCTTGACAGCGACGACGAGCCAGAGCTTAGGCGAGCTGAGTTTGCAGTGGGCTTCAGCTCACCGAATAACTTTTGAGAAAGCTCGACAAGCTGTTCGTGCGGCATGCCACTTCCGGCAACTACGATCCTCTCGGGCCTGTACCAGGTGGACATGAAGTTGCGCAGGTTTTCGGCAGTCATCTGCTCGAGACTTTCGATGGGGCAGAGCAGGGGATTGCCGAGCGAATTGGATTGATAAGCGGTGGTATGCAGGAGCTCTGGCAAGATCATTTCGGGTTTGGACCAGATTTCTTGAATCTCATAGGCCGCGGCCTCCCGCTGCACATCGAGCTCTTCCGGGCTGAGGAGTGGATTGAGGATGGTATCGGCAAGGATGGAGAGGACGGAAGGGACGTCCTTGTTGAAGACGCTGGATTGATACATGATGGTCTCGCGAGATGAAGAGCACATGACATTGCCACCTAGAGCTTCGATCTCGGAGGTCATTTGCTGTGAGGATCGGTTGGTGGTCGACTTAAAGGCAAGCCGGTCCAGAAGATGGGAGGACCCGGACTCGCCGGCTACCCACGGCCGCTCGTATCGAGATCCAGCATCAATGTAGACGCCGACGGCGCTGAAATGACCCGGTGTCGCTTCCGTTGCTACTCGAACTCGGTTGGGGAGCGTGGTGACATTGATGAGCGAGGAAGTCGGGAGAGGAGAGGCATATGGTGACGAAGCGGATGATGAGGAGGTTGGAGATGCATTCGGGGCGGACGCAAGCGCGGACGACGACAAGGATCGTGCCAATGCACTATTCCTCGCGATCAACGATTCGCGGCCGACAGCATTTGACGGTGAAGAAAGGGCTACACCAGGATTTGCGATCGAAGCTCCAGAAGCCGTAATGGTTCGTTTGGGCAGCGTTGGTTTCGGTGTAGACGACGACGACGACGCTGTCGCTGTGGAGATCGAGCGAACAACATTGCGCGTCAAGGCAGCAGAGTGGAATGACGTGGGCAGCCTCATCTTGGGGCTGGCGATCCTGCAAGAAGGCGTTGGAAATCAAAGGTGGTTGTACCCGACAAACTTGAGCGGCCGAGACGATGTGTAGATGGTGTCAGTGTTGATGAAGATGATGTCGACGACGAGGACGATGATGGAGATGACAGGTGGGCCTCGAACGACCAAGAAAAGAACGACATCGGCATCTAAGAGTCACACAATCCGAACACAACTGGACTGCGCCTTATTTTCGAATCCGCCGAGAACCCGACGGAAGACTGAAATTTGGAACTCACACCTGACTGTAAAGATCAATTGTGGCGCTTCTAACACGAGCCTTTTTTTCTCGCTGGAGTTAGTTGCAGTTCCTGTCGCAGTCTAACAAACAGCATGCAAAGAAAAACAAAGAGCATCGCCGATGTGGTCTGGCTGGTCGGAACGACCAGGAATCTCAGAGTTTCTTGTTCCCTTTAACTCCGACGATGCGGTTATGCTTCCACTCCGCGTACAGCCTCGCTTGCACTACTGGGAGTGCGAGCCCTATCTGCTTTCGCGTTGCTTGGCATTGGCAACTGCAATACAGAAGATATACTGTACTGTGACACTGGTGAAGATCACTGCCCCATGAACGCTCCTCGCCCTTCTGCGGGGCATGATCCAAGCGAGCGTCTCCGCTGCCTCGTCGCGTCACTCGTTTTAGCCATAGAGACAGGCGCCCTCTGCTGGCGAGGTGTGAAAGCAGTGGTGGTTCCCACCCTTTTGTAAGAGCGAAAGATTGATCGGCTCTCTTGTATTGCTCAATGCAGTCAGAGATGGAAAGCAGACGAAGCAGCGTCTTTCTCACACAAACGAGATACTGATCATCTGGTCCTGAGAAACAAATCCAGTCGCTTGGGTGGGAGCGCTTTCAGGAGCACTTGACCGATGGGCCTCGCTTGTATGCAGATGCTGTACTGCAGGACTGTTTGACTTACGGCCGAGGTGGAGAGGAGATGACCAGGGTCAGTGTGGGATCACATCGCAAACGCCCGTTCTCCGACGCCGTCCGCACGGACTTTGCATGGTCTGACAATTTGGCCTATTCAAGGTGATCCAGAGGCACCGTCGATAACAAGGAGTGAGTGGTTGCCTGGAAGCGCTCTCCGTGGACAGCCGTCTCGTCGGAAGATCCGAAGGAGGCGAGGCAGTCTTTTGCTCACGTCAGAAGGCTGTACTGCTGAACGCGGCGGGTCGCTCTGATGATGGACAAGACGAGTTCCGACCATGCATGCATGAAATGAACGGCAAGGCAGAGCATCCGCGTTGATGTCGGCAGCGTGGCCTCTTGTCATGCTCTCGATCGATCCGCACAGTCATCTCTTCTTCAGCGTCTCCGTTTGTCCATAGCAAGTATCAAAACAGCCGCTGACGCCGGTATTCTCTCTTTGTGCATCGTTGAGAAGAAAAAAGCTAGACGGAAGAACTGAGGAACCATGACCGGACAGAAACTCGTATTTCTCCTCCGCTTTCCATGGAAACAAGACGCAATGTTTTGCGCACTAGACAACGGAGTCCGAAAGAAGAAAGAGAGATACAGTACTGTAATTTGATTCTTCTCGAGGTTCTAGATCGCCCAGGGTACGAGGGATGCACGATGAGAAAGACAAGAAAAAAGGGGCGGAACCTCTGCCAGTTTTTCGTGGGCGAAATGAAAATGCATTATTAATATCATTGATAATATTGTAGCTTGCACCATTGCACCTTCACTTTATTATATTAATATGATCAGGAAACGATGGGAGACAAGGCAGATTTCTCGATTTGGATTTTTGGCGAAATCCTGAGACACAGATACAGGATGCGACACAGTGAAGCCACACTTCAGCGTGCTCTCTGTTCGACTTTGACGGGCTGGCTTGCTGGCGGTAATTGCAGTCACTTTTGGTGGACAGGATCTTACAGCATGAGTGTGGCCCTTGCGCCACTTTCGGCTCCACTTTCGCTCTGTCTAGACTCTTCCCTCTTTCGTTTGCATCCAGTACGAGGACAGGCAGAAGCAAGAGCAACGTCGAACCTCTGTCTCAAAGCTCTCTTGCTTCCGATCGATCGTGTGCGTGACTGTATATGTGTGTTCGCAAGACAGAGACAGAGAGAGAGGGCGAAAGAGCACGATGTGGGTCGTTTTAGCCACGATATCACTTTTTCTCCTGGTGCTTTCAACGCTGAGTTCGAAAAGGTCATCGCAACACACAGCAAGGATTAGGAGGTAGGACTTGCCTGTCTGTCACTTGGTTTTGTCATCCGACAAAGCTCGGTTCTGCCTCTGTCGTCCCTCTGCTCCATTGCGTCCACTCTTCCGCCTGTCAAATTGGATATTCGGCGCTTTGCGGCCGGTCTTCTACCTTTGCTCTCTCCCTCTCTTTCCCCTTTTTGGGCGCCTCGCTCTTGTCTTCGCTCCTTCATCCGCCGCCGCTGCTCCGCTTTGTCGCGTGGGGAGAATCATCGCTCAGTTCTCGCTATTTGCATCCTCGACCGTTCACCACCACCACCACCACCACCACCACCACCATCACCGGTTTGATCATCAACTACCTGGCCACACATCACCGCATAGAGCCATCTCGTCGCCGGCCTGCTTGTGCCGTTCAGTTTGATCGACGGCGCTGTGACTCGCGTCGAATCGTCCACTGTCGGACCTCTCTTCTGACCGGCCTTACGTCTCGATTCGATCTGCTTCTTCGCCCCCCTCTCTTCCGCGATCATATCGGCCATCCTCCGATCCGGTCTCATTCCTGTCTTTCTTCCGCCGAGGCTCTCGGTGTCGCCTTCACGAGCAAGCCCCCACCGTGCGTTTTCGTGTCCGCCGCCTCTGTCCATACACGAAACAAAGGCGCCGTCATTCCGCTTCACCACGGACAAGCTTGCTTTCCCGGCTTGCGCTGCTTTTTTTCGATCGGGCCAGCTTTTCTTCTCCCGCCTTTAGCCTTATCCAGCCATGTCGACGCACGATCAGCATTCGCCGTATGCGAACGGCAATGGCAATGGTAGCTCGGCCGACTATCAACAGTCAAGCAGTTCAGGTCCCATGCGCACCAGTGCTACCAAGACAGACGACAGGGACAAGAAGGGACCCATCGCTGCCCCTGTCAAAAGCGCATGTACCTTTTGCCGGTCCCGCAAGTCGCGATGCGACGGAAACAAGCCATGCTCCGCCTGTGTAGGCCGCGGCCGTCCCGACGAGTGCCTCTACACCGTGTCACGCCGTGGAGGCAAACCCAAACCCAAGCTCGACCCTACGCAGGACCTGCAGAGCCATCTCAACAAGCTCTTTGCCATGACGGATATGCCCTACGCCTTTCGTCGCCCTGGTGGTCTCGCAGGTCCCTCGGCTGCTGAGATTCCTCCGCCTTCGTCCATGCAACCTCAGCAGCTCACGCAACCACAGCAGGTCCAACCGCACTCGAGCGTTTCCAACATCCCAAATCAGTATCAATCCTTCGATCCATCGGTCTTGCAGCAATCTCCTTCCATGCCCAGCTCCCTCCAAATGCATCCGCAGCAAACTTTCGCTCCCGCGCAGCCATCCTCCTCCGCCTTCGCACTCAACGATCCGTCACAAGATCCTTTTGCCTCCATGTCGGCATTCCAGGCGGGCGGTTTTTTGCCCTATCAGTTACCAGATACCACCCAGCAGCAGCAAACACAGATGCCCATGCAGTCCCATCAGACTCAATCACGCACGCCACATCAGATCCAGCAGTTTCATCATCAACAGCAGCAACAACAACAGCAGCAGCAGCAGCACCAATTCAATCAGCGCATGCAACCTCTGCAGCAGCAACCAGCTCAGTTCGGCAACTTTAGCAGCTCGGCTTTGCAGCCGGCAGGGATTCAGCAGCCGTCCTCCTTCGGCGCCGCCTCGCAATTCAACAACGCGTCTCCTCCACATGATAAGGCCTCGGACGCTGCGCAAAGCTCGTCGGCCGTCTCGCCGCCCGCAGATGCGAGCTCGGGCGGATGGGGTCGTGTAGACGACGCAATGGCAGCTTATCATGCCAGCTCGGTAGCCGCGCCTAGCACTTCGAGCCAGGCGAGCTCGTCGCGTCACGCTTCTGTTGAAAATAGCGCAGATGCCGCCAAGATGGCTCAACTCTCCTTCAAGACCTTGAACGCCGCCGCCGCCGAAGCCGGTAGCGTCAAGGCGCTCTTGATCGATTACTACCGCTACCTCTACCGCTTCATCCCTGTTCTGCCTCCACCCAAGCACATCGACGTGCTGATCAGATTCTTCAAGGCCGATTCGGCTTTCATTTATGCACTTCAATGCGTCTTGCCGCTTCTTCGCGACGAGATTCAGCCCATCGGAGCCATGCACAAATTGTCCGGGCAGGGCATCAACTTCGGATCCGACGAGAAGAAGGCGGCTCTGCGCGGGCGTACCCTCAACTTTGAGCGCAAGGCCAGCGACGGTCTCGATCGCCTGCTCGAGCAAGCAGATGGCGATGAGACGGGCGAGAAGATGCTCGAAGCCGTCCAAACATTGTGCGTGCTTGTCGTCTACGAGTACGGAAGCGGTCGAGCCATCAAGGCGCGTCTCAAGGCCGATCAAGCGCTCGGTCTCGCCATGGGTCAGGGCCTGCACAAGCTCAGCCACAAGACGTCGCCCGACGAGACCAAATCGGCACGCAGCAGCTTTGCCTACGTCTCGAATGCTGGCCATCCACTCACCGCCATGGGCGTCGACGCCAACGACATTTTCGAGATGCGCAAGCGCTGCTGGTGGTCCGTCTGGAGTCTCGTATTGTGGGCCGCCTACAACACCGGCCGCATTCCCACCATCCGTGCCGACGACCCGCGTGTCAAGAGCGAGATGCCTGTCGCATCTAGTCCGGACGTGTGGACCTCAAACATCAGCTCATTGCAGGCTCTCTTGCTTGTTCAGGATCGTGTCTTGGCGCTAGCACAACATGGTCAGTCGCCTGATGGTGCTGCCGGCTACGCGCCGCCAAGGAACGACCTGGTCGCTTCGCCGGCTTCCTCGGACGCCTCACCGTTCGCATTTGGTCGTCTCGGCGTCTCCCGATCAGGCTCGGTTAGTAGCAGCGAAGAGATTCCCACCAACTTTTCCACGCTACCCACCAAGGCCACACGGCAGGAAATCCTTGACAGCATGCTCGAGATTGACGCATTTCTGCAGGAACAGATCCGCATCACTGAAGCGATCGAGGCGCCAGATTCGCCTTTGCCTTCGGAAGTGCCGTCGACGGGCAATTTGGCACACGTCGAGAAAGAATTAGAGGACTCTCTTCGGATGGCGTCTGCAGTGCAGCTGTACACCTCGTCGCTGACGCTTCACATTGGCCAGGCCTTCCAAGGCGCTTCACTCTTTGAACGCAAGCTGTGTTTCCTCAATTCGATCAAGGACAACAAGGACGGCTCAAGCTCGGCAATCTGTCGCGAGCCCATGCCTGTCTTCGCCGACGACGGCTCGCTCGATCTTTCTGTTCATGCCAATGGAAGCGGCGCCGGAAACGGAGCCACAGGACTGACATCGGACGATGCGAGCGCTCAGCCGACCGCTCTGACGCAACAGGATCTTTACGCTCGTGGACCTTTCCTGCCGCGGCTGTCTTTGCAGCGATGCGTGCACGCCAGTCGCAAGCTGCTCGATATTGCCAAGCGCCGCCATGGGCAGTCGGTCAATCCGAATCCCTTCAACTGCTGCAGTTTCGTGCTAATCAGTTTCGTGCTGCTGATGCAGGCGCTCGCAGTGCACGGCGGCTTCGCAGGCGACGGCGAAGGTGCGGAGCAAGACGATCAGACGTCGGGACAGCAGCAGACCTCGTCGTCGGACTTCCATGGGCACGGCGAGTACGCCAACGACAGCTTGCAGCGCATGCTCGAACACGGGAGCGAGGACGATGCCACGATGGACGACTTTGAGCCTTCGATTGATCCGCTCAAGCAGTCACAGTTGCGAGACATTTGGGGACGCGTTCGCGAGGCGCGCGACACGCTCATGGATCTTGGCAAGCACTGGGAAGCGGTGGTGCCGATGGCAGACGAGGTCAATCTTTGCCTTGAGACATCGCAGTTGCTTCTCAGTAACGCATACTGATTTGCCTCATCCAAGCAATGACCTCGTCATCCTATTTTACGCGATTCACTCTCCCCGCTCTATTCTCTCTTGGGTTCTCTTGTGGCTTCTGGGCTTCCTCGTCTCTGTCATGTTTCTCTTATCTGTCTCAATGTTAACCTTTTCATCCTCATCTCTTCCTGGGTGGTCGTCTTCGAGTTCTCACGTGTTGCTTGACTGCCGTAAGATGGCACAGCGATCAGTCTTCTCATCCCGCTAATAAGTCTGCACTGAACGTGCCAACCCCTCGTGATCATTGCGCCCACAGTGAGCTCGACGTCCGTTCTAATGGCAAGACGTCGTGGATGTGTTTGATTCATTGTTTAACGAAGACAACATAGACCTGACGGTTCTATCGTACGACATAATTGGTGGTAGTAACGCGTTGACACGTGATGAGTGTTGTTCT
This sequence comes from Ustilago vetiveriae, assembly GCA_928722275.1. NCBI lineage: Eukaryota > Fungi > Basidiomycota > Ustilaginomycetes > Ustilaginales > Ustilaginaceae > Ustilago > Ustilago vetiveriae. Next base: position 313,016 of record CAKMXE010000005.1, read on the forward strand.
CAAAAATCAATAAGGAATCCGGGTCTGCTGCTGTACGCGCGCGCGCTGAGTACACCGTTATGTGTTCGTCTGCGTGTGTCTGCTTTTTGACCGTGTAACTGTAGCAATGAATGGAATCTCTCCTCTGCCTGAGCAGAGGGCGAGCTGCGACCGATTCCTTTTCTGGTGACGCAAAGAACCCTTGCCCGGCATCAAGGCTCACGACCGCGCAGATCTTTAGCAAGACTACCACTCGCCCACTAGAGATACCCGGATCATACGAAAAGTGCCGGCTGCGATATAGCAGCAACGCGATGATGGCGTAAAACTCATTCAAATTCCATAAATTGCATTGCTGAACGGCCATCGCACTCCGCTTCAGGCCGATTTCCCAGTTACAGAAGCACGACAATCTTTCTTGCCACTTTGCGACCATTGACGAATTTGGTGCGCCTACCGCTTTGAAGGAGTATGGCCGACCGATTCGCGGCTCTTGCCGGCTACGACGCCGGGTCCAATTACGACTCGACAGTGGAACAAAGCTTGGCAGCAGCAGCAAAGGATGACTTGCCGGGTCTCGAAACAATCGCAAGCATTGATGTCGACCTCCCACCGTCGAGACCGCTCAACAGCACCTTTGGCAGACCCAAGAAGCCGAGTGCAGCCACCGAACGCGCCCGAAGGATCACCTCGGGGCCCTTGGATCTTGGCGGCGCGCGTTCTCGCACTCCACCGCCAGCACAGCCCGATACCTCGGCATCCTCCTCCAACAAGGAGAACGCGCGTCACAACGAGCCTCCCTCCACCCAACGCAAGCAGGAGCAGCGACGGCACTATGGTGTACGCATCGCCGAAGACGACACGTTCGAGGAGCTGGAGGACAGCTTGCAAAAGGCGCATCAGCAGGATGAGCTGCAACGCATGCAGCACGACCTCTCGCAAGCAGGGGACTCTCTGCTAGCCGCATCTCCCGCCAACGACTCGGGCCAATGGGGCGCTCGTGCCATGCGTCGCCGCTCGGCCGCAGGAGTGTCGATGAAGTCGGCACAGGAGAAGATCAACAGCCTGACCCAGGAGCGCGACGAGCTCAAGATCGTCGTCGACCTCCTGCGCGAAAAAGTGTCGCTGGACGATCGACTTGCCGAACTCATCGTGCTCAAAAAAGAGAAGCTCTCGTATACCAACAAGATGATCGCACAACAAGCCATGCTCAAGCAGCAGGATCGCGCCATCAAGGTGCTGCAAAAGGAGCAGCAGCAGTGGAAAGGAAGCAGTCCAGCTGACTACGAAAAGCACATCGCCGAGCTTCAGGTCAAGCTGCTCGCCGCCAACAACAAGGCGGAAGAGGGGCGCCGCGAAAAGGTCCGTCTCGAAGAAGAGCTCGACTTTATCAAGCGCAGAGGACCACCACCAGGCGATGCGAGTCGCGGCGATGAATCCTCTGCCACTTCGCTTGGCGACTCGACGCGCTTACGGCAACGCATCGACGCGCTTCGCGATGAGCACGAAGACGAGAAATACGAGCTCCGCAGAGAGCGTGATGAGGTGCAAGAGCAGCTCGAGATTGCTCGTGATGAGATCGACCGCCTACGTTCGGAACAGCGACGCGCCCCTTCGCCCGGCGAGACGTCCCAGCATCGACGCAACATCGACGATCTCGAACAGCAGCTCACGGCTCACAAGACCGAGAATGCCAAGATGCTCGAACGCCATGCTCAGCTCGTCGCCGACATTGAGCAGCACAAGGACGAGCTGTACGAGTTGCGATCGTCGGAAGAAGCGCTGCAGCGGGAGCTGGACGTAGCCAATCAGAGACTCGAGCATGCCAACATCACGCAGGAAGACGACGCGATCCGCTATAGTGAGGCCGAACGTATCGCGGCGGATCGATATCAGGACCAGATTGACAAGCTCCGCGACGAGTTGGCTTCCGCTCAGCTTCAGATTGACGGGAAAGAAGCCGAGCTGGAAAAGCTTGATGCTGAGTTGCAAGATCTGACCGCCAAGGTGGCCGACCTCGAGTACGAGCTGCGTCAGGCAGAAAATTTGCTCGAAGAGCAAAAGGTGCAGCTGGAAGGCGTCGAGGCCGAGGCGGACGAGTTGGATCGTCAAGTGCAAGAGTTCAAGCAAGAGGCCGACGACTTGCGCGCAGAGACTGAGGAGCTTCACAAGGAGCTCGAAGCCAAAGAGGCCGATCTGGCGGAAACCAACAAGGAGATGCAGGAGATGTCCAACCGCATGTTTGGTCTCGAAGAGGAGCTCGAAGCGCGCGCCGACGAGATCAAGCAGTTGGACGAAGAGATCGCCAAGGTCGAGGAAGCGCTTCAGCAAGCCAACGAGAAACATGAGCGTCACACCACCGTTCTCAAGGAGAAGCTTGCGACGACGACGCAAGAGCTGGGTGCATCACAGGTGCAACTCGAAGCGACGTTGGCAGAGCTGGAGGCTATGCGAGACGAAGCGGATACGTACGCACGCGAAGTAGAGCACCTGACCGCCGAGCGTGCCCGCTTGGAAGAAGTCAACGCCAAGCTCGATGCCAAGGTTTCAGACGTGGTCGAGGACCTCAAGGCGGAGGAACGAGCGTTGGACGACGCGCATGCTGAATGGGAACGCAAATTGGAAGAGACCGAGGAGCGAATGACTCGTGTGGTTCGTGACAAGGACAACACCATTGTTGCGCTCGAGAAGGAACTCAACCAAATGGAAGACGACCTAGCCACGCGAAAATCTGACGTGCAGACGCTGCAGGATGCGCTGCGAGCGAAAGAGAACGAGTCGTTCCGCATGGGTCAGAGTTCGGCCAATGACAAGTACAGCTTGGAGTTGGAGATCGATCGTCTCAAACGCGACCTTTCGCGCTGCGAAGACGATCTGGCGCGAGCGAGAAAGGAGCTGGATCGCAAGGACGATGCTCTGCGTCAGAAGGAAGATACGTTGGCACAATTGCATTCGGAGCTTCGAGACGCCCAAGCCAAATTGGCGAGCGAGGCACAATCGAATCTCGGCTTGTCGGAACGATTTGAAGCGCAGCAATCTGCCATCAAGGCTGAGCGTAAAGAGCTCGAAGCAGCGCGAGCCAAAGTGGACGAGTTGGAGCACGAGCTCAACGATGGCGAGCGCGCGACACTTCGAAGCGAACAGGCTACGCGGGACGCTCTCAACCAACGCAACACCTTGCTGCTCACCATCTATCAGCAGATGGGCAAGCTTACTGCTTCAGCTGATGGATCTACACCGAGAAAGAGGGAAGCCGAGTTGAAACCGTTCACCAACTTTGACGTCTTTCACTCGAGTCTTTTGGCTAGACTTCGAAGAGTATTTGATACCCAAATGGGAGTTGATCAGAAAGCCAAGGATTTGGAGGCCAAGCTGCTGGAGAAGTACACGTCGTTGAAACGACAGCAAGATTCACGATTCCGGCAGATTGATCGGTTCGAGACGTCGATCAAGCAGGCTACCGATAAGCAAGCTCAGTGGCGAGCCAGGTTGGTCTCCAAGCAGACGGAACTGGACTCTGTCAAAGCGACGAATGCCGAACTGCTTTCACAAATTTCTTCGCTCAAGACAAGAACCTCTTTATCGAATCCGGGAGATAACAGCAAATTGACTTCGTTGACGTCCAGAGCGAATACAGCCGAACGAAGGTTAGCTACCGCAATGGCGCAAGCGAGCCAAGCAGAAGAGCGCTTGGCCGAGGCCAAAGTCAAGTATGGCGAAGGCGAAGGGAAATGGGCGGCCCGAATCAAGGAGTTGGAAGTACGATGCAAAGCAGCTGAAGAAAGGGTCAAGAGAGAAAGACAAGGTGCCAAGGAGAGAGTGGCGGAATTGGAAGAGATCAGGAGAAAGTTGGAGAAGGATCTCGAGGCTGCCTTGCAGAGAAAGGGGAAAGTGGGAGAGTTGCAGGCGAATGTCAGGAATATTCAATGATGTATCAGTGCCCGGTGAGAGGGGTTGCGCATGTATTTGTATCGGTTTAAAGCTCTTTTCTGGATCTATGTTGAGAAGATTGATAACTTATGATGAGATGCGCGATGTTCCCGTATGATGGTGCCAACCAAGCCGACGAGTGTTGAGCAACTGTTCGCAGGCCAGTGACAGGTTACTGGCTCAAAATGGCTCGATCCTCGACTTGTGTCTCTGTAAGTGGCCATGCTTGACACGCACGACAAAGCCTTTCTCTAACTCGTTCGAGCTCAACATGCCGAGTGAACAAAATCGCGTGGCGGGTCGATAGATGTTCAACTGTCAAAAAAAAAAAGACGCTTCTCCAGCACCTCTGAAGACTGCACAATTTGTTTGTTTTGACCATCAGCTGCACACCAGCTGCACCGCTTCAAAATCAAGACAGACGACCCTGCATGTTTCGAGCCGCAGTGCGATCGCTGAACAGAATGAGCTCCATCTCAAGCCGACACAGACGAAGGAGGCAGGGGGGAAAAGAATGCAAGGCAAATCCAGGGTTGGATTTGTGATATGTAAGGAGGTGCGTCTCCAGTAGCCTAGAAAGCGAAGAATCAACCAGCCGGCACGTGCGAGTGGAAGCAACATATCAAGGTTTCTGAGTAGACTGAGAAATCTAGAGAGATAGCGAAGACGTACAAGTTTATGCGCGAGCAATGCAGTGCAGAATGCGATGCACGATGGCTGCACAAATTTCGCCTTCTCGCAAACGCGATTGAGACTGATACGCAAAGAGGAACCGCATCAGCTCGCATTCCTGCATCTTCTGACGATAGGCATACGAAACTGCATGCCACGGATCGAGATTCTTCCCGCTTCGTCTCGCGATATCGACTCGGACCTTTGCGCATGCGCAACAGTGCGCAACAGGCGGGTAAGACGACGCAAGAAGAACCTCGGACTCGGTCGGTCGAGCGTTCGAGATCGAGAGTGGTGGTGAACGAGCATCGAGATTGGAATCCTTCCCGTCCCTTCATCCTCGCCGGGACGAAGAGTCAAGATGAAGATAGAGCCGCAGAGAGGGACACAGAAAGTCAGAGAGAGCGGCCATTTGAGTAGATTCGACGATCGACCCACGCCTTTGTCGCCGAAATCGAGAGCTGGAATGAGAAAGATAGGCTTTCGCAAAATGGCAAGCGAAACTCAATCACGAATCAGAAGGCCGACGAAAGAGCAAAAAGACGAACAACGAAGGGCCAAAAAGTTCCCATGCCAGGAACTTGTCCGAGGTGGGAGGCGGAGGCGCGCGCGTCTGTTTTCTCGCGTCGCGTAAAGAACAGGACGGATCTCGACAGGATTTTCTTTCTCACGCCTCGCCTGGCGCCGAACGAGTTTTGTGGGTTTGATGGACGCGCGACGCGTAAAGTAGCGAATTGTCTGTGCGGGAAAATCGAGTGGCGGCTACTGCATGTCTCTGCAAGCACCTGCATGTCTCAGTCTCCGACCTGCATCTTGTTTGCGTCTCTGTCGGTGTGTCTGTCTGCTGCATTCTGCACGTTGGATCTCTTTTCTACCTTTTCGTTTTCGAATGCAATCCAGGCTCGCTGCACCTTTCAACTTGTCGCTTGCAGCGCTTGTTGTCCACAAGAGCGTCGGGATCTGGCTGTGTTCCAAACCTGCACAGGTCGCAGTCTTGCTAAGGAAAGAGTGACGATGCTAGAAATGATGATGCACCTGGCGATGCCTCCCGTTGCTGCTTCTTTTTGGACGCTCCAACGCTCTCCTTAGGCTTCGAGATGCCACGTCGCTAGCTCGCAGGTGCCTCCCTCGCTTTGAAGATGGTCACCTTGTTCTTTGCCGTACTGCGAGCTCGCGAAGGAGCTCAGAGAGAGGAAGGAGAGCCGACGGAAGTGTCGCTACATGCTCGGTTTGGCGAACGGTGCGGGGGAAAACCTGATTTTCTTCTGAAACGTCGAGAATTTCTCCTCTACTTTAGCTCAATTTGGCAATTTTCCTGTGTGCACATACCACACGACTGGAAGTTCCTATCAGCATCCTTCTTCTGCGATTTCCCGCTCGACGGTATTTCGAAGAGAAAGTTCAGTCCGTCAGTCAGTCAGTCGTTCAGTCATTCAGGCACGAGGAGAAGGGTCTCCGCACGAAAAGCAAGAAGTTCGAGTTCGCATCTGCGCTTACTTTTCGTTCGCCGCCCGCTGTCATTCTTCTTGGGCCGTTCATTCGTCTTTGACGACTTGATTCGCATTCTGAAAGGGAGAACACAAGAGAGCTCAAGAGAGGGCGTGAGAGAAGGTGCTTGGACCGAGGTTCCCCGCTAAGCGCGCTCTCCGGCCTCATCGTGGATCGTGAGCCGTTCGGCTTCTTGTGAGTTCTGTTTTACACCCTCGCTTGTCTGGAGGTAAAAGGAGATCACCGCCTCGCCAAAATTCAACTTCGATCGCTGCATGAGCGGATTCAGCAATGACTTGTATGGTATGGCGCCTCAAAAGGAATCAGCTCAGCTCAGCTCAGCTCACATCAACATCTGCTCGTCAATGCTGATGATGATGGTCCGTCAAAAGGTGGCTTGACTTGATGTGTCTGCTGACGAGATTTGCCATGCCAGACTTGATGGAATGGAGGCAATCTCACCAAAGAGGCTTTGGCCGGATAGGGTTACGCCGACCGACGGACGACGAGGAATAACGAGCAAGCGAGTCAAAGGAGAAAGAGGCGTGAGGCTTGATCCCCGCGTCCATCATCCTGCTTGCCGGCTTGCGTGGCGTGGTGCGATGTGACCTCGTGCACTCTCAGCTCGTCTCTTGAGCGCCGTTTTTCCCGTCGTCTTCGCCGCTGCCCTTTGCTGCTTCTACTTTGCCTTGCTCCCCTGGAATTCTCGTCTGTTCCGGCCATCCGTTACTCCGCCTGCGTTCGATTTTGTCGTCGGTGTCGTTGACGTGCTCAGGCTTGTTGATCCGCTCTCGCTCGCTCGCTTCCTGGCTCTGCTCCTGCGTGAATGTGCTTGCGTTTAGTTGCAGACGCTGCTGCTGCTGCTGCTGCTGCTGCTGATGCATCAGAGCCGCTTTCTCTCTACCTTTTGAGCCAGCATCGGAGCCTACCATTAGTCTCTGGTTCGGTCGTCTCTCCTTCCTTCTGAAGAGATCTTCTGCCGTGACCCTTACATTGAGCATCTACATCCTCTGCCCTCGTGGTAGCTGAGTTGCATCCCTCCTTCCCCTATCGTAGTCCCTCTCCCACATTGCCGGTCCTCGACATTGTCGTTATCGCTCTCCATTCTTGATTCAATCTCTTCTCATCTCTATCACCATCACCATCACCTTACATCAACACTGTTTCATCGCACACATTCACGTTCTTCCTACCTCTTCCCTATTGACTCGCTGCTGGTCGCTCTCACTGTATTCCTGCAACCTTTTTTGCAGCGTTCAGTAGCAACTGCATTCATCGACACATTTAGCCTTCAACGTCACACTCACTTGCACCTGCCTTCGTCCACGAGGCTTTCAGGCCATCTGTACATCTTTTTCGTCCTTCACCCAGCCAGATCAGCACAACAGTGATAACGCATCGAAAGCGTCTGTATTTCTTTCTTTCATTCTGACGCAAAAGCGAGCTTGACTCAATACGGAACTTCGCACTAGGCACACGCACGCATATTTGCAGACTCGATTCGAAATCACTCGACATCGCACTGCATCACAGCACACCACACCGCATCGCAGCGCAGGAAAAAACGCAGCTGCACACAGTGACACATTTTCTCTGCATTCTCCCCTTGGACCATCACATCACATTCCACCGTTCCATCCTTTGTAGTCCAATCCCCATTGACAATTTCGGATCTGTCGTCCGTCGCTTCCTCTCGTACTGTCACCTCGCATCCTCTGTTCGGCTCTTTCCCTTTGTCCTGTTGCTTTTGCTTTCTATCTTCGCAGCTTGATTGTCCCGCAAGCTTTTCTTTCGAGCTGCAAGACCAAGAAAGTCGAGTACAACAAGCTCAGGCGTAGGATCCTTCTCCTCCAATAAAGGTATCTGTCGCTGGTCGTCAGTCGCCCCTTTTGTTCCTCGCTATTCACGTCTGCATCCCTGCATCATCACATCCCCTTTGGTCGCTTTCAATCAAGGTAAGTGCGTCGACGTACCTCTCTCGTCACCCTATTTGGCCTCTCGGCTGCGGACAAATGAGCCCGCGCTGCACCTCTGCATCGACCGGTGGGCGTATCGACGCTCGATCAAAGCTTCAACGCTTCTTGCGCCAAATGCATGCCGAGAAGCAGTGGTGCGCCGCGCTTTCATCGTCGCAGTCACTCTCGGTGACAAATTTTGCACCAGTGGTTTCATCAGACCAAGCAAAAGTCCCCACCGCCACTTTGGTCTTTACCATCGGCTTTTCCTTTTCCTATCTGAACCCTGTCGCTAACATCTATCCCTCCTGCATCCTTTCATATTCGCCCCATCGCAAAACCTATCTTCGATCTACACGTCGTGCTCATCGTCATTGCTTCCCGGATCACGTCTCATCCATCGCGACTCGCAACTCGATCTGTGATTAACTTCTTTCAATGCTCTCGTCGCCATGTCTCGGGCGCATCGTTACCTCGATCCTTCCTCGCCATCACCGTCGTCATCATCGCTGCCATCGTTCGCAGCTTTGCCGCTCCGAGCCAACGACAAAATGACGAGCGCCCTCTCGCCATCCATGGTCAACGTTCAGGCCCCCTTCGCAGATGCCGGACATCTCAAAGCAAACAGCCACCTTCACTCCAAGTCTCGCACATCTTCGCCATCACCTCAAAAGAAGCAGCGATACTCGTCCTCGCCCAAGAAAGCCTCCACGCTTTCCAAGGGAGGCCGCTCCTTCAAGCGTACCTCGAGCACTGCCAGCATCATGGACACGGTCATGAGTTCGAGAGCTGCCACCGACCACGATGCAGCTCCCGTCTACGGACTTGGTCTGCCCCTCTCACATTTCGAGGTACCTGAACACAATCGTTCGTCGCCCTTTGCATCGTCGTCGCAAACCACGCTTGCCGACCTCGAAAGCGAAGAGATCGCCAAGGTGCTCTCGACGCCTCGTCGTGGCAAGCGTGTCGGCAATGTCAACATGGGCTGGGAATCTCCCATCGGCGACCGAACGCCCACTGCCGCTTCCGTCGCTGCAGCCGCCGTGCCTCACACACTGCCCAAGATGCAGGCAGCTCGCTCGTCCCGCCCCTCCACTAGCTCTGCCCCCGATTCATCGCCTAGCAAGCGCAAAGCCTCGACCGCCTTTGCCTCCGAGCTTCGTGCCTCGCAGCGCAGCCTGGTCGACACTGCCGGCTGGGCTTCGGCTGCCATGATCAGCTCCGTACCTCTTTCGGAAGATCGCAGCAAGAGCTCGCCCGGCTTCTCACCGCGCTTCGTGTCTGAGCCTGTCATGACTGGACTCACCTCAGCAGAGACGCGCGACCCATTCTCGGCCTTCATCAACGATGACTCGCCCATCATCCTCCCAACAGCTAAGCTCGTGCCCATCGAGGTGCAGGGTCTTGGCCGAGTAGCCGTTCACCGCGACCTCGCTCAGCAGATTTCGGACCATCCTCCGACTCCCTCGCACTTTGCATCCAGGCGCTTTTCCGGCTCTTCCGATCGCGATGCCGCTCTATTTCGGGGTTCCGATTCGGAAGATTCGGCAGCAAGAAGTGAGAATGGCTCGTCTACCGATCCTACCTCGGCCGGAACCCCGTGTCCTTCTGGCGTCTCTCCCAGCTTTTCGCTGTCTTCGCAATTTCCTGCCTCCGAACCAGCTTCGCCCGTCAAGAAAGTGGTCGTCAGTTCAAATCGAGGTTCCGACGATATCAGCGTCGAAGCTCAGAAGGCTTTGATGGCCCTCATGCGCATTGGTCCCGCCGAGGCCGCCAAGCAATCCGACGACAAGCATTACCGTCCTCGACTCGGCGGCAGCGGTGCTAGCAGCAATGGTATCGGCTCGAGCGCCAAGCTGCCAACGCTCGACTGGCCCGACTGTCCCTCGGGACCTTGGTCCGCTGCCGGTCGTCACCTCGACGAGATCAAACAAAAACGCCGCCAGGGTATCCAACGTTGGCTCGAGGCCGAATCGAGCGATGAGGCCGAGAAGGAACTCAAGGAGTCGTCCGCTGAAGCCTTCCGCCACCACCCGATGGTCGCCAAGGCGCTGCTCGATCGTGCACGCAAGCATCAACGTGCTCAGCTCTCGGCCGTCGCTGCTGCTGCGGCTGGCAGCACCGCACGAACCCCCGGCAAGCGCGGCAGGAAACCCAAGCAGATGCTGCGTGCTGCCGAGACGCCTGCCAAAGGTCGTGGCCGCAAGCCCAAACTCTCTGCAGCTTCCGTCACCAGCTCGTCTCGCAAGTCAGTTGCAACAGGTGCTTCCTTGGCGCGCTCCAACACCAGCGCCATCTTTGGCTGCAAGTGCGGCATCGACGACGACTCGATCATCATGGTTCAGTGCGACGGATGCAGGCACTGGCTCCACCTGCCCTGTGTTGGCATCAGCACGGTCAATGATCTCGATGACGAGTGGTTCTGCGATGACTGCTGCGAAGCTGCGCTGACCGAACATCTATCGCCCGCATCATCCATGCCCGCCTCTGTTTCGTCGTACGCCCATCTCAGCACGCCCGAGGCGCTCGAGGCTGTGCTATCTGGACAAGAACCTGTCTTCACCCTGCCCAGCGGCACACCCATCCACCGACACGGCGTTGCCGTCTCTTCGTCGATTGCACTGGCACCCAGCCCGCCTTTGCTCTCTGTCGGCGACCGTGGCGGACGCAGCACTGTCAAGCGACAAGGTCAGGGTCGTTCTCGCGCCGAGCGTGTCGGCTGGAGGATGAACGAGCCCGGATCACCGCTGGCCCGCAAGAGCACCACTGCTTCTTCCGGAGTCCGACCAGCTGTGCCCGAGACTCCTTCCAGATCCAGCGAGGCCACAGCCGACTATACGGATGCCAGCACCACGCCGAGCTTGCTCGCGGGCTTCTCGCGTGCTGACTGGGAGCCCACTCGCGCTCATCAAAGGTCCGAGCGCCAGACCACGCCTCCCCGTATGGTTGGTGTCAGCACGCCGAGCCGTCATGCCTCCGGACGAAAAGCAAGTCATTCGGGCCCTCTCCTCTTGGGTCTCGGAGACGACGAGACGACCCACGCAGATGTCTTTTCGACACCATCTCGATTGGCGTCCGGCAGTTCCTGGGCCTACCGCGCCGGCGCGCAGCCCCTCGGAAGCCAGACTCCATCGCGATCTGGTGGCCGTCACCAGCGCATCGACTCGTTCAGCGGTGGACTGCTCTCCACGCCTGGTCGGGATTTCCTTTCCGGCGCTTTCGGTACTGAACCTTCCACCAGCATGCCCAGCCTGGTCTACAGCAGCGGCTACGTCGACAATTTCGAGGATCACCTCGGCAGCGAGGCTTTCTACAGCGGAAGCAACAGTCGCGCCTGGCAATTGCAGTCGCCCACCTCGAGCACGCGTGCCGTTCGCGCACGCCAGCCATCTGGACTCGGCACGCCTTGGTCGAGCTCGCTGCTCAAGACGCCCGAACTGCAGCCCCGTCAAGCCAACACTTCGTCGATGCGGGGCAGGTTCGATGCGAGCGACGACTTCCCACCTTCGTCTTCGCCCTTCCCTCGCACGCCGACTTTCGACATGAGCAGCCCTCGCTTTATGGGGCATCACAGCTCGCACCACGCATACGGCGCTCACGAGCGACAGCCGAGCCATCTCGGTCTGGGTCTGCCTTCGACAAGCTCGTCTGCTCGCCTTCACAAGGCCTTGGGCGCAGAGCTGAAGGGCAGCAATGGCCGAGACAATCGATCTTTGAGCATCTCGAGTACCAGTGGCAAGCACCGTCAAATTTCCACAGAGGTTCCTATGGGACTGGGAATCGGATTGGATCTAGATGATGTGCTTGATTGGTCTTGATCTTTAGCGTTTTTGCATCTTCTTTTCTCACACGTTGATTCTGCGATTTTCAATATATGCTATCTTTATAGTTTACGGTTCCGCTTGTGCGTCTGTATGGAGTGCTTCGAGGCATGCCTGTTCCTTGGACGGTGGGAAAGCGTACAGTAGGAGGTGGCATGAATGGGTGTGAGTGAAATGCGGAACTCGGGCAGAAGCTTTCATGTTGCTTGGCTCCGTTATTTTGGAGTGGAGGGTATAGAAGGGTCTTTGCTGTGCTTCTCTCGACCCTTGTTCTGTCATCGATCTTGATTGTCACCCCTCTTTCTTCGACATCATCGCTTTCAGAAGGGATCTGTACCGACGAGGTGAAGGGCAAAGAATCCTCTGACCAGCCATGTCTCTTCTGCTCAGCTAGCCGAATTCGATCCGCGCAAGGTCCTTCACCGCACACACGGCAGTCAACGGGTCAGACGACAGCTGCTCCCTAAACACACCATCCATTTACAGCGATTTTCGTGCCCGAGACAGAATCATCTCAAAATGTCTATCGAAGATACACGACAGCTTCGACAAGAATTCGCAGCCGTTGCTGAAGGGACCAGGCGGTTTGAATCGGCTGAAGAGCTACTTTCGTTCTTCGTTAGACCGTTTGTTACAGCTTTTGGTCAAGATGCACTTCCAACGGCTCTTGGCACCTTTACGCAGCCTTGTGATCGATTCGGCAGCGCTTGCTCATCAACGGACATCACGCGATCTTCTCACGTAGCCAGAAGAGACGTGGGTGTTCTCCTCATCGAAACAATCCAATCGGCGCTTCTGAGTAGAATCGTGGTTGATTGGATCGACGCACTTGCTCCCATGCAACTACAATCTCTTATCGATACCTGGTTCTTCGCTTCTTCTTGTCCCGCGTGCGATCAAGGGATACTCCAACAATGCACTCTTCGTACGCTCTCACGTCTACTCTCCTCTTCCAACAACCATGCATCAACAAGTTCCCAGCTGGAAATCATCTGCACACGAGCATCCAAGCTTCTCTCGCTACCCTGCATCATCGCAGCAGTCGAATCAGAGCGTAATCGAGCCAGAGCCGATGTAGCTTGGAACGAAAGTCTGAGGTTGATCGCATCGATTCCGGATCGACTCGCAAATCGGACACAGGGTAAAGCGGTGATGGGACCAGCAACGTGGATAGAACAAGTGATGGTGAGAGGAATCGCACAGAGTTGCTCGACAGGAAGCGAGGTGAAGAGGATAAGAGATGTGGTGGTGAAGCTGGAGAGAATGGGAGTTCTGGCGAGAGCGATTGATGCCCAAGGCAAGGGATTCTGGATCAGCTTTCTCGACGAGTTGTCGAGGTCTCCTGGTGCGGTGAATGGATGGGCTAAGGTGAGAGTGAGGGTTGGGAGGAGTTTGAGGTTGAGGTTGGATAGATTGCTTGTGGAGACAGTGCATTATTTGATCGGCGAAAAGGGGCAGTTGGTGACGATGGAAGAGAAGGGGAGAAGGGGTAGTGAGGGTGCAATGTTTTTGAGTCGAACTTCGTGGCAATATGTGGCCGCAACTGGGGCGATATTCTGGTCGATGTTCAGCAGTGGTGATGATGAAGGATTCAGCTCAGATTCCGGCTCAGATTCAGGTCAAGATGATGGTAGCAATCAAGAACGAGCTGTTGAGATCTTCGAAAACATCGCACTATCTCCCATCCCTCAATCTCCACTGCTAGCATGGAGCTGGACTCATTACGTCTCCAAATCCTCCCCAAATTCGCTCCTAACCTGTCTCGAATCCACCCTTTCCACCTGGTCCGACGCAACGAGGATCAAGAGAACCACCATGCAACAAGAGCTATACCTCACAACCCTGATCGTATGTCTTGTCTCCTCCATCACCACTCCTGCTCTGGCAGAAAACGACGTGGATGCAACCAGGCTCTGTTCGATCTCGCGATCAGCAGCGGTGCTCAACGGTGTATCTTGCCATCTCGAGCATTCGGATCCAAGCGTACGCAGGATGGGCATGTTGGTAGCCGAAATGCTGAGTGGTAGGACGATGGGTGCAGACGAGGGAGCGAGAAAGTTGGATTTTGGAAGTGCGATTTGGAACGGCGTCGGAGATGCGAGGGAGGAGGCGAGGGTGTTGAGGGCGGTGTGTGATGGGTGGATGGGGCATGTTGAAGGAGTTGAAGAGGTCAGCAAGTCGTGGGAAGGGAAGACATTTGAAGAGGCGGCGAGAACATTCGGATTCGGGGTCAAGGGACAGGACACTCAGGAAGATGGGGAGAGTCACAAGGCACGTGTGGAAGCATCCGTGAAGGTGAAAAAGTCAAGGGCAACGACGAGGAGATTACCTGCAAGAGTCGATCCGCCTTTGCGTACCAATCTCGACACTAGACAGGCGCCTGCGCGACCACTGATCACCATGATTGACTCGGATGATGACACTATCGACGCACCGAACAGCACGACTGCTACTACCACCACCACTGCTCCACTCTTGCAAATGTTTGCCTCGTCATCCTCCACCTCCCCGACCGGACCGTCGTCCTCCTCGGACACCTCTTCTTCCGACGCCTCTGACAGCGACGATCCAAGCTCTGGCTCAGACTCGCAATCAATCCATCGCATCGCAGCCTCTCTGAGCGGACTCTCGACTTCGGAAGCTTCCACCCTGCTCGGTTCCACACCTCTTACTCGCAAGTCTCGTAAGACCAAAAAACCATCCGAACGCTCCTCGATCTCGAACTTGGACTCGAACCGCGAATCGCACGCACCGCAGTTCAACGCGAAACTCGCTGCCCCCGTCTACATTGCTCAGCTATCGCCACTGCTTCGATCGTCGGATCGATCGTCTATCCGACTCGGTCTTCGATACGCAGCCGGGTTGATTCGACGGAAGAATTCGGGAGTGTTTGGAGCCGAGGTTCAGGAGAATGCGGTGGATTTGACTCTAAGTCTTGTTTCGCTGCATGATAACTTTTCGATCAGGGGATTTGAAAAGATGAGGAGGGAGGCGTTGGTGGAATTGGCAGTGGCAGAGCCGAGGATGGCAGTGGGGCAGGTGGTGATGGAGCAGTGTGTTGGGGCGCAGTGGAGTGATGTACAGCGGTGTGCGATGTGGGTAGCTATTGGAGAGAGTGCTGTTCGATTAGCACGGGGTGGCGAGGGGGCAGGGAGTGTCGACGAGGTTGTGGCGGGGGTAGTGAGGAAGGTGAAGGCGAGTAGTGAGGAGAGTGTAGCGAGGATTCGAAGGGAAAAGAACCTATCGATTGGTCCGAAAAGTCGAATGGTGATGCCGATCTCGAGTCGAATCAGCCCCGCAAACGATGGTCTATGGCCTCGAATCGCCGGTCCGATCTACATCTTTCCACTACTCAATCGGATCCTAGCCTACCAATCCCACCACGCAAGACTAGCCAGTCAGTACCGAGGTGCAGGAACAACGTCTCTCTTTACCGAATCATCCTTCTCGCTCCTCCTCGACACCCTCACCCTCCTCTTCTCCCTCTGCCCCCCCGAAACCCTGCAACAAGCCTCTCCGCTCGCCATCGAGCTACTCACCTCCTCCCTCGTCGAGCCGTCCACCGAAACTTCGATCCAGACAAACTCCGCTCTAGCCCTCCTAGCCGTGCTTTTGGATCGAAACCTCGAGTCCAACGCCGAACCCCTCCTGCACGATCCACGGACTCGACAGCAAATCTCTTCGCTACTCGACTTTACTCAACACATCTTCTCCAGGCTGTCGAGTCAATCTGCAAAAAGCACAGAGTCGCATGGTGCGATCGCGGCGAGAGCAGCAGCCGTCCTGTTGTTGATGCAAAGGTTGGAGAGTGAAAGAGAAGAACAGGTGAAAAGGTTGATTGGATTCGTACCCTAACCACACCACAATCATGGAACATTTGCTTCACTCACAGACTCTGGATCCGATTCTTAGGGAAAACAAGCATCATCAATTTGGCACAATGAGAAAAAGAGAAATCACAGCTCGAACAAGATCACTTTTTCTTCTTCTTACTCACCCCACCCGCACCACCACCACTGACGATCGGAGTCCCTGCTCTACTACTCCCCGCATTGCTCCCCGTCTCCACCCCACTCTTCCTCTTCTTACCCGCAACACTGCTCTGAGGCGCCTCTTCCTCGCCCATCTCCTTCAAGACCAACAACAACAAGGTGTTGCACCTCCTACCCAGCTCCTGCGGCGTACGCGACTTGATAAACCAATCAAATCGAAAGCCACTCCAAGTCATGACGTCCTTTTTGATCCTATCATACGTCTCGCTCGCTTCGCCCAGTCCGTACTCGGCCAATTTGACGAGAAGGAATCGATCCTCTTCTTCCGAATACGACTTTCCTTTGTTCTGTCCATAAACCACCTTGAGTTGCAGTAGAGGTGTGCGGTAGGAAGACACTTTTTTCCGCAGCACCGACTCTTGATGCTGTTGCTTGACCAGTTTCGATTCACCTTCTTCAATGCGCGCGATCAGTTTCGACGAATCGGCCAACTCGTCGATTCGTTCCCAAAACACCTTCGAATACTCTCGCACTTCCTTCTCCGTCTTACTGGCATCCGGCATATCAGCCGCAATGAGCGAAAATGCTTTGCGTCCGTACCGTTCACATCCTCGAACAAAGATTTGGAACTCTCGTCGATTCCAATTGCCGAATCCTTCAGATGCAAGCTGTTCCTTCTCTTCCACTTCCTCGTCCGTCAAGGCTTCAGCTGTATCGATAAAGTCTTGCTCGTTCTTGCGCTCCTCCTCGGCTTCAGCAGCGGTAAGCCCTTCTCCGGCTTCCTTGAGCGGCACACGGTAGCCAATCGATCGTTGGTAGGCGGCCGTTTCGCGTTCCTGCAGCTCCGAGAGCCGGGCAGGGTAGAACTGGAAATCGTTGATGTTGATCTGTTTCGGCGCACGAGGAGCTTTGGGTTGCGTCGGTTTGGGACCGACTCGCATGGCATCTCGGTAGTAGTTGTCGATCGAATAGTTGGCTTTGCGTTCACGTTTGCTTGGTTCGATCCAGAGCTGGCCGATAGGTTTGCGTTCCGAGAAATCGTTTCCCTCCCAATTGTAGACGGTGTCCGACTTGAAGTTGTTGAGATCGTCCAGATTCAAGCCTTGGTACTTGGCTTGGATCGCTTGGGTTCGTTCTTCACCTCGAGAGATGATGTCGTCAATGTCGTCATTGATCGACATGTCCTCCTTGTTCGAGATGATCTTTTCGGCTCCGTGTTGAATCATGTCGACCAGATCGTCTTTGGATTGAGCCGCTTTGGCTGCCTGTTGTGCACGTCCTTGTTGGATGACGAGTTGATCTAGACGCAGCTTCTGAGCGGCTCGATCGAGGATTCGCTCTTCGATGGCGTGTTCGGTGACAAAGCGGAAGACGTAGACCTGCTTGGTTTGCCCAATTCGATGGGCTCGATCCATGGCTTGCAAATCGGCTTGCGGGTTCCAGTCGGAATCAAAGAGAACGACAATGTCGGCGGTGGTGAGGTTGATTCCCAGTCCACCTGCTCGCGTGGTGAGCAAAAAGACAAACTTTTCGGATCCAGGCTTGTTGTACTCGTCGATGGCAGCGATACGGTCTTCGTGCGCTGTTCCACCGTCGATTCGACAATACTGATACTCGCGGAAGAGGCAGTAGTCTTCCAAGATATCGAGCATTCGACTCATTTGACTAAAGATGAGGACACGCGATCCCTTTTGCTTCATCTTGGACAACAATCGATCCAAGATGACCATCTTGCCCGAGTTGTCGACCAGATGCTCGTCGGTGGTAAAAGGGGGGCCGGGCTCGGCACCGTCAAAGAGATAAGGATGGTTGCAGCACTTGCGCAACTGCATGACAATGTTGAGCAATCGGGTCTTGCCTTCCTTCTTACCGACACCACCGTTGACAGCGTCAATGTCCTTTTCGAGGATGCTCTTGTACCACTTGCGCTGCATGTCGGTGAGACCGACAAAGATGTTGATCTCCTTCTTGGGCAAGAGCGACTTTTCGACATCGGCCTTGACACGACGGAGCAAAAAGGGTCGGAGCACCTTGTGGAGCTGCTGGACCACTTGATCCTGGTTCTCGTCGCCTTTGCCCTTGAACCAGGACTCAAAGTCCTCGGAGTTGCTAAAGACGTCGGGAAGAAGGAAGTTGAGCAACGACCACAGCTCCATGAGGTTGTTCTGAAGCGGGGTACCGGTGATCAGGAGACGCGAACGAGAGTTGAAGGCACGAACGATCTGGGAAAGCATCGAGTCGACATTTTTGATCCTGTGGGCCTCGTCAATGACAATGTACTCCCAAGAGAGCTTCTTGAGCGCGTTCTTTTCACGCAGACACATCTCGTAGGTGGTGATGAGGACGTCAAAGTTTTGGGGAAGCAGATGGTCTTGGATGACCTTGTCACGCTCCTCCTTGGAACCTTTGAGGGTGACGACATTGAAGCCGGGGACCCAGCGGTGGAATTCGCGATACCAGTTGTCGAGCGTCGATTTGGGCACGACGACCAAGTGAAAGCCGGGCGTGTCGCGAAAGTCGCGAAGGTATCCGAGGAAAGAGATGGTCTGCAGTGTTTTTCCGAGACCCATCTCATCGGCAAGGATACCGTTGATACCGTTGTGGTAGAGGGAGATCATCCAGTTGAGACCTTGGACCTGATAGTCGCGCATCTTTCCGCCCTTGACGTAGGCGGGGGATTCGTTGAAGACAAAGCTTTCCTCTTCGTCGGCATCGCCTTCTTTGAGCAGCTCTTCGTCCTCTTCCTTTTCGGTCTTTCTGCGACGATTGTCTCCGGCCTTTTTGGATTTCTTGGAGCTGGCTTGCTGCGATTCCTCGAGCATTTTGCGGAAGTTCTCGTCGCGTTCCTTTTTGATGTCGATAAAGTGCTGGAAGAGTTCGGTCTGGCCGAGAAGGTAGGAGAAACGCTTCATGCTATCTGCGAGCTTGGACTTGCTCATCTCTTGGCGGGTGCTGGCGAGCGTCTCGTTCTGAGCCGCCTTGACGGCCCTTTCTTGCTTTCGTGCTGCGGCGCGTTCGTTCTTCTCACGCTCCTTTTCGAGCTGTCGAGGGGTTTTGGAGGGAGAGGCCATGGAAATGTCGGCATCGTCGTCGAGCTGGTCGGCATCTTCGTCGTCCGAGTCGAGAGGGCGTTTGTTGGGTGGTGTCTGTGCTCTGGAGACCGAAGCTGATGCTGTGGGTGCTCGACTGAGGTCGCCGGATTCTGGAATGTAGTCCGAAAGCTTGTCCTGGTCTTCCCAGTTTTTGGCATCGCGCATCGCTGGAGGCAGAGCAGACGGTTTGAGGTGACCGTTTGCACCGTTCGGAGCGTCTGTCATGATGGGCGAGATAGCGTATGAGGAGAGGAATTGTGGAGCTGCGGTTGGCAAGCGCGGTCAGGTGTCAGGTGATGTGACCGTCTGGTCAGTGTTTGTGCCCAAGCCAGGGTTGGTGGAAGATGCAATTGTGCGTGTTGTAGAAGGTTCAGCGATGACGAGTACAAAGTTGGACAAAGCACGCCGGTCGGGAAGAACGAAGGTGAATGCGGGCGAAGTGGTGTACCTCAAGAGAGACGCACGGCAAGGATGGTGGGTGGAGGAAGGTGTTGAAGTGGAAATGAGGGTGATGGTGGTGGTGGTGGAGGAGAAGCACGAGAAAGAGAGACGAGACTGCTGTATGACATTTGGAATCCAAGCTGATCTTTGTGCTCAGCTCGGCTGTTACGCGATGGCTAGGGAGAGCAAAGAAGCGCGCCTCGAGGACAAGGAGCGGGAGCGGCAGACTCGGATTGCAAGCCGAAAAGCATCAGAAGCACACTGACAATCAATCCATCACAGAATGCTTTCTCACCCAAACGTCACATAAGGCAACACACAAATTCTTCCCGGCCGGCACGCGATTCAGCCAAAAGACGGAAGAAAAAATCACGAACGCGTCTGGCGCTGGTGAGTTACAGCCAAACTTCGACACCAGAGTTGGCAAGTAATCCACGCGTTGAGCACCTCTTTTTGTCGACAAGCATCTCTCTTTCTCTACGTCGAGTGCAGATTCAGCATGTGCCGCACGAGACACAGAAGCACCGTGTCGATAGCGTCTGAAACACTCTCCCTTCCATGTTGACGTCGGTGTGCTGTCCACTGAACGTCGTTCCACCTAACAGACACAGCACTCAAAGGCAGACACGAAGCAAGTCTATGTTATTTTGGTTTTAAGTAGCCAGGATGAGAAGCTGCCGATCTACTGCGACGAGCCTTCCGAAAGTTCGCGATACTCGACCAGGCGGAGCAAATTCCTCTGGAGCATGGCAATCGTCGTCTTGCCAATCGCTGGCAGGTACATCGAGGCACGCGTCCTGACGTCGGGCTTGAAGTTCTTTTCGCTGGAAAAGTTGACGCAGACCGCACCGGGCTTGATCCATTCCGTTTCGATCTTGTACTTGGCCGACGGCACACCGGCGATCACTACGTCCGAGGCACGGATGCATTCTTCGGCCGTCATGTTGCAGTTGCGCACAACGTGATGAGGGCGAAGTTGCGATGCAGTGTTCTGAGCGTGCGCCTTCTTGACAATCGCGGAGCGTGCGCGACCCTGAGGCTCACCGGCTGGTTCGGCGGCACGCTTGTTGAATTCTTGGATCGAGTCAATGTCGACCGAGTACACCTTGGCACCGTCGTTGGACAGCAGGGCCGCCAGAGGACGCCCGACCACCTCGGAGCGGTTGACCACCGTGATCGTCTTGCCGTACAGCCGATCGCCGTAGGGCAGATCACGGTCGTACACGCCGATAGCCTCGAGGCACTTGACCATGGCAAGCGGCGTGCAAGGGAGGATCGACTTGGCCATCCCAGGCGGAACCTGCTCGCCGTCGAGCGCTTCGCGTGTGGCACGCTCCTCGGGAAGCTCGCGCGTGGTTCCAGGGGCGTTGCCGAGCTTGGCTGGCGAAATCCATCGCACATTGTGGTACATGTTCCAGCAGTAGCTAAAGTGAAGACCCTCGACGTCTTTGCGTGGGTCGACAATCTGCTGGAGGTAGGTGTCCTGACGACCAAAGAAGATGGGATAGTACACCATGATACCATGCACATTCTCGTCGGCATTGGCGGCAATGATGAGATCCTCGACGTCCGCCTCGAGGTCAAAGTCGGGCGCGGATCCTTTGTGGTCCTCCTCCTTGGCCTCGATCGAGTCGTCCCAGGTCTTCCAAATTTCGAATTCAATGCCAACCGCCTCGCAAGCTTTGCGCGTCCATTCTGCGTAGGCGACGCTGGGTGGGCTAGGGGTGGCGAGGATACCGACCAGCTTGGGTCTCGACTTGCCCTGCTGAATGCGAGCCTGGATGGCTTCCTTGATGGCATCTTGGTATGGGGCTGCAATGCCAGAAGCCTGGACCAGTTTCCCTGGATTATCGGCACTGGGCACCGAGCCGGCTTGAGAAGCGTGCTGGACGATGGGTTCTGACATGCTGCTTGCTACGCCGCGGAGCACGTCGTTGGGCTGAACGGGACTGTATGTAGCGCCTTGGCGATCGAATGCGTGTGCAAGATCGGAGGCGGAAAGCTGGTAGCTTGGCTCAAAGTCGCAGATGGTAGCACGATGGAACGTGTCGAGGAGCGAATTGAAATGAGCCTTGCGTTCCGAACGGACGTAAGCGGGTTCTCGATAAGTGCCGTTGCCTCGAAGGCGAGGGGTGAGAGGGAGAGCCGAGGAAGAGGAAGAGGAAGAGGCGGAGCTGGATGCCAGAGGGGACGCACAGTTGACGGGAGTCGAGACGGAAGAGAGGGAAGGCGGTCTTGCTAGCTTGTCAAGCAACGAGTTGAGGTGAGGAAGATCGAGTCGTTTTGAATCCGACTTGGCGTGCGACTGGGAGTTGGTCGAGAAGCAAGACGAGTGAGGCGGAAGTGGAGTTGCTTGACGCGAGGATGCGGACGAGGTGACGAGGGAAGAGGCAAGACTGGGAGTGCTTGTGCGAGCTGATGGGATGGAAGGTGCAGTGCCGGACGCAGAGAGTGACGATGCAGACGAGAAGGACTTGTCAGTTGTCACGTTACGGGAACAGGAACAGACGGACAGCATTCTGGAGGAAGAGGGAGCCATGGCAGGAGGGGACGAGTTAGCAGGAGTGGTCGGGAAGAAGGCAAGGGATGCGGAGAAGACAGATCGACTGGAACGATGAAAGAGCATGCGAGTCGGATCAGTGAGCTCGAAGGGAATCGTGCACCTGCCAACGATGTGTCGATGAAACCAGGACAATGGTCGGAGAAGGTCTTCTTTGACGGATCTCGATCGTGTCGTTCACAGTGCGATGTTGAGGTTGCGGCCAGATTTGTTGAATCGCTGGATTGGCTATTGTGTTAGCTGTTGGTGGGCACTCGGCACGATGAGTGTGGGCTGAACAGGGCGCTGTTGCTCTGGAAAGTGAGCAACGACTGGGATGAAGACGAAGCTTGTTTGCGGCGCTCCAGGTGCATTGACAAGGCTGCCTTGTTCGACCTGAGCTTCGGCGTCGTTGACCAAACTATTGCTGCGGTGTGACTGTAGACAGTGTGCCTCGTTGAGACTGCGACAGACTGGAAACGTGTTGACGGGCTCGCGGCCGACGGATCACATCGGATCGTCCGCTTCTGTGCACCTGAATCGACACGAGTAAGGATCCAGGAAGAGGGAGGGAAACAAGGGGCTTGAAATGCAAACTTACCTGTACCAACGGGAGGTGGCTGCGGGTGAGCTTTTGCTGCTGCTGCTGCTGCTCGAGATGACGAGGCGAGGCGAGCCCAGATAGAAAGGTGTGACGGTATGATGGGCAATGAAGACCGGCAATCAGAGCTGGAAAGTATCAAAAGAAGGAGAAGCTGAGTACGAGCAGCAAAGGCAACAAGATCCTCCATGATCTGCGTCCTTCAACCTGGACAAGGCAAGGGTGTCCTTCAGGCGTGGGAAAACTTTAAAAAAATTGTGTTCTTCTCAGAGTCACGTCCAGGAAAGCCCCCAGAAAAAAAAGAAAAGGAGGGAGAAAAATTAATCTTGATAACGAAAGGGACAATCGCTATCTTGGCCTCCGCTTAATCAAAAGACAAGCAAGCTCTCGTCAAGAGAGCGAGCGAGGAGTCGGCCAGAGAGAGTCTTGAAGATCTTGTATGTTTGCAGGCCAGCTTGCATCGGTCTGAGAAAGGTGAACAGCCTTCTCAGGAACACAGAATCATGTCACTATTGTCCTGCGATACGGTAACTGTATGCTGTCGGCGAAGATCAAGAGGCGCTCGTTCTCGTTGCCATGCGGAGCTGAGATCAGGCGTCTTCCCCGCTCTCCGCCACCTGCAAGGAGGTTGATCAAGGCTTCTCACACGCCTTCTTCGTTCCTGTCGTTCCTATAGCCACACTGGAAAGCAATCCCCTGAATTGCGTCTTTGACCTGGCACATGCTAGGCTGGTTGCGCACCATGCTCCGGGTTTCCATCCTCGTCGACTGCTTTTAGATTTCGAATCGGCGATTCACCTGGATATTTTCGCGGAAGTCGGACATGATCGTCCTTTCGCTCTGGCCGGCTCAGAATGATACTCTTCTCGCCAATCCCTTCCTCGTCCCATCATCATTTGTAGTGCTTCTCTCTATAACTCGACACAGCATACACACAAAAGAGAGGCATCCATGTCGAAGCGGCATGGCTAGTCATTCCTCCGTTGGTGCTGCGCGCCAGCACAGTCGCATCCTTTTCGTCAAGAATCTCAACTACAACACATCCGGTGCCGATCTCTATCAAGTCTTTGGTCGCTACGGAGCCATCCGCCAGATTCGGCTCGGAGATGCCACAGGAACCAAAGGGACAGCCTACGTCGTCTACGAGGAGATGGCCGATGCGAAACGCGCGCTCGACAATCTCAATGGCTTTCACTTGAACGAGAGGTACATTGTCGTGCTGTATCATATGCCTGCTAGACTCGCAGCAAAAGCGGACCTTGCAAGAAGGGAAGCCGAACTAGCTGATCTTAAAGCTTTCCACAACATTGCAGACGAGGTATGACTCTGCGAAAGGATGACGAGCTTTCCCTTTCCAGGCAAAACGACTGCTTCGACATAACAGCAATCAAGCTCAATGGCACACCGCGACAGCTTTCTCCTCGCACATTGCAACTGCTCTCTACGGCGAACAGAACTCTTACAGCAGACATGCTTCTACGAAATACACTTCCATTTACCGTCACCACGACCTTGGTTGGAGCATTCCCCAGCCAGTCACTTCGCCCCTCATTGTACTTGTACCAATTCCACTTATCGGCGCTTTGCCCCAAATTTGGCTGTCATCGATCTGTGCGTTGGATCTAGTTTACTCCTACTCGAGACTTCGAGCATGATTCCGCCTCCTCTCGAACAAGAGCCGTGTTGAGCGAAGAAGACCTTTCTAGGTCAACTCGATCGCCGATCTCGTTCATACGAAAAGGCGATATCCTTACCTCTCTGATCTGAAGCGGCTTTTGCTTTTTTAGCTGGGGGCTCGACTATTGAAATTCTGTGCCAGCCTACGCTCGGAGGCGCGGTCGCCGGGTTCAGGTGGTGGCCAGCAAATCGCACAAAGGTGCCGGGCAATCCGGAAGCTATAATGACCGGACTGAAAGTCAGCCAGCCTTTTCTCGTTCTTCCCCAAGTATCGTCAACTTTGCGCTTTACCACACCCTTCACATCTTATGTCGATCTTCATCCCCAAAATCTTTCTCTATACTCGTACCGCAATTGTTCAAGATGGCTTCTTCCAAGTCCGAGAGTAGGGTCATTGTCTATGGCTATCCTGCATCTCCGTTTTACCAGAAGATCACGTTTTTGTTGGATCATTATGGTGTGGACTGGACGTTGGTGGATGTAGCAGCTGTGATGCCTCGACCTCAGCTTTCGCTGTTGGGCATCACCTATCGACGCATTCCGGTGGTGTTCGTTGATGGACATGCGTATATCGATACGACCGCTGCTTCGCTTGCACTGGAAGCTGCCTTTGGTAGGTCGTCAGGGAGACCTCTGTTCAAGCAGTTTTCGGCACTGCAGCTTCAGTTGGCAGTCAATTGGGCCGAGTCGAGCATCTTTCGATTGGGAGCAGGTCATCTGTACAATGTTCCGCTGGCAAAGGAGTTTGTCGCGGATCGTAAAGCGTTTATGCCAGGAGCAAGTTTTGATTCGGAATCAATGAAGCAGAAAGCTCCCTTCGTGAAGAGTCAATTGATCACGAATTTGGAGGCGATCGAAAGCCATCTGGAAGAAGGAGGAGCAAAGTTTTTGTTCGGTCAAGACATCCAGTATCTGGATGTCAGTCTGTATACGCCTTTGAATTGGGTTCAGACTCAGTTGCGTACGGGAGAAGACTTGCTCCCCGTTCCGACCAAAGGTTCGACGGACTACAGTGGATTCCCCTTTCCCAAAACCCTGACCTGGTTGGCCAACGTGAGAGAGTATCTCGCCAGTCACAAAGTCAAACCGATTAAGTTGGATGCACAGCAGGCAGGCAAAGTGATTCAAGCGCAATCCGAATCGAAATCCAGCCAGACCGAAAGTACGTTGAAGATCAGCAAGAACGATCCTCTGGTAAAGGCTGGCTGGTTAAACGGCGAAAAGGGTCAAAACGTCACCGTCACTCCGGTGGATACGGGAAGGGTGCCGCAAGAAGGCACGTTGGTCGGATTGGATGAGAAGAGCATCACCATCAAGATCAAGGGTCAGAATGGAATGCATATCCTGGCTACGTTTCCTAGAGTCAACTTTGATGTCAGGGCAAAGAGGGAAGGTGCTAAGCTTTGATGATTGCCGAGTGGTGACGGGTAGAAGAGTTGCGTTTGCCTCAATGTCGAAAGTGTCTTCAGAACCTCAGCTTGATTTGTGCTTCTGTCCGTGATCAAAAGAGGGAGAGTCACGCATGACTTTCAGACACATGTGACATTCGAAAGCATCTTTCATTCAAAGTAACGACATTCCGGGTTTCCGCAAGTTGCGCGCTCGTCGTTTACTTGGGCAGATACCTGATGCCGCTTTCCGGACATCTATTGTTGCTCGCCAACGGCTCGGCCAAAACAAAAGCGTCTGCATTCGTACTCCTCCCCTTTGTATGAAAGTAGATCCAAGCTTCATTCAACGCGCCATTTCTACATCTGAAAACCGCTTCCCTCCCCCACGCTTCCCGCGTCGCCCTCTTCAATTCTTGCATCGTATACCTTTGAGTCCTACTGGGCACAATACCTTGTTCCTTCAAAGTATCATATATGTTGAACCTTTTGTAGAGTTGGACGGTGGTGGTGAAGAAATCGACGATATCTTGGTTCGGTTTGTATCCTCCTTGATCGTAACATTTGGGATTGAGAGTCGAGACGCATGTTCCGTGTCGGTTCCATTCGTGACTCCATAATTGACCATCATTGCCGTTCAAAGCCAACCAGAATTGGTTCATCACATCCAACGTTTCGCCCGCTCGGTGGTCGGATGATGTTCTCAAAACATCGGCTATGTTGTTACTGTTGCGGTGGGGATCACAGTATTGGTCGAATCCGCCCGAACAGGTGTCGGGCCACAATCCGTGAATCGTCCAGGCGTCGTCCGGTCCGATAGCAGGTGCGTAGTCCCAGAATTGAGTCAACAAGAGAAGTCCACCGGGCGTATTGGTAGAACAAGAATCGACCGGACAGGCGGGCGAAGTGGAACATGATAAGCACGTGTCCAGAGTGGAATTGCGGTAGGCAGTCGAGAGGGAAAAGGTCGCTTGAGGTAGTAGAGCTGAACGAGCGAGTTGCAGACTACCGACTAGGAGGGTCGTGAGAACGATGAGACTCGGCATCATGGCGCTGTTGAAGAAAGAGGATAATGAGAGAGGACAGAATCGAGATGATGGAGAGGGACAATCCAAGACCTTGCTCGTTGTCAGATGCAAGAAGGGGGCCCAAGCTGCACACGTTATGCAAGAGCACGGACGCAGAAGCGTGTGTCGCACTTCGATCGACATTCAGGGTCCAATCGCTCAACCCCAAACGACACGCCTTACCGCATCCGTACAGACGCGTAGAAAGGCCTCTCACCAGCGACAATCACATCCATCCACACACTCAAAACAATGTGCATACAAGTACAATTGCGTGTTGCGTTTCGAGTGCGAGAGTGCGATAGGGTATACAGGCTTAGAGACGATTGCCAGCCAAGTCATTCATCATCTTGTTGCCATTGATCGTGTTGGTCGTCGCCACGACGAATCGACGATTTCTGGTCTGCGCATTCATGAACCTCAACGCTGCCAACTCGGTGTACGTGACACCGCCGAGGAAGAAGACCAAGGTCGTAGTCACTGCGTCTGGATCCGTCGGCGGCAACAGCGAAGCTGCTCCTGATGCCGAGGCACCTCGGTTAGGTTCCGCGTTGCCATTCCCGCTGCTGGCCGAAGACGATCCAGACTGAATCTCGTCGAATGTGGCACCAGGAAGCTGGTTGACCGCATCCTCAAATCCGCGCCAGCCAACGATCGGATGCGCTCGTGGTTTGACGATGCGCGCAGCTCGGGCGTTGGGATCAGAACGAGATAGATCGAGCAAAGCTTCCTTCTGAGCTACTGCTTGCACCAGCCGAACCGACAGGGGCGCATATCCAGAGTAGACGTACGAAATGTCGCAAGGTGCTCGCTCGTCTACATCGTCATTGATCAGACGCATACTCTTTCGCACCGACGCAAATCCTCCTTTGCCGCCTTCCTCAGCATTGCCGCGGCTGTCCACGTCGCCCGTGGCATTCACAGCGGTCGAAGTACCGCCGCCGACAACGCTGGATAGTGCACCGCCGAATCCACTGCTGCTACTGACAGCGGGGGCGGCAGAAGCGCGTGTCAACAATCCTACTTTTTGCAGTGCCAAGAGCAGCGGCAAGTGCTGGTATCCGTACGTTTGCAGAATTTCGCGCTTGACGAATTCGAGGTTTTTAGCCTTGATGCCCCCCGCTGGACCTCCTAACCCGACCACGCTGGTCAGACACAAAAGTCGCAGCACGCCAATGAGATCGCGCTCCTCGTTGACCATGTCCTCGATCGCCTGGTATTGCGCTGCCAAGTCTTGACCGGCGACCAAGTTTTGCTGCACCTCGAGCATGCGATTGAACTCCTCCCTGGCGGTCCATTCCATGATCTTTTCCGTCAAGCCGGTGTGGAGGCGCAAACAGGCGTGTTCGGATTGAAGTCCTCCCAACTTGCCCACGAAAGCGCGGATCTGCGAGACTGTCTTCGCCTGGTGGCGTCCTTCGTAGTCTTGATTGAGACGTTTCGCTGCACGATGAAGACGATCGCCCACCACAGCGAAATTGAGATTGCGGACCTCGGCAAAAAGAAGGTCGGTGGTGTCATCCAAACGATGCTTGCGCTTCTTGGGCGCCGAAGTCAATTGCAAAGGAGTGCCGCTGCCCGAGGCATGTGGTTGGACACCGACACCTGCCGTCTGCGCTTGACCCGTAAGCAAGGCGGGATCTACCTCGACGTGACCGTTGCTGATGCCAACAACCTCGTCAACGAGACCCTCGTAGGTGAGCTGAGTGCATAGCGGAGTAGCGTAATCGACAGCTCGATCGATGATGATGAGGCTGTCGATCAACTGGCTGGGTGTGGTGAGCGCAGGGCTCGATGGATCTGAGGCCAGGTGCTCTCGTCTCTGACGGATCAGGAGATCTGCCAAGCGGCGTGCAAGCGCGCCTTTTCCGAGGATGCGAGGGAAGAGACCGTACGCATGTTGTAGCGTCATCAGAGCTTGTGCAGATCGGAAGATAGGAGTGTGGTCGCCGTCGCAGTAGATCTTCTTCCATGCAGCCTCGTCCTCGAGACTGATGAGGTCGTGGTCGAGGGGGACGAATTCGAGCCCGAAATCAAGAAGCGAAACATCTGAGAGTACGGCCTCCTGGTCTAGGAACTGCAGACAAGGCTCGGTCCTGTGAGGAACAAAGGAAATTGTATATGTGTGTTGAAGCGGGGAGGTTGGGCGTACACTTCGATCGGCGCGAAGGTGTTCTGTACAGTAGCGTGCGATTGAAGGCAAACGAATGAGCTGGATAAGTCAGTCTATTCTCTTCTCTCACAATTGCGATATCAAAATGGTTGATCGAGGGTTCATGAATGGAATGTCGCCTCCCGGCACAACCCAGCATCTGTGGAAGCAAGAGCAGAGCAGGGTTGTATAAGGAAGGGTCTTCGTTGGGAGCATCCTTGTCAGGAAGGTCTCCTTGTTCTTTGGACATTGACTGACCGTATGCCTATCGTTGAAGAAATCTAGTAGACTCGGCTAATTTAGTCCAGTTTGAAGCGGGAAGGCGGAGAAAGAGGAGAAAGCGAACAGATTCGAAGGGAAAGGAGAGTCACATACCAGCAATGGCTTTCATCCATTTGATCTCGGGACGGCAGATGTAGACGACCGACTTGGTTGGGGCGTTGACGCTCTTCAGGCCGCCTTTTGACTGAGCTTGAGAGTGACTGGCATCGGTTTTGGAGACGAAAGCGGGGGAAGCGGGTTCGAGCCAAAACATTTTCTCGACGCCATGCTGCTTGAGGCTCGAGACGTCGGCCACGAGACCAAGCGGGCCAGCGAGGGAAGGGTCCAGCATGAGCGTCTTTGCCTCTTTGATGGTATCCAGTGTGGACATGAGACCGCGACGCGCCAGGTCGGTGAGAATCCGAGTATCAAGACCGTCCCAAGGCTCGGGAACTGGTTGCGCGGTGCTCGACGAGGCAGCTGAGGGATCAGAGTTAGCAGGGGAAGCCTGACGAGGGGCAGCACCAGGGCCAGCCTGGCGTGTTGCGGTGGCAGCCGAAGCCATCTTGGGACCGGGTTTGAGAGGCCAAATTTGCGAATGCCAAACGATCAAGGCTCCAGGTTGCGACCTCCTCCCAATTACAAGACCATCAAAGACGCCAAGGAATCGAGTCTCGCTGCTGCTGCTGCTGCTATTTCCACCCTATAATCCGAGAATGAGTTTGGACAGCGGTGCGGGAGGAGGTCGCTCAGAGTGAGATGGTGGATCTAAAAGCTGTGTTTGGCCGCACCGAGAGTGAAAATAGGACAAAGTGCTGCACACTACGACCAGGTCGTGTGTGTGATTGGTCGAACGAGAAGAAGAGAAGGGACAGTACGACATTCAACCAATCATCATCGCCCGTCGAGACAAAACTAGAGAGAAGGCTCGTGCTTTCTTCCAAAATGTGAGATCGTCGTTTCCATTTGACTAATTTTGACCGACTTCCGAGTCATTTTTCCCGCTGTGAGTGTGCATCCCAGCTCGAGCGCCCAAGAACGCGGGAAGAAGATTTCGTGTTGCACAAAACGACCAACACTTTGTTCCTTCCTGCTGCGTTTTACCCTCCCACCTCTCATCTATCGTCATACCACCAAGGCCACAAGATCAGACCTTCGGCCTCAGGACATTGCCATATCGTCATCGCATGTCGATATACACAGCACGTCTACCACGCTTCCGTTCCTTGCTTCCTTTTGTCGCTCCTTCCCGTTCCTATACCAATCTGGCACCACTTCGATCCACCTTCACCGCTTCCTCCGCCTTGAAACGCGAGCTCAGCTGCGCTCGTGGATCCAATCTCATCATGGCAGCTACACAGACCGAGGCCTCCTCCTCTGCGGCGTCAGGTCTCGCTTCTGCTGGCAAGGTATCGCAACCCGAATGGCAGATCCCGGCCAAGCTGGTCCCTGAACCCGAGCTTAAAATGTACAATTCGCTCACACGTACAAAGACTCCCTTCGTTCCAAAGAAGGGTCGAACCGTCACCTGGTACAACTGCGGTCCTACCGTGTATGACGCAAGCCACATGGGCCACGCCCGTAACTATGTCACTCAAGACATCATCCGCCGCATCCTCCGTGACTATCTCGGCTACGATGTCCATTTTGTCATGAATATCACCGACGTCGACGACAAGATCATCATCAAGGCGCGCCATTCCTATCTCATCAAGCAGTTCCGCTCGCAGTATCCTCAGCTCACCAAGCCGCTCCTCGCAACCATTCAGGAAGCTTGGTCCGCCTACTTTGCCAAGAATCTCGAGCGCTTTGCGCCTCCAGTCCCTCCACAAGAACAACAAGGCGGGCTCGCAGAAGACGCCAACAGAGCGAGAGCAGGAGAAGCCGGCTTTGAGGAGATTTCTCGTCTCCGCCAGGATGCCGCATGGCTCAAAGCAGTCTCCGAGAAGGAACCTAAGTTTGCCATGTGGTTTGCCGCCCTCGAAAAGTCGCGTTTAGCACAGGTCGCCGCCGCTATGTCGCTAGCTGCAGCTGACACTTCCAGCCAAGCTGCCGCCAGCCTCATTGATGCGTCCGAAGATGTTCTCGCCGCGTTCCTCGATAAGCAGTTTGGCAGCACCGTCACCGACCCCGCCGTCTTCCGCGACACCGCTGCTTACTGGGAAGCCGAATACTTTAACGACATGAAGCGACTCCACGTCGAGCCTCCTACCACCCTCACCCGTGTCAGCGAGTACGTCCCAGAGATCGTCACTTTTGTTCAGCAGATCATCGATCGCGGCTATGCCTACGCTGAGGGCGTCGACCAAGACAAGAAGAACGTATGGTTCGACACGCGCGCTTTTGACGGTGCAAAAAGCCAGGACGGCAGCTTCAAGCATTCGTACGCCAAGCTGCAGCCATGGTCCAAAGGCAATCGCGAGCTGCTCGAAGAAGGTGAAGGCTCGCTGTCCACCTCGACCGCTGCCACAGCAGGCAAGCGTGCTGCTTCGGACTTCGCACTTTGGAAGTCGTCCAAGCCCGGCGAGCCTGCATGGCCATCGCCTTGGGGTCCTGGACGTCCCGGTTGGCATATCGAGTGCTCAGTCATGGGCTCGGCTGTGCTTGGCGAGACCATGGATATTCACTCTGGTGGCGTCGATCTCATGTTCCCGCACCACGATAACGAAATTGCCCAATCAGAAGCGCACCACGGCTGCCGACAGTGGGTCAACTACTTCCTCCATACCGGTCACCTTCACATCGAAGGTCTCAAAATGTCGAAATCGCTTAAAAATTTTATCTCGATCGACGAAGCTCTGGAACGGTTCACCGCGCGTCAGCTGCGTATGTCGTTCCTCCTTCAACCGTGGCACGGACGCATGGATTTCAAGCAGTCCGCCTTGGGCGAAGTCAAGAATGCCGAATCGGCCTTCAACAACTTCTTCATCGGTGTCAAGGCCAAGGTAGCTCAAGCAAAGGCGCTGGGGGACGCGTATTCGGACGGACAGCATCACTACGGCGCTGCTGAAAGATCGTTGATGGAAAGCTTGGATGAATCGCAGCACGCCTTCCGTCTTGCCATGTGCGACTCGTTTGACACTCCGAAAGGTATGGAGATTCTCTTGGATCTGGTCAGCAAAGCCAACATCTACGAGAAGAGTCACGAGAGGCGTTCGGATGTCAATGTTGGTGTCCTTACCGCTGTCGCGCGTTACGTCGGCGATATGCTCAAGATGCTCGGACTTGGAGAAGGTGCAGCTCTTTCTGCCAGTCAGGAGATCGGTTGGGGGATCGCCGACGAAGCGGGCGATGGTTCCGCCGCTGTCAACAAGGAAGAGCTCCTCATGCCCTACCTGCGCGCGCTAAGCAACTTCCGTGATGCCGTTCGCAATCTCGCACGCAGCTCTGCTCCGGCTTCCGAGTACCTCAAACTTTCCGATGCGTTGCGTGACAATGACCTCGTCGACCTCGGCATCTCTCTGGAAGACACTGAAGACGGTCAAGCCCTTGTCAAATTGGTTCCGGCAGCTCAGCTACAAGCCGCCAAGCGAGAAAAGGAAGCAGCTATCGCCGAGAAGGCGGCGCGGAAAGCTCAAGCTGCCGAACAGGCCAGATTGAAGAGGTTGGAGAATTTGGAGAAGGGAAGAACGGCTCCGGATCAGCTGTTCAGGACAGAAGAGTATAGCGAGTGGGATGAGAGAGGATTGCCGGTCAAGGACAAGGAAGGAGCAGAGCTGGCAAAGAAGAGGAGGAAGAATTTGGAAAAGGATTTCGAGAAGCAGACTAAATTGCACAAGGAGTTCTTGGAGGCCAAGGAGAAGGGCGAGATCCAATGAATCAGCTCAGTTCGAGAAGCAGATTTCGTAAACCACAAACAATCCACAGAAATGACTCGAGTGTGAGGAAGAGACTGTTGTTGTGATATTTGCGTCAGGATACAATGTCGATCTTCGTCATTCTCAGAATATCGTCTGCCGAAACGGCGGCGAGCTCATCTTGCAGTGCGGCGATGAAGGTTCCCGGACCCCGAACGTCGTCCCTAACAGCAGCTTTTTCACTGGCGATCGTCATAGCTAACAAACCTGTCAAAGCTCCCACCAGCAAATCGACGTCGCCGTGAGCCACCAGAGTGTTTCCCAGCGATGTCACTTTGTCGCTGCTAGATTGTGATTTGGCCAAGTTGCAAGCTGCTGCCAGACCTGCGCCGACAGTGACACCAAGCGCACAACCGGATCCGGTGATAGCACCCAGCAAGGGATGTCCATTGTCGCTGGTAATGACCGTCTGTCCATCGGTCAAGTAATCTTTCTTTCCAGACAGCAAGACTAGACAGCGTTCCTTACGAGCCACATCCTTGACGAGTCCAATAGGATCTTTGAGGGCGCCTGCACCAGAATCGACGCCTCGACTCTTGACTTCATCTGACTTGCCCGCAATACCGGCCAGCTCAGCAGCGTTTCCTTTCAACAAAGTCACTTGTGTAGCATTGAGGATCCCTCTCACGGTATCCTTGCGGAACTGGGTCGCTCCACCGCCGACGGGATCGAGAACGACAGGTTTGAGGTTGCGATTGGCCGAGGTTCCTGCGACGTGCATCCCTTCGAGCGAGGCGGGAGAGATGGTTCCGATGTTCAGAACGAGAGCGCCGATAGCTAGACTGAGATCAGCTGCTTCCGCAGCTTCGTGGGACATGATTGGCGAAGAGGAGAATGCAAGTGCAAGGTTGGCCGACATGGTCGAGGAGACGTGCGAGGTGATGGTCTGGATAAGAGGTGGACCTTGAGAGGATTCGCGGTGGAAAGAGAGCAGCTTGGCGACCGAGTTCTTGTACCATTCGGTGTCCTTCTTTGCAGTCACAGATGAGGAAGGCAGTACAAACGCCGACTCGACACCATCGATGTCGGAACTAGCTGATGACGAGAGACCTGCTTTGAAACGGCGGACGATATCACCGAGCTCCTTGGCGGCTACATCAGCATCCGTTCTGGCGACAATGGCTGAAATCACAGCGATACCATCGGGGGCATTGTTGCGACTCGTTGCGCCGAACAGCGTCCTTGCTGCTGTCTTCTGATTCAGCCCGCCAATCAGTACGCAGGGCAATCTTGTATCGTCTTTCTTCAGCTCGGCCACGATCTGCTGCGCGCCGCCACAGCCGATCACGTTATCTTTTGTGATACCAGCCTTGCTCAACGTGCCGTAGCATGGCCCGACACCGACATAGTCGGCCTTGCCCTCTTCCATGGCCACCCTTGCCTGATCGACAGTCTTCACTGAGACACCCAACAACCTCGTTTCACCCAGAATCCTTCTGGCTTCTGATACCGGAATATCCTCTTGCCCAATGTGCAAGCCCACACGTTCCGGTAGCGATAAGCATACCGAAAGATTGTCGTTGATCAGCATCGGAACATTGTACTTGTCGCAGATGGCCAGAGACTTGCGTGCGATCTCGAGAAAGAGGTCGGTTTCCGCATGCTTTTCGCGAATCTGTACAACGGTGACATTGTTTTGCGAAAGGCAGAGCTCGAGAGAGGAATAATAGTCGACTCCTGCAGGTAGAAGCTCTCGGCCTGTGACGAGGTAGACCGAGTAATCGACTTTTGACTTGTCGAAAGGTTTTGAGGTCGACATTTCGACACTTTCCAGGTAGATTCAGATGGAGGTGATGGAAGAATCGATGCTTGATGGGAAATCCAAGAAGATCTGTGCTACTTCGGCAATGCAAGGCTATTGTAACTCAAAAGTCTCGAGTCAGCATGAATCTTGCTATTTTGGGCGTCTGTGCGTCTCGTCATCGATTTTCGATCAGCTTTCGGATGTGAGATCGCGGGTAACACCATTCTCCCGATTTTTTTGACACGTCAAGGATGGCGACTGAGATTAATCGCCCTGTCAGATGGTCCAACTTGAGTGGCATATCAGATTCACCTCGTCCACTTTGACAATCACGCTTTCCCTCTCTTTCAGATGGTAACATATCGACATCGGATTCAATCATGTCAAAACTCGATGCGTTTTTTCCAACAGTCAATCCTGTCTGCAAAATGTGACTGAGCAGCGTCTACTGCTGCGCGGCTCTTTGGATTCTTACCCGGACCAGGCGCTGGTTGCAACAGCTCATCTGCATCCCACACCTCGTCTCTACCTTTAGTAGCCTAGTAGTAATCAGGTATGCTGCGACAAAAAGCACCAGGACTCCTAACAACATCTACTCCCTACCTCTACGGCGCATCTCTCTGGTTCAAGCAGCCGCAATTCTCTCGGCAAGATGCATGCGGTGCTGCTCAACAAGAGCTTGCTGGAAAGACGCTTTGATCTGGATATTGAACTCAGCCTCGCCACCGTCACCGGCAAAATTTGGGCAGATCTCATCGCCCTTCTGAGCTCTCTGGAATCAGTCTGATGTCCCACCCATCTAATAGATGCCACATCGGCTCGCATGACGCACCGCATTTGTTACATACCCAGCTACGTCAGTGCCCTTATAGGCGCTCGTTTTCAGCCACCAAAGACAGAACGAAATCTCCAGAGCGTGACCGATCTCTTGAATGTCCGCCTTTGATTGGGCTAGACGGATTTGTTCCGGCATGCATCGTTGATCAATGTACCACTCTATTCAACGGGCACACTCTTGTCCCGAAAGAGGATGGCCAGCTTGAGTCGAACTGAGCCGGCCTCCCTTCATATCTTGCCTGCCTCTTTCCTTTTCTATCTTAACCACCACCATCTCGTCCGTTCTTGTTCTTTTTTTTTGTCCTGCCTTCCCTTTCATTTCTTCTGTTCGCATTGCTGTTCTGAGCACCGCTTGGATTTCAACTTCAATCGTCTAGTCGTCGATCGTGATTGCTTTCTTGTTGTCGTCGAAACCAACTTCAGCCTCACGCCAACTACAGGGATCAACACTCGACTGACGTTGATATTCATCTCCATCATCACCTTAAGGACCTTTCGCCAGACGAAACGGGCCTTATAATCCAGAAGCTAGAGGCTTTTCACCCCTTTCCGAACCGCCCGAGCAAGCTCGGAAGCAGCAGAACAATTTTCTCTTTTCAATATTCTGAACGAAGAACTGGTTTCTTCCGCCACAATATCTTTTCCTCTTCATCCTTTCCACCCTTCAACGACAACTTCCTCTTAGATCTCTGGCAGATCTCCCAAGTCTCAACAACTCGGTCGGCAAGCTTCTCTATCAATTAACAAGAGCAGCCTAGAATTGAACGACGCAGAATTGTGCGACAATCATCCCGAATTTTTGGTGATTTCGGATAATTTCTTTGGACCCCGTTTGGCAGTGTCAGACAGCCCTATCTAGCGCGTTCCGATAAGTGTTTCAGATCTGTGGGGATCAAGAACCAGAATTGGTAAGTGCAACATGCTAGTATGGAGGCCTCCCCCGTGACAGACTTCTGATGGGGGCATGGCGAGATGACTGAGATCTGATCAAGGTGCTTTCCTTGACGTCCCTTCAAGGACACGGATAACTTACTGACGCTCTTCGTGCCTTCTTCTTCATTTCCTTTCACTTACATAGCTTGGAATCATTCAAGTTCGTCAACAATGATAGCGTCGAAGCAATTTCGAAGCGGCATCAAGCGGACTTTTGCGCTGCTGGCAGTCACTTCTGCCGTCAGTAGCATAGCCATCACCAATGCAGCTTCGGTACCCGGAAGCTTGTGGCTCAAACGCCAAGATGCCGAGCTGCAATCAGCTGAAGCGCAAGTGCTCAAACTCATCTCGGCCGAAGGTCCCTTTGCCACCATGACGGGATCCAGTCCGGATGCGATTCAGTCAGCTGTCGGGTTGAGCGGCGATCTAGGCGCTGATTCCGGAGCTGCTTCGGCTGCCGTCTCTTCCGCTGTGGCAAATGCTACTTCGACCGCTGCTAGTGCTGCGAGCGACCTGGTCAGCACACCGACTGCCCTTGTGCAGGCGGTACAGGCCTCGGCTTCTCCTTCGGCGAGCCCGGATAAGGTGGCGAGCGGTGCGTTGGATGCTCAACAGCAAGCAGCACTCCAATTTGCGTTGGATGAGGCTAGTGGCAGCAAAGAGGAAGGTGTCCAGAGCTGGACGTATGATCCTGGTGCCTACGGCTGCGGATTGGGCAAGCAAGGTGGTGATGCAGCTACCGCTACACTTTGCAGCGTTGTCGCCCCTGCTGCGACCTCGTCCTCCTCTTCCCCTTCGGGAAGAGCGGAGAAAGTCTCGGATGGAAGCGCATTCCAGCCTGTTGCAGCCGCCCCTGCATCCGCTCAACGTCGTGCCATTCCCACACCTGAACCTCAGCGTGGTGCTGCTCGTCGCCAAGTACTTGGTGACTACACTGCGGATCCCACCTCCGATCTCTTCCCCCTCTTCACATCCTACGTCACTCTCGACCCCCCTTCCACCACTCGCGTCAATTTTGGTCCTACATCCAATCTCAACACCACCATCCCCCGTCGAGGCTCTACCGACTCGGGCAACGGTGAAGCTCCCAGCAACATCAACAATCCCAACTCACCCGATCTTGGATGGCTCGACGTTCAAGTCGGAGCTGTTCCGTACAAGAACGGAGACTTGATCGCTAGCATCGTTTGGATTCTGGCTACCATTGCCTTGATTCCGTTGCTTCTGATTCGATGTTTGCGACGATCCAGCTTGATCTCGATGATTCTATTCACGATTTTGGTCTACATGATTTTGATGTTGGCTACCTTTGGAGTTCGAGCCAAGATCTCCAACGAGACGCCTACTACGACGTTGATGAATGTCGAGGGAATCATCCTGGCGATTCTGCTTCCGTTGTTGATCGAGCCACTGTTGCATCTTTTGGGACTTTATTCGAAACAAAGTGGTAGAAGTACCGGGGTACCTCAGGCGAGTTTGGTGTTGAGGATTCTCAACTTTGTTGTTTTCCTCCTCTTCCTGGTAGCAGCAGCTTATTATGCTAGTTGGCTGGGAAAGTGGAATACGGCGTTGCAGATGACTCAAACTGCGCAGGATTTGCCTTCGATCGTACCCCCTAAGGTGACTCGAATTGCTCCGGTGGTCGGAAGTGTGGTGGAGATCATCGTGATCTTGGGTGCTGCTTTGTTGATTCCAGTGGCAAGAGGCGATAGTGGATCGGCCAAACCGGGTGGGTTCATCTTTATCCTCTTGCTCCTCCTCTTCATCTCCACTGTCTACCGTCTTCTCCAAAGTCTCCATGCCACTACTCGAATCTCTGCTGAACTCGGTGGAGAACTCAACTCGAACGACCTCCTCCCCTTCTTCCAAGGCGGTTCGAGCAACAGTACTACCGACAATCAACGTGTTGCCAACGGACTCAGTCTAGCTCCTCAAGGAATGTACGGACCTAGTTCCGAGGGTATCGATTGGAACCAGTTGCAATTGACCATGGCGAGCAGAGGTACGCCTCAGACGCCGTTGATCTTCAACTTGGTTTACGTATTGCCAATGTGGTTGATGGTCTTCTTGCTCTTCTTTGCACACGCGCCCGCTGGGAAGAAGGAAGGTGGTGGCGGTGGTGGAGATGAGGCCGTAGCGGTGGCAAAGGCGTAAGAATTCGAGATGTTTTAACCTTGAAATGTATT
Source organism: Ustilago vetiveriae (assembly GCA_928722275.1). Taxonomy (NCBI): domain Eukaryota; kingdom Fungi; phylum Basidiomycota; class Ustilaginomycetes; order Ustilaginales; family Ustilaginaceae; genus Ustilago; species Ustilago vetiveriae. The sequence goes on from CAKMXE010000005.1 coordinate 351,628, forward strand.
TAGTTCACTTTGTTCATATCATTATTAATCTCACGATTCATCAACAAGCACGGAAGATCGACATGAGGAGAGGCCGAATGAAGGAGAGACACTGTCATGCTGCTGTATTACGGATGTATGTGTAAAAGTACAAAATGATACTAACTCGAGAACGGCCTCTTTTCTGTCTCTACGAATGCGTAAACTGGCTTTTACTCCTGATCCTCTTTCCATAGCGATAAAAGACAAAGGGAACTGGGATCATCAAGACATTCAAACCCGCCAAAAACGCCGTAGCCCCCGGCGTCGTCATCTTTTCATACATTGCCTTTGCAAACAGAGGAAAAGCAGCAGCCCAGGAACTTCGGCAAAAGCTGTTGGCAGCCATTGCACTTGCAGCGACGGGTCTGTATGCGTGCGTGGTATAGGTGAATACCGAAGTGTAGATGTAACTGATCCCGAATCCAAATACCACGGTACCCAAGATCGGAACGATCCAGTGAACGGAAGGATAGGTGGTAAAAGCAAACCAGAACATACCTACAGGTAGAAGGATCGCTCCGACCATGGCTACGGGCAGACGGAATTCGGGCTCTGCTACCCCATTCCCTTTGGTAAGTACCAGATTGGTGTAATGCTTGGCCCAGTACGGCATTGACAAGACGGCGAGAATCATTCCCAAGCCAATGCCAAGGAACGAAAGACCGGTCTCTTGAAGATTGAACCCATGCGCTTCAAAGACGATCGGAAAGGCTACGAAGAACAGGTAGAGGATCCCCAACAACAAGGCTGACCAGAGACAGAGCAACAAGAGCATGACTTCCCTGACGAGCAGTTCGAAAGGTCGCGTGGTCGAAGTGACGATGGTTCTCATCAACGATTTCTGCGCTACCACCCGTTCGTGTTGGGCGTACAGATCATGATTCCCGGTTTCTCTGCGCAGGTTTTTGGCTTTTTGAGCGAGCAACACCGGAGCATAGGTTTCCGGACCGAAAAAGACGAGGATCAACAGCATGACGGTCGACCAGATGTTGATAAGCCAAAATGTCCACCTCCAATTCAGATGCTGATTGACGAAACCAGATATCAAAGGGCCAGCCACGGGTCCCAGGAAGGGACCATTGGTATAGACGGCCATCGGGACAAAGATATCACTTGCAGCAAAGATATCGCTTACACTTCCCCCCGCTACGCTCAGGAAGGCGGAGCCGCAGAAGCCAGTGAGGAAGCGGAAGATGAGGAAGACAGCCAAGTTGTTGGAAAAGCTGACGGGTAGACCGAGCAGAGTGAATGCAGTGTAGGAGACCAAGTAGACGGGACGACGACCGTAGAATTCAGAAAGAGGGCCTAAGAGCATTGGACCGATTCCCAAGCCGATGACGAAGAGCGAGAGGCCGAGGATGGCTACGACGCGAGAGATGTAGAACTCGTCCTGAATGCCTTGATAGGCGTTGGAGATGATGGAGGATGTGTTGGTGACGCAAAAGGCGCACGAGGTGACTACGGCCAGGAGCATGATTTTGCGTGCGCGGGGCCAATTGAACGGATTCGAAGGATCGTCCTCGGACCATGTCACCAGATTGGGATCCTTTTCAGGATGGCGTTCGTGCGGTGCTGATGCTTGCGCGGCCTCGAGCGGCTTTTCTGTGCTGGCATTTGCCTGTTCCAGTTGCGAAGCTGTCGGAGAAGCCTTGTTAGGAGAAGAGGCAGGATGGGAGGTGTGCGAGCTGGTGCTGGCACGAGCCGTTTCCGACATGCTGGTACGTTGCGAAGGTAACACGGATGTCTCCATCGCCTGCGCTGTTTCAATGTTCTCTACAGAGGAGGAGGAGATGGTGGTGGTGCAAGACAAAGGCTCGCGAAACAGGCCGACGGAAGGCATGCCGAAGCGACCTAGAATGGCGTGGGGGTGGTGGAATAACTTCGGCAACGCCGGCAGGCGGTAAGCTTGCGCTGGAAAAAGCAGAGTCAGGCGAATTGCCGGCGTCAATCGCAAAAAATGACGAAAATCCCTCTCGCGGCAAACAAAAGAAAACCAAATTACAGAAAGAGAATTTGACTCTGGCTATGCAAAAAGAGCGATCCGCCCGCAGCCTCGATCCGGCGGAAGGAGCCACGACGAGCGCGAGTGTATGTGAGTGTCAAGGAGGAGAGCGACGAGGAGGCAGCAACGTCTTGTTGCAATCAGTTCGCTTCTTATACCCGACGCAACAGGAAGAAGGACATTGGCAAGACTGTTCCCTTTCTGTCTGCTTCTCTTGTGACGGGAGTTCGGTCGAGATGGAGCAGAAAATGGCGAAACAGAGAAATGGAATCTCGATGCTTAGCAGCCCCAAGCTTCTCTCTTGTTTGAGTCCGTATTCGCCCTTGCATGCCGACAGTAGTAGCAATTCGGACAAAACGGCTCACTTTGACAGGATGGCATGCGGCTGCCTTCTCCCTCTTCGGATTCGACCGAACAATGCCACTGAGTGTGACAACCAACAAACAGCCTTCCCAAGACAGACAGTCCGGATTGCAGTGGATTGTTGCCGAGCTTCCGACGATGCGAAAAATTCCATCTCCCGATCTTGCGCATCCATGTAGAGATGATCGCTTCGACGCGTGCTTTGATTGACCCTTTTTTTGGCTTTGGTTGAGCACAGACGATGTGTGTTTGAGTGTGTGTGTGTTTGAGTGTGTGTGTGATCTCTGAGAACAATGAACAATGCATGTCTGCGTTATGATCACATCCGCGCTGCACTTCGTTGAGCCATTCGTTTCGTCCAACAACGGCCCCGTCTCTTCTCTCTCTGCCTCTCTTTCGCTGACCGCAGAGTCGAACAGGAGCAGCTCGAAGCCTATCTTGGTCAACGGCGACAACTCGTTGCCGACACGTCCGACCCAGGTTTCCGCTTCCACCATCGTCCATCATCATCCTCTCTTCCCCCCTCTCTGGTGCGCCCACCTCGACCTAGCGCCAGAGTCTGTTGGACCAATATTCATCCTCCGTCCAATCCGCTCAACATCCCGACTCGCCGTCGCAGGACTCAAAGCGCCAACCTGCAAGACGCGCTCAATTGTCGCATCAATCTCTCGTCTTTCACTTCCACCCACACCAGCACAAGCCAACAGCTCAGCAGCGAATCAACGCCTTCAAGTCTCCCATCTACCAACAGCAGCAGCTATCCTCCACCCTCAGCTCAAGCTGGCTTCCCTTCGCTGCAGAACGATCAGCTCGTCGACGACATTGTCAGTGCGGGTCAGAATCCAGCGCTTCGCAAGGTCCTGTTTCAGCTAGGTTCGGGTCAGACATCATCCCAGTTTGCCGCTGCTGCCGCCGCCACCCAGGGCTCCCTTTTCACCTCAGCTGCCTCGTCGACTGCCGACCAACGAGATCAACCCTCTTCGCAGACACCCGCCAGTGACAGAGACGCTGCTGCTGGCCATCCTCAAGCTGTAGCCCAACAGGCCTCGGCGTCCAGCAGCAGCAGCAGCAGCAGCAACGAATCATCCGCCTCAGAACAGGCTCAGCAGCGACGTCCACAGCCTTTCACCGGTGGCATCACCTTCCGCCAGCACTTGGAGCAATTCCAGGCTCAGTCGCAACAGCCTTCCGCCATGGCAAACCAATCCATCCAGAACCAGGCCCAAGCCGGTCAACCGTCTCAGGGTCAAGCAGGCCCTCTCGACTCAGTCACCCTCGGACAGCTGCGCAACCTCATCATCGTCGATAAGCCCAAGTCACGCCAGTACGACTTTCCCATCAATGCCGACGCAGACTCTATGCAGAATGAGATCGATGAATTCTACTCCTACGTCGAAGTTCCTCAGACCGCAGAAAACAGAGCTGCTTGGGAAGAATGGTGTGCACTCCCCATTCACCTCCGCAACAATGGCTACTCCTCTGCAAGCTCAGATCTAGGTCCCCAGCCTTCCTCTTCTTCCTCCGCTCGTCCACAACGTGCACAGGATTCAGAAGCAATGGGTCTTGGTCTCAACGTCGCTGGTGCCTCTTCTCTCGAGTGCGCATCCAATGGACCCGGTCGAGATCGGCGACTCAGCCTAGCCGAGCCTCTCCTGGGCGAATGGACCACACTGGGAAGTGCTACCCGCCGCCGAATCCTTCAATCCCTCTTGTCAACCCTGGAAGTTCGCGATCCAGAAGCAAGATTCCGCGCATCCCGTGCTCTCCTTTATCTCCTCCAAGGTGCTTTTGCCGACACTGCCGGCCCACAGCATCAACTCCATTGGCTTGTAGAGAACGCGCGCATGGTGAGATCGCTCGGTGGTCTTGGCGAGATCTATTCGGCCATCAAGCTGGCAAGCTGGAAGCACGACTATCTCAGCTCGCTACCCGATCACATCCCTGCCCACGAACCAAGCCAAGCAGGTCACCACGGTCCCGCCAACGCCCCCCTCCTCACTCCCGAAGCAAAGCTCGAGTACCTGGATGAGATCAACCTCGAGCTCGCCCTGCACTTTGCACAGCTCTACTCACTTCTCGAAAGCTCCAGAGGTCAAGACGAGTGGGGTGACGAGCTCATGAGTCTCGATCCTCCTCTTCCCATCTTTCTCTTCGGCTTGGTGGCTGCCCTGCGCGAGAAGAGTGCCAAGGGCTACCCTGTCAAGAAACTGCTCTTGTTGCTCTGGAAGTCGCTCCTCTCGTGCTTCGGCGGTATCAGCGACGTAGAGCGCTGCAAGCTCCTTGCTCGAGAGATCGAGGGTCTAGGGCCCATCGACAAGTCGGCCAAGCGCAACGTACTCAAATCCGATCCGCTCGACTTTCAGGATTTCCAACACGAAATCTCGGTCAAGTATCCCACTTTCGAACCACCCAAGCGTCAGGACAACGACCTTCCTCTAGACAAGCTTGCCAGTGCAATCCACCCCATTCCACCTCGCAAACCCTTCAGCAATCATATCGACGGCTCTGATCGCGGCTACCCAGGTGGTCCTCAGCAGGGTCCCAGCGGTATGCTTCCCGGCACGCCAGCACCGTCGCCGCCGCCGTCGCCCAAGCCAAACAAGGCAAAGTACCAGACCGATCAGACTCGTCCTTTCATCTTTCCCTACAGTCGCCAGGTTCACGGTCCAGGTCGGCTCGTGCCACGCAGCATCGACGAAGCTTCCAAGCTGTATACCGAGCATATGCATGTCAGCCTCGAGCTCTGGCAAACGTGGCGCGTTCGGGAACAGTGTATTCACGAGGAGAGCGGTGTGGGTAGCGCCGCTGATGGCACACGTGTCGGCCTCGGAGCCAAGCAAGCCGCAGCAAAGTCCTTTGTCAATCGCACCGACGCCGCTTCGTCCTCACAAGGCAGTCGTAGCCCCGTCAGCTCCGAGGCTTTTCCTAGCAGAAACCATTCGGAGCGCACGTTCAAGGTTAAAGGTGAAGCTACCTACGAGCACCTCGTCGAGATCGAAGAGGATATCGAGGCGGAACTCCGCCTCGTTGAAGGCGACCACATGCTGGCAGCACTTGACAATCCACGTCACACCGAGTTGATTGATCAGCTTGCACAGAAGCGTGCCGATGTACGACGCTTGCAGAGGGTCGATCAGCTCTATCGGGCTGTGTTGCCTCAGCTGCAGTCCTCAGTCATTGTGCTTCTCAAGCTGCTGCTTGCCACCGTCACCTCAATCAACACCAACTCTGCCCATGCCGCTGCCATTGCCGAAGGTGCTGCCATTGACGAAGCCCCACCTCCGACACTCGAGGATGTGGATGTCGCGCGTCATCGCGAAATCCTGACAAAGGCCGTTTCAGCGATTCTCCTCCTGTGCCTCAAATGGTTCAAAGCGAGCCACGTAATGAAGTTCAACTACCTCTCGCAGGTGTTGGTCGACAGCAACGTCTTGCTCCTCATCCTCAAGATCTTTGGCCTGCAAGAAATCGCTCATGGAGTCAAAACCAAAAACGAAGCCGACAATTTCCGCTTTTTCAACTACTGCTATCTCAACGGCGGAAGAGAAGCTCGAGGCGCTCGAGCTGAGGACTCACTCATGTCGCGACACAACATCATCGGCCCTGTCGCGATCAATCCTGGCACCACCTCACCTCCTCCCGGCAAAGTGACCACCATGCCCGATGGTACCGAGATCGAGGTGGTCAGCGACTATTCGTGGCGTAACTTTTTCTCCAGCATCAACTTTACCAGAATTTTGCAAAAACTCACCAAACGAAAAGTGCACAGGATCTTGCTGCTGGTTCAGTACAAGAGTTCGGCGATCCTGAAGCGATCCTTGAAGGTGCCTCATCAAGGCTTGGAGTTGTACGTCTTGAAGGTGATCAAGAGTCAGATTCCATTCTGCGGGAGGAAGTGGCGGCAGAGCAACATGCGGGTGATTACGAGCATCTACCTCAATTGTCGACCGGATTTGAGGGACGAATGGCTGAGTGGAAGCGATGTCGAGGCGGATGTGGAGGATTCCCTGCCGCAGGAGCAGGCGTTGAGGAGTTTGGTCAAGTTTTACAATCGCACGAGGTTTGGTCCTCCGCCCGGTGCAACCGAGCATGGACATGGACACGCGCACAAGCGGTCGACCAGTACCAGCGCCGATAGGCACCAGCAGGAGCACAACCAGCAGCAGCAGCATCCGCACGAGCAGCATCCACAGCAATCTTCGCAGTTCCAGCAGCAGCAGGGACAGCCAGGTCAACAAGGACAGCAGCCGCAAGGACCATCGCAGGATCCAGCTCAGCACCAGCAGTCGCAGCAACGTAATGGCACGAATGGCGACGTCGGCGATCCAGGCTCGCATCCAGCTGCACTTTCGCCGACGAGGGCTACCAACGGACCTTCGTTCTTTGAGAGCGACGTGCTGCCGCCGTTGCGTCGATCGCATCAAACGTCGGCTCCGGGAGGGTACATTCCGGATGATGTGGTAGAAGGTTATTTGGACACCTACGAGGATGTTCTGGGAGAAGTATTTGGCGAGAATGTTTTTTACCCTTCAGATGGTGATTTCAGCCGAGAGGATGTTGCGCTCGCGGGGATGGGCGGGGAGGGTGAAGGGGAGAATGAAGGATGGAGTTCGGGCAAGTGGGGGTTGACGGCGCAGGGATCTTCGACTGCATGGGCTAGGTTGGGAGAGATTTTGGGCGAGACTCGGGATTCGGATGCGTCTAGTTTGCATTCCTCGGGCGGCGGATCTGTCGATTCTGCTTTGAACGCTGATTCGGATGAGGGGGGGAGGGATGAGAATCGCAATGATTGGGAGCATCTTTCGCCGAAAGAAATGCGGTATCTTTCATCCGGAGTATTGTCGCCTCCTTCGCCCTCGCCGATCCCGCTCAAATCAGCAAGTCCGTTACAAAGTCCACGGACGAGTCCATCTCAACTCCACTCGGCTACGGCCGGTGAAGGGAGTGCGTCCGGCTCACCGATCCGACCTTTTACCATTTCCGGCGCGAGTACAAGTCGACCTGGAAGTCGAAGCAATTCGGAAAGTTCTCCCCTCCGACCGGTATTGACGGATTGGAAGAACGACGACGAATTGGACGAGTTGGATCTGCTCGCAAAGGCCGAGAGAGAAGGTGTCGTCGTAGACGACGAAGAGGATGACATCGTCGGTGCAGAAGAAGGTCCCTTACCGCTGGCTAGTAGAAAGGCAGGGGGGATCGACGAGGTCGAACATATCTTCGGTACGTGATCGGTCCAGCTTGCAAGACTTGCGTCGGTTCTCGCGCATCATTCCTTTCAAGATGGTTCAAGTCGTCGAATCGAGCTTGGATCGTGTTCAGTGCACTCGTCGCTCACCACTTGCTCGACACTCTGCGCGTGTTTTGTTCTCACAAGCTCTCACCCGTCGACTGACTGTACTGCTCTACGCTTAGTTACAGCCTGGACTAAGTTAGCAGAGGTCAAGCTGGATCCGTGAGATTCATCCGTTTTCGTCTGATGAACTCTGTTGAAATCTGAACAATCTTGAGTCTTTCCCATGGATACATCGAGCGACTGCTGTGCTTGAGAGTTGCTACACTTTCTTTCTAACCGTAGTTAAGACTATTTCACCCCGACAAGCAGCCGAATCAATCTACGATCAATACATTGCTCTTTCCTCTCAACCTCTTGTGAGATATGGCATTTTACTTACCGGAAGACGTCGTTGAAGACGTAAAAGCTGCCGTTTTCAGGATTCAGCGTAAAGGTCTGACTGAACTTCAATGGATTGGCTCCATCGTCCACTGCCAAAGTACCGGTTACCAGGACAACGAGAGAGTTTCCATCTCCGGTAGGTTGAGCATCGCGCGTTTCAACCTTGTGTTGAACTTTTTGGAAGGGAAGACTGGTCAACTTCTCGACAATAGCAGGAGCACCTTGGACTTGTGATCCTTCAAAAGTGAGCATCGAGTTTGCTCGCTAAGCGCAAAGAGAAAGAGGAATGCGAAGATGATAGGGGCGTCAGTGTGTGGCTCATGCGTAGAGGATGGACAAAGTGATTGGACAGGTCGATCGAGAGCGAGGGGCGAGATGTGCGCTTTGTCGTTGCCAGTACTGCTTTCGAGCAGTATTCATCATTTCGCTTTCCCTCCAACTACTCGGAAACAGTTTCGATGGGAGCCCACTTCTCTGGCTGCCCAACCTTGAATGATTCTTCCCTCGTACCACCATTCCTCATCCTCTCATCCGTTCCCTTAGCCCCAGCCCCTTGCCTTTCACCTTCTCCCCGCCTTCACCATCGTTCTCCACTGTCCCAAGCAATACCTACGTAGAGATTGACCAAGGCATTTCGATCAGAGTCGAAAGTGGAATAGTAAAAGTCGGTGAACTGTTGTGCGATTTGTTCCATTTTTGGCGATCAAACCGATTGATGCGAGATAGATGATGGTTAATCGTCTAGAGAAGAAGGAGGGGGGAAAGAAGTAACACACTGTTTTTCGCACGCACAGGTCAACACCAAGCTCGACATGGAAAGATCGGAATTGTTAGACTCGATCACGAGGTTCTCGTACGAAAAACCACAAGGATGGCACTTCTGAAGCCTCCTTTTCAAAGCCACGTTTTCTGACGTTTATGCCTGCTACTGTATCACGTCAAATCGGCATTTATCCACTCGCACTGCACAAAAGCTCAAGTTCTACATACACTACTACATCGCAATCTGACGACCATCACGCGAATTTTCGAGATGTGTACATTCACCCTGTGCAATGCTTCAATTCTGACAATCAATCGCGATACAATATCACCATGTCATTCCACCAAATAGAAATGAGGTAGGAAAAGTTGCCAAAACCACCTACTCATCATCCTCGGCATCATCCACTTTGGCAGCGACAGCATTTGTTCGCTTCTTGACAGCATCCTTCGCCTGTACACCGGTAGCCTTTGCCTTTTCCGACACCTCCTTTGCCTTGCCCTTAACGGCTGTGGGCGCGTCGACCTTTTTACCGTCCTTGGTCGTAACTTGAACCTTGCTACCACCAAGTACACCACCGACGAGACCCACGAGACCGAGCAAACCACCGAAAGCGGCGCCCAGACCACCTGCCACTTGAGGCATCTCCTTGATCGCCTCGACGGGATCCTGACGCGCACGAGCGATGAAAGTGTTGACGTGACCTCGAATCTGACCGACCAAGCCAGCAGCGGCCGAAGCAGCCTCCTCGGCAGTCTTGGCAGCGGTCTCCTTCTCGGCATCTTCCTGACCTTGCTCGATCTTGATCTTCTGGTCAAAAGTCTCGGCGGAAAAGGCCTTTGCTTGGGCGGGATCGTGACCAACGTAGATGTTGTCAAAGAGGATGTCTTCGTCCATGGTCCACAGCTCAAAACCGACGCCTCCGATGGGGTTGAAATCGGCGGGCGACTTGTCCTCAAAGTAGTTCGGGTTGGCGATCTTTCGTGGTTCCCATACACCCTTGTAGTCTGGGTTGTCGATCAGAGGTGCTGACCACTTGCCCTTGTAAGCAGGGTTGCGGATGACGGGGCGAACCCACTCGCCACAGCCTGCAGCAGCCTCGCACTTGGGATTGGGGATGCTAGGAGCAAACCATTCGCCATCCTCCTCATCGTCCCATTCCTCGGGCTTCTGTGCGTCCGGGTCTGGGATGGTGAGAGGCTCGTCCTCCAGCCAGCCATCTGGCTTGACAGCATCCTCATCGGGGATCTCGAGCGGTGCATCCTCGTCCCAGTCGAGAGGCTTGGTAGCCTTTGCATCAGGGATCTTGGCCTGCTCGACCCAGTCGGCAGGCTTCTTGTCCTCTGGGTCGTCGATCTCGGCGGGTGGATTGACGGGAGGCTCAAAGTCCTCGAGCAAAGAACCCTTCTTCTTGGACTCGTTGTTGATAAAGATCTCGAACGACTGATCAGGGTTGACGACGAGGGTGTAGAGCGTCGAAGTCTTTGCCAACTTGGGGTAGGCTGGGTACTTGACATGCTTCTCCTCAAATTCGCCGGTCTTGGGGTTCTTGTGACGGAAGATAAAGTGAACCTTGTTGGTCTGGCCGCACTTGTCGGGACCAAACATGATGGTGTAAGGCGTCTTGTCCGAGAACTCTTGTGGGGTGACACCTGCCTCGGTGGCCGAAAGCAGCTTGATGTAGGCACCACCGCATCCGAGACCCTTCTGCAGCTTGACCTCGTACTGGACGACAAGGGGCTTACCCTTGGGGTCGATTGGGTTGTCAAAGAGGTGGGAGATGGCGTGCTGCTTAGCCTTGGACTTGAGGACTAGACCGGTATCGCCGGCGAGACCGGGAAAAACTTGGGGCTCTTCGACGGACCAGACACCGTCGTACTTGAAGGCTTCGGTGTCATCCTCCTTTTGGAACTTGGAGGCTTGGGATGTGGACCATCGTTCGGACCAGTCTGGAGTGAACTGCTCGATAAAGGGAGCCTGAATGGATGTGGGAGTGAATTGAGGACGAGCAGCGACATCAGCAGCGACGACCTCGGCGAGCGCAAAGGCGGCCAAAGTAGCAGCGACAGCAGGCTTCATCTTGTCTGTGTGCGGAGAAACGCCGGGGATGAAGAGGCGATGATGTGGCGAAGAGAGTTGGGAACGAGTGCAGGATCGGTATAGAGTCTGTGTCCGTGCTAATCACTCGCCAAGACGTAAAGAAACGAGGATGTGAATAAAGAAGGGAAGGAGAGGGTTGGTATCGACAAGAGTAAGAAGGAAAGGTGAGAAGTGAGGTGGAAGGCCGACTCTAATATTGCCAGGCGGACCGTGCTCTGTTGGAAGCAACACAGAGTCAGAGAAAGACACGGCGGAGAAAAGGCGACATTTCGGGAGAATGGCAAGGCCAAGCAGGAAACGAGTCAAAGAGATCCAAAATGGGACACGTCTGCACAATTCCAATTCCAGCCGAGTCTGCTGAGGTGGAAGCAACGGCGCTTGACTGCCATCCCATTTGGACGAACCGTACCTCGGATCTCGCAATGTACTGCCTACCAATCCCAGAGTATTCATCCAACCATTCAGCGGCCTCCGATGGCATTGCTGACAGAAAGAGAGTCCACTCGGGGTAACGAGAATGGACGAGGCACAGCATGGACCATCTTGCCACGACATGCCGAGACACGAGACAAGACCCTTTGGAAGCACACGCTCTGCAAGCTACAGGATTCGCCATCGCTGCTCGAATGTTCGCTGCGAGCGAGCAAAGAGCAGCAAGCAGCACCGTCACCCTTTGACGTGGAAGCCAAAGCTTGCTTTTTCCACCTTGGCTTTCTTCTTATCGGCCGTGACTTTGTTGGCGTATTTGGCATGTTGGATCGTCGATAAGCTACATTGTCACTTTGGCTGTCAAATTAATGTCTATCGTCCAAAGGCTGTGTTGATCGCAGCTGAGCTTGATTCGTGTGAGAGCGTCTCAGCCTGAATCGGCTCTGGGATCCTTTCTCCACTCTTTGCCTGTGTGTCAGAGCGTGTGCCAAGACGGCGTTGCCGATTCAGACCAACACTTTCTCTCACTTTACAGCACAGCAAAGCGCACGCTCACAATCGCACAAAGCGCACTCAACTCCTCGGCTTCACTCTTTCTTCCACCACAGCTCTGACAAGACAGGGGAAGCTTTCCACCGTCATCATCACTTCTGGCACGAATGTAAGTATCATACAACCATCCAAACCGCACATACATTCACAGCGTTTCCCCCTACGCGCCGCTTCATTTCACTGCAGCAGCTCGACATCCACATCCGCTTCACCATTCAACACCCTGCACTAATCCATCCCGAATCATCGCTCACCTCTTGCATCTTGCCCCTTTCTCTTCACCGTTCTATCGCTCGACCAGCCCAATCTCGCTTTCACGAATCCGATAACGACGCAACGACTCCACCTTTCCCAACCAGCGCTGCGCTCCAATCCCCTCTGCACTTTCCTCTTGCTCAATCCACCCTCGTCTCGCTAGCTCGACACCAGCCATCCGGCACGCAGACTCACCATGGCGATGGACCAGTCGCTCATCAAGCTTGTCAACAAGCTCCAAGATGCTTTCAACAATGTCGGCATCCAGAACCCTATCGACTTGCCCCAGATCACCGTCCTCGGCTCCCAATCCTCTGGAAAGTCAAGTGTCCTCGAAAACATTGTCGGTCGCGACTTTCTTCCGCGTGGTACCGGCATCGTGACCCGTCGTCCACTCGTCCTCCAGCTCATCAACCGTCCCGCCTCCTCGAAACCCAACGGCGAGGCTCCCCCTCCCGGCTCTGGCAAGGGCGCCAACAATCCAGACGAGTGGGGCGAGTTCCTCCACCTTCCCGGCGAAAAGTTCTTCGACTTTGACAAGATCCGCGAAGAGATTGTTCGCGACACCGAGCTCAAGACCGGCAAGAATGCCGGCATCTCACCTCAACCCATCAACCTCCGCATCTACAGTCCCAACGTGCTCACCCTCACCCTCGTCGACTTGCCCGGTCTCACAAAGGTTCCCGTCGGCGATCAACCCAGAGACATTGAGCGCCAGATTCGAGACATGGTCCTCAAATTCATCTCGAAACCCAACGCCGTCATCCTCGCCGTCACCGCCGCCAACACCGATCTTGCCAACTCGGATGGTCTCAAGCTTGCTCGCGAAGTCGATCCAGAAGGAACCCGTACCGTCGGTGTATTGACCAAGGTCGATCTCATGGATGCCGGAACCGACGTCGTCGACATTCTCGCAGGTCGCGTCATCCCTCTCCGTCTCGGCTACGTCCCCGTCGTCAACCGTGGCCAGCGCGATATTGATCAGAGGAAGCTCGTCAGTGCCGCTCTCACTGCAGAGAAGGAATTCTTTGAAAATCACCCGAGCTACCGAAGCAAGGCCCAGTACTGCGGTACTCCCTTCCTCGCCCGCAAGCTCAACACCATCCTCATGCACCACATCCGCAACACCCTGCCCGACATCAAGAACAAGATTGGCTCCCAACTCGCCAAGTTCCAGGCCGAGCTTGCCAGTCTGGGTGGACCCATGGGCGAATCCAACTCGGCCGGCGTCGTGCTTCAGATCATCACCGAGTTCGCCAACGAGTTCCGCACCGTCATTGACGGCAACTCGAACGACCTTACCGTAAACGAACTGGCAGGTGGTGCTCGTATCAGCTTTGTCTTCCACGAGCTCTACAGCAACGGCGTAAAGGCCATCGACCCCTTTGACATGGTCAAGGACACCGACATCCGCACCATCTTATACAACTCCTCCGGTTCCTCGCCCGCCCTCTTCGTCGGTACCACCGCCTTTGAAGTCATTGTCAAGCAGCAGATCAAGCGTCTCGAAGACCCTGCCCTTCGCTGCTGTTCGCTCGTGTACGACGAGCTGGTCCGCATCCTCGCTCAGCTTCTCACCAAGAACGCCAGCTTCCGCCGCTTCCCTGCCCTCCGCGAACGCTTCAACACGGTCGTCATCCACTTTTTCAAGAAATGCATGACCCCCACCACCAAACTCGTCTCGGACTTTGTAGCTGCCCAGGCCGTCTACCTCAACACGGGCCATCCTGATTTCATCAGCGGTCACAAGGCCATGGAGATTGTCAACGAGCGCCTCAACCCGCCCCCGCCCGCACACGACCCCAAGAAGCCCAATCCGCATGCCATCAACAACGACAAGGACTTGGACGTTTCGCTCAAGAACGAGTCCGGCTTCTTTGGCAGCTTTTTCCAGAAGGCTGGCGGTGGTCAGCAGACCAACCAAGCCGTCAAAGCCAAAAAGGCGCTCATGGAGGCCCCACCCCCCTCGCTCAAGGCCTCGGGTCAATTCAGCCAGCGCGAGCAGCTCGAGACCGAGGTGGTCAAGCTGCTCATCCAGAGTTACTTTAATGTGGTCAAGGTCGAGACCATCTCGATGGTCCCCAAGTGCATCATGCTCAACCTCGTTACCCAGTCCAAGGAGCAGATGCAGAAGGAGCTTTTGCAGGAGATCTACAGGCCAGACGTGCTCGAGGAGCTCATGAAGGAGTCGGATCATGTCGTTGCAAGGAGAAAGGAGTGTGTAAAGATGATCTCGGCGCTCGAGACTGCCAGTGAGATCATCGCTACCGTATAAAGTCCAGTCTTGGAATCTCATGCTGCGATGATCTTTTGTCAATGTAATTTTCATACCGGTCAATTTCCATTAGACGTTTGAGAGGTTTGGAGTTGGTGATGGGGTGTCGTGATCTTTCGACTTTTTCCGTGCATCTTGGTCGTCTTTTTCGGGAGAACGTTTGATGCCTCTTTTTGCGTCTTGGAGGAATTGGTTGATGGCGAAAGGATCGGATGAATCTTTTTCGAATTCGACTGGACCTGATCTTTTAGTCTGCGATTCTAGACCTTTGAATTTGCTTTGACCTAGACCGAATCGATCGTTTTTCCCCAATTCCTCTTCCACATCCTCTCCCTTAACTGGATCGTAAATATCGTCTGCTCCACCCTTGCCTGTTGGTCGCCGATATATCGCAGCAGCAGCACTGCTTCCGGAGAACAAAGGTCGATCATACAGGTTGTACGAATCTTCCTCGCCCATACCAGCAGAAAGCGATTCGGCTTGGTTGAAAAGTCGACTGTCCACCATGGAGTCTTTCGTCGTCGAAGGCTTGGCTAATCCCAAAGCGACTTTTTCGGAAATGTCTCGATTTTGTTCTCGAACCAGTTGCTTGGCTCGTTGTTCGGTTCCCATGTTGGACATTCGAAGTTCGCGTTCGCGCTCACGACGTCGTTCCTCGCGTATACGATCGCGTTCCCTCGCCCCCTCATCCTCCTCATCCGATCCCCCAGATCCATCCGAACCAGATCCAGAATCAGATCCATATCCTGCAAGCATAGCCGACATCCCGCCACCTCCACCGGCAGAACCTCCTCGTCGCGTTCGCTCAGAATCATCCAAGCGCGACTCGCCATCCTCTTGACGTTCAGATATCGAAGGCGTCGCCGACATGCCAGCCCTTTCTTCCCTAGCTCGTTGAGCCAAGTTCCTCAGATGCTCTTCCTTGGCTGCTTTCTCTTTCGCCGCCAACTTCTGCTGCATAAGACTCCTCTGTCGAACCTCCTCCCTGGCATGTCGATCCGCCAAGCTCAACGCCTCTGCAAACTGTGCAAAGTTGTCATTGATCACCACATCCTTGATGCCACTACCATCAGCAGCAAGTCGTTTGTCCAGAGGAATCGTGTAACCTTTGTTGTTCTTCCAGTTGGAAATGGCGGGAGGGATCATCCAATCCTTTTGCTCCTGTGCCGTCACCTTTCGAGGCGGAGAACGTAAAACAGGTGGCGGTGGAGACGGTGGACCGGCAGCTACCTTTTTGAGCCGATGACGAGGTGGTTCCAGAGGATCGCGCTGTGCTTCGGTCATCTTGATGATTCGTTGCGAGCCATTGCCTGCGCCTTGCTGCCCGGGTGTATATCTGATGAACTGCGCATTCTGCTGTTGACCAGGCTGGTAGCCAGATTTTGGGACAGCGGATTTCGATTTGGCTTTGGTAATGGCTTCCAGTGCAAGCCTCGTTCGTTCTGTATTGCTCATGACCTGCTCCTGCGAAGGCCTTTCAAAGCCCGAGTCGCGATCCTTGTCTTTGACATCCGTGCGTTGCGAGAGCGGTACGAGATCCTTGTACTCGGTCTGAACTGTTTGACCAGGGCGCAACGTCTGTTTGACGATAGCATCGTACCGCTTGTTTCCCTCGCCATCCACTCGCATAGCGATCTTGTTCGAAGTACCTGCTGCTGAGCGATTCCGACCCATGTCGAGCGGGTACTGTGCGATGTGACATTCTGGATACGCGCCTCCGTTGCCAAAGTCAGCTTGTGTGCGCGGTCGCCATGATGCACGCTGTCCGTAGGGGGGTATGCTGGAAGACGATTTGGAGACGAGAGCGCTGGATGAGGACGCAGTGGAGGGTCCAGCTTCGGCTTGGTCGTATTCGTCGTCCGAGGATTCATCGCGAGATTGTGGGACAGCATTATACTTCGGCGCCGGCAAGACGCTCTGTAGAGTCGCTGACATCTTTGAAAAGACGATCGAGGATATTGCCTGGAGAGAGAGGTGGAAGGACGGAATGAACAAGGTGAGGAGCTCCACTCGATCTTGCAATCACAGAATCAAGAATCCGCGACCAAAATTTGGGAAAAGTGGAACCCGATTCAGAGTGCAAATCGGCTGCAATTCTTTGTTCCGATTCCCGTTCGCTTTTGGACGCGACTGTGACTGCGACTGTGACTGCGAGAGTGTCACGGTGACTGTTGGACATTCTCAACCTTGAAATCATTCTCTGGCTCAGTCACTCCCTCTCAGACACCTCAATGGTTCATCCTTCTCGTTGCTTCTGCTAGTCACTAGCTATCCCACGGACGAGACTAGCCATCGGTCACTCGACCATCCCAATCAGCTCGCTACGGTGCGGCTCTTGTTTCCTATCGACGCAGCTATTCTGCATCCGCATGGCTCCTTGGACGCTTTCGACCTGCCTGTTCTTGGTCTTTCCTTTGGCTCGCTCGACTCTCTAATCACGGAAGCATCAGGATCCAACTTGTTCTCCTCAGACAATCTCAGGCACAGCTTCAACTTGCGACGTTGGCTCCTCTTATGGCTGTACGTTTGTGGTAGTTACACGCATGACAACAACCAACGCATACATGGTCTCTTCCGCATCACAATTGGCGATCTTCAACATACAGTGATCCATCTCTCTCTCAGCCTGACAGCTCTTTCGACCTTGTCCGACTCGTCGCCGGCGAGGGCAGCCTCGACGACGTCTCATCTCCAACAGCATGTCCAAGCAGAGAAGTACCGCTGCTTACCGCGGCTTCACCGTCAGCCATCAACGGGTTGTGCTGGATCTCAGCTTCAATGGTACCGTCGTTGGATTCACCGAACTCACCATTGTCCCGACACATCGCAATCTCCGTACCATCCACCTCAATTGCCGACAGTCTTCCGTCCAAGCGGCAACCATCAACGATCTTCCTGCTGACTTTTCGTACGCAGATCACCTCACAGGCGCCACCATTTCAGATACGCGCGACGTCCATCGCTATCCCGAGCTCAAACGCAGAGTCTATGCAGCAGCCTCTGACGGCACCCATGGCGAACTCAGCATTCTCATCCCTCCGGATGTCCACCTTCAGACGCAGCGCGCCGGCAGTCGAGCGCCGAGCATCGCTCCCGACGACGCGCCGACTCCCGGCGGATCTAGCGCTACCGAGCTAGCGCCCATCACCGTCCGCATTGACTACTACCTCAAGGATCCCACCGATGGTCTCCAGTTCATGCGGCCAACAGCAGACTCGCCGTACCGCGTGCCTCATCTCTACACCATCGCCTCTTCTCCTGATGCAGCACGATGCTGGGTTCCCTGTGTCGATAGCTTGTGGGAGCGATGCACCTGGGAGTTCGAGCTCATTGTACCCAGATCGCTCGGCATGGCCGAGGAGGACGACGAGACAGGATCCAACCGGCCGGGCCCTCCTGCCATCGAAAACACCGCAACGACGAACACAGACGCTTCGGATCCCGACTCGCAGGTAGTCGTCGTTTGCACGGGCGACTTGATGGAGCAAGTGACGCATCCCAACAATCCCTCCAAAATGGTCTTTTGCTACACGCAAGCCGTGCCAACCTCGGTTCAACACATCGCTTTTGCCGCAGGACCTTTCCACATCATGCGCATCGAAGCTGCCAACCGCCACGCCGGGCAAGGCTCGACTGGTGTAGTTTCCGACGTCACTGCGGGCGCCTCGGCGGTCGTCGATGACACAGGGCAGCCCGAGATCCTCGCTTTTTGTCTGCCAGGTCGTGAAGATGAGCTTCGCAGCTCCATCAGCTTCACCCGCCAAGCGCTCGACTTCTTTTCCCAGCAATACGGTTCTTACCCTTTCGGTGCCTTTCGCATGGTCTTTGTCGACGAGCCGCCGCAAGACTGCTCCACTCAGTCTATGATGGCTATCTGTTCCAATGATCTCTTGCATCCGACCTCGGTCATCGACCAGGCTATGGAGAATCGACAGGTCCTGAGCCATGCCATTGCATTCCAATGGGTAGGGATCAACATCATCCAGGCCACATGGGCCGACACCTGGCTCGTCAACGGTCTCGGGCTCTACATCAACGGTCTCTTCCTCCGCAGGCTTATGGGCAACAATGAGTATCGTTTCCGGCTCAAGAAAGATCTTGATCGACTCTGCGCCTGGGACATTGGCATGCCTCCACTGTACGAAGCGGGTGCATTCGAGCCGCCCGATTCGGCGACGCTCCCCTTTGTTAACCTCAAGGCGCCACTTGTGCTTCACATCCTCGACAGAAGGCTTCGCAAGATGGGCGCTTCCGTTGGTCTTGGCCGTGTCATTCCGAAAGTCTTTTTGCAAGCCATGACGGGCGAGATGACCAACAACATGCTCAGCACACAACAATTTCTGCGAATCTGTCGAAAGGTCAGTGGCGCTGATTTGCGTCTCTTCACCGAGCATTGGATTCGAGGTAGCGGCTGTCCTCGCTTTATCTGCAGCGCCAACTTCAACCGCAAAAAGCTGCTTATCGAGATGAACATCCGTCAAGAAGTGCCTGCGGCTCAGTTTGCTGCAGCGAGACCTGGAGATGCTTTGGCAGCAAACGCCGTGCCCCTATTTGAAGGGCAGATGACGGTGCGAATCCACGAAGCAGACGGTACACCCTACGAGCATGTGCTCGAGATCAAGGGACCAGCCAAGCGGTACGAGGTGCCATTCAACACAAAGTACAAGCGAGTGCGTCGAAACACCAAGCGCTTCCAGGCTCGTCAGGCCGCTGCAGCAGCAGCAGCTCAAGGTGATCAGGAAGCACAAGAGGCTATCGGACTCATCGATCTCGGATTCGGACTCGGCATGTGGGAAGACGAAAAGGCGCGAGAAGAGTGGAAAGTCGCCGATTGGACCGAAGAGGACGAGGAAAAGATGTCGTCCGCGCCGTACGAGTGGATTCGCATGGATGCCGACTTCGAGTGGCTCGCCAGCATCCATTTCGAGCAGCCGGACTACATGTGGGTCTCTCAGCTACAGCGCGACCGTGATGTCGTCGCACAAGTGTCTGCGGTGCATGCCCTAGCTCAGATGCCCAGTCTGGTCACGTGTAGCATGCTTACCCGCACGGTGCTTGTCAACAAGTACTTTTACCGCGTTCGTACCGAAGCGGTGCATGCCCTGGTGCACTGTGCCATCCCGCAGCTCGACAACCTCGGACTTTTCCATTTGCTCAAGCTGTTCCGTACGCAATTCTGCCACGACACACCGGATGAAGCATCCATTGAAAATCCATTGGATGTGCCTTGCATCCCAAGAGCCAATGATTTCAGCGATGCCGCCGATTACTTTTTGCAGCGCGCGCTGATCCACGCTATCAGCCGCGTGCGTGATCCCGATGGCCGGACTCCGCCGCAGGTCAAGCGGTTCTTGATCAATCTGCTGCGCTACAACGACAATTCGACGAACCACTTTGTCGACGATTTCTACCTGGCTGGTGCTATCAATGCTCTTGGAAGCGCCTTTATCCCGGTAGATTCAACCGTCGCAGTCAAGCAGGACACCGACGCGGGCAACGAGGAGAATTTTCTGCTAGGCCATGCCATTGCCGAGGTGGAACGATTGCAAGAGCTTGATCGTCTAGTTCCGTCGTTCCACAACGTCATCACGCTGGCTTCGCTTGACTTTCAGGTGGCCATGATGCTGGCGAATCTCAAACCGAGGGATCTGCAGCTGTTCTTTACCTACACTCGGCAAGGCAACTTTACGCCAGTTCGGATCGCAGCGCTCAACTGCCTCCTGCTCGTTGGCAGCTTGGATCACCGTATCATTGCGCGCTACTGCTTTGCTCTTTTGCGGCTCGACGAGAATCGAAGCGTCAAGCGAGCCTTGGCGCGCGCACTGTGCGAGGGTCTCGCGGTAGCTATGAGCACGGGCATGTTTGGCGGAGGGGGTTTGCGCGGACCGGAAGCATTGCTCATCGAAGAGGACAGTGGTCACGTCAACGCAGCGGAAAAGGCTCGAGATGCTCAGCTAGAGGCAATGCTCAAAACGCTCAAGAAGGAGATCGGACGATCAGCAGGAGTGCGAGAAGGATTTTTGTCAGCCTTGCTGGCGCCGAGTGTCGATGCGGAAGCACGATGGGCGCTCTTGAAGCTTGCAGAATTACTCTTTCGCCCCGCAGAGGAGAAAGAGTTGCCGTTGCAACACAAGGTGCAACTCCGCGTCCGAATGCCGAGCGCCCAAGCTGCGGTCGATGCAATGCCGCTCGAGTCTCCATCGATTTCAAAGATCAAGCTTGTTCGTCCATCTGCGGCCACTGCTGGCGACGAAGCAGCGCCTCGAACCCCTTCCGCCGCAGCCGTCAACGGACCCCGCGTCGCGTTCGAGACCCCCGAGAAGCCAGCTGCCAGTCCAGCTGACAAGAAGAAGACCAAGCCCAAGAAGCCCAAGCCGCTGGCACCCGGACAAGCTTCTGGCATGTCGTTTGCCGACTTGACTGCTTGCAGAAATACGCTCAAGAAGCTCATGCAGAACAAATTTGCTACCATCTTTCTGAATCCAGTCGATCCAGTGCGCGATCAGGCGACCAACTACTTTGACATTATCAAAGAACCTATGGATCTTGGATCCATTCTCAACAAGCTCGACAGCGGTCAGTACAAGGATCGACATGAGCTACGCGCCGACTTTGAGCTTATGCTCAGCAACGCCAAGACGTACACCCCGGATCCAAAGGCCTGGGCGCACAAGCAGGCGGTTGGACTTGAAAAGGTGTTTGGACCGTTGTGGAACAGGATGGAAAAGACGTTGGAGCAGTCGGCGGCGCGTCAGAAGGCAGCTCAGGATGCTGCGCTTGCCAACGAGCAAGGTGCGACCGTTTCCGACTCGCCCGAACAACCATCCCCAGTCAAGCCAGATCCATCTCCTGCCCTTGCAATTTCGCCCGCTGCCGCGGCTGGGAACGGTGCGCGCAGAGAAGCTTCCACGCCGAGCTCGGCAGCCCCCAAGCTTTCGCTCAAGTTCAAGCTCAAGACGAAAGCGGGAGGGGAGGAGTCACCCGCACCTTTTGCTACACCCACACCCAAGCCTAGAGCGCCTCCCATCGAGACGTCACCTGCGCCTTCTTCGACACCCTCCACGACGCTCAAGTTGAAGAAGCCGCTGATCAAGCTCAAAAAAGGCAACGATGGTGAAGCGGCAGCAGCTACCCCCGCGACGCCCTCACCGGCAACCCTTGCGCCAGATGCAGCTCCAGCCGCGGGCAAGCTGCCACAGAGCGTCGACGACGACATCTTGGAGGCACTGGGAGAAAGCGTCCCCAAGGCGAGTAAGGCTAAGTCGGTCAAGTTGTCTTCCAGCTCGAGCAAGGCCGCCGCTTCTCCGTCGCCCGCATCTGGACCGGCCGCATCGCCGAGCAGCAACAGGAAGAGCAAGGTCGCGCAGTCGCCTGCTCCCGGTGTCTCAGCATCTAATGGTGTCGCTACTGGTGCTTCTCTGACAGCCTCACCCACCAAAGATATCGGCAAATGGGCCGAGGCGGATCCAGTGGGCGCTACTGCCACCATTCCAGCCAACGGCAAGAAGCTCAAGGTGCTGTTGCAGGTTCTGAAAAAGTCGCCCTACTCGGTCTTTTTCCGTTTTCCGGTTGACCCCATCCGGGACGGTCTGCCGACGTACCTGGAGGAGATCAAGCAGCCGATGGATTTGAGCACGATGGAGAGAAAGGTGAACCAAGCCGCCTACGCGACCATGGGTGGATTTGCATCTGATGTGGAGCTTATCTTGGCCAACTGTCGGCAATTCAATCCGCCGGGTACGGAGCCTTGTCAGCATGCGGATGAGCTGGAGAAGCTTTGGCGCAAGGAATGGGCCAAGGCGGTTACACCGAAACTGGAAGCCAACGAGAAGCGAGCATTGGTGGGATTGATGAATCGACTCAAGACGCATCAGTCTTCGCTGTTGTTCCGTGAAGCGGTGGATCCAGTGGCGTTGGGTATTCCGACGTACTTTGACATTATCGCCAAGAAAGATGCGCGGGACTTGAGTTTGATCGAGTCGAAATTGAAAGGCGACAAGTACGATTCGTTTGGTGCGTTTGATGCGGATATCAAGCTCATGCTGCGTAACTGCTACACGTTCAATGCGGCCGACGAAGCCATTGTAGGTATAGCGAAAGGATTTGAAGGGTATTACAAGAGGGAGTTCAGCCATGCTAAGCAGCAAGCTGGAGTGAGCGGGGGAAGTGGAGCGGGTGAACCGAGTGCGGCGGGTGGTGGTGGTGGTGGGGGTGGAGGATCGGCGGGCGCCAAGAGGAAGCTGTCTCTTGCCAACGGAGCAGGTGGGACCGGTAAGAAGGTCAAGAGTGGGTGACCGACGGGGGAGGAAGGCCCGACAGAGGTGGAATATTGATGTACGTGAGGAACGACGATGGACGAAGGTGTCGTAAAAGCTATGCTGTGCGTGATCAGACTGCGTGTTGGATGTGTGTGTGCGTGAAAGATGGGACGAGTGTCGTTCATTCATAAAGATGAGACTGCCAGATCACTGCAACGCGGCTGCTTGACCATGTTTGCCCGGTATGTCACTGCTCCTTGTTCGGACTGGCGGCTGCGCTGCCGGGGTAGACCGGAACGTCGCGATCCGCCTGCTGCGTCTCACCGTTCGCACTAACGACTCTACCCAGTCTGCCTGATCTCGAACGCGTCAAACCTGCCTTCTCTCCCGAAGCATTTTGGGCGAGGTTGAAATGGTGATGTCCAGCGTGAGCTGCGTCTTGATCGCCAGCCGGTGGCGTAGATTTGGTCGCCACAGAGGCGGTGGTCGTAGCGGCTGCTCGACGGAAGTGCGAATTCGAGACGAAATTGGCGAGTTTCGAAGGCGTGGTGGTGGTGGTGTTTGTAGATGTAGATGCCGTCGGTTGGTTGGTGAACCCAAACGGAAGGGCCGAGGTGGAGCTAGATGGAAGACCGGTTGTCGCTCCACCACCACTTGTGCTCGGGAATGTGGATCGGGTGGCTGAGGCAGGAGGAAAAGCGGTATCTAAGCCAAGATCCTTGACGAGCGGGTCGAGCGATGCCAGTTCATCCTTGATCATTTGACGGGCAAAGACATCAATGTCCTTGACTTGTGCATTGATGGCTTTTTTGATCTTGGCATCTGCTTTCAAGAGCAGTTCCTGAGTCACGCCGCTGATCGTAGAGCTGGGCCGGTCGCCAATGGATTCGCCAGACATATCGCCTGCTGCTGCTGCTGCTGCTGCTGAAGAAAAAGCTTGACTAATGCTCCCATTTCGATCGTGTTCCTGATTCGCAGATCCCGAGGTTGATATCGGCGGCGAGGAGGTTCTTGCGCCAGTCGCTTCCAATGCGGTCGATTCTCTTGGTAGAAAGGAGAGCATCTTGTAATATACTTCTGTCAGCATATCGCACAAGGTCAAGAAGGTCTGAACAAAGTCGAGCTGGAATGGAATGTTGGGAGCCATCAAGTAAGAGCCCTGTTCATTGCTTCCGGCCGCAGTAGAGGCTGGACCCATACCGGCATCCATCGCGCCGAACTCGCCGATCGCCTGAGCCACCGTGGATCTTTTCAGTGTCTGCTTGCCCGTCTTGAAGAAATTGCGCACCTTGAGTCTCTGTGTACCGCCTGCAAAGTTGGGTGCGCCGGTACCACTGGTGAGGAGGGCGATATTTTCATCGGTGTAGGAATCGAGTTCGTTGAGGAGAGAGACGATGGCTCGAGCGAGGTCGCTCGGATTGGAGGACTCGAGGATGCTCGAGAGGCTGAGACCGAGGAGAAAGTGGCGCAAGGTACGTTTGTGCATGCGATCATTGTCAAAGTAGGAAGCTAGTTCTTGTGGGTCGAGCTGAATCGTGGAGAACCAGGTGGTCTGACCTTGGAGGGAGCGTTTGAGGTAGGTCAAGCTGCGGATGCGTTTGGTGAAAGTATCGCGAATATGCTCGGTAGGGCTCAGTGTGAAAGAAGTGGCAGTAGTCGAGGAGCCGGCGACAGAGTAAAGAGTGGAAGAGCCGGCGATGGAGGGAGCAGCCGAAGGCGAAAACGTGCCGTCGGCGTGCGTGTGACTCGAAGAGGCGATTGAAGCAGCCATGCTTTACAAAAGGGGAAAGCCGACCGAAGTTGGTCAGCGATGGCTGCAAAGATGATCTTGATGTAGTGGCAGCAAGCCGTGGCTCGAGAGGGTGACGGAGGTGAGGGTTGAGATGGAGTGGAGAACAAGTGCCGAGGCACGCTGCTGCAGCGAGAAAGGGTGAGACCAACAGGGTCCGACGCAAGTAGGACTTTGGCTGCAGGGCCGTCTGTGTGTGTGTGCCTTTTGTCGACAAGGCTAGCGAGCCTGTTTTGCATTTTTGGACGAGAGATGCACAGACAGAACACGCGTGCACAGCCGTGACGGGCGATTCGGCGCTTTCCATCAGCGCACATCTTGCATCGGCCTGGTCAAGAGATCACGGACAGCTACCTCTGGCAGCGCAGTCTTGTATCTCGCACAGGCTATGTGAAGGGGCATGGACTTTTGGGTGTAGAAAGCGCGCTGCACCGCACGGCCTTTCCGGTGGGACCGCGGCCTGGCTGCTTTACGCGATGTGAAGCGAATCAAGACAATAATTGAGCTCGCCGTCGTTCAGCTGTCGTCTTGGCTTGTAGCTGGTATTTTGACTTTGCTGACATCGCAGGCTGATCCGACGATACAGAGTACCTGGCACTATGCTCGACGAGATGGCATCCGAATAGCACTGACTGACTGCCACCGACAGAGAGGCCTGCAGCGCTTGTTCGCCGACAATGAAGTTCAGGGTCCAGCTTGCAACGTGCTCGGCCAATCCGACGTGAGGATTCCAAGTGAAGCAAAGAAGAAATTCGCCACTGGATAGCGGCAGCAAAAGCAAGGTGCTCAGCCAACCGCCAGACGCGAATTCCAGAGTGATTATTGTGATTGCCGCAGAGTCGAGTTGCGAGCTTCGAGCTTCCGAGCCGACTCCACTTCTGCTAAATGACCGCAGCTGCAGCTCCGAACTTGCATCGTCAAGATCCACCATTCCCAGTTCCCTCTGCACAAAACCCATCGCTTCCGACTTAGTCGCCACAAGACAGCAACAAAGACGGCTATCCAGTCATTCGGATCGACCGATCCCGTCGTATATTTCAGCTCTGCAGATCAACTACCCTAGACTCAGCACCAGATCGCTCGAAGACGCCACTACTTCCAACGCTCGTCAGCAATTTACCACACGCCTCTACGACCGCCTCACCAGCTTCATAACTCCTCGGCCTCTTTCATTCGCCGGTCACAAAGCTACCACGGACTTGATCAACATCACGAATCGCATCCGTTCGACTCGCTGCTCTCTCGCTCACCTCTCATCGCATCGCACAAGAACACCGTGAGCCGTCTCCGGATTCCTCTGACACCGCCGGATCGTTCCTCCTCCTTTTGACTCGATCCGGACACTGGGCAAGTGCTCTGTAGAGTCGCACTTTCCACTTGCAAGTCGACGAGGTCTCGCTCATTCTGCGGGCCCTTTTGCGACTTTCAAGTCGGTGATACCCTGATCTAGGGTATCACTCCCTCGTTGCATGGTCGCTCCTACCCTCCTAGATTGCTGGCATGTGCGCGATCTACAAAGATTTCGCGCCGTACTCAAAGGCAGCCCGTCGGACAAGTCCGCCGCTGCACAGGCCAATGGCAACATTTCCTACAGTGCCGGCGTCGGCTCCTTCTCAAAGTCTCCCCACAGCTACAAGGATCCCTCCGGACCATGTCCACCTGCCGAAGTGAATCGACGCGATCACCTTGGCCGCACCGTCTTGCACCACATCGCATCCAGCTCCGAGGCATGGAGCATCAGCTACCTCAACTCCCTCTTGGCCCATCCAAGCGTCAACGTCAATTCGCAGGATGGAGAGAGTGGATACACACCCTTGCATAGAGCCCTCTACGCCGCAAATCTGCAGACCGCCATCATTCTCCTGCGTAGAAACGACCTCGACTTACGAGTGAAAGACTTTGAGGGTCTCACTGCATTCGACCTCTACAACTCGACCGTCGCAGGCACCAATCCTCCCACAGATGCCCTGTCTTTCGAGTCGAACCGTCACCATCACTCGCGCACTTTGACTCAGCTCTTTACATGGGGCTCCAATCGCAACTATAACCTCGGCCTTGGCGACGGAGATGACCGACAGCTGCCCGACAAGATCACTCTTCGTTCACCTGTAGCAAACACCGATGCAGCACAATCCATCCAGGCCACCTTCCGAGCTTCATTGCCTGCTGGCAAGAAATTCGACCGCATCGGTATCAAGGACATTGCCATGAGTCGTCTTCACACCGTCATCCTCACCGATGAAAAGCTATCCAATGTCTGGCTCTGTGGTCTCGGCAGCAACGGCCGCTTAGGTAGATCCCCGCAAACACAGACCTCCTTCGAGCCACTCAAGGATTTCAACGAGACTGCACGTTCCGTAGCTCTTGCACAAGACCACACTCTCATCATCACTGCATCTGGTGCTGTCTTCTCCTTTGGGCTCAACAGATTCGCCCAGCTTGGCTACTCGATAGAACAGGGCTTCGGTACCGTAGCTTCCACTTCGGGCAAGCTAGGCGGTGGAGCAGGCGTCACCTTTGGCCAGTCCGCCGCATCGGCTCAAAATATCGAGCTTGACATCCAGATCTCGCCCAGGCGAATCGTCGGCCCGCTCAAAAAGGAGGTCGTCCTCGGCGCCGCCTGCAGTAAGCTTCACTCTGCTGTCTTCACTTCCGACGGTCTCTATACCTGGGGCACCAACACAGGTCAGCTCGGCTACGACAGAAGCGGAACCGCAGTGCAGATCCAACCTCGCAAGGTCACAGCTCTCGCCGCCGGCACAGGCATTCAACAGGTCGCAGCTTCCGACTTTGGCACGGCCTGTCTGATGGAGAGCGGCGACGTCTTTGTTTGGCACAACGACACGCATTTCCGCATCAACTTCCCACTTGCCCGCTTTTCCAGCAGCATCTCTGTCTTTCGGCCAAGACAGGTGCAGCCCAAGACGTTGATCTCAAAGCTTTCCAGCAGCGGCAACACTTTTGCCGCTCTCAGTGACATGGGTGATCTCTTTACCTTCAATCTCGAGCATCCTTCCGAGTACGGCAATACCACCACCCAGAACAGGGCCGCCGCCTCCGCCTCATCGGCTTCAAAGTCTTCAGCAGCCCAGTTGGCCCCCAAACCGCAGCTTCTTTGGTCCGTCCGCAAAAAGTTCACGGCAGTGCGCGACTTTGCCATCGGTGCTGATGGCTTGGTCATTCTGTGCACCGAGAGCGGTCACTGCTTTGTTCGTCCTCGCAGAAGTGACGCTGGAGGAGCCAAGGGTGGTGGAGGCAAAAACTTCAAATTCCAGCAGATCCCGTATCTTCAGCGTGTCGTCAAGGTTGCTACTAGCGAGAGCGGTGCGCTTGCTGCCATCAAGGCTGACCCCAGCTTGCCCGATGTGCGCGTCAAGGGTCGATCTGTGGAAGAAGCGCTCCGCGATTTACTGCCACATTTGAAGGTGCAGACCTTAACACAAGGCGTCGAGAAGGAAAGGGGCATCACATCAAAGGTTGTCGAGATTTCCGATGTTCACAGCCAAGCCGATCCGGACAGTGATTCTGAAGACGAGCGCCCTGACCATGAAACGAGAAGCGATACAGGAAAGTACGCCAGGATGGCGCTGCTCATCATCGAGGCTGCGAAGCGTTGGGTCGCCGGCCGAATGGTCTCCGACTCTTCTTCCGACGCAGCTCAGCTGGATCTGGCGATGGCACAGTCTACAACTAGCGCAACGAGACGACAGGCCTTCTACGGCCCCCACAACCTGACACCGCCTTTTGGCTGCGATGCCTTTCTGATCGCCGACGGTCACTATCTGCCTGTTCACAAAGTGATCCTCAAAGCACGCCTCCCGTCGCTGCGGCAAGTGTTGCAGGATTGCAGCGCAAAAGATAGCTTGCCTTCGGGAATCAAACTCACGACGACGGGCACCAGCAAGACCGTCACAATCTTGACTCTGTCGAATTGCACATTAGTGACGGCTCTTTTCCTCTTGCACTACATTTACTCGGACGACCTGCCGCCGATATGGGTCGCAAGTGTTGGTCTTGTCATCGACAAGGAGCTCAAGTCAGCCAAGATTGACCGCACACGCATCCAGGATGAGCTGCGTCTGCTCTCTGAACGTCTTGGCCTGACGGCTTTGGCTGCCAGCGTCAAAGCCAGCATCCCTCGTCCACCCGAGCCGACTTTGAGGGCAGACATGTCGGACCTTTTCAACTCCTTCGTCGATCTGGACGCCGGCAACACGTCGCAGAGCAACAATTTCAACGACGTCTTGCTCCGTCTCGAAGATCGTACCGTGCCTGCTCACTCCGTCATCCTGCGCAGATCACCCTTCTTTGCAGCGCTGTTCCAGCCACATTGGACAGCATCACGATGGGACAGCAGCGATGTCATTACACTCGATATGAGCCATCTGCGCTGGGAGGTCGCCCGTATCGTCCTTATGCACCTCTACACTGACAACGGCGAGACTCTTTTGACTGGATGCGACGCTGACCGTTCATTGGAGCAGTACATGGACTTTCTCGTCGAGGTCATGGCGGCCGCGAACGAGCTGTTGCTGGACAAGCTCAAGCTGGTCGTCAGCTCGTTGCTGCGGAAGCGCGTTCTTGCACATACAGTCGGTGCTGTGATGACCGAGGCGGATTTCTACAATGCTGATCAGCTCAAAGATATCACCATGGACTATTGCACCAAGAGCATGGAGGCTCTGCTCGAAGGTGGGCGGCTCAACGAGCTCGACCAGGGTATGGTCCGAGCGCTCACCGTCTATGTCCGACACAAGCAGGATGAAAAGCTGCACCGTAGCTTTGCAGAGGATCGCCTCGCTGCTTTGGTGGAGAAACACCGGGAATTCTATGATGATCTCGACATTCCACCTCCCAGCTTGCATCTCATCGCCAACAAGGTGCGTCCGAAGAAGGGATCTGCACTGACGGGTATCAAGTCACCACCTTTCTTGGCGCAAGACTCAAACAGGCGGCGGTCCAACGCGCGCTTTACTGTAGCGTCTCCGGCCAGTCCTGATGCGCTCCAACCTATGAGTGCCAACCTCACACACCGATCCATGGTCGACGATAGCTCAGAAGTGTTTTCGATGGACGACGAGGATCTCGCAACACCGAGAAAAGAATCGATCGCAAGAAACCAGGGCTCGCCGTGGGCTGCTCTACCGCAAGTCGCACATCTCAGTCTCGACGACGCGAGCGATAAGAGCTCGCCATCACGCCCTTGGAAGTCCCGCACGGTTGAGGCCGAAAGGAAGCAGGTGCTGACGAGCGCGACTGCTTCGCCCGCGCTGCGCCCCGTCGATGGACCGACAGATCTACGCAGCATCATGGCCAAGGAGCAGCAGCGTCAGCAGCAACAGCCCGCGACACTCAACTTCTCCAACGCCACCACGCCGAGCGGGTCCGGTACATCGACGCCCGTTCCGAAGTCGGCCACGCCCGGCTTCGAGCTCTCGCCCATCAATGTCGCCAACACCCGTCTCTCTCAAAAGGAAAGGAAGAGGCAGCAGCAAGAGGCTGGCCTTGCGGCGGCGGCTGCTGCTGCTGCTGCAGCACAGCCCACTCCTGTGCGCAGTGGCAGTGTGTCGTCGCCCTGGAAACTGGCTGCTGCAGGCTCATCACCCCCTGACAAGCCTGCCGCTTCCTCGCCTTGGAGTATGAAAGCCGCCGCAACTACCGCCATGGCGCTAGGTGCTTCTAGTGAGGGCACCCCCCCTCCCCTTTCGTCCACGTCCGGCGGTCGACGTCCTTCAGCTGCTCCTCTCCAGCCTGGCTCGGGCGGGCAAGGGTCCCGACCTTCGTTGTCGGAAGCCGGCGCTCCACCGGCCAACGCATTAGGGCCGACCTTCACGCCGGTGCGCATGGGATCCAAGCCGCAAGCAAAGAGGATGACCACCAACGAGGCGGCATGGTCGACACCCGCGGCGGGCCCGCCTCTGAGCAATTACGGCACTTCGCCATCCCTCATTTCGTCGATGAGTGCGTCCAGGCTTACGAGGCCGGAAGCGCAGCGCGCGCCGTCCTCGAATCTTTCGCGCTCGCTGTTGAACGCGGATTCTCAGAGCATAGCGCGGTCCTCCTCGGACGTCTCTCGCACAGAAGCAGCCGGTTCACCTGCTTCTCCGGCTAATTTGACCTTTGCCCAGATCCAAGAGCAGCAGCGACTTGCGATCGAAGCGGAGCAGGAGACGATTCGTCAGGCTGCTGCAGCGCGCAGAAGCTTCCTAGATATCCAGGAGGAGGAGCGGCAAGCAGAGGAGCGTCGCAAGGAAGAGCAAAAGCAAGCGGAAGAGTTTGAAAAATGGTTCGCCGAGGAGTCTAAGCGCATGCAGAAGGAGAAGAAAGCGAGCAACGCCGCCGCTGGAAAAGGCAAGGGGCAAAAAAAGCAGGGCAAGCAGTCTCAGTCCCAGCAGCAGCAGCAATCTTCGTCTTCGAAGGAAATGCCGAAATCCAGTCAGGATCCGGCTCAGACTCATGCCGCAAATGGCGGCTCGTCCAAACCGAAAGGCGGCAAGGCACAGGAAGGAGGCAAGAAGAGCACTACGGTCAATTCGAACGGCAAGCAGGCCAATGGCGCTTCTGCTAACACGGGGGGCACTCCAAGTAAAGGAGGAGCAAAGCAAAGATCCGACACTTCCAACGGTACCGAAAATCGCCCCAACCGTTCGCCGAAGAGCAACGCCAAGAACCAAATCAGTAGCAGTGCTGATGCAAAGAAGAATACGGCATCGGTAATGCCAGCGACAGCCTCGACCGTGCCGCAGAATCTGCCGCCCAAGCCGTCGGCTAGCACAGCAGCAGCTGCCCACCTCTCGGCAGCCGCACCGACGTTTACCCCACGTCAAGGATGAGCCTCTAACATGTTTTCCTCAAAGCGTCTTCATAGTCTTGTATCGTGTTATCACGGAGCGGCATTGTTTTTATCATATACATTTCACACGGAAGGAAATCTCAGAAGTCACCCAGAGTCATAAAAAAAAGGGAAAGTGGTGTGATGAATTGAATTGCGTTTGATGTTGATCGTTGCCGAGTCAACGTCAAGGCATGTGTGATTTTGGCTTTGTTTGACTGGGTGGGGCGGAAGTGGACGCCTCTTCCAAGGGGTCTAGAGGTGGAGTTGGAGGATGGTCGTCGAGATCGCTTCTGAGCGGCTTGGGTCTATGGGTGTCGACGGCTTCGATGGGTAGTTGGAATCTCTTTTCATCGCAGCCATAGGCCTTTGGAGTCAATTGGATGACTGTATGCAGCGGAATCTTGATATACGGTAGATCCTCCTGGGATAGCGCGTGGAAGTAAGCGTATAGACACCGGATGATGGCTTGATGACCGATAATGAGGATATTCTCTTGACGTTCAAGCTCCATAATGATAGGCTCGAGTCGGACGACTACGTCTCGATAGGATTCTCCTCCTCGATATCGATAGTTGAACTTATCATCATCCCGATTCGCGTAGTCTTCCGGATAGTATTTTTCAATCTCTTCATACGTCATCGCATCGCAAACGCCCGCATCCAACTCATCGAGACTCTTCCACGCCAGCTTCGGATAAGGCAACTCGGAAGCCGTCTGACCCGTCCGTCGAAGCGTCGAGTGCCACACCGTCAAGGGCGCATCGCCAATATTGTCCTTGATCAACTGAGGCAACGCTTTGGCATACATCCAGCCTCGAGGACTAAGATCCGAATCACCGCCGATCTTGCCCTCGACGTTGTACTGCGATTCTCCGTGACGCGAGAAAAAGATGTTCCTTGGCGTCAAATGCAGGTTCATCAAGTAAAACGCAATCCTCGATTCCAGATATCCTTGGATCCGATTGATGGTGACGGATTTGCCAATGTCTGTCACTTTGACATAAGAGTAGTGCGATTCGGATCCGTCGTGGTTGACCGCCTCGTACGTGTCTTCGTAGTGCTTGATGCGCGCCAAGAAATCGGCTTTGGCAGCTTCCGGGGTCATGCCCGCGTAATCAGGATCTCCACTGCTGACCTTGACCGCAATGTTGGCATCGATCACCTTGGGATCGGTACAGATCGACTCGAGAAAAACCAACTTGAGATCCGGCTCTTTGGCGATCCGGTCGGCAATCTCCTTCCTCCTAGCTTGCGTCGAATTGGTGGCATCGTGAATGCCCACATTACCACCCCGTTTCAACCAACCGATCAGCTGTTCCAGGCACTCCTCCGCCATCTGCGATCGCAGCTTGTACGCCGACGGATTGGAAGGATCAAAGAAGGACGCCGTGTGATCTTCCTTGACACCCGAAGTGTTGTACTTAGCTCGAGCAAGCGCACGACGCAATTGACCGACGTTGAACACCTTGACGTCGTACTCCAGCCATCGCAGATACTTGAGGACACGGTTGGCGACGTAACTCTTGCCACGAGCTGGTAGGCCCACCATGCAAACGACGATCTTGGCACCTGAATAATCGGGCCTCGCGCCCGCAGCGCCGAGGTTCGGAGTAGACACGCCGGTCCGAATGCCATGTCCAAGACCCAAAGCTGTTCCCAGCCCACTGTTGCCGGCAGAGGGCCCTCCTTCGCCGACGTTGGGTGCATCTTTGAGGATTCGACCCCGACCGTAATCTTGCACAGGTGAGGCGTGAGCGGGGTGATTCTGCTGTGAATGCTGTTGCTGTTGTGCTTGAGCCTGAGATGCATGGAACGAGTTGGAAAGCGACCCACCCATGGCGAGGACCGGACCTTGCTGATCGGGTGCCTCAAAGGGCGTACCGGGAACACTGTTGGATTTGCTTCCCGCGTGACTCCCCGATCGTGTACTGAATGTGCCCGTCTTTGTCAGATTCGGACCCGCCGCGGCAGCCAAGCTGCTGGAGACCAACTCGGGATGATCGCGCAACAGAGCTTGCAAGCCGTCCGAGCTGGAAGCCAGATTGCTCGACGCTACGGCGACGTCGAAGGCTTCTCTCTGCGATGCTTGCGGAAAAGGCGCAGGTCTGGACTGCGAAAAGTGGCGTGGCGAGGCGGTGGAGAAGCCGGGAGTGCCTCCAGAAAGCTTTCTTGCTGAACCGCGGACTGAAGCAGAGCGGGAGACAGGCTGCTGTTGCGATTGATTAGCGGCAGCGTTTGCAGCAGCAGCAGCAGCGTCCTTTTGATCTTGTTCTTGCTGCGCCATTCTTTGAGCTAGTTGCTGCGCTTGAGTTGCACTGTAACGGCCGGGGGAGGCGGTGCCAGGGCCTACGCCTGGTCCACCACTGAGATGACGATGGTGGAAGATGGCATGAGGCAGGACAGGCGAGGATCCTGTGCTGTCGATCGCGCTCTGGTCGGCTGCATTGGCAGCGTCGGCAGCGCCAGCCTGACTCGCAGGGATGTCGACAGGTCTCTGCGACATGTTGGATGCAACTTGATCTTCAGAGCAAAGCTACAGCAAGGTCGCGGGACGAGAAGGAAGCTCGAGTCGTGTGACTTGCCTCGAACCCGATATCGAATAAGGCCGATCGGAGGCTGGTTGCGCTCCGCGGAAGAGCCGACGCAGAACAAGGATATTCGTGTGAATGCTTGTATGTAACGAACGAGCGACCTACGGTGGTAGCAAAGATGGGCCGGGGAGATGGAAGACGGAACGATGTGAAGGATCTAGTTGAACGAAGGATTCTCTTCTCTACCCAACTTGGTCCAAGGTCGAGGCCGAGGTTGAGAATTTCACCGGACCGGAGATGAGCGAGCGAGCGAGCGAGCTACAGCCGCTAGCAATCACGATGCGGGGGTACAGTATCGAGCCCAACGCTGCACTGCACACTTACTGACTGAACGATAGGAAGCGCTGAGCAAATGCGCTGACGTCCCGCGCTGTCCGTGCGTTGCTTCCTCAGCCAGCCAAGTTATCAGCATCGGGCAATCGAGGAGGATCAGAGACTTTCCCGAATTTATCCTTTCAAAGAAAGCCGGTACATTCCAAAAGGCAAAACGAACAAATCCAAGGCGTAACATGGCCGAAAAAATTTGGGGCTGCGAAACACGGAAGATGTGAATCAGGTGGAGTGGAAGAAGCTCTAATTCTGAATGATTCCTGCAAGGCTTCTTTCCCGTTCTTCTCTCCGAGCCACTCAGTCGAACATCAACATGACACCCGAAGAATACGACGCTCTCTCTCCTGAGCAGCAAAAGCAACACGACGCGGCCGAACGTGCCCGCGAAGCTGCTGAACAAGCTGAGCTTCCATACACTTGGAAACAGCAGCTCGACATTGTTGAAATCTCGGTCCCCGTCCCTCAAGGCACCAAAGGCCGAGATCTGACCATCGAGCTCAAAAAGCGCAAGATCAAGGTCGCTCTCAAGGGCAAGGATGCTATCTTGGAGGGACAGCTAGCCAAGGATATCAAGGAAGAAGACAGCACTTGGACCATTGAAGATGGAAACGTGGTCGAGATTCAACTGGAAAAGATGAACAAGAACGAATGGTGGCCCAACGTGGTCACCCACCACCCTAAGATCGACACCACCAAGATCGTACCAGAAAACTCCAAACTGAGCGACTTGGATCCAGAGACGAGAGCCATGGTCGAAAAGATGATGTTTGACAATCGTCAGAAAGCGATGAACAAGCCCACCTCGGATCAGATTCAACAGCAAGAAATGCTGGCTAAATTGGCAGCCGCCAATCCAGACATTGATTTTTCCAATGCCAAGTTCAACTCTTCTGCGCCACAGTGAATCGAACCAGAACTCTTCCTCAATGTACAATACTGCTTCGATCAATGCAATTTCACATCGGGCATGATTCCAGAATTGGATGGGATTCCGTGGGGAAAGCCAGCTGGCTTGCACCTCAGCGAGAGACTCCGGCAATGCTGGAGGTGGGTTGCGATCGCTGTTGTTGCTGTTGAGCAGCAGCTACGCGCTGAGCGATCACCTTATCCAAATCCACCGCCTTCTTCCACATGTCGATGCTCAAACTCTTTTCTCCGTACGACAGCGCAAGCAGTCGAACGATTGCCATCCTTCGCAGCAGATCCTCTTGTCCCGATGCTCCTTCCGCTTTACTGCTCGTCCCGCGGTGCGAATCCTTGGCCTCCTCCTGCTCCTTTCGCCTCTCGGCCACAAACTCCTGCTGAATGTGCTCGCTGACGCTCTCGGGGATCTCAAAGGCCTTTGCAGTGGCAAGCCTTCGAGCATGCAGCAAAGCTTTCCTCCAGCCTCTGAGTCGAGTCTCCTCGATCTGTGGGAGCGAGCCGGAATACAAGTCTGAGGCGTCATCGGCAGGCTCAAGAGGACATTGGATGTCGAAGGGGAGGAAACTCTTGCCTTGACTCAGAATGATCGAGTTGAGGTCGGTCTCGAACTCAAATTCAGAGTACGGAAAAGCGTACGGAAGCTTGTGCGACTCGAGCATCGAAGAAAGGGCCTTGATGTTGCGAATGCCCGTGTCCTTGAGCTGTCCTTCGCCCATCGCTCCTTCGTTGATCACGATCGCCGTGCCGTTCACCAGCTGAAGGCGTCCAGCTTCGAGACCCGTGCCTCCTCCGGAACTCTTCGGGTACAATGGCTTCTTGTCGTCGTTGAGGGATGCCAGGTCCATCGAGACGTCCATCACCGCAGGAAGCAGCTGTGCCAATCGACGTGAGAGTTGAGTTTGAGGGGAAGATGAGGATGGCGCTGCAAAGTTCGAGACGTTGAGCGTCAGCGCGCCAAGGCAGAGGCTCGCACGACGCACGTGAATGCGAGCAATCGCTGCGAGCAGAACGAGTTCGGCGGCCACTTTGTCACCGCTCAAAGCACCGGCCAAGAATTCGATCAGAGCGTCTCTCTCCGCAGATTGAGAAAGTACACTCGAGTCGGGCGACGAGGCTGTCTGCTCTGACCCCAGAGAGTTGAGCTCCGCTGGAACAGCATAGATCGCATGAACGCAGGGCACCTGCGCAGCCTCCGACGACGAGACAGTAGCAGAGCCGGTGTCTTGCCATTCGGCTTGAGGAAGCCCTGCAGTGTCGAGTATACCAACCACGTCGATCAGCTCGGTCGTCTTGAACTTCTCCGCTGCGTCCAAGTCGTACAGCTTGATCAGTCCACCAATGTGGGAGGTCTCTGGAAGTGGCGATTTGGAGAGGTAAGCGCGGGGCAAAGTTGAAGCGCTCCCTCTTGATGGACCTTCGGATGGAATCGGCTGAGTTTGAGACCGGGCGGCGGCAGCCTCGGGCCCATTTTCGAGCTCGTGCTTCATGGCGTTCATCGCCTCTTCCCTCGTGGCAGGACGGCGGCCGAAACAATCTGTGCCGACTCGGACGTTGTCACTGCCAGCCATGGTCGCTACTTCCATGTCGGCTGACATGCCCATGCTCAGCTCGAGCCCACCACTTGCGTCGGAGCCAGCTAAAAGCTCATTGTACGCCTCCTCGATGTGGGGCACATCCGCTTTCCTCACCTCTTCACTGCCGCGGAGAAGCTGGACGAGATTGGCGCGCGTTTTGAGAA
Organism: Ustilago vetiveriae; assembly: GCA_928722275.1. Lineage (NCBI taxonomy): Eukaryota > Fungi > Basidiomycota > Ustilaginomycetes > Ustilaginales > Ustilaginaceae > Ustilago > Ustilago vetiveriae. Next base: position 388,527 of record CAKMXE010000005.1, read on the forward strand.
GCCTTTCAAAATCAGGATTGGCAGAGACAATGTCGTCGATGCTCTTGGCAGCATCCGCATCGGCGCTGGAGCTGTTGTCAGCTGCACCGATGGTCATTACACCTCGAAGGCGTAGATTCGGACACTTGGTGATGACGTGGACAGCCAATTGCAGCAAGTCGCTCTCCTTGGCGCCCTCCGCATCGGTAGACAAAATGGGAGAGAGGCCACTCTTGGCGTCTTCTCCACTGGTGTTGACCTGAAGATAGACACGCAGTGGCTCGTCCCGCTTAGCAGCATCTGGAGACGCAAGTGCCTTTTGAAGGACGTTGGCGGCCTTGATCGAGTCGAGCGTCTCGAGCAGATACAGATTGGGAATCGAGGCCAAAAGCTTGCCCTTGTTGCTCTGCAAGCCGCCGACAAAGTGCCAACGAATCTCTCCGGGAAGCACCTTGGCCTTATCCACCATCTCCTGCACATAGTTCTCGCCAAAGTGGAGCTGGCCAACCTGTTTGTGGGCAGCAAGGATGGCAGAGGGGGGATGGAGCTTGGATATGGCGACCAGTCGAGGCTCCTTGCCTGCCGAGCCAATCTTCTTGCCCTTCTCCACCGCTTGACGGATGCGCTCGCGCACTTCCTCCACCTTCTGAGGGGACTGCGGCTCGTGAATAGACAAACTTGCTGTCTCTGTCGCGATTTGGTCGACGGGATGATCGGATGTCTGTTCGGCTACGGCCTCGCGATGTTTATCTGCCGCCCAGGCCGACTGACCAGGCACCGATACGGCATACATGACGGTTCTTTCGGCGAGATTTTGATGGTCGAGCTCATCTTGATCTGCTTCAGCTGTGTCAGTGGATCCGGGGACGCTGGCCTCGCCGCCGAAGAGACCGGTGAATGAGCGATCTCCTTGCTGGTGCTTGGCAAGAAACACTTCGGTGCCGAGACCTGTGTCTTGGATCATGGCGCGGAAACGGACGAGACGGTGTGCATTCGTGCCTGATGACAGCGGAGCGATGCTTCCAGGCGAGAGCGACGGAATTTTTGCGCTTGCATCAGACGTGGCAAACAATTGGCGGAAGTGCGTCTCTACCAGCTTGGTGATGTTGGAAGGGGATTTGTCCTGCGCATCGGTGTAGATCTGTTGCACCACATCGAGAGGCTTTGTAAGCGCTATGGAGAAGTCGGTGTCTGGCACCATGTTGCCAGCCTTGCTGTTTGGTGATGTCGAGAAATGTGTGTGAAGGGATCCCTTGCTTCCAAGCTGCGGTCTTTGTACGACGCCTTTATGAACACGGGATTGAGCAGGTACAGCAAATGGACGGAGGCAAATGCGCATCCCTCTCGCTTTGGAGCTGTGTATATGGTGCTTCAGGTGGAACGTTGTTATGAATAGCTGCACCGGTGAAGAGGCAAGTGTGCGAAGAGTAAGGACTGTCAGGAAGGACACCAAAGCAGTGTGGGTCAGGCACAGTCTTCTACCGTGCATCTCCACCGAAAAGTCGGAAAGATGCGTCTGAATGACTAAGCATTTGTCACCGTTTCCGCCTTCACCTGTGCACTGTCGCCGTTTCGCCGGAGTTGGCCAGGTTGGACCCTGAATTGGCATGCACGATAGCTGTAACGATGGTTTCGATGGTTTCAGACCAACTTTCATCCACCCATCCGGACGACCGTAATCACTCCTGCTTCGCCGCAAAGCATTGCCATCAGAGCCCTGTTCCAGATCTGACGTTGGCCTCGAAGGCTGAGGGCGGTGTTGGTAGCCTTCACTCTCGACGGTCGTGGCTGCTCCACTATCCCAGCATGTCGCCGTCGGCCGGCTCCTTTACGCTGCTGGAGAGCGGCACATCTCGGCTTCATTTCAAGCTTGCCAAGGGGTTGGAAGATGCTAGATCACCTCGCGAACAAGATGCCATCATCATCGAAACAGTCGCCAGCATCGGCCAGCAGCTTTCCTCGCGATCTTTTTACAGCGACGTTCCGAAGCTCGCTTCAGCACTTGTCACCCTGCTCCACTGCCTTCAGCACTATCCGAGTTCAGCCACGTCCCTGTCAAACACAACCATATCCCTAGATCTCAGCTTCGCTCTTTTACCTGTGCTCCAGCTTCTGAGTCTGGCGACGAGCTGGAAGCACCTCCTCATAGCCCACCAGCTTCTGCCTTTCCTACTTCATGCAAAATGTAAAGACAGTCGATCTCGAGACCCGGGCTCTCCATCCTCGCTACCCTCGTCCAGCACATCTCTGGGATCGGCTGCTCAAGCGTCAGAATCCTCTTCCTTGCTGCTTCTGAACACATTCCGGAACAGTCTTTCGGCTGCTTCGCCTGATTCACTACAGCAGAATGCGGCCGACCAGCAGAATCACCATCGTCCTCGGGCACGGTCTCGTTCGCCATCGGCAACGCGCTCTTCTGGAAGAGGTCAATCCTCAGAAGCTGCTACTTGCCGAGCTTTGGCTTCGCTCAAGTCGCTTGGCTCCGGTACTCCGCGTGGTCCGGCAGTCTTGCCATGTCTGGCTCCCATGCTGGTTACCCTGACTCGTCATCTTGACTCTTCTGTTCGATCAGCCACGCTCCATGCCATGCTCTCATGTGCATCTGATCAAAGGGTCGACGCGGTTGAGAGCAGCGGTCAATCAGAGATGCTAGATGCTGCACTGACAATTGTCCGTCTGACACTAGCCTCGACGTACGCTTTCTCTCCGGGCTCGAACCTCGAAGAGAATCAAGGCCTTATCTTGGCCGAAATGGAGAGGCGTGTCGACTCAAGTCCGAACGTTCTTCGCAACTGCCTCAAAATTGTAGATCGCGCCCACACCGTCGGCCTCATTTCTGGTCAAGAGGCAGCATGCCACGCAATCGAAGCACTTCAAGCAACTAGGTGGGCACCGATGCACCTTGAGGCACCAGCCCTCCAGCAATCCCGCCTCGCTCCGGCTGTTCTGGGTCGCACCGAGGGCCTCCGTGCACGCAGATCAGCGAAACAGCGAGCATCCTTGCAAGCAGATTATGACTATCACGGAATCTACGCGCCTTGGCTGGTAGAGGCATGCCTGTCGTTGCTCGGCAAGAGCAGCAGATCGATGATGGACCAGGGGACCTATGCTTTGGACGGATCGACACTGCGTGAGCTTATGAGCATGTTGCTTCGCATCTTCGACGTCCTATCCCGCGGCAAGGCGGCAGCACTTGCCTTGTGTGTCTCGACTGCCCGAACAATCGGCGCATTCTACAACATCCAGCAAGGCTCTTCAGACAACGCTGTTGAAGATGATGCGGAGCTGGCAGAACTGTGGATCAGGTTATCAGCATACGTCAAGTCTCAGCTACATAGTACCAATCCGATTCGGAAAGTGGCCGGAATTGATCTATTGAGTGCTTTGCTACCCCTCGGATGGGCGCAAGCCTCGGATGAGAATGCCAGACAAACCTCGCCGCTGCAATTGACAGAGTCAGATATGGGGCAGCTCATGGCGATGCTCACGGATTTGGATGCCTCTATTCGGAAACGGGCATTGATATTGCTGCACAATGTCGACCCAAGCCTGAGCGTTCTTTTGCGCTCGCAGCTTCAAAGCGTTGTCGATGACGCGATCCGCGTAAGGACGATCGATCAAAGCGTACATGCAACGATTCAAGACGACCAAGCACTGGTCGCTTCGACCCAGCGTCTAGTCGAGGTGGCCCTCTTTGCAACATCGTCCGGCCACCATTCGCAGGGGGAGACGAAGCAATCGACAGAAAATGCATTAAAAGCTCTCGAGAAGGCTCTCATCAGTGCGGGCACGCTCGATCTTTTCGGAGGTTTCGCCGGAAATGGATCGGCTCCCGAAAGAGGGTGGACAGCATCGACTTTGATCGGCATCAGCCATCTGCCTATGGGTCAACGTGTGCACCTGCTGCAAAGCCTGACGTCCTACGTGAACGAGACGAAGTCCCAGAGTAGCCTCTATCTATGCTGTTGCCTGCTCGTGGATGTTCGCATCCGTGATTTGCAAGATGCGATACCGGCTGCGTCTTCCTTCGCCGACTGGGTCGACTCGAACCTACTTGGGCATCACGGGTTCAGTGGCATCCTGCTGAGCTTGTCAGGTGAAGACCGGATGGTAGTAGCAGCCCGCGAGACGATCCTCGGCATCGCAGCCCGAACCATATCACTCGTAGTCAACGCCCTCGGCCATACTCAAATACCAGTCGGGCGCGATTCAGGCCTTGCGACGTTCCGCTCAACACTTTCAAAGCTCGTTGAAACAGAAACGGTTGCTGCGGTGCGTCTAGAGGCCAGCAATCTGCAGCTCATCTGCTCGTCGTTGCTCGAGCCGCTAATTGCCGAGCATCTGAACAAAATTGCGGAGCTCAAGGCGATCGCTGTCTCCTGTCATACTGTGGAAGAGACCGTTCGGTGTCTGTTGGAGTTCGGAACAGGAGACGTCTTTGCCTCCCGCGCTCAAGACAGTGGAAGCACCACGAGTAAGTAGAGAAGAATTTTGGGAGCAATGTTAGAGCTTTCTCACGCGGCTCACGTGGCCTGAGCGCTGCGAAGACAGGGTCTTTCTTGTGCGACTCACCTCTGCTCAGTGTTGATCTAGCTCACTGACACTTTGTGCTTCTTCTCGACATCGTTTTGCTTCTCCTTCCGGACGCCGTGCTTCATCCTCCTCCACGCTCTTTGTTCCAGGCTCGCTCGCAAGTAAATCACTCCTCGCCACCGCCACGCAGTACTTTACATCCACGCAATCCTTCCATCCGCCCAGCCGAGCTCGCACGGGTCTTGACAGCTTTGGTGCTGTGCGCCTACAACAGCAGCTGCCCGACTCGATACTACATTCATCGCGGTTGCTTTCTCCAGAAGCCAGCACCGACACTTTACGATCCTCTGCGCGTAACGTGGACACGAGCAACCGAAACAATATTGCTTCGGGTCTGCAAGCCTCTGCGATCCCTTCAGAATCGAAACGTCTTCGCGATCAAAATATCGCCCAGGCCTTATCCAAGTCCATAGCTGACCTCGTTCTCGGATCGGATGCAAATAGTCACTCTGCCGACAACGAAGTCATCTTTTCAGTGACGTCCTCAGGAATCATGGACTCAGACGAGCTCGAAGTGATTCAAGAGGCCGCCGACCCGGAACGCTGTCTTGACACCGTCGGTGCCGTCGGGCAGGCGCCGTCGCTCTTAGACCTTGTTCACCAGTGTCACAATTTCGAACCATGGCTGGATAAGAGTCTCACGCCCTTCTTGCTGGATGGAGTGCAGATCGGCTTTCTTCCAGCCAGGGTCGTCGAGGCATGCGTCAAAGACTCTGCCGAGCAGATCCGAGCTGGACAGCCACCTGTTCTGCGCAAAGTCCGGTTTGCAATGATTCACCGCGAAATCGTGCCTCCAACATCCACCTCGCGAGTCTGCGAGGCGATCACCTTCACATCGGATTTCGTCACGCCGGAAGCAAGAACCGCTGGACTCAACGCGGTAGCCCAACGATGGCGCCAAGCGCGCATCTTTCCCGACCCTCTTGATGGCTGGCGTGATGAGCTCTACGCCATCTATGGACTCAATCCTCGACCCGGGTCACGCAACCCGATTGCCTTCAGGCTGGAGCGAGCAGCGTGCAGCTTGTTCGGTTTTGCGACTTTCGGTGTCCACCTGACAGCATACACGGTCGATGCAGCCACTGGCGAACTCAAGGTCTGGGTTCCACAACGCAGCAGCACAAAGTCGACCTGGCCGGGCTACCTGGACAACTCGGTAGCTGGCGGCATCGTTGCTGGCGATCTGCCCATGGAGAGTATGGTGCGCGAATGCGAAGAAGAAGCCAACCTGGAAGCAAGCATAGTAGAAAAGCACATCAAGCAAACGGGCGTCTTGAGCTACTGTTACAAGACAGCCAAGCAAGGGTGGATCCAGCCCGAGGTCGAGTACGTCTATGATCTGCCACTGCCCCCAGAAATCACTTTGCAACCGAAGGATGGCGAGGTGGACCATTTCGAGCTATTGACGCTCGACGAGATCCACGATAAGATGAGTCGAGGCAAGTTCAAGGCGAATTGCGTACTCGTGCTGCTCGACTTTTTGATCAGGCACGGCCACATCACAGCGGACAAGGAGCCAGGTTATAGGCAGATCGTTGCTCAACTTCATGTCGATCTGCGTTTGCCCGGACCGTGACGGTTGGAATCGCAAAATTCATCAGTAAGCGGAATGAGCGCAGTCGATGTTGCGATGCATAGTGAAAAAAAGAGAGGCTTTGTGTGGACGATAGCAGGCAGATTCGCCATTCGACATGAGCTGGGATACGATCTTAGAGGCAACTGGCGGTGATTTGGAGCAACAGGAAATACCGCGACGGCTGGTGGTTCGCGACCTAACACGCCCCGTCCGACAGAAAAAAAAATGAAGCTTCCGACGGTACGGATGAGCTCGAAACCGCTCGCAATGGAATGCATGACTATTTCGACAAATTGATGACGTCGCTTCTCCTTTCTTTTTCCAGCCTGAAGCAGCACACGCGGACTTTTCTCTCCACATCGCGATTGCGCTCGCTTACGGGATTGCGATTTCTGGTTCGGGTTCCTTCACGTCGGATTCGATTGGAGAAAAAGTGGGAAGCGGCGGTGCAGGTGCTTCTGAACAGTCAGGTGTGCTATGAAGCGTGCATGCGTTTCGTCTGACCATGCATGGTCATGCTGATCGAGCCACTGTAAGCAGCAAAATGTTTCAGCCTGTCATGCTTGCTTGTTCAGTGAGAGCAAAAGGCACTACGGCGCCCGGTGCGGAACGAAGCCGATTGAAGAGTCGTGTTGTCGAAGGGCATACAGCGGGAGCAGAGGAATCATCGATTGTACTCTCATTTGGCACCTCCACCGGGCACTGAACACAGTATGATGAGGATGTCGAGTGGGACTGGGTGGTCGCGAGGACGACTAATTTGCATCGAAACAATCAGACCATGATATGTGTATAAAGACATCTTGCACGATTCCAACTCCGCATCGCCAATCATATCCCCGAGAGAAGTTCGTGTCTGCAGCATAACTTTATGTAGGCGGTGACGATGGAGAATAAAGATGCACGGCATAGGCCTGACTGGACGTTCGAACGCTCTGTCAGCTCTGCATACTTTATAGAACAGATTCGACGCCGCACAGGCAGCGAGCCAGGCTGATGGACGCTCTTCCCAATCAGAACCAACGAACGGATTGCTTGCTGGCTAGCCGAGGTCAGTTTCGTCGACGCTCGCGGAGCAGTTCGATCTGTGCAGCCTTGATCTATCTGAAGCGCTCTAGATCTTGCCATCCAGCCACATTCTGACCGTGACGTTGCCGTCCGGATCGTCGAAGCAGAAGAACGTGAGACTATACCCATCTACCCGAGGCTCCTGCCGGTCTTATCGGTGCCATCCTCACAACATCTCATGAGCGTTGCGTCGAAGAATCTCGGCTTCGCTTCGATTGCTGTGATCCTCTCTGAGCCAAGCTGCTCCTGTCAAGGCTTTGTCCCTGGTGCGAGCGTCGTACATCGCTGCGTAGCCCAACAGTAAGGCGGAAAACAGAAATGCAGAATGGATTTTATGAATTAAACAAAAAGAATTTTCGAAAGCGGATCGCGATCATGGACAGCAAAGGCTTTGCCGAATCCAGCGGGATCGAGCCTCAGGGCTCACGTCAGGGTTCGCTCGCCGTCAAGACCGATGACGCGCACCCTCTTGCCCTTTTCGGCACTCGTCGAGCGACTCTTGTGTAGGTCGTACAGTTTTGCGCTGCGGACGATCATGAGACCTACGCTGTCTCGCCTCTCACACATTCCTTTCGTAGTCCCTCTGCCTCATGTGTGCCCGATCTTCAGCATGGGTACGAAGGAGAGGCTCGATCAGCAGGCGCTCCTTGGACCCTTGTCGCACTTGCTCTTCGCTCCCTCCTTGAGACTTCTACGTTGCCGCCTGGAAGGAATGACGTTATCTTAATTGTCTTCTTCCGGCCCGCGGCTTCTGCGCACTGTGCTCAAACCCTAGGCTGCAAAGCTTTCCCTACACTTCAGTTTGCGCCGCCGCTGTGATGATGACGCCGTCGGCCCTGCCTGAAGGGCACATGCTTTTGCACAGAGTACCGCGTCCTTATCGAATGCGCAGAAGCATTGCTCAGAGCTGAAGTGTGTGATCAAGCGCGCCGTGGTCCTAGCCGCTGCCGGCAAGGGCGCATCACAATGGCTCAGCCTGTCATCGAATTGTGCCACATGTAGCCGCGAATTCGATCCGGGCCCGTCCGCCGGATAGGATGACAGAACTTTTTCTTTCAACATCTGCTGATTACGTCGTGATGCAATCCTACAGACTAGCCGTTGGTCTGCAGAGCAATCTCAGCATTTTCCTTTGCTCTTTGCCGATCAGGTTTTTGAACCTCGCTCTCAACGATTGCATCGAAGTGCTTAGCGGACCACACTTCCTGCCTCGACATATAAAGAAAGGGCGACTGCCTGCGACTCTGCTCCGTTCCCTTTCCCTCATCGTATTCAACGTCCTCCTCCCCTTCAACTACCTGACCCGTCGAGCTTCTCAACATGAACGCCGCACCACAGCTGCTCAAGCGAGCGGGTAACATGGCCCTTAGCGCCAACCCAACCGTCGCTGACATCGACATCACTACCCATGGCTCCGACTGGCTTTGGGCTGTCTTTGCCGTGATGGCCTCGACCGGCCTGCTCACCATGGTCTGGTCGCTCAAGGTCTCGCGTGGTGAGCGTGCTTTCCACTACCTTTCGGCTGCCATCCTGGCAACCGCTTCCGTCGCCTACTTCTCGATGGCTTCCGATCTCGGTGCTACCCCCATCCGCGTCGAGTTCACCAACTACGGCCCTGCCGAGGTCAACGGCGCTCGCCCCACCCGTTCGATCTGGTACGCCCGTTACATCGACTGGACCGTCACCACCCCCCTTCTTCTGCTCGAGATCCTCCTCGTCTCTGGTCTGCCCCTCTCGACGGTTTTCATCACCATTTTCTTCGACCTGGTCATGATCATCACCGGTCTCATTGGCTCGCTCGTCGAGTCGACCTACAAGTGGGGTTACTTCACCATGGGCTGCGTTGCCATGTTCTACGTTTTCTGGGTCATCTACGGCCCCGGTCTCAAGTCTGCTTCGCACCTCGGCGCTGACTTCAAGAAGGCCTACCTGTACTCTTCGCTCGTCCTCACTGTGCTCTGGACCCTCTATCCTGTTGCCTGGGGTTTGGCCGATGGCTCCAACACGATCTCGCCCGACGGAGAGATGGTTTTCTATGGTGTTCTCGACCTGCTCGCCAAGCCTGTCTTCGCTCTGTTCCACCTTTTCTCGCTCCGAAGATGCAACTACTCTTCGCTTCACCTCAAGAGCGGCAAGTTCTCGGACTACGAGGATCTTTCGGCCAACCACTACCGCACCATGGAGGGCGGCAAGGCTGGCGAGGCAAACGTAAGCAATGGTGTCAACGGAGCCACCAACGGCGGCGCTAACACCACCGGTGCCAACGTTCTCGACCCTGCCCCTGCCACTTCGATGCACCACGTCAATGCTACTCAGTAAGAGCAGTGTATGGCATGATAAAATCACCCATTCTTTTCGACGAGCGCTTTGATTGGCGCGTCTTCGACGCTCTTATCGTGGCAGCGGGGTATCACGAGCGAATGCTTGATCTCGATCAGCTTGCTCCTGCCGTGTCGCTTCATCTTTTTCGCGCCATTTGTGGTCTGACCTTCGCTTGACGAATCTCTCATCACTCACGATCTTCCCTGACTTCTGTTCAAGTCCCACGCTTATACTCTAGTTCATACCGCCTTATACCTTGAATCAAGTCATTGTTATCATATTGAATGTTCTGGTAGTGGACGAATGATGATGCGGCGAGCACATTTGAGAATGCTTGAAGCGAAACAAAAGGCGAGGAAATCGCAAAACTTACGGTGGTGTTGCTCGGCGTAGCCTTTGGGAAAGTCAAAGATGCACCACCGCTTGTCCCTGGCTTGTTTCAATTTTGGTTGAACTTTCTCGGATCATTTATTCGCGTTACACATGCTGAGTCAGCAAAATCCTCGGCGCTGCGCTTAGCCGCTCAACTTTTTTTTTCCACTTGGAAGAATTGCGAGAGGGGAGGATTTTGAATTGCAACCAAAGAAAAATTTCAGCTCACGACACTGCGACGCTCAGCCATCGTTGAGCAAGCAAAGCGTCGTCGAGGTTTTCCTATGCTACCATCACTTCTCTCCTCGTCAACGACCTAAAACATCCTGGCAAGTGAAAGCCAGTCAAGGCTTCGGCACCCTCTTCTTCCACCGCTGGATCGCTCTGCGTCGTGCACAGCGAGGTGCTTCTCCATCATTTGAGGTGCATCAGGGGCCGGTCCCTGCCATCCTAGCCCGCAATGGACATCAAGAAGCCCATCACCTCGACCATCTCCTCGGCGTCGTTCTCCTTTCTCACCGCCGAGGACATTCGTAGAATCTCGGTCAAGCAGATCGTCAACCCCGTTCTGCTCGACACCACCAATCACCCCAATGTAGGCGGTCTCTACGACCCAGCCCTCGGGCCGATGCGACCCAACGACATCTGCTCGACATGCCATCTCAACTCCTACCAGTGCCCCGGTCACTTTGGCCACATCGAACTTCCCTCGCCCGTCTTCCATCCTCTCTTCATGGGCAACATGTTCAACTTGCTCAGAGGTACCTGTTTCTACTGCCATCGCTTCCGTGCCACGCTCGTCGTCCTAACCAAGGTCATCGGTCGCTTGCGGCTCCTCGAGTACGGCCTCGTAGACGATGCCGAAAATATCGAAGCCGAAGAGCCACGATCACATACTAAGCTGACTGACCTCAGCGACGACGACCTCGACAGCGCAGATGACGACGACGAGGACGGGCAAAGCTCCAAGAAATCCAAGGCCAGCAGCTCCAAGCCCAAGGGCTTCACCGGCGAGACTCCCGCCGAATTTGCTGAGCGCATCAACAAGCAGGTCAAAGAGCTCATCAAGGCGGCAAAGGCGAGCGGCAAGGCTCAGTCGGAGCCTGAATCCGGCAGTCTTGCCTACACCGCTCGCAAGAAGTGCATCAACGACTTTATGAAGGATATCCACAGGAAGCGTTGCGGTCAATGTAACGCAATCAGCCCCAATGTCCGTCGCGACGGCTTCCTCAAGATCATGGAGAAGGCGCCGCTTCCCAACGAGATTGCTGCCAACGAGCACAAGGGATATTTGCGCGTCTCGCCGGTTAAGCGCGTGGCTGCCATCGAGCGTCGCATCGCCTCCTCTGCCGCCTCGACCTCTGCTTCGACCGATGCCGATGATGACTCTGGCATCGCATCTCAAGCCATCTCTGCAGAGAATGCTCCCAAGGAGGCGGGCTACCGCGTCATGCCTGCTGTCGAGTGTCAAGCACACCTTCGCCTTCTCTTCCACAACGAGGGTCCCCTCTGCTCGCTCATCTTCGGCCGCAACGGTCCTTTCCGACTCGGCAACTCCGAAAGCAAAGTCAAGCCCAAGGTCGGCTCTTCGATCTGGTCCACCCCAAACGGCGCCAGCGCCGATAGCTTCTTCGTCAGTGTGCTCGCCGTGCCACCAACACGCTTTCGTCCGGCCAGTATCATGGGCGACATGACCTTCGAGAACTCCCAAAACGAGCTACTCACCAACGTGCTCAAGACCACATTCGCCATTCGAGATCAAATCACCGAGCTCGCGCGCCTTGTGTCCAAGAAGGACTTCCCAGAGCTTGGTCCTGACGCTTCTGAAGCAGACTACCGTTCAGCCGAAGCCCTACTGGTCAAGGGGCGTGAAGACACCCGTCGCAAAGTGCTCAATTCCATGATGCAGCTTCAAGTCGACGTCAATTCCTTCATCGATGCCAGCAAGAACCCCATGCCTCTGCGTCAAGGTCAGCTGCCTCCACCAGGTGTCAAGCAAGGTCTCGAAAAGAAGGAAGGTCTTTTCCGAAAGCACATGATGGGTAAGCGTGTCAACTTTGCCGCACGCTCCGTCATTTCGCCCGACGTCAACATCGAGACCAACGAGATCGGTGTACCACCTGTCTTTGCGCGCAAGCTCACCTATCCCGAGCCCGTCACCGTACACAACGTCCAGCTCATGCGACAGCTCGTCATCAACGGTCCCTTCAAGTATCCTGGTGCCGTTGCCATCCGCAGCGAGGACGGCACCGAGACCCAACTGGACAAGCTCAGCGTTGAGGAGAGGACCGCACTCGCCAATCAGCTTCTCACACCGCAGGAGCACTCGTCCAAACAGGCTCGCGGCACCTTTGCCGGTCTTGGCAGCTCGACGCGCACACCCATCGCCAACAAGCAGGTGCTGCGTCACCTCCGTGATGGCGACATCTTGCTTCTCAATCGCCAGCCTACATTGCACCGACCTTCCATGATGGCGCACAAGGCGCGTGTTCTCGTCGGTGAAAAGACCATCCGCATGCACTACGCAAACTGCAACTCGTACAATGCCGACTTCGACGGTGACGAGATGAACATGCATTTCCCGCAATCCCAGGCTGCCCGTGCCGAGTGCTACTACGTCGCCAACACAGACAACCAGTACCTTACACCCACCAGCGGTAATCCTCTCCGTGGTCTTATCCAGGATCACGTTGTTGCCGGTGTATGGATGACCTCCAAGAACACGCTCTATACCCGGGCCGAGTACCAGCAGATCCTCTATGGTGCCTTGCGGCCAGAGGGCAAATACACCGGTGGTGGCCGCGTCCTCACTGTACCACCTGCGCTTCTCAAGCCCGAGCCGCTCTGGACAGGTAAGCAGGTCATCTCGACCGTGCTCCTCAACGTAAAACCCACCAAGGCAGACGGTCTCAACCTTACCTCGAAAGCCAAGGTGGCCGGTCGTATGTGGGGCGAGGATCATGCTAGCGAAGAAAAAGTCATCATCGAGGACGGAGAGCTTCTGCAAGGTGTGCTCGACAAGGCTGCCTTTGGTGCCTCGTCATTCGGACTTGTCCACGCCATTTTCGAGGTCTACGGTTCGGAGACTGCGGGCAAGCTTCTCAGCATCCTTTCGCGCCTTTTCACCAAGTTCCTTCAAACCAATGCCTTCTCGTGTCGAATGGACGACTTGCTGCTCAGCAAGGAGGGGGATGAATGGCGACGAACCACGCTCGACGCCGCCAAGAACCAAGGCAAAGGTGTTGCCATGAAGACTGTCGGTCTCGAGGGAGAGGACGAGAAGAATCCCGACACCGACCGAAACTTGCGAATCCGCCTCGAGGAAGTTCTTCGTGACGACGACAAGCTCGCTGTCCTCGACGGCGAGATGATGAACTCGTCCAACGCGCTCACTTCCAAAATCATCGAATCGTGTCTCCCCGCCGGCCTCTACAAAAAGTTCCCAGAGAACAACATGCAGATGATGACCGGATCCGGTGCCAAAGGTTCCGCCGTCAACGTGTCGCAGATCTCGTGTCTGCTGGGTCAGCAAGCGCTCGAGGGGCGACGTGTTCCTCTCATGGTCAGCGGAAAGTCGCTCCCATCCTTCCGTCCCTTTGAGACTTCGGCTCGTGCCGGTGGTTTCGTTAGTGGCCGTTTCTTGACGGGCATCCGACCTCAGGAGTACTTCTTCCATTGCATGGCTGGACGTGAAGGTCTCATCGACACCGCCGTCAAGACTTCGCGTTCCGGTTATCTGCAGCGATGCCTTATCAAGCATTTGGAAGGTGTCCACATCCAGTACGACAACACGGTTCGCAACGCCGACGGCTCCGTCTTACAGTTCAACTACGGTGAAGATGCCCTCGACACGACCAAGAGCAAGTACATTGGTCAATTCGACTTCACCGCTGCCAACTTTGAGAACTACAACAAGCGCTACGATCCCAAGCAGCTTGAGGAGGTTGTCGAGGCGGAGCTCGCTGCCGAGCACATGAAGAAGGCTCTCAAGAAGCCGCACAAGTACGACCCTGTCCTAAGCGTCTACACTCCTTCGACGCACTTTGGCTCCATGTCTGAGAAATACGCCAGGGACATCGAGGCTTACATCGAGAAGAACCCCAGCAAGCTTCTCGCTGACAAGAAGAAGAAGAGCAAGAAGCGCAAGGCCGAAGCGAGTGCTGGCGACGAGACAACCCCGGTCGAGAAGCTTCGTTTTGCCAAGGAGAAGCTCGGTGTCGAGGCCTTCCGCGCCATGTGCAAGGTTCTCTACCACCGTGGCCTTGTCGATCCTGGTGAGGCTGTTGGTCTGCTTGCTGCTCAAGGTGTTGGTGAGCCTTCGACCCAAATGACGCTCAACACTTTCCACTTTGCCGGTCACGGTGCCGCAAACGTGACGCTCGGTATTCCGCGTCTGCGTGAGATCGTAATGACTGCATCGCAGCACATCAAGACGCCCATCATGCGTCTGCCCGTGCTTGAAGGCATCACTGCCGACCAGATCAAGACGTTTTGCAAGGACGGTTCTCGACTCGTCCTCAGTCAAGTCATTGACGAGGCCGTTGTTACCGAGAAGATCTCATCCAAGTCGGAAGAGACTGGCTTCCATCGTCAAAAGACCTACACCGTTCGCCTCAACTTTTACCCTGCCGACGAGTGCAAGGAGGAGTACAATTGCACTACCACGCACATCCTTCGTGGCTTGCAGGAAACTTTCGCACCCAACCTCGAGAACAGCATCAACAACGAGATGCGCAAGCAGAGGCGAGAGCACGCTCTGCAAGCCGCTGCCATCGGGAAAGGACAGACCTTCTCCGACAACGCCCCTGCTGGAGACAATGCCGACGAGGAGGGACAGCGTGCCAGCGGTGCCGATGGTCGCCAGCCGCAGGCGCGATCGGGAGGCAACGATGCCGACTCGGATGATGAAGATGATGCATCTTCTGATGTGGGTGATGGCGATGCTGACGATGCGAAGAGGAAGCAAAAGTCGGCTGCCCACGCATCCTATGAAGAAGGTGACGACGAAGACATGGGTGGTCCTTCGACCACCGAAGACATTGAAGCGGCTTTCAGCAATGGCTCCAAGAAAAAGCGCTCTTCCGACGTCATGGATGTCGACGCCGGTTCTGACAGCGACGCTTCGTCCGATGGCGGTTCAATCAACGAGGAGTGGGCCGAGCAAACGTCTGCTCTCGAGCGAGCGCTTCAGGAGAACTCCAAGTACATCAACGCCTTCCGCTTCGACGACGCCAGAGCTCGATGGGCTGAATTCGACCTCACGCTGGCAACGCAGTCTCAGAAGCTGTTGCTCATCAACATTGTTGAGCGAGTCTGTCGTCAATCGATCATCCACGAGATTCCCAACATTGCTCGTGTAATGAAGCCTCCTGCGAAAGCCGGCGAAGTGGGTGTCTCACTCACTGCCGAAGGCATCAATTTCCGCGACCTTTGGGACTTTGGTTTCGGAGTGGTTGACTTGGACAACCTCTACACGAACGACATTGGCGCTGTACTGCACACGTATGGTGTTGAAGCTGCACGTGCCGCTATCGTTGCTGAAATGCGCGGTATCTTCGACACTTACGGTATCGCTGTAAGCCCGCGTCACTTGTTCCTCATTGCCGATTATCAGACTGCAGCGGGAGGATTCCGACCATTCAATCGATCGGGTATCGCTGAGTCGTCGTCGACCTTGTTGAAGGCCTCGTTCGAGATGACCATGGCGTTCATTGGTGGTTCGGCGCTGCATGGTGAGGTAGATATGTTGAAGACGCCCTCGAGTAAGTTGGTCGTGGGCCGACCGGTGAATTCGGGAACGGGCACGCCAGAGATCCGTCTTGCCCTTCCTGCACCGATCGGAGTGGCTGCGTAGAAGTAGTGGAGTTGCGATAGTCCTTGTACCATCAAAAGCATATGTAAATAAGTCCCTCAGTCTGAGAAATGATTGGTTCCATTGCCAAAATTGGAGCTTGTGATCGTTTATCATTATGCACAGATCATTGTGGCCTGCAGCTCGTGTGACAGACGGGCTCAGAACCTTCCGGATGGGTCTGATCTAGCTTTGGTGTATCGTAGTTACAGATATGAGCTGTCGCGTAAAGCCTTTTGGCGCGAACAGGGATGCAGGTCAAACCATAGTCGCGCTGCAAAATCTTGTGCATGTCAGGGTCCAAATTTGAGTTGTGATCGGCTTCAGAGTCGATGATCGATGAACTGCTATCTTCCCGGTCACACACAAACCCCATCATCACTTCATTCGAAGCCCACACACAGACGTCTCTATCCTGCAGTGGCGCATCGACATGGAGCGGGCCCGCTCTAGATCACTCCGACCGACGGAATAGGCTATTATGTCGTATCTCGCATCTTGTCTTGCTGCCCCATCATAATAGAACTCGGTAAAGAGAAGCTGCTGTTCGAGGACGATGCCTCGCGTTCAGCTGGGTGCTTCAGCACAGCGAGGCTACAACGGCCATCGACATGGGGAAGTGCGACATGCTCTTCCGAACATCGAACCAGCTCAGAAACGACGTCGAATGGTCTCACTGGGGTCTTCGCCGCCGCCTTTCACCACAGCTTCTCACAATCCGATTGCGAATTCTCGAAGGTGTCGACACGACGAGGCGAGTCCATCTCGTGCTGCCTCTACATCGCCGAAAGCACGAAAAGGCCGCAAGATTGTAATAGTCCAACGCAGCAGGCCCCTCGATCTTCGCTCTTCGTCGCCCGCCTCGCCTGACTTGCAGCAACAGGCAACAGTGGGGATCCCCGTACCTCCTTCTTTGCCTTCGCACGCAATACGCGTCCTGCAGCGTATGCCGCAGTGGGATCACAGCGATTCAAGCTCGCCGATATCAACCTTTGCAGGACAAGCTCTTAGTCGTAGCCTCCGTTCGTCCCACATCGGAACGTCTGAACGCAATGCAAGGCTCGAGCCTTCGAGAACGGTTGGACTCCCACCTCTCCACCGTACTTCCCGTCTCCGTACTGTCGCTCGAAACAGGAGAGCTCAGGTCTCGGAGCCTGCCGAGGGTCGCAATGAGAATTCAGATGCACATCAATCAAAGAGACCTTCAAGAGATAAAGCTTCAAAACAAGCTATAGAAGGGACCCATCTCCGAACTAGGCGCCGCCGCGCAAAGATACAGAGAGTCGAGCTTGGTGGAGGTCTTCCCTCATCGTCGGCGGAACATCCTCTCAGCGAAGCGGATCATCAGCTCAATTCCCAGCCCGATCCTGCTGATGAGTCCGAGATCAGCTACTTTCCCACGCTTCGTCCCGCGCAGCCAAGTCTCGTTGATTCGCAAGACGTGGCAACGCGTGTGTCAGATCCAGACGCCGCGAAGCCTTTTATCGCCACCAGCAATCCGGTCGATGTGCACGAGGGCGAAGCCGACACGGGTCTTGGACTACTCGAAGTGCTCTCGCAGAGCGCATTGCGCAGGATCGACGAGGCGCAATCTCCTCTGCCTGCCTCGATAGTAGAGGAGCCAGTAAAGATAAAGCCCGGCATCTTCAGGAACTCGCAAGATGAATCCCGGCACCAGGTACTCGTAGACTATGGTTCATCCCATTTGATGCGAGCCGAAGCGCAGCGCCTTGCCACCTCGCTCGTCGAGCACCGACCAGAAGGTGGGAATTGGACCTCTGTGCATCCAGACCTTGTCGCGCAGCAACAACATTTGTCAAGAATGTGGTTGTCAAGCTCAGACAGGATGCGCCAGGCAGTATATCGTCCGCCGTCGACGGGCGCAGTGTCTGAAGATCTCGGACTGTCTTCAGAGCAGTTGCAGAAAAGACCCTTTTCGGATGCGTCTGATTTTGCCCATCACCGCGCCATCGGCATCGATGAACCATACAGTAGTGATGAGGAGGTACTGCAGCCATTCGAGCACCGGCTCCGCTTCGCAGGATACCAGCAGGGACACACGACTCGTGCAATGGGTGGCGTAGACAGATTTCGCCTTCAGCCGTTCCACGAAGCTGCCTTCCAAAAGCGAAGGCAAGCACGCCGGAAAGAAGTGGTCAAGATCATCATCCCTTTCTCTGAGCCATCGCTGGCTGCGGACGCGACTCGGGCGCGGTTCCTCCCGCCGCTTGCTACCGCGTGCCGGCCTTTGTCCAATGCTCAGGACGGTACGATCTTGCTCGTGTGGATGCGGTCAACTGCGTACGAATTCTTCCGTGCTCTGGACCGGATGATTCACGCAGGATCCGCACGCTCGGCACAGAGCAGCAGTAGCATTGCATCCCGAGCGTCAGACGTATACTCCTCTCCCATTCTGCACTACGCTGCACGCACTGACGGAGGCAAAGGACCTTCTCATGTGGTACTCTATGTGCATCTCGATCGCTTGGAAGAGGCGCGTGAAAGATTGGCAACCGTCGAGCTCAGCATGGTCGGGCAGGAGAGCTGTAAGCCATTCAGCGATCCAGAGGTGCGACTGGTGGTGACGAGTCTCGGAGGCGAGGCTCTTTGCTTGATTTAGTGCAGATAAGGTGGTTGGATGAGTGACGTCACGATCATTCGGATTATACCCTCGCAATGCTTCATCTATGGTCGATAAACTAGAAATTTTCAATTGTCTGCAAGAACACGATTGGCCGATCGACGTGCAGCACGGTACAGTATCGCGGATACGTGCACGGCTAGGCTTCGATCGACAGAAGATCGAAGTTAAAGTGTGTGAACGGTGAAGGTATGTTTGCCTTGGGTCGGGCTTTGCTGTACTCGTTGGCACCTTTCGCGTCCTTTTGATGAAAGTGTTCCGGCACGGATCTGGGCACCACTGTCTCTGGCAACGACATCACTTTCGGAACCACGGCTTCTGGCAGTGAGAGGAGCTCCAAAAGCCGATTGGCGATACGATCGGCAGAGTCTCTCATGCCGCCGAGATTGCCGGCTGCTGGACCGATTTGGAGACCTGCGTATGCGCCAGTGACGAAGAGTGGTACGTCCCTTCGGTATTCGAGATCGGCGGTGAGCACTGGCATTCCGCCAATCAATCGGACGGGATGCGTCTTGTGCAGATTTTGGAGGAATGCAAGTCCGCCAAAGTCGATTTTGGCACCCGTGGCGACGATCAGATAATCGGCGAGGAGGCTCGTCTGGCTTCCGCCGTTGTTGCTGCAGCGTAATTTCAGTGCCCACTGCTTTTCATCGCTGTTCGGGTCTACGTCGCGAACGCCGGAATCATCGTCGTCCAACTCAAGACTGGACTGGTCGTCTTCGCTGCATCTATCGCCTTCGCATTCTTGCTTGTTCCAGCCAAAGTCTCTTTGAAGCTCAGCAGGAGATCCATACTTCGCAGAGGCAACCGTTGTATGCGTACGAATCTCGACCTTACCCAGCGCTTCAAGTCTAGCGAGTAGCTTGGCATATGTCGGCGTGACACTGCCACCATTTCTGGCTGCGCGAAGCATCGTCAAACGTTCTTGGACGTCCTCTGTCTGCCAAAATTGCATCTTGAGGTAGTTGCTATAGCGTCCTACCCAACCTAGATCGACATCAAAGGGCTTGCTCTTGAGATGACCGCGTGTGAGTAAGATGACTTTGTCATAACCTTCTTCCAAGGCTCGTACGACGATTTGAGCTGACGTTAGACCGCCGCCAACAACGACCATCTTGCGATCGCCAGCAGGGCTGGGCACAGATATGCACGGTGGCTTGGGAAAGGGGTGGGAGGCAAGGCATCCAGAATGCATCCAACCTGGACCACATGTCGGAGATGGAGAAGAGCATGCAGCTGTAGATTGAGATTCGGCTGTTGCTTTCGAACTGGATGTCAGGTAGGACGGTATCATAGGCACTCCACCGAACGACACGGCGCTGACTACCGCTTTCGCCGAGACAACAACATCGTCCTGTTGACCTTGGACATCGTCGCCTAGCTGGAGCAGGAAGCCAGGACTGTGATTACCAAAGTCGTCCTGGACTGTCTTATCCGCCCCGTCAAGCCAGGCCAGGTCCTTGACAATACCCTTCAATGTTGTCACGGGACTGTCCTTGAGTCCATTAGCTGTTCGACTCGGGTCGTCATCAGACGAGGCAGATAGTTCGTCGTGCTCCTCAAAGTCGGAGTCAAAGTACTGCGAAACGTTCTGCCAAGTGTCGGAGCTGCCTTCCTCGTGTGACTGGATGCGGTATCTCTGCTCCAATTGGCGAGTAAAGGAGTCGAACAAAGCCGAGCTTGGAGTAAAGTAGTCTCGTCGATCCCTCTCGTTGACATGCACCTTGGTGTTGGTCGCAGCAATGGCGCTCGAATGGAGTTCTTTGGACTGTTGTTGCAATTGCTGTTTGCGCTTATGCTTGGACTTCTCCTTCCCGACGACACCGAGGATCTCGATCAGATCGGGAAGGCTAGACTCTTCTGAGCCGCGTTGCTTGGTCGAAGGGGAGCTCTGACGCTCTCCGGATGATGAAGCACGCTTACCTTTGGATTTCTTGCGGCACCCACCCCCACGGGTTGAAGCGATTTTGCCTTCTCGGCATGCAATTCTATCCTCGATCAGACCGATGACTTGGTCAGGTGTTCCCTCGCCAGCCTGTCCGTGCTGATTGGCATGTGCGATGAGGGCATCAAAATCACTAGCATCCGGATGAAAGAACATGGGCGAGCGAAGATGATTGATACCCAGTGCTTTGAAATTTCTTCTCCACAAGCCCATGAATCCTTCGCCGAGTTTGTCGATGACCAGAATCCTGATTCTACCATCACAAGTGCACAAGGCGTCTTCATTGTTGACTGTATTCCAGAGACCTTTTCCCGTCTTCTTCTTGCTTCTGCGCGTCTGATCCTGCAGGTCCCTGGAGATGCTGGTCTTGGAGGTTGCTGAGCTTCTGGCTACTTTGGAGGGAATGAGTGACGGTGTGCGCTGTCGATGTGTGAAATGCAAGTGTCGGTGTTCGTCTTCTGTGTAGAGCGCAGCCGGCCGCGATTCGAGGATACGTGAAATGACTGCCAAGGCGGCAGGTCCGGCGCCGATGATCACCAAGTCGAAGTGGGCTGCTGCGTCGACATCGGGCTGCGAGAGTCTGCTAGTAGTGGGCACGGTCGCCTCGCATGCTGCAGCGCGAGGAGCAAGATCAGTCGGCTCTTCTGCTCCGAGCGCTTCTGGCATGATCAGGGTGTCTGGCGTCTTTCGATGTGGTGGCAGCATGATCGAGATCGCGGAAGAGTCTGTCTGCTTTCAACACAACCGACAGTCTATGTCTGCAAGGTCTCTTCGCCTTTATAAGCAAGGGCGCCCTACAGGCCAAACGTCTTCATATGCTCAAAGCGTGACTAGATCTGGTACCTTTCAGGTGACTGACAGGACATCCTTCCGAGCACAAGCCAAGCATTGCATCGAACTATAGCTTCGGCAGATTCATGACAGTCAATATGTGCGGTGCGGCGCTGTCATGGAACGCGGAGATCTGTCACAAGGATCTTATCAAAGTGAATACCGACAAGGTCCTCAATCGCACCTTGATGGTCAGAAAATCTAATCTCCCGATCTGTACACATCGGGAGATGAGCAGAATCTGCAAAGTTGGAAGACCGACGGCCCGATTGCTCGGAGACCATCGTCTGTGCAGGGATCTGCGAATTGCTCTCGTTTCTCCACCGGTATATGGTGTCGAGCTGCGGTACTATATACCGGGTCGTGGATGGCGTCAGAACAAAGTAGCCGACGTGATCCATTAGCGCGGATTCCGTGATTTCAGAGCAGCTTGACACCAGCAGCTCCAGCACCGATTCGATCTTGAATTGAAAGAAATTAAATCTTTTTCTTATTCTGGCTTGCTTTTCGGTGTTGGACAGCTGTCTTTTTATGGTTCTGATTCGCACGCCGCTGCAAACATGGTGCAATCTTCGACCCCGGAAACATCAGCTTCGTGTCCGCCTGGTGATACGGTCATGGACTTTCAATCTTTGCAATCGCTCGCGTACACCATGTTGCAAATGATGTGAGATGCATCAAGGTCCCATGCCGGCGCTTGGCGGGCGATGAACGTGCCTCTCATCCCCACCTCGGGCAATCAGTTCGGGAATCTGAGAGGGGTCCAGCTTCTTTTGCAAACCTCCTGCAATACCCAATCCAGTCTTCGTGCAGGAAGTGATGTTCTCGCTCGCCATAAGTGCGCTGAGTTGCATTGTAGGAGTGCCCCTTATCTCGCATATCGTGAAAGCCGTCCAGCACGTCCCGCTGGATTTTCGTCCTCTCATGTTGCCCCTGATCGTCACCCCTTGCGAACTTCGTTACATCAGAAAGCTCTCCAGCGTTGATGCAAACGGGATTTGAACTTCTCCCGCTTTGTCCTGCGGACTATCATGCTTTGATGATTGTGCCATATCCGGTCGGAGTCTTCCCATCGTTCCCGCAGGGTCTCCGCCTTTCTGTCGGATAATGTTCAGTACCGACGTACTTCACCATCGTTTCAATGCTTCGACAAGACCATGTCTTGTGGCGGCAATTCCCCGTTTGCAGCAAAGCTAATGACGCCAAGTTTATGTCAATTGAGATCTCGGAACGGACAAGCAGGTACCAAGCACGTAGTGAGCGCTCTGCATCATGACTCTGACAAGGCGAACTGTCTAATAGCAGAGTCTCTCTTTCGATGGAACAGCCAATGCCTCTGTGATACACTTCGAAGAATGGGCGAATAGCGAAGCTTCGGTGGACGAATACTTAAAGGGATGCTCCTGTGAGACAACATCCCCCCTTTTACGCTCCTGGTAGCCCCGTTCCCTCTCTGTCATTCAGATCGACCTCCTTTAGCAGTCGCTTCTAGGTCACAGCCTTGTGCCTGCTCAGAGATTGCACAAATCTGCATCCTTCAGAGATTGACTGACTAGGCGCTCTTCGCAATGGCATCGACTCCTCCCCTCTCCCAGGGAGTTGGCTACGGCGTAGTCATTGGCCTGGGTGCTCTCTTCGCTATCGTAAGTGAACTTGATATCTAGAATCCTGGACAGCGCTCCTTCCATGTTTGGACATCTGCTGACCTCGCCTTCATCTCAACGATGCCCTCATTCGCGGTGCCTGTAGGTCGTAGTGGGTATTTCACGCTCGCTCGTGCGCTACGCCGGTATTTCGAAGGATGCTGAAGAATTCAGCGTTGCTCGACGCTCCCTCGGTACTGGTCTCATTGCCGCAGCCGTCATTAGTTCCTGGACATGGTCAACCACTCTCCTGTCATCCGTCTCGACCGCTTACAACTACGGCATGGCTGGAGCTATGCTCTACGCCTCGGGAAATTGCACTCAGATCGTACTTTTCTCGACTCTTGCCATTCAGCTCAAACGTCGTGCTCCCTCTGTCCATACCTATCTGGAGCTCGTCCGCATCCGCTTCGGCACCCTGCCACACCTGACCTATATCTTTTTCGCTCTCGCAACCAACATTCTCGTCTGTAGCTCAGTGCTCCTCGGTGGTGCAGCAGCTATCAACGCGATCACAGGAATGAACGTCTACGCTGCGCTTTTCCTGCTTCCCGCCAGTGTCGTCGCATATACGCTTCGAGGTGGTCTTCGCAGCACCATTCTGGCCGACTATCTGCACACTGTCATCATCTTTGTGATCCTCTTCGTCATGTGGCTTCGAGCTTACGCCACCTTCCCCGAAATTGGAAGCCCAGCCGCCATGTATGATCTACTCGTCAATGCTTCAAAGAACATCAAAATCGACGGCAACTACGACGGTAGTCCTCTGACCCTCAAGACGGAAGGTGGGCAGTATTTCGCTTGGCTCTCAGCCTTTGAATATACGGGCGTCGTTTTCTTGGATGCCTCCTTCCATCAGAAAGGAGTTGCGGCAATGCCCGAAGCCGCTTTCCCTGGATACCTCATCGGAGGTCTCGCTTGGTTTTCGATTCCTTTCTGTCTCGCTACAACCGCCGGTCTTGCAGCTCTCGCACTCGAGACAACATACCCTGGCTTTCCCACCTACCCTAATCGCATCCCCAAAGCAGACGTCTCCGCCGGCCTGGTCTTGCCCTACGCCGCACAGGCTCTCCTTGGCAAGGGCGGCTCTGCTGCCGTTCTCCTCCTCATGTTCATGAGCTGCACGTCCGCTATCTCGGCACAGATGGTCGGTGTCTCCACTGTCGTCTCTTACGACATCTACAAGACCTACTTCAAGCCTACTATTTCTCCCGATAAGCTTCTGCGAGTCAATCAATACGTTGTCGCAGGATTCGGCCTGTTTGCTGCTGCCTTCGGCTCCCTCCTCCACGGAATCGGTCTGGATCTCGGCATCATCTACAACTTGACTGGTAAGCGTTCCTTTCTGGCTTTGCCTGTCATCTGAGGCCGGTCCAGATCACGAATGGTACTGACCTTGATTGACGATGATATGATGACGATGATTCCCCGAACAGGTATCTTCACGTGTGCTGGATTGTCTCCCCTCATCTTCACTTTCTTCGACACGCGACTCCACCCCGCTGTCGTCTTCCCGGGCATCTGGATTAACTTTGTCAGCGGTGTGGCGGTTTGGCTTTCTGTTGCCTATCACACCTCTGGAGTGGTCAACCTTGCCAGTGTGGGTGGCGTTGTTCCGTGCTTGGCGGGAGCTGGAACTGGTATTGGAGTCGGATTGGTGCTGTCGGCCATCTCGGTGCTCTTCTTCCCCCGTGATTTCGCCTGGAGTCGAATCCCTGAAATCCTGGAACAGCAACACAAGAAGCAAGTTGAGCGCGTCGCCAAACTTGATCAGTCTTTGCCTTCATCAAACGTTGACAGCTCGCCTCAAGAAAAGTCGTCCAGCATCGATCTTGCCGATCCGCGTCTGCAACTCGAGATTATCGAGAACGATCCCGCTTACAACCGTGCCCGACTGGACCGCGCCTTCCGCATCGCAGTCGCCTCTTCGCTCACCATTTTTGTCGTCATCGCCATCATCTGGCCCTTCTCGCTCTACAGGGATTACATCTTCTCTCGCGCCTTCTTCCAAGGTTGGGTCATTGTCTCGTTCATCTGGGCCATCCTCGCCTTTACTGGTGTGGGCATCTTCCCGCTCATCCAGGGCATCCCCGTTGCCAAGATCATCTTGTTCAACATCAGGAACAAGGTCGTTTCAGGAGGTAGGCTCGATCCTACCGCCGACGGCAGAGGCGAGCAACGAAGAGGCTCTGATGGCACCACCGGCACCAGTGCCAGTGGCCCGCCAAAAAAACCTATCGAGCTCCAATCCGAAAGCAACTCTGCTTACATCGCCTGAACAGATGAAATCTTGACCGTCTCAATAAGTTAGCCCATGTGTCCCACCACGTCTCCTGCTTTCGATCTGGCACTGTCCCAAAAAGTCACGCTTCCCCCATCCTCCCATGTATCGAGCTAACCACTCACAGTGCCTCGGATAGATCTGCGACTTTTTCTCGTTTTGAGCAAATGTCAGTCTCTGCACACTCACAACAAGGTCTCGACACGTCCTCCCTCAACTCGAATCGCAAAGAATGTATTGCGCTGAACCGCTTGCGACACTACCCTTTCCAAGACCCCCTGAACAAATGTACCAATCTGCTGACACCCTCTGGTCTGGCGCCCGTTGGATTGAAGCCAAGACTCGGCACAATGACCACATCTCTGATCTGAACTGGATGCTTCAACAAGCTCAAATCTTCCGGTCTGACTCCAGCGGTGGCATACAAATAGCTGACGACGGCGTCGGTAAAGACAGCAGGACCGGTCCACTCTTCGACACTCAAGACATTCCATCCCCAGCGCCAGTGACCAGCTTGCCATGTCCAGGTCATTGAAGTACCGTCCCAAGGATGTGCGGTACGCGACTCTCTCTCTTTCGCTTGCGCTTCCTGATCCTCGATCCTCTTCTCACCCCATCCCCATCCATCGCTGTGTGCTTGGCGCTGCTGTTCAACTTGGTAACCACGATACACTTCCGTTGCTTGCAAGATGCGACGAAGAACATCGAGCATGATTGGATGGCTGGGTGCAGAATGCAGCGTCCATTGCACGAATTGCAAGGGTCGATGACGATTCATTGGTAGCAAGCGTAATCGCTCGAAAAAGTTGCGTGGATCGTGATTCTCGTTGGGATCGTTCTCGATTCCTATGACCGCACGGACCGGTTCAACGGGTGCTGAGGCTGCGGCGTCTCGCCGCGCTCGCTCTGCCGAGTCGATTTTGGCTCTGCCAAAAATGCCCTTATCTTCGGGAAGGATGGAGGAGAGCGGAAGTGCGTCCTTGGTCCAATTGGTCCGATGCATTAGAGGTACGGTGTCCATATCGCTCCACGTACCGCCTTCTTGGAGCATGAGGAGATAGCGCAAGAGATCTGCTTTGAGGATGAAACGCGGCATCGTGTCCCACATGTGCTGGATCGAGGAGTTGTTGTAGTGAGACTTGATCCATGCTTCCGCCCCGGCGTCGTCGAGAAACTTGGGCTCGAAGCCCATTTGGGACCATTTGGTGAACCAGGCGCTAGGGGCAGGTTTACCGTCCGACGACCAAATTGTAGGAGGCACGATGGACGTCGGATTGGGGTAAGGAGAGGACGATAGCTGCGTCTTGCTGATTTGTGTAGTGGTCGGCGGGTGTGCGTAGGAATCAGGATGCTCAATCCGCGCAAGATGGTTGCCGAGGGCTTGCCGCGCCATTTCACCAGGAACGTGTTGGTTGAGAGTGTCTCTGAGGGCATCGACATATCTTTCTGGAGGCAGGACTATGTAGCTTGGCGGACGGAAGGTGATGTAACAAAATGTGTAGATGCACGGCAGCACGATGAGCGCCAGAGTGATGAGCTTGCATTTTCGTGAAGAGCCTTTGGCTCGACGATGTGTCTTTCCCAGCAACGCAGAATAGTAGGACGGCTGCTTGTAGTAGCCAGGAGGTGGAGAGGAAGAATCTGCATATCGGTCGATGGAAGAGCTCGAGTCGTTCTGTTGCGAATGAGCGAGTGGAACCTCGACGGCGGTCTCTGTAGATGATGTGAGAGCAGAGTAAGCACATTCGCTGTTGGGAGTGTTGCTACTGCTACCAAACTTGAACGGGCCAAGCTTGAAGTCGGAGAGAGGCATAGGACGGTCCTCGCGGCGCTTTCCCTTGCCCGAGCCGAGGAAGGAGAACATGACGGCGATGACTCAGGCGTTAGCTACCAGACGACCGAGTCCGAAAGGCGTATCTTGTGCTCGGGATGGCCTAATGATGACGACGATGTGTGCCTCTAATGCCGATGGGCAGTGTGAGAGAGGTAAGAGCAAGGAGCTCCGGCAGCTGCGCCCGCGAAAGCCGCGAAATGTGCTCTATGAGTTGGTGTTGATCAACATGTAAGGCTCGGAAAGAGTGACTAGGTAAAGTGTGCGCAAGTGAATGAGGCCAAAATTAAGGCTGAAAGGGGATGCAGTGCAATGAATGAAGCTCGAACCGAAGATCGAAGGTCGAGGGTCGAAGGGTGAGTCGCAGGCGGCAGATCGGATCGTCCGAAAAGCGGCTAATCTAGTGGGTCGAGAACTGGGCCGGCCAAAATTCGAGGTGAGGCAGTAGGCGCAAAAGAGTGAATGGAAGGGTGAGTTGCTTGCTAGAGATTGCCCTTCGATAAGACGGAACGATGACAGGTGGACGACAAGAATGAGATGAAATGGAAGGTGAATCCTTGACCTAGACGAAAGGGTGAGGATGGGCAGGATTACGCTTCGAGAAAGCTGTGAAGCCAAGAACAAAAGACAAAGTGATGTGCGCTGCGCCAAGCTGGAAAATGCGCAATGGATGGCGAGGAGAGCAACACAGTGCACAAGTGTTGGAATGAAGGCAGATCAGGTACAGTGCACGCTTGCACTCAAGTCGGTGTGGGCGAGCTCAACAGAGATAAAAAATAATGAAAAAAAAACCCCTAGTATGAAACCTAAAAATAAAAATCGAAATTGAGCCAGCGCAGTCGTGGTTTTCCTCGTCCACAGCAAGAGACAGCATGCCTGCAATTCCTTCACTTTTGTGGCAGCGTGACGCTTCGGTGACACTGGTGGCTGATTCGCTTGACGCTGATTCTTTTTTCTCGGCTGGATTCTATCTTTCCCTGGGCACATGCTTCTTTTATTTTCGTAGTCGGAGATGGCCTGTGACGTGCTGTCTTTCCCACAGGAAAGAAGGATCACGCTGTTGGTTCGGCATGCTCATCGGCTCCGTCAAGGCTCTCAGATCGCATCGGCACACACGTCTCTGCGGTACATCCCTTTCGAAGCGTAGCATCGGCATCCCCTGAGGCACAGGTCACAGATAGGGCTGAGTACAACTTTGTATCTTTTTTGGTTCGCGATATGTCAGTTGAAAATGGACCGCGAGGCGCTCAATCGATGAGCGATGCTCAGTAGTATCAGTAAACAATGGGCTCGAATGCAGTGCTGTCGGAGATTCTGGCGTGACGGTAGAAGCCATTCGACCGGCTCGTGCCCACGGGCTCCGGCTTGCAATAACCACAGTCACGCTGCGCAGTGCCTCACGTCTGTGTCCGCAAATTCCATTCGATTCGTGTCGGTATTCGCGGACCAAGATCCTTCGAAGGATGTGCTTGGAGACGAGAAGACGACGATGTACTGTATACCTTAGCGATCCGACCCGCCTTCCCTTGGCCTTGGCATGTCTTGCTCGTGTTCAGACTTGGTTTTGTTTTCCTCTAAAATCCAACGAAAAGGACAATGGGTGGTAAGCGAGCCTGAGCCTGTTTCGGCTGATGCCCGCCAACGCGCAACTCACTTATTCCTTCGGAATGAATCCAGCCAAATCGTGGTTCCATCCCGGAGCTAACTCCTCGACTAGCTCAGGAATTCGTGACTTTGATCTGTGTCTCTAGCGAGCAAAGCGCCCAAGAATGTGTCTTCGTGTTCTGAATGTATCTCTCGGACTTCGACATGGAAAGGCTGGAATTCTATATCGGATAATCTATGCGACTAGCGAGATCCACGTCCTCCGCCACCACCGGTGAGAATCAGCTTCTTCTTCACCTTTTTCGGCTTGGCTGCCGCCGTCGTCGCGATAGCAGCAGCATCGGAACTTGCTGTACCTTGCGTACCTGCGTTCGCTGGCTGTCCGATGTCTGTAGCTTCTTGACTCTTGTTCAACACTGTAGACTCTACCCCGCCATGTGCAGATTTGGCTGCGAACCCGGCGGCACCAACCCCGCTGGATCGGCTCTGCTTGTTGAGTCCGCGTCCCTCTCTAACCGCCGCTGTGGGTCTTCGTCCCGAACCGGTAGAACCAAGGATGTAATCCTCTTCCAGTTCATGCCATGCATCCTCCATCTGGTCGTCCCATATCCCATGAGCGTCAGAGCCGCGTCCCTGGATCGCGTTGGAAAAGCTCGACTTGGAAGCAGGTGTGCCCCAGACAGTCTTCTTGACTGCAGCTGCTGCACCTCGCGGCGGCTTCGATTGGCTTACCCGCTCGACGCTGTCCGCCTGATCGTCCGAGGAGAGTGAGACTCGCTCCATACCACCACGTGTGCCGCGCAACGAGTCAGGAAAGTCTTCTGTCTCGGCAGCGCCAGGATGTACAGGGAATTCGCGCTCAGCGCCGAACATGGCTGACTCGCGGAAGCTCGGCGAAGATCCGGACGCATCTGCATTTTCAAACGCACTGCCGACTCCGCCGCCACTTCGCCCGTGCTCAAAGCTGCGGGAGAGGCCATCCGATGGGAAATTGGCCTCGCTCGTGAAGGCAGCGAGCTGCTCCTGCTGTCTGCGATGCGCTGCTGCCGCAGCCGGTCCACCTTGATTCGAGATGAGCTCAGCTTCCTCTGCTCGTGTCTTGGCTCGGTCTTCCCGTCGCTCCTTTTCTCGTCTCCGGTTGCGTCGCTGACGCAAAGCTTGATCATACGGCCGCAAGGTCGTCTTGCTGATCAGACCCATGCCTTCCCAATCAACCTCGATGAACACGACATCGGCTGCCATCGGGATGTGATTCAGGTACTTGCATCTCCTACGCAGCTCCTCGTTCATACTGCCTTCGTCTGCTCCGATCACCTTGACTGCCAGATTGCGTGGAAGTTTGGCATACGCGCCGTAATGCGACAAAAGAATCTTGGTGTCGAGAGGATGCAGAAAGATACTTTGTCCTGAGGCTGCCTGGAAAAACACGTACGACGAAGATTCGGGTTGCGGTGGGTTGACATTTTTGCGCGCTTTGGGCTGACGAATCTGGCCGAACTTGTGTGGAGTGTCCGTCGCCGCCCGCGGTGATGCATCGTTTTCATGGCGCAACACACCACCTTCCGAGGACATCTGACTCATCAGACCGCCTTGTGTCTGTGCACGGAGCGCCAAAAACTCTTCGGCACCCAGGGCGGCCTCGGGTGTTCCGTCGCGAGCAAAGCCAGTATCGCCTCTGCTTGAAGGTGCTGTGGAGTCTGGCTCTTCGTCCGTCTGTGAGCGCTCCATTCGTTTGCGCTGACGTCGACTCAAGTCCGTGCGCTGCAATTGACCCGACAATGTCGCCTGGTGATCTTTCAGGTCGTTTCGCGCCTGGCCTATTGAGCTGCGGATGATGGGGAGATCCAACTCATCACGTACCTTTTGCATCTGTTCTTTGACCTTCTTTTGCGCTAGCGCCACAAAGTGGAGCCCGCTAGCGTCTGTACCAAAGCTTTTCAGTACGCCGATTTCTTCGTCCAGCTCTTGCAAGTCTTTTTCCAGTGACTCGGTGAGCAGCTCTGGCGTCGCGAGCATGAATTTTGCAAAGCCCATGACATCCGGTTGAAAATGCCATGGCGCTGAATGAACCGGAATGAGCGGGTGGTCGAGTTCGGAAGCGGGCCACGTCGCCGACTGAGGCAAGGCCAGCGTAGTCACGTTAGGACGCTCAATGAGACGTAGAGCAAGCATGTCAGGATGTGAATGCGTGAGACTGGGTGCATTGTCGTTCCCGAGAGCGGCACTTGCTGTGTCGTGGCTGTCCTCGTCGAGCTCGCTGATGCGCCTGGCGCGTTCAAGGTCGTGCTGCTCTTGAAGCTTGGTTTCGTGCTCTTTAGATGCAGCCTGTGCATCCCACCAGCGCACTGCCTTGAGATCGCGTGCATACACAGCGTCCCAGCAGATTGGACACCGTCGCCACCTTTGGGCTGTCGGCTGCAGACCTGATGCGGTCGGCTTGCTGCTGTTGTCCTCCTTGAGAGTAAGATAGTGGAGGATGCATGGGAAGCAGAAGACGTGACCGCATTTGGTCATACGTGGAGCTGTGGGCGGAGATAGGCAGATCGGACACGCTGCACCTTCGTGCGCCGGCTCGCGAGGTTGATCCGATATGGGTGCAGAAGATCCTACGCCGGCAAGCGCGGAATTGGTTGGGATGACGACCTGGAGGATGTCGGCCCAGTTTAGGAAGATGTCAGGATCGGCGAAGTAGGCAGTGTAATCGCCTGTTGGTTTGACAAGAAAGCGATATTGTGCGTTGACGTATCGCTCCTTGTTGAAGGGTGTGTAGGTTGCGCCTCTGCGCGACCTTCGGGCTGGTCCGGCGAGGGGTGGGCGGCTTCGAGGAGGCAGGGTGAAGGAGAGCAGATGGTTCATGCTCTGTCCACCACGCTTGGGCTGTTGGTGGACGCTGGCATCGTTTCGAGCGTGATGCATCGTGCCACGCCCAGCATTGCGACGCTTTTGACCTTGGTCTGTGGAATCGAAGTGATGTGGCTTTACACTTCCATCGATGGACATAGACTTGGCAGTTGGCTTCAACGTGTTCATGGAAGTCACTTCAGAGCTAGCGCGCGACGATGTGGAGCTCGGGCAGCCTGTAGCTGAACGGCCTTGGACTTTGATGGGTCGGGATTGAGCCCACGGCGATGCGTCTCTGCAAGACGCCGCGTTGAGTCGCTAGTGAGAGATCGTAGATATCCCTGCTCTTGACGAGTTCCAGGTGACTCCGCAGCTCCTTCTGCTCGAAACAGAAAGCTTGAAGCTCGTCTTCGTGGGATGAGATGGTGATTGTGTTGTGTAGGACAGCAAGAAAAGTCAGACGACGATCTGCAAACGGAGTCTTGACTCTGATTCACGCACTTACACACGTGCATGAAGCGCTTTCGTTACTGCCACAGCTCAGTCCGAATCGACCAGACGGGTCTCGGATCTTCCCAACTAGAAATAGCGTCAGCAGCAAAATCACAGATTCACGAACCTGGATAATGACAGAATCTGTGAATTCACAGCCGCGAACGCGTTGGGCAGCTGCAGCCTGGTGGAGGAAGTCAGCTCGAATTCGACGCACGGTCTTCGGAACGGTTAGCATAGCCGGAGCTACACCCACGACGGCTGGCTCGATGGAAAGACCATTCTATGGTGAAGGCATACTGTAGCCATCCCGGAACGTAGACAAGGATAGATATGGCGAGGCTGTCAGTCAAAGTGGGTGAGGTTCAGAGAGCATAGAGCACACGGCTGCGAGCTCAATCTAGTGTGCAGTGACGGGCAGGCCCTGTTCCGAAGCCTAACTCCGCAGTCGCCGCAAGATCAGGCTCGCGGTCAATCTTGACAGCTTGTTCGGTTTTGGACTTCATTCCGGATGCAATGCAACTTCTCTTCCTCTTGACGACCAGCGATTGTCGCTTCCGTCCCTTTTCCCTACTCTACAGAGCCAAGTACGCAAGATTCCTAAAGAAAGCCCTGCAGCGATGGAACGCGTTGAGGTGTTGTACTTTGACGTCTTCGGCACCGTCGTCGACTATATCGAAACGGTGACCAAAGCGCTACATCGTGAGATCAACCGGACAAACATGAACGACGGCAGCATCCTGATTGCTTTGCAGCAAAACTACGATTGGAGGCATTTCACCTTGATGTGGCGTCAAGAATATAAGCTTGAAACGAAACGGCTTGCAGATATCGGTAATCCCGACAGGATCACCGTAGATCAAATGCACATGACTGCTCTCAATCGACTCATCGCCGAACTCCCTCCTGCACCAACTCAAAAGGATTCACATGGTGTTGAACTTCACGACATTGAGGTGCTATCGAAAGCGCTGGACCATGCTTGGACCCAAGAGGTGCGCGATCGCCTCAATTTCACCTGGCATTTGCTCGAGCCGTGGCCAGATTCGGTTGCCGGCTTACAGGCGCTGAAAAAACGCTACAAGCTTGGTACCCTGACAAATGGAAATCTCAACCTCATGATAGACATGGCGAAGCATGCTAAGCTTCCTTGGGACTTTCTGTTGACTGCCGACCTCCTGGGAAGTTTCAAACCGGATCCAACCATGTATCGGAGAGCTATGCAGCTCTGCGATATCGAACCCAGCGTTGACGGACACAAAGCTTGTATGGTCGCCGCTCACGTAAGTATACACTCGACTCAACAAGTTGTTCCTGATGCGATGTGCCATCGCCGCAATAATACTGACGCAAGCAATCGTCTTGCTAAACATCTTCCTCAGCTATACGATCTACAAGCTGCCAAAGCATGCGGGATGACGACCGTCTTCGTCTCGTCAAGAACAGCCGAAGATCAACTTCCACTCGAGGGCAAGCCGGGATACGTAGACATAGTCGTGAAAGATTTATTGGAGCTGGCCCAACTGGGTCAGTAATTTACAGAGCATCGATTAGCGAGTCGACACTATATCCTACACAGACCAAATACGAGGAGTCCAGAATGCATAAAATCGATTGGTCAGTGGCGTACAGGAGAGCGCCTCAGGGACCTGTCTAGGGCTTGTAGCCGGCCTCGGCAAGAGCCTCCTTGATGCTTGTGAGCAGGTGCTCGATGTCACCTCGCTCCTTGTCGTTGACGACTGTGACACCCATGTGGCCAATACGGAAGTACTCGTCCTTGACCTGCTTGTGTAGACCAGCAGCTACAACGATGTTCTTGGCAACGAGCTTTGGCAAGATGTCGGTGGCCTTGAGACCTTCGGGGTAGCGCACTGCGGTCATGCCGTGTGCGCCGTCCTTCTTGCCGTCAGCAGCAAGTTGCTTGAGTCCCAGCTGCGAAACAAAGTCCTTGACACGGTCCGAGGCGGCTACGTGTTGCTTGAATCGGTCTTCGAGCGAAGGCGATGACTTGGTGATGGTGGTCAAGCTGGCGTGAAGGGCGTAGATGAGGTTGGTGGGAGGAGTGGCAAAGTAAGCACCGGTGCCGGCCTCGTATGCCTTCATGACAGGCAACCACCTGGACCAGGAGGCAAAGAAGCTGTTGGGAGGCACGGTTCGCTTCTCAAAGGCAGCGATGGCCTTCTTGCTGGCAGCAAGCACCATCAGACCGGGAGGGCAACCAAGACCCTTTTGAGTGGCGGTCAAGACGACGTCAATGCCCCACTCCTCCATGCGGATCTCCTCGCTACCGACACTGCAGACACCATCAAGAACCAAGATGGTCTCGGGGCTGACGCGCTTGACTAGCTCGCCGAGGCCCTTGGCGTCGCTCAAGACACCGGTCGAGGTGTCGACGTGGGTGAAGGTCAGCACTTTGTACTGCTTCTTCTTGAGAGCAGCTTCGACTTCGTCGAGCGAAGGCTTGGAGCCGATCGGTGCCTTGATCTGGTCGACCTTGGCACCGTAAGTCTCGAGGCAGTCGGCGAAGCTGTCGCCAAAGTAGCCCGAGTTCAGAACGAGCGCCTCCTCGCCGGGTTGAATGACGTTAGCAGCGACGTGATCCCAGCCGAGGGTACCGGAGCCGGCAGTCAGGACGGGCTGTGAGTTGGGAGCAAAAAGCACTTCGCGGAGCATGCGGATGCAGTCGCCAAAGACAGGGATGAAGTCGGGCGAAACATGCGACATAGCTGGGTGGGCGTTGGCCAAGAGCACGTCATCGGCGACCTCGATGGGTCCCGGAATGACGAGCAGCTTGTGGGGTGCCTGCTTGAATTCCTGTGTCGACATTTCTCTTCGTAGCGTGGAGGGGAGACTATGAGAGATGTGTTGGGTCACTTGCTGAATGCGAGTCTGTGCTACTGTATTTGCATCGCGAGGAGTAGAAATATTGGAAGATGTTGAGGGTTGCCGTGATCGACCGTATTCAGTATTGTCCACGGCCATCGGACCAGAAAGGGACAGTCGGCGCGATGTCATCGTGGTTGATGAGAGGCAATGCGTTCGAGATCCCCGATGAGGTGCAGTGACGGTAGCAGCGATGGTGGTGGTGGTGTTCCGAAAGGAATCAAAGGTCGGTCCGAGAGATTTGAGTCGAGAAAGGGCCAAGTGCGGGAGAACCGAAACAAAGAAGCGATAGAAGACACAAGTGACAGCGCCGCGAAGAAATGTTGTTTCGAGTCAGGTGGACGTGCGGGGATAGGCCAAACGAAGCATCGGAGCGGGAAAGTGAGCATCAAAGCCAAGAAACGAAAGTTGAGCCAATTTTCGCACATGTCGACCGAAAATCCGAAAACCCAAAGAGGGACAGCGACGCGGTCAAGTCCAGGGACAGGGAGAAAGTGCCAGAAGAAGTCGCGAGAAATTGACCGCCGTGTACGGCGAAATCAGTGTGAGGTGGGAGCGAGAGACGGAAAATGAAACACGAAAAGGTTGGCCAGCAGAGCGTATGTAAGATCGCGATGCACGGCAAAACCAGTCCAGCAGGAAAAGCGAGAAGGCAAGGCAGCACGCCATCGGGGAAAGGGCGAGGCGTACAAGGCAGTCGGAAGAGAGCCGAGACAAGTGCGTTGATCATGCCAGACGGTGATGCCGGGCAGGCGCAAGCGTCACGATCATGCAATCAGTTGGGTTTGCGTAGGAATCGGAGCGAGCGACACACCACGGCGAAGCAGAGCGATCAGCAGCCCGATTTCCGATCCGGTCCGATCCATGCAGAGTTCGTGTCAGAATCAGCAGTTCGACCGAGAACCCGGACAGAGAGAACGTCGCCGGACAAAGCGTCCGTATTGGAGGGACCCACGCCGAAGCAAAACGTCGAGGACGACCGAAACGATTGCCATCGCGTCAATGCGAGCGATAGCCGCCAGCGAAACGTCAGGCAAGGTCGCAGAGTCGTAAGGGGTCCAGAAGACGTTGAGAATTGTAGCATCGTCGCCGCAGATGCAACGAGGCAGGATGTCCGACGACGTCGCCCAAGTGAAGGGATTTGTAGAAGCAAGTCAGAAGCCGATGGTCGAGGTTCGTATCCAAGCGTCAGAATCCGTGTGACCGTTGGAGTATTGTACCGCGCGTAGAGATCCGAGGATTCGATGGTGTGTGGGCATTCCCAGCAGTTAACACGGAGCGTGTGAGTTTGTGCGGATCACGTTGCCATGTGCCAGAACGAATTGCATCGGCCACAGAGCGAAGGGGATGCAGAGTGAAATCAAGATCGAGAGTCATACGGTCAGCGTGTCTGTAGTGAGACAACTCTTCAGCGAAGGTCAAGGAAAGTGTGAAGTGAGCGATTGCTTACATTCAGGATCGGCGAAGTCAAAAGATGAAGCAACGACGAGCTGGTGATGGAACGATGGAGGTTCTTGATGAAGAAGAAACAGCGAATGGACAGTCACTCAGCGTCGAGATAGAGGCCGTGTGGAGAAGCCGTTACCTTTTCTCCGCCTTTCAAACGAGAAAGCGGAATGGCCGGCTTCATCGGTGCATTTTCGAGTTGCTCAGGCCACTTGCGCCGGACATGACCGATGAAACGCCCTTATTTGTAAATATCGGGCTTCGAGCCCATTTCATATCGGTGATCGTACTCTCTCGTCGCACACGCTCTAGCGCTTGCTTGATAAGATTGGCAGAACAGCCATTTAATTCCTTTCTCAGTCGCGAAGGTGCCTTCTGTATTCGCTTCTGGTGATTGATGTCAATCCTGGACGCTTTGAATGACAACGACGTCTGGTGGAGAGCTTGAGGCAGTCTGTGAAATCCATCAGTCTCCGCATTCGTAATTGGTTGCTAGGAAGGTGAAGGTCAAAAGTCGCGTCCAATCAGGCACGCGCAGCAACCTCTTCTCAAATAGCCTAATTTTTGGAGCACAGCGGCGAGAGCACGGCCCACGCAGATGGAATAGGAACACAGCTGGAAGATCTGCGTTTGCAAGAGCAAATACCGGCAACCCCGTCTGCTTCGAGGTTTCTCTCACCTTCGCTATTAACGTCCCCTCTTCACTTCACACCTTGTTTTGTTCTTCGTCGCAGTATGTGCACCGTCCAAGTCAACTGCATTTGCGAGTGCACACCACTGACAGAAGATATGCGTATCGGCCTCCCCTCTCATTTCGCACAGACATGCGGTTCTTCACACTAGCTGTTTCGGCTCTGCTTGCTCTGGTCCCTGCCACCCTTGTCGCAGCCCAAGCAAACGATGTTCCGGAACTCAACATCGTCACTACCTTTCCCAACAATCCTGGCTCCAGTGAGTACTGACCTTCGGCTTCTCAGGAGAACTTTGGCGCTTGTCTTGCTGACCGCAGAGATTCCGAAAAATTTGCTTCGTTTGCGACAGTCGTCAAGAATGGACAGGCCAACACCGTCGTATTTTCCGTCATTGATGCTCCAAAGGAGAAGGACGCCGATCGTCGACTTCTCACACTCCAGTCTGTCACTGGCGCTTTCCTCAATCCCAACAAGGTGGACGGGCAGCGTGGCCGCGTGCTGCGCAACATGACCACCACCTCGTTCAAGTCGCGTCCTCTCCGGACCATCCTTGGCCGACCTCCCCACATTCCCTTCGACTTTGTCCCCGAGTTCAAACCTCAGGAGCTTGAAGTCGAGTTCAGCCTGTTGGTCAACGATGAGCAGACAAGCAAAAAGTACCGCATCCCCGCTTACCGTGGCAAGGTCCAGGTTGTCGAGCCGCCGAAGAACTGGTTCGACCTTCAGCTCATCTCGGTCTACATCCTTGCTATCGCTGCTGTTGTTGGAGGTGTCTACTTCCTCTTTACCAGCTATGTGATCGCAGAGGAGAAGAAAGCCGCTGGTCCCAAGAAGTTCGAGAAGCCCGTTGTGGTCAAGCAGTCCGGGGTGCAGGATGAGTGGATCGTAAGTATACATCTGAAGACCGTTTGAGCATGGAACAAGAATGCTGACCTCTTTCACTTTGATAACCTCTTTTGTCATGCTGTTCAATGCGAATGTATAGCCCGAGCATCACCTCAAATCGCGAAAAGGCAAGGGTGCAGCAGCCGGAGCTCTCAGCAGCGGTGATGACGAGCCTTCCTCCCCCAAGAAGCGCGGCAAGGGCCGCAAGTGAGGTCGTGGGGCCCTGAACAGCCTTCTGACCCGCTTTTAACTCTGCTATTCGAATCGGTCCCGACATCAAGTCAGGGCGTGGTTCGATGCCGCTCTCTTGCGAATTCGTGTCATCACTGCTTTGCTCACTCGTCGAGGTCCCTCATTCTTTCACATTGTACGTATTGTATCATCCTAGTTACCAGCATCATGTCTTCCGAAACGGAATGCGAAGCAAGCATCGAATCGTGAAGTCATTTTTGTCCGCATTTCGTATTGAAGGAGTCCTTAGCCGTCTAAAAACCCGTCACAGTTGTGCTGACGAGCGGAATCTTCTATGAATGTTAGACCTAGAAACAACATTTCTTCCCCCCAAACAAAAATGGAAACGAAGCCTCCACACAACTCGTGGTCCAAGCTGTCGCTTGTCGCTTAACGCCAGCTGCACCTCGATCCGTGAGCTGCAGATGCTGATCAAGCAACACTGCAAGGGTCCGAATGATCTTGATGTTTCTTCCTATCCCGGGCTCCGAGTTCGTGCTTCTTCAGTTGAGAACCAGAAATCGGTGGACCCTCGAAAGTGAACAAGGTGTCTCGAACATCTTTCCTTATCCTTCGAATGCTACCATCGTCACTCTTGATCGTCAGACTCTAGCTGGACAAAAAACATTATGGCAGAATTGATATCTCCGGATCAACCGCCGTATCTGACGTTGACGATCTCGCAAGCACTCTCACTGCCTTCTCCGCCGAAACCGGAGCCTAGACATCATGAGTCGGTCAACAGCATGCTCGACCAGCGTGCCCGTCAAATGCCAGACAAACTCGCTGTTGGCTTCACTCGCCTCACATCGAGTGGGATATGGTCTTGCAGCACCCTCACGTATGGCCAAGTGTCCATTCTCTCTCGTCGTCTAGCTAGCGAGCTTCAGAGACGACTACCAAGAAGAGAGCCAAATAGCAAATCGCCGAACAAGACACCCTTGGTAGCAGTGCTTTCCCCATCTGGATTGGATCTGTTCGGACACATCGTAGCCTTATGGAGATTAGGGTTTGGTGTTCTTTGTATCGCTCCCGGTTCGCCCGCTGAGTCGATTGCAAATCTCTTGAAGCTCACAGAGACCAAAGTGGTGCTGGCACATGCTTCGCAAATCAAGGCAGCAGATGCTGCCGCTCAAGCTGCTCGAGATGGCAACGACGGCAATAGTATTGCAGCTCAGGTCTGCGAGATGCTGAACGACGTACTAGAGGTCGTCAACAGTCCAGGAGGCACCAGTGATTCAGTCGAAACACCAATCTCCTCAGAACCAGACGACGTCCTCGTCACCATGCACACTAGCGGCTCCTCTGGTCTACCGAAACCTATCTACCAATTACATCGATTCTGGACGGCCTCGATGCTCTCCGCTCCCGGCCGCGAACTTTCTGCGTTTACAACCACGCCGCTTTTCCACGGAGGAATGTCCGACCTTCTGCGCTCGATCCAAGCTGGTTCCTCTATATTCTTCCATCCAACAGCAGATCCTGGAGCTTTATCGACCTCTGCCATCTGTCAGGCCATTGCCGCTTGCAAGGTGCCCATTTCGTATTTTCTCTCCGTACCCTACATCTTGGACATGCTCTTCGCCGACCGTTCCGATGAAGGAAGAAAAATGCTGGCCAGTATGGAGCTAGTCAGTACGGGAGGAGCCCCCTTGCCGCAACAGCTTGGCGATGATATGGTGAAACAAGGAGTCAAGCTCGTCAGTCGACTCGGAAGTTCTGAATGCGGGTTTCTCATGTCTTCTTGGCGCGATTTTGAAAACGACAAGGAATGGAACCATCTTCGTATACCCGACGAGCTCGGACAGAGAATGCTGCGATTCGAGCCTCACGATCCTACAACAGAAGGAGGACTGTTGGAGCTGATTGTGACGAAAAGCTGGCCGACAAAGCTTGTCGCGAATCGAGAAGACGGCAGCTTTGCGACTTCTGATCTGTACTCCAACCAAGGAGCAAACACGTGGAGGTACGATTCGCGGTCGGACGACACAATCGTCTTGGTGTCAGGAAAGAAAGCCACCGCACCGGCAGCCGAGCAGAAGCTGAAAGCGTCTCCGCTCGTCACGGAAGCGATCGCGTTCGGTGCTAATCGAGCTATCCTTGGCGCTCTCGTTTTTATCAGTTCTGAAGCTGTACCTCGAGATGCAGCCTTTGACGATGTGCTAAAAGTCAAGCTTCTGCAACAGCTCCAGCCAGTGCTCTCCGGGATCAATTCTGCATCCCCTCCGCACGCCCAGCTAGCAACTGAGATGGTGTGCCTCTTGCCACCAGCTGAAGCAGCAAACATCCCACGCGCTAGCAAAGGGACCCTACAACGCGGCCGTGCATATCAACATTATGCCGATCTGATCGACTCGATCTATGTCGATTTCGAAGAAGGCCGCTCGCTGCGAATCAACCCGACGAACGGCAACGACGTTCGGGCTGCCAAAGAGATGCTGAGTGGGGCAGATTTGGTCAGATGGCTGCAGAGCAAAGTCGAGGGCATCAACGGCAAGAATTTGTCGCCAGACGTGGATCTATTCGTAGCAGGAGTAGACTCGATTCAGTCGGCTAGGATCCGGGCTGCTGTGCATCAGAATATAGATCTAGGCGGTCAGCTCTTGGAGCGCAATGTGGTGTACGAGTATCCTACGCTAGAGTCGTTGGCGCAGCACATCGAAGAAGTTAGAGCTGGCAGCACCGGCGGTGAAGCAAAAGTTGAACGTCAGCAGCGCGAGCTGGAGCTGATGCAGGAGCTTGTGGAGAAGTATTCCAAGACTCCGTCCGAGGGTCAAGTGGCAGCCGAGTCGAACAATGCTGCGGATGCGCAGGATGGTACACTGTATGTTCTAACGGGCGCTACGGGTGGGTTGGGAGCGCAGATCCTCGATCAAGTGGTTTCCCGGCACGCGCAGAACAGGGATACCGTCGTGTGCCTTGTTCGAGCCGAAAGCATCGATCACGCACGTCAGCGTGTCCTAGACTCTTTGGCATCGCGTCGTCTGGACACAACCCGCTCGATCGTTGAGGCTACCGGCAGTCGCATCCACTGCTTTCCAGCCGATCTATCCCAACCGGACTGCGGAATCTCATCCGATCGACTCTACTCCCTCGCGTTCAGCTGCAGCAGAGTGGTGACGATCCACTCGGCATGGTCGGTCAACTTTGTCGCTTCACTTAGCAGCTTTGAGCGCGAAAACATCGCTGGGCTGTCCCACCTCATCGCCCTCCACAAAAGCCTCGACCGCAATGCCGAGTCGCAGTCTTGCTTCACATTCTGCTCTTCAGTAGCGTCGGTCCTGGGCAATCCGCGCAAAACGCTCGATGAAGCGCTCTCCATCTCTCCCCAGGATTCGGTCCCCATGGGATACGCACGAAGCAAGTGGGTCGCGGAACAGATCGTTTCGCGCCGATTCGCAGGTACCGCTGCCTATCGAATCATTCGAATCGGCCAGTTATGTTCCGATACAACTCACGGAGTGTGGAACGAAAGTGAAGCTTGGCCGATCCTGATCCGTCTCAGTTGTCAACTCGGATGTTTCCCACATCTGGAGCAGGAGAAGTTGGATTGGATCAGTACGGATGTCGCTGCCAGCAGCGTGGTCGATATCTCACTGTCTGCAGCTGAGGGCGTGTACAATGTTGCTCAACCAACAACGGCATCTCGTACAGAATCGGCATCATGGAAGGATCTCTTCGAGTGGCTCAGCGCTTCTGGTCTCAAGCTCTCGCTCGTACCGCCACAGCAATGGCTAGACAAGCTGGAAAGGTCAAACGCTGATCACAGGGGTCTACTGGGCTTGTGGCAGCGCAACTTCACCGCCGACTCTGCCCAGCCCGAGGAGCAAGTGCGATTCCACTGCGAAAAGGCTCTGAAGGCAAGCAGCGACTTGCGCGACTGGCAAAATCGACGTGTGACCGAGCCACTCATCCGGAAATCAGTTCGAAGGTGGAAGGAGATCAACTTTCTTCCGTGAATCCACGATCCTGCTTTGCCTCAGTCTCGTCTCTCGTCTCATGCAGTCAAAGTGTGCGACAGGTTGTGAAATGAACGGAAAGGTGTGTGAGGATGATTTGTTGGTGTGCTGTGCGCGGCTGTGACAACAAAGAAGTGATTATGAGCGACAGGAAAAGGCCCTTTTTCAAGCCGCAGAGGACGCAGCGCTCGACGCAGGTCCAGAGTCGGCTGGGAGTCCCGGTCGCGGAGGCGCAGCTCCTCCCGGTCCTGTCGGTCCAGTCTCATGTGTTTGGCCGCCAAAGTGGGAACCGGAGCCGTAGGACATTGCAGCGCCGGGTTGGCCTGGGTAATAGGCCATGTGAGGTGGTTGACCTGCCTGCGGCGGAGGGGGCTGGCCTTTTTGGTGCAGGTGCGGCGGTGGTGGGCGAGGACCACCGGCGGCACCTGGTGGCGGCATCGGAATGTACTGCTGCTGCCCAGAGGGAGGTACGGTGCCCATTTGCGGACTGTACATATTTTGTGGGGCGCCATGTTGGTGCAAGGGAGGGGAGAATGGCATCTGACCCAAGAATTGCTGGGGTACGGCGCCGTAGGGCATGGGAGCACCTTGCATGCCGGGAGCCATCTGCATCGGAGGCACCATGCCTGGCTGTCGGCCTTGTGGCATTCCTTGTGGTTGCGGCTGATTGCCCGGATATTGGTACGGTCCACCGCCATAGGGCTGGTAGACCATGCCGAATGGTTGCTGCTGTGGACCAGGTCCAGCAGGTCCGTGGCCGGGTCCGGGAGTTGGCAGCGGTCCCCCTTGCGGATTCGAGATGGGCATTTGCCCCGGATGCATGGGCTGAGGCACGGGTCGGGGTGTCTGTGCACCAGGATGCAGACCCGGTTGCATCATGCCACCGTGGGCGGGTACAAATAAGCCGGTTCCATCGTCAACAGCACCGCCAGGTCCTGGGACGACAAAGTGCTGACGGTAGGGCTTGCCGCTGAATGCCCACATAGGACCAACCGATTTAGCGTCAGGCACCTTGGTGACTTTGAAAGGGTTAAAGTCTTCGCGAACCGACACGCCTGGCGACTTTTTGATCACGCGATTGCCAAAGAATGGATTGGTAGGCGACGCTGACGACGTCGACGCTACTGGTGGCGTTGAGGTGAGCGAGGGTCGAGCTGACAAAGACGGCGTAGCCGCAGTGTGTGCAGGGCTGCCAGCCGCGGGTGCAGCTGCAACAGCAGGTGTGAAAGTGCTGGAGGCGCCACCAGGTGTGAAAGTGGCGGCGTTCGGATTGAAAGGCTTGAATGAGCTAGCTTTGGCACTGAGCTTGAAAGAAGATGTGCTGACCGACGAAGGCATGCCAACATCAGCCTTTGTTACAGCCGTGCCCGCGTTTGCCTCTCCTGGCGCCGCTGAACCGCTGGTTGAGCCGGCTGCAGTTGCGGCCTGGCGAGCCTTGAACTTGTCTGGGTTGAAAGGGGGAATCTTTGGGATGGTCATCTTCTGCAGCATCGCCTTGCTCTCGGCGAGCTTCTGCGCATCCTGGTTCACTGATGCAGATCCCGAGCCAC
The DNA here is from genome assembly GCA_928722275.1 of Ustilago vetiveriae. Taxonomy (NCBI): domain Eukaryota; kingdom Fungi; phylum Basidiomycota; class Ustilaginomycetes; order Ustilaginales; family Ustilaginaceae; genus Ustilago; species Ustilago vetiveriae. The sequence goes on from CAKMXE010000005.1 coordinate 432,044, forward strand.
CAGAGGGGCTGACGACGTTGGAAGAGGAAGCCTGTGCGGCGCGAGAGGCGGCAGAGGATCGGCTGGCATCTGCCTTGGGCACCTGCGTCGCTGCTGAATGAGCGGGGGTCGGGCTGAGGCTCTTCTGAAGGCTTGGGTCCCGAGGCTTGTCGGAGGTTCCGTCGGCCTTGTCCTTCTGCACCATTCCGGCCACGTCCGAGGGCATGGGCGTGTTGAGCTTGAACGTGCTGGCCCAAGACTTGAGATCGGCAAGCCGCGTGTCCTTCTCCTTCTTTGCGAGTGCCGCCTTTTTCTTCTCAAGACGCTCGCGTTCGGAGCTGACAAAGGAGCGGAAGTCGCCCATGAGCGGGTTCGACGCGTCAACGGAGGGCTTCTTACCGGAAGCATCGCTAGGGTGAGGTTCCTGCGGGATGCTGGGGCTGGGCACCTTGACATTGACGATGGGCGGTTTGGCAGCGACAGGTAGAGGCGCGGCGGTCGTCGTCTCTGTGGACGTTGGAGCAGGGACAGGAGCCGCGGTGGCAGCAGTGGTTCCATTCTGTTTAGGAGTGGCTGGAGTCGCAGCTGGAGCACTAGGAGCGACCTTCTTGGCAGCGCTTGGAGCTGAGGCGGCAGCAGCCATCTGTTTGCGCAGTGCGGGTGGCACGTAAGCGTTCGGACTGCGGACGACAGCGCCGTATTTGTCCTCCTCGTTGACGCCAGAGTCGTCGGCTTGGCCTCGTTCCTCGGCCAAGTGTGGGTTGTTGGTGGTCTGGCCCATGATTTCTCGGGCGATACGGTCGGCTTCTCGCTCGCGATTGCGGAAGTCCTTGCCGCTGCGGTCAAGCTTGGTGGTGTAGAGGTTCTCCTCGTAGTTGGACTTGATACCGAAGCGTGCCTCGTTGGCAGCGAATTGATCCCAGGGCTTGCTAGTGGTGGAGTGAGATGAGTCGCCGAGACCGCCGCTGGCATCGCTGAGCTCTGCCCAGGCTGGCAGCTTGCTGCCGAGGTCGTCAAGATCGGCAAGGTCGGGATCGTCGGACCACTTTTGAAGGGTTCGGCCGCTGCCGAGAGGGTCAAAGGCCTTGGAAATCTCTGTATCAGTGCGGAAGGCTTCCTTTTCGCGAGCCTCGCGCATCTCTTTTGCCTGTTCCTGCATCCTGACCTCGGCGGCTTGAACGGTCTCGAGGTCCTTGTAGTTGATCAGAAGCGAGGTCTTGAATTCGCCAAGCTGAGGCTGGGTATCCTGATCCTTGGCAGGCAGAATCTGCTGAGCCGATGCGAGAGCGACAGACAATTCTCCTCCTTCGGTGTTAGCGGCGGAGAAGATGCCAAAGAAGCTCGATCCGCCCTTGACGGTGACGATGACGGGATTGCCGACTAGGGTGACGAGCAAGAACATCATGCGTTCATGCATGAGCTTCTGCGAGTCGTCCTGGTTGGCACCAGCGCCCAAAGATGGGAAAGCGACGTTCTGCGCCGAGACATTGTTGAGCTTGTTGGCAGGGCTAGCTGCGGGACCGCGCTGGTTGGAAGTCTTTGCGCTACTGTGCTGAGAGGACGCGTTGTTGGAAGAAGCGGCACTGCTGGAAGGCGGGCCGTTCCCCCACTTTGAGGAGTGTGGGGGTCCTCCTGCTCCACCTCGGCTGCCTGCGGCGCCGCCGCCGCGGCCACCCGCGTGATGGTTGTGAGCGCCGCGGAAGCCCGAAATGGAGGCGCCTCGACCGCCAGCGCCGCCCTTGCCATTGCCGTTGGATGCCATGATGCGAGCAGAAGGTCGAAGACGGCTTGAGCCAAAATAGCGCAGAGAAGGGACCAGAGGGCGATAGTGTCGAGAAAACTGTGTTCGGAGATGTGAGCAAGAGTGTGTTGGATGCTCAACGCAGCATGGATCGAGAAGATCGGAGAGTGACACGCGCTCGAAGAGGACCGTGCAGGGCGAAGAGGAAAGCGGTCGCGGCTCCGACGGCGGCTTTGACGGCAAAGCGTCGAAGCGGCGTGTTTCAAGATGGGCGCAGTGACTTGTCGTCCAGGCTAGGTGCAAGGAAAAGCACCGTCAATCTAGCGCGCAGCTCTGTTGGTACTGAATCAGCGGTTCAATGAAGAATCCTGAGTAATGATTTTGTAAGAGGCCTCACCCGTCCAGCAAGGGACAGCAGCGTGGCTAGCCTCCAGACTTATCGAGGGACAAAATAGGAGGAGGCGAGGATAGGGCCGAGCTGTCCGTAAAGACGAGGAGCTTGACGATCTAGCAAGCACCAGCTATCGGACAACGTGTCCAGCCCGCAATCCGTTGAAGGGGGATGAGGAAGGTGTAGAGGAAGCAAGTTGACAACAAGCTAGCGGGAAGGTGAGAAGGCGGGAAAGATGGTCGAAGATCTCAGGTTGCAAGCCGTAGAGGAGCAGCAGCAGCAGCAGCAGCAGCAGCAGCAGCCTGTAACTTGTGTGGCTTGCGGCCGCCAATCCGTCAAGAGCCAGACTCAATTTTAAGCAGCAGCAGCTCGACTGACTGTGTAGCAGCGGGAGCAGCAGCCCACACAAGTCGCAGGTTGCAATGGCGCGTGTGTGTCTTCTGTCTCTCTGTGTGTCTTTTTTCTTGAGCCGTGCAGCGAGCACATGAGCGATTGCGGGAAAAAGCGTCAGATACTTTTGGCTCGGCTGTTGGCTTCTCCATCATTCTTGCTTTTCGCAGAGCTGTCAGCTTGAAGATGAGTAGAGAGCGCGAATTTCAAAGCTTTCACTTTTGTAATCAATACAAATCATCACAGCTTCCGAAAGGGTTCATCCAAATCACAGATATGCACGGCAGACAACCTGTGCAATGAATCAAGACTGTGCGACTCCAGTTTGTCCCACATATGGACCACTCGTGCCTGGCTTCTTTCGGCTTGATCTGATTCGCAGCGGTCCATCCGTCACAAACCATCACAGAGCAGACAAGTACAAACACAGCAGGCGACCTTCGATCGCTGCCTTGAGCAAAGGTGACGTTTCGTGTGATAAGTTTGCTGTCTAAAATGTACATGCATGCGTTCGTTACTCGACCTCCCTGATCAGAGCTCAGAGCGGACGTTGGAGGATCCTTGCCAACGGATCCAATCGAGCCAGCTCGATACTCTGGTGGCGTCGGGAGCTTCTGCTCCGCGAGCCTGCGCGCCGGGAGACCACCAGCTTGTCGAAGAGCCATTGCCTCCGAACCCGAGCGTGCTTCCGATGGGTACCTTGAGCACTCGGGCACAAAGCCAGACGGCTCCACCACCGCCAACCACCACAAGACCAATATAGCCCCAGAATCGCCAGCGATCCGTGCCAAAGCTCAGCGCGTTGCGATCATTGCCTCCTTGAACAGCACCCTTGGGGTCCACAGCAATCGCACAGATCAGTCCATACAGATCTGCCGACTGACCGTCGCGGATGCTGATGTTCAGAGGCCCTGCTCCCAGGCCAGGAATCTTGAGACCGAGTTTGCGGCAATATGTGTCTGGCTGCACCTCATGACGCTGCTGAGCCAGATCAAGGTCGGCTTTGGTCGCAACAAAGAGCGATGGCATCGACTGCAACAGCGGGTATTGCTGTCGCAAATTCGAGACGTAGCTGAACGAGTTGGTATCGCTTGAGTCGTACACAAAGACGATCACGTCGGCAGCCGACAGTTTGGCCGTGTTGCGCAACACCTCGGCTTCATAGCGCGATCCAAACTCCTGCAAAACCAGATATCTCTCCGCTCCTGCCTGCTCCACGGTACTGACGACGCTCATCATCTTTTGCGTTGGCTCGTAGGCGTTCGCGAAGCGTTTGCCCACCATGTTGCGGAGGATCGCCGTCTTGCCGCTGCCCGCTGCGCCAAGAACAAATCCGAGGAAGACGCTCCTCTGGATCGCACCCTTCTTTTTCTTATCCGTCTTTCTTGGACGTGTCAGCTTCAGTGCTGTGGTTGTCGTTGGCGGACATGGTGTGCGGTCGCGTGATGGTCGCGATCCAGGCGGGCCGCTTGGGGTGAGCGGCATTGGCGCCGGAGCCGATGAGCTGCTAGATGAGCCGGCCAAGGGGAAGGATGGGTATCCAAGGTAGGCTAGGTAGGCCAATGTGGTACGATGATCTAGCAAGGTGGTCATACTCCACTGCGCTAGCCAGCCTTGCAGCGTGACAGCTCCGTGCTCATCCGTGATGGTCGAAGCAGGGAAGCCTGTGCCCTGCCAAGGATGGCGATTGTCCGGAGCAGTCACAAACAGGCTGTCGAGCTCCTCTTCGCTGAGCGCACCATCTCGATCCTTGTCGTGTACCTCAAAGATGTCGGTCAGAAACTGATACCCGTTGGGAGAGAGCTCGACCGAGCAGTCTTGCGGCACTGCGAAGGCTGGCTTGACAAAGGAATCTTCGAGACTGAGATCGACACCGTAACCGAAGGTGCGCAGAACGGTCCAGGTCGTTTCGAGGCGCCCGCGCTGAATGAAGAGGGTGTGGAGGTACAGGAAGCCGGCCATGGTGAGGCCGCCTTCGCGTAGATGTGGGTGATTCGAAGGAGCATCGCCATTGGCGCTGGAGCCGGAAGCAGCCACGCTGCCGTTCTCGTGACTGTAGCGCAGGCTCGCGAGAGGGGCCTGAAGGACGAGGTCCTTGATGCCTTCGAGCTCCTGTGCTTGGAGCGGCGTATCGAAGCATTTGCGTTGAAAGTCGTTGAGCTCGGCGTCACTGAGCAGGCCGTCCTTGTCCGAGTCGCAGAGGCGAAAGATGCGCTTGAGCGCATCGACGCAGGCGGGTTTGAGAGCATGCTCGCGGCTGTCGTAGAGCGGTGCTGTCGGATATAGGACTGCCTTTTGGGCAAAATAGAAGACCTCACTGACGTTGAGCGGAATACGAGCCGAGCATTCTACGCAGGTCTCGACCTCCTTGAATTCTGCCATGACGGGTGCAAGCTCGTCTTCGAGAGCAGCATTGGTAACGTCGCCCGAGCGAAGATCGATTTTGTTGCCGACAAGAATGACAGGAACATTGATGCCTAATGAGCGGATGTAGGGAAGCCAATAGGTGGGTATACGGTCGAAGGAGGATGGCGCAGAGATCGAGTAGACGATGCAAATGACGTTGGCCCTGCGGAGTTCTGCCTCGAGGTTGACGCGGTGTTCTGCGCTGGAACTTGTGTCGACAATCTTTGTAACGACGGCTTCTGGCGCGACTTCTGGGGGCAGAGTGATAGGCGGCACCACTTTCTGAACTTTGGCTACATAGGCCTCCTTTACGAGCGAGGTGATCAGAGTGGACTTGCCGACATCTGGATCGCCGGCAAGGACGATGCGGACGTCCTTGCGCATGTCGTTGTTCGAGCTTTGCGCACGCTCACAGAGCGGCTGCGCTCTACGCAAGGATGAGTGGAAGCGTCTTGTCCGATCGAATCCGCCCAGGTCCCACCGGTTTCACGGAGATTGCCAGGCCTGCGTGTTGAGTGTGCGCCGGAGGCTCGATTCTAGGGTGGCAAAGACGATGAAGATGAACGAAGATGGCTGCGTCCTCGGGTCGACCTCGAGTGAAGTCAACGTGAGCAAGGATGGAGACGAGATGAGAGGGGATGAGATGAGACAAGCAGACATGAGACAAGGCTTGTGAGAGTCGACAGACTGTGATAGGTATGCTCCATGCTAGAAGCCTAGCCGTTGAGCAAACACCAACACCTCGAATTGAGCTTACGAGTTGCTCTACCTGCCGCGCCTCTCTCATCCCATTTTTTTTTTCTTTTTCTTTTTTTTCCCCTTTCTTTGCTTCTTTTTTTTAGCCTTTTCTATGGCGCTCGCCGGTTTGACGGCGCCGTGGATGGCACAACCCTCGTCCATGGCGCTCGACCCTGACTTTCAGCCAAAAGAAGAAGAACAAGACTCAAGAAGGAAGAAGCAAGTACTTTGGCAGGTGGTCAGATACTCAGCTCTCACCAGGCACCCCATGCCAGCATGATCCGAACGTTCCGCACCGCGGTGAGTCCGCGACTGAACTGACTCGACTGACCGTGACAATGATTCGAGCGAGGAGAGCTCATATCGAGAAGCAGCAAATTTTGACGGAATGATCCGACGGCTATCGACAACCGAACGCGCCTTGAAAGTGTTTGCTGAAAAGGATGAGCGGCGCCAATCAGCAGCTTTGTTTAGTCACACGATCCTACATTTCTGGGAAATGCGATCAGGCGGCCCTCCTCGACGTGGACCAAAAGCAATTCTGGAAGAAAGCAGAAACAACTCAGCCTCTTCTTCTTCTTCTTCTTTTTTTTCCTCTGCTTGACACGCCTCCCGCCCACATCCAACCTTTCGCTTCTTGTCTCCCTTCCTCTCATTCTCAAGCTGACTGTTGCTTCGCGACCGGTAGAAGAGTGATCATCAGCGATCTGATCCGGGCAGGACACCGCTCTAGGCCTCTGCAAGGGTCATCTTGCCATCGTTCCAGCACGGTGCCTCCTCGAACGAAGCTCGACGTAGCTACCACACTCCGGTCTCCACGCAGATGCGGATGAATAGCGAACAACGTTAAAGTCGTCTGGCGAGGACAACAGAGCGAGATCAACAGAGCGTGACCATCCCTCAGCGCAGCATGCATTCTTCTACGGTTCCAGTGATAGCAGTCTCGTCGCTTCTCTCCTTCTCCACCCCCTTCCGTTTGGGTAAGTTCCTTCGTCGTTGACAGCCAGCATCCTCGCCAAATCTTGTAGAAGCAGAACATTTCCATCGTTCGGAAAGTATTCAGGTGTAGCTTCCAGTTCGAAGGCCACCGTTACTCGCCGGTCATCCTCTGTGGATGTACCCTTATACTGGCTCGCTTTCGGGCGAGCCCATGCGAGTGGGAAGGTCCGCGTACTCCTCCTGCCTTTTTGGTCCTCAGGGCCAAGGCCGGTTTTTGATCTCCGGAAGGACCGCGGCGCTCGTTGCGTTGTCTCTGCAGTCACAGACCGTGGAGGCATCCGGCGACGTCGCGGGCCTCTTCGCGCATCATCTGCTCTAGCTGGGCGAGTTCAAGCTTCAAAGCGCTGGCCGTCAAATGCAAATCTATGCGAACGACACAAAGTGCCCTCACCAGAAATGATAATCTCGCAAAGTCGCGGTGACGCAGCAGTCGACCCTGTTCCGCTCAGCCGAACTGACCTCTCCGGCGATCCAGAGGCGACGGATGGACGATAGACAAGGCCCCGTCAACATGTCTTGCCCCGCCACATCGGCAAGCAGCGCTAGAGCGATGCAACCCCAAGACACCACCCTCCACTCAAGCGTGGAATCGGGCAAGGAAGAGGGTAAACGGTCTCTAGATCAGCTCTGCCGGCGTGGTACGTGTTGTGCGCTCGGGCGCCCCGGGTCCGCCTAGCGGGCTCGGTGTGAGTCTTCGTTCCGCTCGATGCAACCTCTTGGATTTGCTGTTTGTGTCTGGTCGATGAGAGATGGGCAATTTACCTCTTCGAGGAGCTGCTTCATTCGACGAAGAGAATGGAATCGGGCCGCCAAAGAAGATTGAGCTTGGACGTGGCCTTCGTCGCCGAAAGCAGACCTTCCGTTGTCTTTGACACGCGGGTCCTCTAGGCGACGTCGAGCCATGTCACGGCCGTAGACTGCGCCGGCTTTTGCTAGGTCGCACGTTCGGGGTAAGGAGGATGCTCAGCCTCTTTTGGGAAGAGGCGAAGGCTTGAGTGCAATCGGTGGCGTCTCCTCTGCTCACTTAACCGAGTCTGAGGGGCCAACTCGACGCGAGACTACTCTTGGTCTGGAAGCCACCTTGTTTACTTTTCGAGCATTGGCAAGTGGTTCTGTTTCTTGTTTCTTCGTTTTGGCATCGACGGCTTCATTCTGTCAGTGACAACGGGAATCTCCTGAGACCGCAAACGATCAATTGCAGTCGTCGCAAATCTTCAGACGGCGCTTTCCGCCTCTTGGAAGACGACCGCTTGTTGAAATACAAGACGAACACATACTCCTTTCTCTCCGCACTCTTCTCCTCTCCTGCTCCACTCTCACCATGTCACTTCATACCATCTACCTGCGTACTCAATTTTCAAGGTAATTGCATTTCGTAAAAGGATCAGGTTATGTGAGCAAGCCAAAGAGAGGAAAAGATAGACACTCGACATGTGCGTAAACAGGGACGGAAAAGTGGATGTGATGGCGAATTCAGCTGCTCAGTTGCGAATGCGAATACCCTTATCCTGGACGACGTTGTTACCGAATCTGCCTGCACGACCCGAGCGATCAGTGTGATCCAAGCCCAACGCATCGTCGGGCTGGAACTTGTGCTCGTACAGCAGATCTTCATCTTCCAAATACGTCGGCTGCTTGTATGTTGATGACTGGACGAGTGCAAATCGGAATTTGGCGAACTCCTTTTCGGGGATCTCGAGTCTTTCTTGCAATCGCTTGCGTGTCTCGCGGAACAGCTCGTTGCGTTTCACCACAAAGCGGAACGGCACGCCGTGTGTTCGCACCAGTTCCTTGCTGAAGTGGAAGACATTGATGACCTTGTCGTCTTCGGTCAATTGCAGCTCGTCCAGTGGCACCTCCTCGGCAAACAGCTCGGCACTCTCACCGATATTGCCGATCATTTCGACAGGGACAAACTCGCGCTGCTGACGACCGTTGAGAATGGCCTCAAACAGACGAACTTTGCCGCTTCCCTCGGGTGTCAGCTTGACTTGCTTGGCAAGCTGATCCGTCACTTCAGAGATGGTCGCTGTCTTGGGCAGGAGGAATTGATGCACCGAGTCTTCCTTGTTGTTGGCGCCTGTCCAGAAGATCTTGAGGTTGCGCTTGGTCTCGAGCTCAATGATGCTGACGTCGAGAAGCTCGTAGTACAGCAGCGAGGCTTGACCCTGGATGTAACTAGGCGACACGATCTCGTTGACCGTCTGGTTGGCAGTGCGCTTGAGCACCGTCTTGGGCGTCCCGTTGGGGCCATTGCCGGTGGTGAAGCGCAGCTTGAAGGGATCGTGCTTGAGACGCTCACCAGCCTTGGCTGCCATCATGTCGTACGTCATCTTCTTGCTTAGGGTCAGCTCGAACTCGGCCTTGTAGTCAACATCTTCAAAGCGTGGCTTGAAGAGCACCTTGATCTGATTCTGCAAAAAGTCGTAGAACTGGATCGGGTTCGAGTAGAGTGACTGCGACTCGTAGTCGTGCGCGTCCTTCTCGGACAGCTCGATCTGAAAGCAAATTACGTCGCCGTCCTGGATCTCGCTTTGCGAAAAGGTCGCCTTGGGCTTCATCTGCTCGATCATGCCAGGCTTGATCTCCTCAAACAGCTTGACTTGCGTCGTAGGTGGCCAACGCATGAGCTCATTGATGGTTGGAACCAGGTCGCCCACCTTCATGTGGCGCTGCACATAGATGCGAGACACCCCGAGCAGCGTCTGTCTTGAGGTGTCAAAGTACTTGAGGAAGATCATCATCGAGGGGTTGGCCTCAGTGCTGGGAATGTCGGCGTTCGCCAACTCGAGGAAGAGACGAAGATCGTGCTGGCGGGAGGCCATTCGGTCGCGAACCGTCTCTAGCGTGAGGTTCGGATCGTTCTCGGGCACCACCGTATCTGGTCGCACCGTTTTGTTTTGGCGATTCACCAGCACCCACATGCGGATGAGTTCCTCGGGCAGATTGTACTGCGCCGCGATGCGTGACTTGAAATTGAGATAAAGCTCGTTCTTGAGCACGCGGAATGTGGGCAAATCAGTAGCGGGCAGATTGCGCTCCTCAAAGGTGGCAAGGTCGAAACCTTGATGACCTCGGAAGGTGTCCTCGGTAATGAGCTTGACGGTCAGATAGAGGTGCTGCTCCTCGCGCTCGCGCTTGCGGGCCTCCATCTGGAGCCGCTCATCTTCGAGTCGCTGTCGCAGATGCACTGGCGTGTCTTCAGCCGCCATAGGCTTGAGTACTTCGTCAATGTCGCGCTCGCGGACGTAGACAAGCATGTATGCATTGGTGAAGCGCTTCATGGCGCGTACAGGGGCGCGAGCGCCGATTTGTGCTGCTGGGTGGCCATTGGGGATCTCGCCGCCGAAATTGTCTTCCAGAACCTCCTTCTCCGTTACGGGCGTTACGCGATCGTCGTCGAATTTGAACCACTTGCTATCCCTCTCTGGCTTGAGCAGAGCGAAGTAGTGACCGCCATGCAAGTCGCCCGAGTGGACGAGAACGCCGTGCAGCCTGTACTTCCAGTCTTCCTTGCTGAGGGGCGACTCCTTGTCGATGTAGTCGGCGAGATCGATCTCGAGGGGAAACTCGTGACGGTCGTTGATTTTGACCATCGAGTCCTTTTCGATATCGTACTCGAATCGCTTGAGTTGCAAATGAAGAACGGGCGGGAATTTTTCAAAGATGACGCCCTTCTTGGCATCCTGGAGGCCGTAGCCCTCGGCATGGTACTTGTTGTCACCGTCGAGCATTTCGGTCTGAACGTAGTCGCGGAACGAATCGACCAAGTTGTTCATGCCCTTGACATTGAGCTGAATGTCGTAAAAATCTTCTGAGCGGGACGACTCGTAATCGACATTGACACATTTGAGATACGACTTCATTTTACCGACAAAGAGGCGTGTGATTGCGCCGTCAGCAGCGGTGCCTTTCATCTTTGTCTCGAGCTTCTCTTGCAGAACGCGGTTGAACTCTTGAACGTCGTGTTGCAGGAAGCTGTCGAGAGACTTCCAGCCGAACGATTTTGTGAGCTCGTTGGTGCCGACGGGCTGATCTGATGTCTGCAGCAGGTAGAAGACGCGTTGGAGCGCGAGTGCAACGCTTTCGGACGGCACATCGCCCTCTGTGGGTATTTGATAGACGGCTTTGCGGAAGTAGTGTGTGCAGAAGAGGGACTGGAGGAGCGAATTCATGTAACAGGTAGCGCCCTGGTTCTTGAGGCCGACATAGCCGGTCTCCTTCTTGGAGTCGTAGTTGATGAAGTTGTGCCAGAGCACACCGGTTGGATCTTTGAGGACTCGAACATAGGCGGTGACGTCGGCACAGTCGTTTTCGATGATGGGTCGACTTCGGCCGTCGGTAGGTACGGCGAGCTTACGAAGTTCGTTGAAGCGAGTGAAGCCCCAGTCCATCTCCTCTGCAGTGAAGCGATGGTGCGCTTGGCTGGTGGAGAAGATGGTAGGGTCTTGTGGATTTGAGATGACGAGCGCGAATTGTGCGCAGACGTGCCAGCCCTCGGGACTACCTTTGGGATCAGCATAGTCGAGATAGACCGAGACCATGTCGTTCGGTTGGCCATTCGAGTTGCCGAAGGGAAAGAGAAGGATGCGCCAGCGATGACCACCGCACTCAAACTCCGGACCGGTGATCCTTTTGTCTAGTGTCCGCCACCCTTTGATCTTCCAGGTACACACGGCAAAGTCCTGCTCTTCTTGGCCGAGATCGGCGAGGTGCTTCTCTGCGAATGCCTTGGAATCGTGAACAGAGACGGGCTCCTCGACCTCCATCGGACCGGCATTCTTGTCTGCATCTGGGTTGACCAGAGCGGTTGTGGGGTCAAGATGTGGGTCCATGGTGATGAGGGAAGAGTGGGGAGGGTACGGACGAAGCTAGCTCTATGGGATTGCTGGTGCTGATTGCGGCCAGTCAATGATGCAATTGACGACGCCGACGTTATCGATTCCCTTCTGCGAGGTAGTCGGGCTGCGCTTTGAGCACCCAGACCTTCTGTGGGAATGCAAAGTCGCGAGAAGTGAGTCGATGAGGAGAAAAGCGCTGCGCAGGCTAGTCGTCGACGAGCGCTTCCAGAAGAGGTGCTGCCTGAGCTGTCGGGCGCGAATCGATGGTGGTGACGCTGACGCAGACCGTGCGCAGGACTTGTTCTCGAAGGTAGAGAGGATCGAGAGTCGCTTCCAATAACAGTGATCGAAGGTCGGTCAGGGCCGCAAATTGCGAGAGCAGCTATGTAGGAGTAGTGTTGGCACGGGTTGATGCCACCTGTATCGTGCCGATGCTAAGGAGGGGACGAGATGAGGAGAGAGGGAGCAAGATAGGTAGTCACGACGACTGCCATGAGAATGAACGAAAACTAAGGACGATCGCGGCTGTGTCTTCTGCCTCTCTTGAATTTTCGGATGGTGCGAATGCCAAATGCGTGAAGAAGGGCGGACGGACACACAAATACAAAGCCTGGTTATCAGGCTCTACACTGTGATACCTTGCGTGACGCTGAGCCTCGCTGACTGGAAAAAAAAAGAAGACGTGGAGTGACTGATATTGTGCGATCGAAAAATGTGGGAATCAAGGGGGCGCGGCGGAGCGACTACTAGCGCTGCCGTTCGCTGTGATTACAGACAGCAGAAAATGACGGACTCGCTAGGCAGAGGAGCCACGCAGTATCCATTTCTTTTCCTGTGACTGAGCAGCATCGGGTGAGAGCCCTGGTGCTCTTGACGATTTCTCAACTAACTACTCTCCTTTCCTTACTTTGTGGTTTGTGCGCGAATTTACAAAAAGAGTGGAAAAAAAGAGTGGTCAGAGCGGCGCAGTCCTTCTGTCTGGAAGAAGAAGAAAAGACGGGCTTGCAGGGCCAAGCAGTAGGGAAGAGGCTCAGTCGGTATAACCAAATCTCAGTCTCCCAAGCCGACTGACGAGCAGAGCCTCGCTCTTTCCTCTCGAGTCTTTTTCGGATGTTTGAAGTCGCAGCGTGAATCCGAACGCCATGCTCGTTTGTTTCCACAGCATGTGGCTCAGCTCCGACAAGGTTCTCGCACATGCGGTCGGCCATGTCTTGGGTCTGGTATGTCAGACGACACATCAGGCCGGAACGGTTGTTTCGCGGTTGCGTTGCTGCGGTGATCGAGGACGGTTCAGGTTCAAAAGTACGAAGCTCTCGTGAGACCGCCAGTGGTCTGTACCTTGTGTTTCGTATGGAAATTTCTCACAGGAGGAACAGAAAATTCACACGGAAAATCGTGGCATAAAAAAGAGCGCAGAGTCATCGACGATGCTGTTGTGTAGGTCGGCACTTGCATCGGGATTACCCGATTCTCATGGTGGTCCACGTTACCAGCGCGACGGATAGCTGGGCAGCTCCTTGCATAGAACGCGAAAAGCCAACGGACACTCTGGAATGCAGTGAAAGAGCGCTCGCCATCCCAAAGCACTAGCAGCGCAGCCCTATAGCGACCAGGATATCCAGCTCGCTAAGGAACAGAGCGTGTCCGGCATGAGCGAGGATCGACAGCCTGCAGAAAGGCGACAAGGTTCCGGAAAGCACGTATCAGCGGTTCCTCGAGAGTCAAAGCTCAGCGACATCGTCCATCCTGCGTCATCTGAACGTGACCGACCATCGATACTGGCTTGTGGCCGAGCTAGCTACTGTATCCCTTTTCTGACTATGCAGATCCAGCCGGGCCCGAGTCGCTGCCTGCCTGGACGGTGGACGTCTAGCACGAGAATGGCACATTTGTCGACGCTGTCTACCCGAAGCGATTCTGCAATGAACGAGCCCGACTAGGAAAGTCTGTCGGAGTGTAGGACGAGCGAAGAGGCACATGGCAAGGGCGGCAGTAACGCCAGATCCTGCCATATGCAGCCTGCATTTTGGAAGCCAACACTCAAGCACGTACGCGCGCAGAGGCAGCGATCATCGATTGTGTTCTGCAAAGTGCAGACGCCACAAACTCAAAGGGACTTGTATTCTCTGTCATCTGCCGAGCAGCCGCACGCAATCGCAAAGGGCAACAAGAAAGATGCCTTGACTGCTAGGAGCGGTGTCTACATCGGACGATCGTCTGGTCCCAGATGTGGTACATACAATAGATCCAGGCAGTACGGACTTGCGTTCAGGTGTTACGGCGTGTTGCTCGCCAGCCTGAGCGACGTCTCCTACGAGTCATGTGGAGCAGAGTACCAGCCTGTGAAGCAGACGAAAGCTCAAATGCCAGGCAAAGAACGAAGGGACGATGTGAGGATGCAAAAGCCAGCGGGTTGCCAACATGCGTTCCGGACACGATCTGCAGGCGACGCCGAGGGCCGAGTTGGACAGCTGGCGGCATTTCTGCCTCAAGTGAATTTCAGCAAGGTGGACCGCGTCCGAGTTGCTACTTCTGCGCCGAGACCCTATGATTCGATTTCGCTCTCCCGCTGACGATGCTGCCTAGACTCGCCGGACCAGACTGCACGCCGTTTCGATTCACCAAGGCGAATGAGCGGGTCGTCTGCAAGCGGCAGCCGGTCTTGACTCTTGCTTTTCCAGTCTCAGCTCGGACTGTCGTGCAGCATGACAGAGGATAGCACAGCGGACGACGCGGCCTCCCATTTCCAAAAGCCAGCTGTCCACTCTCTCTTCAGCCGACTGATTCCTGTGCCATTGCCACAAATGCTGCCGATCGGTACAGCGTCAGGCCGAGTGAGCGCAAGTGGCTTTACAACCCCTTCACAACGTTCTCAGCAGTCGACGGCGCCGCAACGCTGCAATAACGTGGAGCCTCGGCTCTGACACGGGAAGATCAAATAACCGCAAAATGAAGAAAAGGCGGCGCATCGGTGTCATTGTGTGTATGTGTCGGTGTGTGTGTCTCGCAAATGTGTCTTGACAGGAAGAGAAAGGCAGATTGGCCGTTGGCCTGCCTGGATCAAATTCGAGAGTATCGCGTCGACATGGACTTCGCTAAGGCGCCGAGCAAACGTTCCTGTGCACAAGTGAACCTTGAATTCTCTCTGTGAACCCTTCGCGAAAAAGTGGTTGGTTGCCTTGGGGACAAGGCTAGGACCATGGCAGGCTTTGCATGCATCCATGCATGCCTCTCGGGCTCATAACTGTCACGCGCCGCCTCTGGGACGGCTATCCGCCTGCTGTGCATCCTCGTCCCGCTATCTGCGCGCCCCCTCTTGTCTTCGGTGAGCTGCAAGAGTCTGTCGGTGCTAGTGTTGATGACCGAAGCTGTTCTTTGCCATCCTGTTGCCCTTCCGTGCCCTTTCTCGCCGCATTGCACGCCTTTAGAACCGTCTGACTTTTGAACAGCGATTCAGTATGCTCTGTACGACATCTCCGCTCCTTTCTCTTTGAACCGCCTCCTCTCCGCTCGTCGATCTCTGCAGCTGCCTCTGCCTCCCTTTGGATTATCCCCATCATCCTGCTCCGAACCACTCCAGCTTCAGTGCTCGTTCCGCAATCACTCGCCGACCCATCGACCAAGCGCAGCCTCGCTTGCATTGGATTCGAACGACCTCGCTAGAACTCGCGTTCCCACCTGCTCGTCCAGCCTCGTGTTCGTCGCCCACCCCTCTCATCTTGGTTTCGTCCAGCCTCTTCGTCATCATCTTGATTCCTTTCCACCATCTACGTTTCTCCATCTCTCCCCTATCCATACTGTTCCCCTTTCATTCCCCCCTGCTTCCAAATACTTGAACCAACTCGATCGCACTCTTTTTCAGATCGACTACTCTCTCTTTCGACGCTCAACTCCACTCCAACAACTTAGACGTTCCATTCAGCTCAATCGTGATCTTTATCGCATCGAATAGGCTGCATCGGTCATCGCAACAACGGTCCTTTCTTGCTCCTTCTTTCCTCGACGCTGATTCCAACACCAAACATCGATCTCTACCTGTACGCACATACTGGTTGGCACGTCTGACTCTGGGAATCTCTTGTTTCCAAGTCATTACTTAACCGACACACGCACACCTCTACAGCTTGTCAGCTTCATAACCTTCACCCGCAATGCGCTCATCACAACTCTTCACGGCAGCAGCCGTTGCAGCTCCCGCCGTTCTGCTCGCCGCTACTGCCAACGCCGCCTCGGACTCGTGTATCAGCCTTCAAGGCAGTTCCATGTGCCCGTCGTTCCAGAACAACTTTGTCAAGCCCAGCAACCTCTCCAGCGAGTACAGCTTCTTTGACACGGTCACCGACGTCGCTTCCTTCGATCGCCTCTTCCAATACTACCTGACTGCGTAAGTAAACCCTTTCAAGGCCGCAAACATCGTCCCTTCGAAGAACCATTCGTACTGACGCGTCCCTTATTGGCCTGATGACCTCATTGTACACAGTCAAAATGGGTACTACTCGGACAAGATTCAGGATGGTCTCGGATGCAACACCACCCTCGCAACAAACGTCACCATTCAGTGGCAGCAGACCGTCTTCTGCTCCCAATTCTCGCAGGCCTCATACGAATCTGGCTGCACCGCCGAGACTCCCCCCACGCTTGTCTGCCAGGAGACTTGCAACCAGTTCGCCTCTTCCGAGGAAGACATTGTCGACAACACTGCCTACTGCCGATCCACGGATGAACTCAACCTCTTCCAGCGTAGCGTCCGACAAGACACGCTCTCAAACGACTACTACACCTGCACAGACTACAGCTCCCTCGCCACGACCAACGTCAACTCTTGTGTCTCGGGTATCGAAAACGAAGGCAGCTGTGGTTTCGGCTACTCGATCGACCAGCTCTGTGCCTTCTGCGACCCTGCAGGCGGCGTCAATCCTCCTTCTTGCTGCACTGAGTCCCGAACCGATCTTTCCCAGTGCGCACAGTGGGGCCACCCTCTCGCTGCTTCCATCCGTCCTACCACCACTGTTGCGACCAACGTTCCCGGCGCTGCCCAAAACACCGCTGGTGCCGCTTCTGGCACTGCTGGCGCCAACTCTGCTACCATCACGGGCGGCGCATCTGCTGCTTCGGCTACTGGCACTGCAGCTGGTTCCAGCTCTACCAGCAAAAATCAAGGCAACGGAGGTAGCAGTGTGGGCGCCAACATGGCTCCCGATGGACAGCAGCTCGTCAGCGCCGACGACAAGGTCTTCAGCACCAAGGAGCTGGCTGGGATCATTGCCGGCTGCTGTGTCGGTGCCGCCCTGCTTGGTGCCTTGCTCGCCCTTCTCTGCATGCGCAGGCGTGGCGAGAAGGCTGACACGGAGAAGAACACAGTCTACGGCAATGCTGCTAACGAGAGCCACGTCGAGCGCCCCTGGATCCAAAGCGAGGAGGCCATGGTCAAGTCGCCAGAGCTCGGTCGACCCTCTACGGATGCGAAATTCGCAGCTGGCGCGGCTGGTGTCGGTACTCTTGCCGCCGGTGGAGCTGCGGTCGCTGCTGGCAAGGGCCGCGACTCGACAGACGAGCGTCCTAACAGCGCCATGAGCGGTGAAACTGGTACCGATGGACGCGGCACTACCATCCCCGCCGTCAAGGATCAGTACTCTTCGCACGACATCTGCCCCGGCGAGACCGTCGTGGCCATCTACCCTTACAATGCTACGCTCAACGACGAGATCACCTTGCAGCCCGACGATGTCGTGACAGTACAACGCCTCTACGATGACGGTTGGGCGCTCGGTCGCACCGAATCTGGTAGCGAAGGTGCTTTCCCATTGGTCTGTGTTACTTCCACCAAGGGCGGTACCTCGGGTTCCGGCGAAAACCTCAGCGGCGGCGTAACAAGCGGCAACGAGGGTAACGTCACTTCTTCAGTGGAAAATGCCGTTACCGCGGAAGAGGCTCACTAGAGAACCTCTTTGTTTCGTTGTTCTCCGTCTTGTTTGTCCCTGGTCACCTTGATGTCTTCCTTCTCTCACCCTAGACTTCCCCCTCTCGCTGCTGCTCGCTAGCTAGACTAGTGACGCGCTTCCTCGATGCCTTCCTCCTCTTCACCTCTTGCTCGATCTCCCATCCTTCCTCCTCGTCTCGGTCCACCGTATCATGTTTGTTGTCCCAGCTTGATCTGCCCAGAGCGCGATGCCTTTCGCCTTCGCTTGGAGGGCTCACGACGCCATCTCTGCTTGCAGGATGGCGCGTCGTCTCAGAGACCCCAAGCATCCCTCAAAAGGGGCTGATTGGCCCATTCGGCTTTGCTCGGATCCTGCTGGCTGGTTCCTTGCCTTTTCCTCATCACCTTCTCGGCGCTTGTCATGGAAATCCCCTTCGACCCTCTTTCCCCCTTTCGTTTTTTTTGTTGTGTTGTTCAGCTTTCCACAAATTGTAGCTTCTTACCCCCCCTTCCACTGTGCGTATCTTGTTAGAGATCAATCCCCTTCACCACCCTCTCACGTTTCGTTGGAATCTTCATGTCCTTTTCCCCCTACAAGAGTCAATTGGTCTGATGTGTGACGAACAAGCAAGTTCGATTCTCGTGAGTGTGGTACAAATACAGATTCCAATGGAGAGCGCGTACGGACGAGAAGATGCGATCAAAAGTTATAGATGGGTAAAATACGATGAAGCTGCAAAGGTTGTCGGCAAAGCGGGCATTCTGGCTTTTCTGCGATCCAAGCGGTAATGCAAGACCAGTCGAAACAGTGTCCACATTCTGTCACTGCTGACGAACCGCGATGCGGCGCTCGCTGATCCATACACAGCGTGCATTGAAGCGTGCTTTGAGCATTCGTAGCTGCAGCGGTAGTGTTGAGTTTGGCTATGGCAACAACGTCAGAGTCGTTCTCGTTGGAGGTATCTTCGGGAAGATGGGCGTACAGCAGATCGACAACTTTATCATCGGCATTGCACGAGTCGGTGTCGTCTTGATGTGGGTCAGGTAAGCGTCTTGGAGGCTGTGATGCGTGGGAGAAGACCGAGTTGTCAATCACCACTGTCGTTGATGGATCGGTGATAGCACCGGATTGCTTCTCTGAGGATCCCTCTTGCTTCTCTGCGCTCGCTTGGTTTTGCGCCTTCTTGCTCCTCCTGTAAGCCCTGATCTCGAGCAAGAGTTTGACTGACAATTGAATCCCTAAGAGCACGCCGAGCACTTCGTACGACGGTGGTTGATATCCTTGTCTCTTGGGATAAGTCGAAATGTAGGTGACGCCAGTCACCCTCTGTGCTGCACTGTAAAACTTGCCTCCCAAGTAGAACAGCATGAGGTGCGCGGCTGATAGGTAGGCGAGCCATCCATCCTGCGACTGAAGTGTCTCGAGCGGCGGTAGAGACTTGCTCAGCCAAGTGACGAGGCGCCTGTGCGTGCTGGCGTGAGCGGATGCATCAAAGGGTTTGTCGAGGGCGCGTGCGCGTGCGCGTGCTCTTGCTTCTGCTGCATCCAACTTCTCCTTCGTCGAAACGGAATAGCGTCGGAGCGCGGCGTACAGCTTTGTGAGCGAATACGGTCCGAGGACGTGCAGTAGAATCCAAGCGAGTCGCTTTGGTAGGGTGACAATGCGGCCTGTGCGGACATCTTTGGGAATGGCATTGACGTATTCTTCACCGAGAGTCTGTCCACCTCGTCCGTCGCCCATGCCCGGTATTGACGAAGTTGACAAGAGGTAATAGCCCAGCGCGCCGACAAGAGAGATAGAGGATACATGGGAATGCTGAACTCGGGTCCCGAAGAGCGATCGAACGACGTCCGAAACTTGTGATGTAAAGAGGTCCTTGTAGTATGTATCCTTTTGGTACGCTCGTACGATCTCGGGCTGTGCAGCTGCCGGGAAGCTGAAACGAGATTGCGGACGATATGCTGCTTCGAAGGCGCTAGTCAGAGAGGTGCTGTCCGAGTGAGATGCGACTGAGTCTTGCGATGGACCCACGGGCGACGCTGATTCGCCCTCCGATCTGCTACCAGGAACAGCATGATCGTCCGCCATGGCTGCTGTTGCGTCACGCTGTCGGATGCAAGCTTGATGATGCCGAGCTGTCGCCTAGCTGTCAGCTTCGCGCAATGTTCTATCAAAGGCGGTTCCGCTTGATACGATGGCTGCCTTAGCACGGAAGAACAGATGGTGTAGAGTTGAAACGTTGTGGAACATGGACAGGTTCAGGCTTTCATGACACACTTGGCAACGTAGACCTGCCATCGACCGGAGAATCCGGTTGAAAAGCCTCTTCCCCACAACCGGTGACTTGCACTTTTTAACGTTGGACAGGATGCTCGACGTAACAACATGAATGATTTCCTATCTCGGTTGTAGAGATCGAAGCGGCGCGTTCTGTACCGCGATCCGCGGTCTGTCTGCCTCGAGAAGATTCGTGATTTTGTCTTATCATATATCATTTCGTCATTAGTCTGAGCATGCTGCCAATCGACCTTGTGCCTCAAGCTTTGCAGCTTGTTCCTGTGGCGACTTTGTCTGTCTCCAAAGGATGGATGACCCATGCCGGGGGGACCAACCCTCACGGCAGACTCGTGCGCAGACTGGAGCCCCATCGTCGATATCGCTGCACGTCACTTCCTGTAGGAATTCCTGCACGCTTAGCCCCGAATCTCCGGGTTCAGAAAGCAGATTCACCTGTGCGCTCGGCTCAAGCGAATTTCCACACTGTCTGCCCTGCAGATCACGGCGTCTGTGATTCTCGTCATGACGCTGACACCCAGACGATCTCGTTTCGTGCTCTCTTTGGCTTTGCCAGCTCGCTTGCGACGGGCATGGCATTGCGCTCGTTGAGGTCCACACCTTGTCTGCTGTTTGTGCTTGTCCCTTGAGTTGCCTTCCACTACATCTATAAATACATGGGTCTGTGACTTTCAGCCCCTCTGCGTCGGTTCAAAACATACATCCCTTTGACTAGTCTTACCCCTTGCTAGATCGGATCGTCTTCGGCCCTATTCACTCACAATGTCTCTGCCTCAAGCAACCTCTGCTTTCCTCTCGCACCTCGCCGTTCGACGTAGCACCTACACCCTTGCCAAGACTCCGTCGATCCTCACCGCCGACCAGATCCAGACGACTCTTAGCAAGATCCTTCGCGAATCGCCATCGTCCTTCAACTCCAAGTCGCCTCGCCTTGTGCTCTTGCTCGGGGCTGAACACGATGAGTACTGGGGCAAGACTGTGCCTGAAGCTCTGACTGCCGCCGTCAAGTCCCAAGGTGGTAATGATGAAGCTGTCTCGAAAGCCGTCGGACGCCTTGACATGTTCAAGCCTGCCTTTGGTACCGTCGTCTTCTTCGAGTCAAAGGCTGTCGTCGAGGGTCAGCAGAAGAACATCCCTCAGTACGCCGACAGCTTCCCCATCTGGTCGCAACACGCTTCCGCCATCGCTCAGAACAACACTTGGGTCGCTCTCACCAACGCCGGTTACGGAGCCAATCTGCAACACTATGGAAACCTGACCCAGGACCAGCTCAAGAAGAAGCACAACTTGCCTCAAGACTGGCAGTTCACCGCTGAGCTCGTCTTTGGCGCAAAGACGGACGAGCCACAGCCCAAGGAGTACGACGAGGAAAAGGAGAACGCCGAGCGACTCAAGGTCTTCGGCGCTTAGAGCTCACACTAGACGAGAGAGATCCATGTTCGTTGGTCTCGGATGGACTGATAAACAATCCTCCAGCATTCATGCTCCGACTGTCCGTTTGACAAAGTCCGTCTGTGATCCCGTTCACACATTGCCATGAGAGCACACTGTCCAAAATAGTTCGGCAAGAGGCACACTTGAGTAGTCAAGAGTCGGACGAAAAAATGATCTAAGATTCCATCGACACCTGAAGCACTACCTTGTCATCATGAGACGAATGATGACGCTGAAGGGATGCCGTATACATCGATATCTTGTGTAATTCGCGAAAGCAAATCAGGGCTCGAGCGAGGCGGGGAAGTTGTTGTTCTCCCTCTGCTCGTCCCACTTGGCAATCTGTTGGCGTTGAAATGGTCGAGAAGAAGAACGAGCAATGTCAGAAACTAATCTCTCGATTTGGGCGCGAGGCTGACGAACAGAAGGATGGCTGATCTGCTAAACAGATGACCTGAAGTAGAGCGAATACAGGTGTCCGTACATGAGGCTAGGACAACGCGACGATCGCTGAACCGGATGGTGGCCCTACATGAGCGAGATTGGCGATTGGCATCGCACGGTTTCGACGATAGGCCAAGAGCTGCTGCGATATCTCTGAGCATGTACATGCGTCCGCACGCTCAAGTCGATCCGGCAGTGAAGTCAACTCGTTTCTCGTTTCGCTCCGCACTGCAATACGTATCTATGGTCGCAAAACCTGTCTCGACTTGGTCGATCGAAAGGTGTGATTGCCTGCAGTCGCAGCTATGCAAGATGACGCGGCCGTCGCCGAACGAAGCCTTTATGTCGCATGTGCCGCTCCAAGATGGTGGTGCTACGAGAGTGACGGCTTTCCAGTCTGTAATGGTTGGTCTAGTTGTCTCCCTGTACCCCTGACCGTGTCGATGTGTGCTGTCCGTGTGATGCGAATGTGACAGGATCGGCTTATCCTAATCGTATGGCTACAGCGATACTAGCGCTCGCGATATCAGAGGGTCTCCTTGAGTTGTGATCCAGCTCATGCAGGTACCATCCTTCCAATGCTCGTCGTACTGGTTGCAGAGATACTCACCCACTCGTTAGGGCACAAAGAGTTGTAAGCGCGGAAGAACTGCTTGCAGGGCACGAACTCCTCTCCCTTTGCGTTGATACATCGGTAATAGTCGACGTAGCTGTTGCATCGCGAGCGTATTCATTGGGAATCCAAGTCAGTCTTGCCATCCTTCTTCCGTACAATGTGGAATTGCCAAATAGGATTGAAACACTTACTTTTGCCAGCAGTGCTTGGTCTGGTTCTGGTTGGGGAAACGCGCATCGAACGAGGCGGTTTGAAGGGTGAAGGACTTTTGCTCGGAGTCGGACATTTTTGCTGTGGGTATGGCGGATGCAGATGTGGTTTCAATTGACGATGGTTCGACAAATTGCTGATGATGGCGACCAAGCGGTTTGGAATTTTGACAGCCACCAGTAGCAGCCTCTGGCTCGCTTGGGCAAGCAGAAAGAGAAAGCGTACCTAAGGCTCAACTCATCTCGATTCGCGCTTCCTTCTCAAAACGGCTGAACTCGGATTTTCAATCAACCCCTTCACGCACGGTACCTTTCATTTTTGATCGGCTCCGAGAGGTGTTTTCTTCAACGTTATGTCAAGTTCGCAGAGGCTCTAACACCTCAAGATTTTCCCCTCCACCCTCGGGTTTGTGGACCCTGACCCTGTGTGCATCCCGAAGTTTCTACGCTTCTGGCGCTTTCTGCTCGATCATCTTCTTCAAACCGTTCAGTCATCGACACAGGCGCCAGTATGGACTTTCTTAAAGCGGAGATTGCCAACAAGCGCAAGGCATCCGAGGCAGCGATAGCGAGCTCCTCAACATCTGCTCATGCTTCTCCACCCTCCAAGTACATGCGCAGGGGCGACCTCGAAAAGGTGCTACATCAGCAACAACGATCCGCCTCACCATCATCTTCACCCCCTTCGGGACCTTCCACCGACTCAAATAGACGCCCAAAAGCAAAGGAATCGGAAAGACCTTCGACGTCTGGCTTGAGCTCGTCCACAAGAGCAGCGCTTGAAACTGCAGCGGGCGAAGTGGAGCGCGAAAAATTCAACGTTTCCAACGAGGAAGCTGTTCGTCGACTGCGTGCGAAGGGCGAACCAATCCGATTGTTTGGGGAATCAGACAAGGAGCGAAGACTAAGGCTGAGGGCTCTCGAGCTGATCGAGGAAAAGGGCGGCGGATCGTTGGGTCAGAACGACTTCAGAAATGCTTTGCAGAGTGCCGAAAGTGCGACAGCATTGGAGTTGCTCGAGAAGCGCAATGCTGCTAGTAAAGGCAAAGCAGAGAGAGCGAAGATGGAAGGTCTTGAACAGGACGCTGCCACAATTGCTGCGGTAGATGGCTCGCTCGGCCCGCAAGAAGGTGCGGGGAAAAAGGCAACAGGAGCGTCAAAAGCAGACGGAGCGACAGCAGAAGGCCCCAAGGCGACCTCACGGCAAGGCGTCGGGATGAACAGCGTACTCGATCTCAACCTCATCAAGACCGATATTGATCGCGTCTATCCGATCATCTACTATACCCTCAAAGGTCTCCTTGAAGAATGGGCCGAGTCGCTTGGTTCGCGACCCGACGAAATCAAACACACGATGCAAGGCAAACTCGCCGCTGCCACTCAAGTGCAATCGGCTGATTACCTCAAACCTCTGTTCAAGAAGCTTCGCAAACGAGCGTTGACACCGGATGTCCTCATGCGAATTGCCGAGATCGTTCATTACATGCAGAGACGTCAGTACAGAAACGCAAACGACTCGTACCTCCAGCTCTCCATCGGAAATGCTCCCTGGCCTATCGGTGTTACCATGGTCGGCATCCACGAACGATCCGGTCGAGAAAAAATCTTCAGCAGTAACGTGGCTCACGTTCTCAACGATGAAGTGTCAAGAAAGTACATCCAAAGCTTGAAGAGGCTGATGACGTTTGCTCAGACAAAATATCCTCCAGACGATATCAGTATGATGATGGGATGAGGGACATGCAGGAATGACGCTGCCAGTCGTCGCGTTCCGCCTGCTCGTTCCTTTGCGTCTACATCTGCTCGCGCTCTCACACCTGCATTCTGAATTGTACGAACACACACTCAATACCCAACACACTATTTGCATCGAAAAGAACGGCAGTTGCAACTTCAAAGTTCGACTAGCGACGACTTGCGACGACTTGCGACACTGAAATCGCGCGCGTGTGTGAACGCAATCATGCTGCCGATGCATGACCTCCGTTCAACGCCGTCCAAAGAGAAAGGCAGGCGACTGACCGCGCCAGTTAGTCTCTGCTGTATGGACGAGCCCGTTGAGATGCTTTGGGGGTGGCAAGGGCGAGCTGGCCTTGGTGGCTGTTGCCGCCGCCGTCGTCGTGGCGGCGCCGTTGCTCGGTGCCGCACTGGCAGTTGGAGTGGGAGTCGTTGGCGCAGGAGAGGATTGCTGAGCGGCCGGTGCAGCCTGGGCTACTACTGGTGCGGCGGATGGAGTACCAGCTTTACTGACGATTTTCTCTGCTGCCATGGCCCCTGTCGTTGTTGTACCAGCGGTCGTGTTTACGGCGCCACCGGAAGGCGCATCCAGCTTCTTTTCGTAACCCCTGTCTTCGCCTCCGTAAAACACGGGGATGCTCCAGGGTCTGCCACCCATGCTCAGAACCTCTCTCTTAGCTTTGAGCCATCTACGAGGCTGTCTTGCGTTCCTTTCGAGTGGCACCACCGTCTGGAATGCAGTGGGGATCCTGGCGATGGGCTGGACAGGTGGACCTGCACGCGAGCTGGGAAGCGGTGGGTAGCGGAAGCCTGGGTTCTTGGCTGTGCCCGCCTTGGCGCTGAGATCGCCGGTAAACGTCTGACCGCCAGGTCCCGAGACAATCTTGATCGACGATGGTGCTGCTACGGGCGCGACGCTTCTGGAAGATGCGATGGTTGCTGAGGCTTTATTTGGATCTGCTGCAGCGGCTGACGATGCGAGGTTCGGGATGGACTTTGGTTTTGGCAGCGAAGTACTTGCAGCAGGGGTCGGCGTCTCCGCCTTGACTTTTGCCGATGGAGCAGGTGGGGAGCGAGCATCGGCGGTGTTGCCGAATGTTGCTGGCGTTCTTTCTGCAGGTGGAAGCTCGTAGACGGGCTTCTGACCTTTGGTTAGTCCCTTTCTCCACCCTCTGCCGGGGCCCGCGGCGCCTCTTGCCTTGGCTGTCTTTCTCCTCTTGGCCGCAGGCAGCGCGTCGAGTTCTTCCACCGACATGGACTGGACCTGTGCCATTCTAGCCAGACTGCTGCGCTTGATCGATTTCGTGCCGCCGGTATGCGGACTCGCTGAGCCTTCGGCGGAAGGGGACGCCGAGGACGAAGCCGCGCCGCCTTTCGAGGACCGTGCTTTGAGCGTGATGCTTCTGCGTTTGGACGAAGTCGACGTCGACGCAGTCTTGGAAAATGCATCATCTTCATCGCCTTCAAGTTCGTCGAGTTCGTCCAGCTCGTCGGCTTCCTGATCGTCTTCATCCTGGTCGTCTTCGAGAACTTCCCCGTCCGAGCCACTAACGCCGGCGTGGTCGTCGGGAGTGGCGCCGTCGCGCAACGGAGTGCCCGGATCTTCGTCGTCGGAATATTCGGGAGCTCCACGCAGCGGATACGGATTGGCAAGCGGCGAGGACGTCTCGCGTGGTGCAGATGAGAGCGGGACCCTCAACTTGACCTTGACCATTGTGACAATTGCTGCCGAAGGCCAGCGATGAGGATAAACAAATGATTGCGATGCAGCCCAATTGCGAGTGAAGTGCGCGATGTCCTCCGTCAAAAAAAGGGCGGAATGGTGTCGAAGAGTGACTGCGTGGCGAGCGAGCTTGCAACGCTGCGACGTAGTGGATCGCGAGCGTGGTCAGATTGACGTGAAATGCCGGCGTGGACAAGGAAGGCTGTGTAGAAAGGTGTGTCGTTCGTGCTAGGGCTCTCCTATACAAGTTCGCACAGCATCAAGAAGGTGATGGGGATGGAGACGAGGATAGTGATTGCTGACTGAGTCGGCGCGGTGAGACGAAACGATGAAATGCCCCATTGCTGAGCTTTGACCGTTGGATTAGTGAGGCCAACGTATGCTTTCCGACCTGAGAAGCTCGGCTTGGCAACAAGAAGCTCAAAATTGCATATTCGCAAAGCATACAGTATCGACGGATTCTCGGCTTTGAAATCGGTGAAGCTGTTGGGACGCGCCGCTCCGCTTGCCACGCTGCGTGATATTGCAGAAGGGCTCGACTGTTCCATTCTGGGCATCCTCAATTCGAGAGCTCGACCGCGTCACATTCGCTCACTGCGATACTCAAACTGGTTCACACCTTCATGTCGGGCGAGCGTGGTCAATTCAGGCGTGCTGCTTGGCCGGAGCTTAAGATCCCGGACTTGCATACGCCACGATGTGAGCTGAGGACGATGCAGCTTTGTCATGGTATGCTCGGTAAAGTGAGATTTTGCGATTGAGTAAAAGTACAGTTGCTGAGCCCGCCTGCCCGATGGAGGACAAGGAGAAGGGTATATTCGTTTTGGTCCATGCCGATGCCAAGTTAGTATTGTTGTCTTGTCGAATAGTCTGTTCGTCAAGCGAGTGGTATGTATTGACGGAGGTCAGTCGCTGCGCTTCCACACATGGGAACGAAAAAGTGGGCTACAGGAGCACACTTGAGGACGCCCTGCGGTTGCACTTACCTTTGGGACTGATGACGAGACCTCTGCCCTTGCTCGCACCTCTGTACACCACCTCCACGATGTCGATCAGCTCTTGACGGTCGGTGATCGCCCAATTTCTAAAGAGGAAGTGAATCAGAGCAAAGACTGATGTCAGTAAGTCTTGCCCGGCACGCGTACGACTTGCGCACGCTCTGCGCACGTTGAGCGTGCCGCGTGCGAACTTACATCTTGTTGTTGTTGCCCGTCCCCAGGTCAATCATGATGTGCTTGTTGCGATAGAAGAACATGGTCGAACATGCATCGTATAGCTCGTACATCTTGTTGAAATCTGGAACCTGCGTGATGTCAACCAAATAGATGACAGCGAAATTTTGCACCGCTGTCGAGATCTTGTAGAGCGTCTCGTCCATTTCCATGCAGACTGGGTCGGTGTCGTGGCCGAAGCGAAGGATGACCACTCGATCTTCCTCTGATAAGATCGCTTGGTCGACGTGCCAGCCCGTGGGCAAGTGTGGGAGGAAGTACGACATGACCGCGGCTCGTTGTTTAGTAGTGGGCAGCCGGTATGCAGGAAACTGGAGGAGCAGAAGGAGCAGGAGGAGGAGGAGGAGGAGGAGGAGGAGGAGGAGGAGGAGGAGGAAAAGAGGTAGCAATCACATACGGAAAGGTGCGGAAAAAAGATGTGGAGCCGAAGGCACGAAGAACGCGCTGCAGCTGCTCTTGGGAAAAAGGGAACGCATCAACTCGGCTTTCTTCGCGACCAAATGGCTCGAACGAGACACACAGGCCCATACTTCAGAGTGATTCCCATACATGGAGGCAAGGCAGCTCGAATGCACGGTCGTGCGAAGGTCAATAGCTTTCGATGGCCCCCTTCAATAGACTAATAGTACAGAATGATGACGCAGGCGTATGACAGCGACGAAAAGGGTTGTCAGCTATCTGTCGGCAGGGGATCGACTGCGTTTGCGATCCTCTTCCTTGACCTGGATCGGCGGTCTTGGATTCGGCTTGTAGTCCGACAGCATCTCTCCCTCCTCTTCATTGACTTCACCTTCCTCTCCACCACGTTTGCTGTCCGCTTCAATCTCGGCGGCCTCGCGCTGTTCGCGTGTCTCCTTGCGTTCCCTGTTTCGACGTTCTCTTTCTCGCTCAAAGTCTCGCTCGCGCTCCCGATCCCTCTGCGACAACGAAGCATTGAGACTGGAGCCATTCATTGAGCCTGTTGTCGATGTAGTCGCTGCTGTTGGCGCCGGAATGAAGCGACCACCTGAGCTTCCATTGTGCTGCTGTGCGGCTATTCCGGCTGATCCAGCTGGCATTCCCATTGGCGGCGCAGTGGGGTTGCGTCTCCTCTCGTCAAATTCGCCGATCATCTCTCGCAACCGCAGGTATCCCAAATGCATCTTACCACCAAAGTGATCTGCCAACCTTCTATCCGAATCCAAGATACTGAGGTAGGCACCACACACGTCGCACACCCTCAACTTCTGATGTCCACTTGCACCCGAATTCTCTTGCGCATTGTGTAGCTCCTTTTCCTTCTGCGCCTTCTCCTCCTTGAGCGCATCAGCCTTCGCGAGCTCTGCGAGTGACTCTTCGATCTGCCCCTGCTCTCCCAACGCTTCCACTTCGGCCATCACAGCTGCCAATGCTGTTTCGATCTCGGAGATCTCGCGATTCATGTTGGCAAAACGTGCCAATTCCTCGGGCGTTTGCTCCAACCGGCGCTTGTTTGCGGCAATCTTGCGATCGATGTCCGAGATGAAGGAAAAGATGTTGTGCTCGTGCTCGCGTTCGAAATCGGGGAAACGCTCGCCTGAAGCCAGCGCTTTGCGATATTCGTCCTTATACTTGGGCGTATGTGACTTGGGACATGGTCCCAGATCCACTTTGGTATTGGCGAACAAGTCGTGGGGGCAGGTTCCGCAGAGGTAATTTCGGCAGACTTTAGGATCGGTGAAATGAAGGTTCGCTGTCGGTGCGCCCATCGCCTCTGGTCCCATCAGCTTCTCTAGCAGCATGCGCTGCACCTCCGCCTTTCGACCCATCGTACACGTCGTAGTGTTGACGGCGAACTAGCACCTGACTCTGTGTCGCAATATGCTGGATCAACACGGCAGAGGGACGGACGATGGCGGCGCTCCTATCGTCGATGCTCCGGCTCTTCAAGGTGATACGAAGGCTGTAGTCGTTGGAAGTGTCAACGTAGTCACAGTGGTTCAATACTTGGCCGTGCCTTCCATGGGAAGCTGCAAAAAGCCGAATCCCGAATCCGGCCCTCTGGAATTTTTGGCAGCAATTCGTTCCAAAAATGTCGAACGGCACACGACTGAGCTTGGTGTCATGCTTCGTAAAAGTTGACAGCAAATACATCCTGCTTTCCCCATTGGAATTCTTCTCCAATCACGCTGCCCACCTCACGTCTGCTGTTCGTTGAAAGCGATGGGTGCCTCTCAGTCTTCGCACAAGCCTGGTGCGGCTGGAGGCACCGCGGCCGACGCAAATGGCGACCCGGCCTTTGTCGACTACTACGAGCTCCTCCACATTGAACAGGCAGCCACTACCGACGAGATCCGTAAAGCCTACCGCAAGCTGGCGCTCAAGCATCATCCGGACAAGAACCCGGACAACGTAGAGCAAGCGAACAAGATCTTTCACAAGCTGCAAGAAGCCTACGAGATCCTCTCGGATGATACAGAGCGCGCATGGTACGATCAGAACCGCGAGCGCCTGCTTAACGGCGACGGACCTGATCTTGATGATGAGGAGGTGTTTGAGGCATTCAGATCGGGCGCTGCAGAGGCTCCACAGCCCACGAGCTCTTCACGAGGATTAACAGCCAAGGCACTGCTCCGCTTCTTCGACCCCGGTCTGGCAAAGGACTTGTCTGAGAGCGACAATGGCTTCTTTGCGACCTACCGCCGATTGTTCGAGCGTCTTGCACAAGAGGAGCGCATAGCAGCGCCGTATCCGGGAGAGGAAAAAGACAGCATGATCCCGAATGCGGATGCATTTCCCTCATTCGGCTACAGCCACACTCCATATTCGTTAGCCAAGGGCGAGGAAGCTGCTATTCATCAGACACCGGTGCGTGACTTCTACAATGTCTTTATGAACTTTCGGTCCCGCAAAAGTTTCGGCTGGTTCGACAAGTACGACCTTCGAGATGCACCAGATCGAAGAGTCAAACGACTGATGGAGAAGGAGAACAAGCGCGCAAGGGACGGCGCCAGGCGCGAATACAACGATGCCGTTCGCTCCCTTGCTGCTTTCGTACGCAAACGAGATCCGCGCTACAAGAAGTTCCAGGCCGAGCTCAACTCCACAGGTCCCGGATCGACCGCAGATCTAGCACGGAGGAAAGCCGAGGCCGAAAAGATCAGGCTCGAGCGCGAGGCACGCGCACAGTCATATCAGGCACAGAGCTGGCAACAGCCCGAGTACCGCTTCTCTGATGAAGACGAGGAGTTCGGAGAGGAAGCAGAAGACAGTGACACCGGCGCGGACGAGGACGAAGATAGGTCGGACGATCATCATGCTGAAAGTTTGGCCTTGAACGGAGCAATCGATCCGCTCGATGACCCTTCAAATTCTGGGTGGGATTGCGTCGCATGCGACAAATTCTTCCAGTCGGAAGCTGCCTTCCGGAACCACGAGCGCAGTGCGAAACACAAAAAGGCAGTTCATAAATTGCAGCGCGAAATGCAAGATGAGGAGGACGAGCTCGGTCTTGGATTGGACGATGACGACATCGCAATAGATGCTTCTCTGGCGGATATGCACCTCGATGGCGGCAAGGTGCGAAACAAGGCAGATGTCAATGTTTCTGCAGGCTTCTCAGTACCCACGTTTGCTGGAGATGATGCAGCCGGCAAGAGCAAGAAGCAGAAAAAGCAGGCCAAGAAACGCAGGCAGATGGAAGAGGTCGCAGGACGTACGCTGGATGAAGATGGCTTTGTGGTACAAGATCTGAATCGGAAGCAGGCCAGAGCCAACGCGAACAAGCAGAGCGCTGCTACTGATGCACCTCAGGATGACGACGTAGATCAAAGTTCAGCGGCAGTTCATGTTGTAGAAGATGAGAAGGAGCAGCTTGACCGTGATGCCGGCACAGACGTCTGCGACGAAGTCGGCGCAGGCGATGAGGAAAGTGCGCCGGCAAAGACCTCGCAGACAGATCCACGCGGCGCAGCAGAGTCAGAGAATAGCCACAAACAAAAAAAGCTGTCGGAGAAGGACGCCGTCGTTGCCGCCGAAGATGATCCCTGGGCTGGCTTACAAGATCCTGTCATCCCGGTTTCTGCTTTCTCGTCCACCGTTCCGCCGCCACTGCCACCCATGGAACGTCCAGCAGGATCATTCGACATCTTCGGCTACGGCAGCCTCATCTTCAAACCTCCACCCTACGTCATTGCCGCGACACCGTGCTACATCAAGGGCTTCGTCCGCCGTTTCGCCCAGCACTCGGTCGACCATCGCGGCACTCGGGAGCGTCCGGGTCGTGTGGTGACACTGGTCAAAGCTTCCGACTGGCATCCTTTGCGTAAAGCGGCCAAGGTCGATGAGCCAAAGTCGCCTGAGGGAGACGTTGTATGGGGTGTCTCGTACACTGTCGACCCTGAACATGCCAAGGTGGTGAGGCAATATCTCGACTATAGGGAGAAGAACGGATACAGTGCGATGCACGTACCTCTCTACACAAAATCGCGAGAGGAAGAAGGCGCGGAGGAACAGATGGTGCTCAAGAATGCGCTCGTCTATGTGGGTTTGCCATCGAATCCTGCTTTCGTTGGCCCACAATCGCTCGACGCCCTCGCGCAACGCATATACACATGCGCTGGTCCGTCCGGACCCAACCCAGACTATCTGCTCAATCTTGCGAAAGCAGTCAGAGATCTTGCACCGCAGTCTGTCGACCAGCACCTGTTCAGTCTGGAAAAGCGACTTCTTCTCCTTCAAGAGCAGAAGATTGATCCTGAGGTTCTCATCGCTCAAGAAGCCAAACAGCAAACTTCAAAGAAGACGCGAAAAGATGATCTTGAGGACGAAGACGACTCCGAAGATGTTAGGGGACCAAAGGGGAAGAAGGGAAGCAAGGTGAAACCGACTGGCAAGAGCAAAGAGTGGTGCAATGTATGCAAAGCGGGCTTCGAGAGCAGGAGCAAGCTCTTCAATCATATCAGGGAGACTGGCCACGCTTTGGCGGGCGAGCAGAATGGGAAT
This sequence comes from Ustilago vetiveriae, assembly GCA_928722275.1. NCBI lineage: Eukaryota > Fungi > Basidiomycota > Ustilaginomycetes > Ustilaginales > Ustilaginaceae > Ustilago > Ustilago vetiveriae. The sequence goes on from CAKMXE010000005.1 coordinate 464,102, forward strand.
GGCAAGAAGGGCAAACGCAGATAGAGATTTTGGCTCAGGGTCAGGCCGATCTTTAGCAATAGACTATTAGAAGCAGACTTGACCTTTCTGCATGTGTATGCTCATGGCGATGACGAAAATGCGGGGTTCTCAACATGCTCATGCGCCCTGGCGATGTCGTGAAGAGAGACCGCTGACTGATATTATACACTTCTCTTTGCCACTCAATTTGCCAGAGGCGTGTAGGGTCGAGACGGCCAGTGGCACATGTAGCCACACCATCGCGGCGACAAGTTTGACGCTACGCAGGGTCATTGGTGGCGGATCCTGCACCAAAGCCGGGAACGTGACTTTCTTGACGGCCCATTCTGACTACGGTCGCAGAGAGACACGGATGAGCGGCGGCTACACGCTTTGAGCTTGGCACCAAGTGCAAGAAGTGTGGACATGCGCGGCAAAGCAAACCAAGCGGAAGTTCTGATTCGATCAAGCGGCTGTTTTAGCCGAGGGCGCAGAATGATAGGCGAGAATCTTCTTCTGCACGACTGGAATATGCGAACTCGTTCCCAAGAAATTTCATGTCGCCTTCGTTTCGCATGCCTATACAGAGATGTGTATTCGATGCCGTCTTTCAGGGCTCTCGTGCAGTCGGACCTCTGACGGTCGACTGATGCAGAGCATTTGTACGTCGCGACCGGAAGCCAAAGACCAGCTCACGCAAGAGGTCACGATGCCAGAAACATTCAAGAATCGATGCCAACGGCAACCTCCTGATGTGAACGACTTGCAACGGTAGTTGGTGTGAGGCTCAAATGGATTCTTGGTCCGCTGCATGTTGGGACAGACGGACCGGACGACCGTGGACACGGCAGAGGTGTGTCGCAGATCCATGTGGTCCGAAACTAGAGCGGAGAAGCCCAGTCCACATCCGATTCAAGGTCGTTGTCGAGGGCCCCTTGGTAGTCGAGCCATAAGCGAGCGCTTCCTCTTGTACCGCTTCTGTGGAAGATGGTTGCACCGAGATAGACGAAAAAGTATAAGGTATCGCATCTCCTCGACTCGTTTCGCTAACGACCTCGCTCCTCCCATCTGTCCCTGCTTCTCCCTCACTTCCGACTTGCCGCAAGATCACCATGCAACCAAGCAAAATCACTCGGACCGTCTCCGGTCGTGCTGGACTGTGCCTATCCGTCATTCTGCTTGCTTTTGCCTCGCTTACGTCGGCCCTCCCCGCCTCTCCGGTCCATATGTTGGAGTCTCGACAGGCACCTAACGAGATGGCCATTAACCATCCTACGGATCAAACCGCCGCTTTGAACCTGACGACCTTCATTGTGCCAATTCCGATGTCCGAGGCAGAAGCGATTGCTTCTCCCTATCCGCTTTACACCGATCATGGTCTGCCAACCTCGGTCATCCCAGAGGGGCAGTTTCCTTTGATGCTCGTCGGAGGCTATTTTCATGATATTCGACAAAGACAATTGGGCGGCCTTGTGCCCTTGCAGATCCCGCAGCTGAGCACATTGCTGGTCTATGTCCCTTTCGTCGATGTCCTCCGGGGAGAAAAGAGGGTAGAGTTCAAGGCCAACGCAAGAACGTACTTTGATCAACTCGTGCCCGTGGTGGCTGGCGCTGTAACGCAATTCGTCAAAGGAGAGGTGGCAATCTTCGACCCGGCACACGCCGCGTACAAGCCCTCTGGAGGTGACACGGCCAGCTTTGCCGTCTCTCAAGGCATTGCCAACAACCTGGATGGCCCCGGTTTGGTCAATCCCATCTACCAGTCTGTCTTCTCTCGCACTTCATCCTCACCCATCAGCGAGGAGAAGTTCCGCTCGATGCTTAACCAACCCTTCTACACCACCGCTGGAACCGGCTGCGGCTCGGCAACGTACTACTTCAACTACACCAACGCCAATCCAAGCTTCGTCAGTGGCGACATTCAGACGTTCACACCTTTGACCAAGTCGAATGGAAACCACAAGAACGCCCCTGGTTACACTGCTGCTACGTAAGTCTCTGATTCTGCCTTCGGAGGAAGTGAAACGGACAAGTTCTTTGACGCTGAATTGCCTTGATAAAATATTTGATCCATGTGAACAGGCAATGGGTCTCTCCTTCGATACCAGTCCCATGCAGCAGCTTTGCTTGAGCTCGAAGACCCCTCTGGGGCGCATGTGCATCCCTGTCTCGAAGGTGCAATGGCGAAAGCCTCCTCATCAAGTCGGTCAGCTGCTCGTCTTCAGTTCCACGCTCGTATAAGCCCTTCCCGTACCGGTTCGACATGAAGGGATCTGGTCAGTCCACTCTAGAAAAGAATGCCTTCACTGGCAAAAACTTAAGCTGTTGAACAGAATGTCATGACGATCTCAGAACCTTGCCAGGCATTGTGTCCGAGACTGTGAAGTATTTGAGTCGTGGAGAGGCCAAAGCCAAGAATATGAACGCGTGCACTGTCCAACACCGCTGGACCCTTTCTTCGCCTGCATAGCGCTTCATGCAAATTGGGTCCTTCACTGTCCTTCTACCCACTATTCCACAGCGTCCCACCACCACCACCAACACCAACGCCAATGCTGCCGTCAGATTAAGACTGAGCCACGGGTCTCAAGATGATGTCGATTCATGACCCCCACGATGACATCCGTCTCGACCTCGGCGAGGGCCCCTCGTCGCCCGCATTGCAAGCCAACGTTCGTGTACGACCCATTACGATCCGATTCACCGAGCCTGGCGTTCGCGATCTGCACCTCAACTTGCACGCCGTAACGTGCCTACGTGTAGCGCCTTCTAAGCTGGCTGAGAGCTCATCTGAACGTAGCGGACAGAAGCAGCAGCTCATATTTGACTTTGATGCAGAGGATCAGCCTTCTGTGACAGCATCTGCACCTCCAATACGACACGTCGGAGAGGAAGAGCATGATGATGTGGCACGTGATGTCATTGATTCGCTGAAAGAGGACGGACTCCTGGGCGACGAGTCTGTGCGTGCGCTCAAAGACAGGGCGGAGCAGTGCCGAGAGGCGGTCAAGGGCAGGAGACTTCGATTCATTCATGCAGGAAGAATGCTGAGGGACGGGGTAAGATTGGTGGGATACTTAGAGGAGCTAGATATCAGGACTCGAGTGCAGAGCGGGCAGACACTACGACATCTGACTCTAGACAAAGGCGATCGCAGCCTACGAAGGATCGGCGCAGGCAGCGAGAGTGGCGAGGATAGCGATGCAGAAGGCCAAAGTGATCCTGAGGCGGCCGAAGAGGACAGGGATTCTACCGAGAGGAAAGATATGAGCGTCCGAGAGATGGTAGACTGGCTGAATACACAGACAGACGAGATTGTCCGAGCTGGTGTCGATGGTAGCAGCAGCAATTTCGCTAATGGAGTAGGGAGTGGCAAAGGCAAGAAGCGCGAACCTGCCTGGTACTCTGACACTGTTCGACTCACCATCCGAACCGCTCCTGTCGTCTACATCCAGTGCTCTGTCGGGGAAGTCTCGACGCAGTCATCTTCATCGGCAACCGACACGCGATCTGATCCGCTCGTCGACTTGAACCCCTCGCTGGACGAAACAGAGGGTGCCGAGGTCCCTAGCGTCGACACTTCCGACCCCACATCTCGCAATCGAGGCTTCAATCGACTCCTGGACGCTGGTCTCACTGCCGACGAAATCTCCACCATTCGTACCCAATTCCGCTCGTCTCATCCCCTTCAAACCAGCTACGATCTGATCCAGGCCCGAGAGCATGCACAACATCTGCTCGAAATGGAGGAATCTTGGATGGACAACTTCTCCACCCCGGGCGCCCATGGCACCAACGCTGGCGGAATGGGTGACTTCGGTGATTCGGCCCCAACAGCCGGATCCTACATGACGGTGATGCAAGGCTTGATGGTCGGATTCTTCCTACCTCCCTTGATCCCGCTCTTCTGGTTCCGACACCAACCACATCCATCTTCTTTGCCTGCTGCGGCGACGGGCGGAGACGACGCCGACGAGGATGATGATGAACAGCAGTGGGAAACGGAACGCTCGACCATGACGAGGGAGAGCGTCTTCGGCAGCACGATGCAGATCTCTATCTTGTTTGGATTGGTGGCGAATCTCATCATGGGCGTCTTTCGGTTCATATGGTAGAGGCCGTCATCACGCACAGATCATGCGGCACGCATGGGAAGGACAAGGCTCGGAACGGAGTTGCATTGCGTTTCGTGTCGGCCAGCCTAAGCGCCGTGAACGGCGTTCATGTTTGCAGGCGTTGCAGAAGCAGAGACAAAACTCATGTCGCTGAACAGCGACTCTCCCAAGAACCCGTCGAGCATTCCGAAATCCCAATCAATGTCGACCATTCCTCCCGCTGCGGCTGCAGCTGCGGCTGCTGCTGCTGGATCACCAACGTTACCCGCACCGTCGCCGTGGCCTACACCGGTCAGGCCGGTGCCTGCACCAAAGGCAGCAGAGGCAGCGTTAGAAGCGGCAACGGTCGACATATTGGCATCCATCGGCATTGGAACCATGCCAGCGCCGGACATGTGATTTGAAGCAGACCCACCGTGGTGGTTGAAATTTTGCGGCCACGAGCCGTGCAAGGCTGGTTGATTTGGATGTAAGCCATGCGAGGCATCGTGAACAATGGCGGTCTGCACACCCGAGGGACCCGCTTGAAACTGCATGAGCTGTCGCAGGAAGTACTGATCCGAATCGGCATTCCCGACTTCGCCAGAGGAAGCTGCCAATTCGTCGCCTTCCGTCGACGGAGCTGCCGATGAAATCCCTTCCTCTGGCACTTCACCAGCTGCACCTGGCTTTCCAGCAGCATTGCGTCCCTGACTTGCACTTCGGTTCGCACTCCAAGCGCCATCCTTGCCGGCATGCTGCTCGGGATCCTTGCTTCCCACCTTGCCGCCCCTGGCAGTCTTGCTCTGTCGTCCTGTCGCGTCAGCATTACCCTCTCTGTCCCTTTTCCTGGGCTTGGTCACCCTCGACTCCTCGACCACACCGTTCTTGATCGCCAACTTGGCGTTCCACGCACTCTTCGCCTTGGCAAGCACCGTGAACAGGAAAAAGGCATAGCTACCAGCCGCTGCTCTCCTATGCGGCGTCGCGTTGCCCGCCTCTTCACACGCCTTTGCCACCTTCTCTACCATCTCAAAAGTGTACTCTGCATCCACATCGATACCCAGATCCTCTTCTTTGGCCTTTCCTTGACGCTGTGCGAGTGACAAGGTTCCATTACCTTGCAGGTTGGCCGCTCCAGCTGCATTGGTGGAGATGAGACCGACGATCTTGAGTGCAAAGATGGCGCAGTAGGCGGGTGTGACGACCGCCGAGTTGTGACCCCAGAACAGGCCATTCGGGACCATGGTAGCGACAAAGAGGCCGAGATAGGCCATACAGCAAGCATAGGCGTCTCTGTAGATGGGGCGCAGCACCTCAAGACCAAGATGACTGCACTTGAGCGCGATTGTGTCGAGGATGAGCCTCGCGTACCAGTAGTACAGCTTCAGACGATTAATTCGACCGAGCGTCGGTGGCAGTGTAGCGTTGCTTTCGAGCTTCGAGTTGCCGCTGCCATTGGTGCGCTTTGCAGTGTCTGCACTATGCCCGGATGCGCTAGGGTCTTCGGCCGGTAAGGATGGCGCATCCTGGACCGACTGCTGGTGCGAGGGACCAGTCCAGGTGGCGAGCCAGGTATCAAGATCGGAAGCACAAATCTTTCTGAAGAGCTCAACCTGCTTTGCAGTACGCTCTGCCGACAGATACGCATTGGAAGCGTCGACGAAGTTCTCGAAAAGCTCCGTATTGCGCTTCATCAGTAAACGCAGCTGCACTGTCGCCACGACAGCTTTGTCCGATGGCAAGGCAAATGTATCCAGATGCCAGTGCGCACAGCCCATGACAACGGGATCGTTGGCCAGTGTCGGTCTCCTGCCCATGTGTTGACTCATGCTGGTCTCGAACAGCCACAAGTTGAGCCAAGTGCGTTCTCGGTTGCGCAATCTACGAGCCAGACCGGCATCGTCCTGGCGATTCGGCGGACGGACAGCGATGCGGCTGTTCATGTCAAGCTCCGATGCGATGCGGATGGCAAAGCCGACATAGGCCCATGCCTTATCTTCGGACAAGGTATTCATCTGCGGATGATACGCGGCCAGGATGATGAGCGCCTGCGGAATCTCTGCGTTTCTATAGCCCTCCATCAAGATGGTGGGAAGAAGATTGGTGCGGATGTGCATTTCGAGATCGGCAGCAATCTGACTGGCTTCGACCCTGTACTTTGCTGCGATCCAGCAGGTGCAACTGAGCAGAAGCGAGGAACACGAGCGGACGTAGTCAAAGGTGTGTAGATGTGGATCGAGAAGCGTGATGGTGGGGTTGATGTGGTCGATGAAGACAGCGTAAAGGCTCTGAGCTTCGGAGAGAGTAAGGTAGCCACAGTCGATGGGGTCGAACTGCGGCAAATTGTCGAGCTTGGTGGTGAAGAGACCAACATCGAAGAAGGCTTTACCTCGTCCTGGACCGAAGCGCGAGACCGTGTTGGTCTTTGTGAGTCCATGATATTCGCCAAAGAGGCTGGTGCGACCGTCTGCGGATTCACCTCTCAAGGCCGACGAGGGGGGTCGTTGATCGCCTGGCTTCTCAGCGCTTCCGTTGCCGTTGGCATCCGATCGGCCGCGCAAGTTGGAAGAATCCTCTGACCCAGAAACAGCCTTGTCACCAGACGCGGTCGAGTCGGCAGCTGCTGATGACGGATCGGATGCCTCCAAGCCCTCGCGGGCCGAGTCACTGGCATGCGCAAGCAGCTTGAGCGGGTTTGATAGAGTGGGGAGCCCGAGATTTTCGGGCTCGTCGGGATCGTCCGATGTCGGGGTTGCCGAGGCGATGCTGTGAGAAGTCTGCCACGAGGAAGAGGCAGAGCGTTGCCGATGGAGATCAGAAGGCCTTTTGGAGGCGGACCCGTACTGTTCACGCTGAGCGGCCGAGAGGTGGGCTCGCGGCGAGTGGGCAGGCGGTGACATGGCGGAAAGAGGCGCAGTTGGGGCTCGGTGTGCATCTACGGTTTTCCAGAAGCTGTCCGGCGAGGAAGTCTCTTGATCATCTGTGGGCTGTGATCGTCCATCACGCTTCGGGTCGGCCAAACCGGGTTTGGACAGCGCTTGCGAGCTGCCTGGGCTTCTGGCAATCTTGTTCTTGGAGAACTGTTCGAGAGCGCGGCTGAGGGAGTCGACGGTGCGTTCAAGCTTTTGGATCTTGGAGCTGTCCGACTTGCGACCGCGCTTGTGGCTCTTGTAGTAGCATTCTTTACCAAGACGCTTGCACCGAGTGCAAAGGTCGCCGCCGGAACACTTCACTTTGGAGAGACGACATTCCATGCAAGATATCTTCTTCTCAGCGGCGGCCAAGGCGGCAGCAGCCGCTGCAGCCGATCCCGAATTGACGCTGCTGGCAGTAGCTTCGAGAGGCTGCGATCGGAGGTGACTAGCGTCGTCGACTCTGGCCGATGAATGCGTCGGCGCGGATCTCGTGGATGATGCGGATGGCAGCTGTGGTCGTGATGCTGAGGCTTCCGAATTGTGGGGCGCTGACGATGCAGACGAGGCGGCAGCGGATGCAGGGGAATAGCCACGCTCTGCGTACCTGTATTGATCATGCGAGTGCGACGTGCGATGGTGAGGCGGTGGTTTCACGTAGTGACGATCCTGCGGATGATGGTGTTGCGGAGGATTTTGAAGCTGGTGGTGACCATGCTGGTAAGCTGGATAATGCGAATCCGGATAGTGTCCAGGTTGAGGCGATGGAGACGACTCTGCCGCTGCAGCTAGATGGTAGAGCGCGTCATGGTAAGACTCGGGCTTCGGCGACACCATCTCTCTCGACAATCACGACAACCTCACGTGTCGCCAATGGGGACGAGAAGCTCGTGCGATGTTGGCAGATGGGGCGATAGTCGCGGCGGACCTGGCGTGGACGCTCACCTGATCGAGTCGACGCTGAACGGAGCAACGCAAATCGCTTTGAGGTCGATGTGACCGTACCGTTTCGGCTCTCGAAGAAGGCCTTGGGCAAGCTTGTTACAGAAGACGACGGGAGAGAAGAGGAGAAGATCCGATCGAGTCCGGCTGTGAAAGTGAAAGAGCAAAGCTGGCCGACGGAAGGCTGAGAAGGCTGGAATGGATCGATGGGCGGCGCGCGGGGCCAGAGTCTGTGAGTTGCGAGGAGAGAGCTGAAAAACAGAACCAGGGTCCACCGGTTGACGAGGAATTACCGTATTGCTTTGATGCACGACAACACAAGAAGGGAGGAAAAAGAAGGTCGACTCGACCTTGCCATCGCACCACTTTGCTCCGATTCTGCTTCGAAAGGCGGGGCAAGATGCGACCCAGCTCCTTCCCTAGCTACTCGGTAGCCGAGTCAGGTCGCTTCGATGCAGCCTTCCCGCTCGCCGGATGGACTTCCAGCCTGCTCATCCTCTTTCACGATCCGAGCGCCTTTCCGATACAGCCTGTCTCTGCCTGATAAGAAGAAAGGATCTGCTTTTGAATCGCTATGCTTCGAGTCTGGTACTTGAATGACCCTGCAGGTGTTCATGCCTAGCTGAAGTGGTCAAGCTCGAAACAGTCGCACAGGGATATCGTGCCTGAATGCAGCTCGGCCTTTTCTTTCGCCGACTCTGCGCGCGCGACTCAAAGTCGCTGTCTCTCTCTCTCTCGGTGTCGCACCTTGGCCTGATTTTTCTCTGGTAGCAAGCCAAGAATCCGAACTGTGAAGCATTTTATTTTTGTGCCGTTTACCGGCTAACATTCTTTTAACTTAACAGTCTCAATTCTTCTTTTCCATCAGACCCGCGGCGAAGCTCACCGCTTCCCTTTCCTGACCATCTTCGCAATCTTCGCACGGTTGCATCGTTCCAGCTTGTGCGGTCTAGTTGATCCCTTCCTAAACTCCTGTGTCTACAGCCGGCCAGCACGGCCGCATCGATAGGCTTGGCATCATCATCGAACATGGCTCCTTCATCGTCAATGCCAGCAGCTAACACAAGCGCAGCTGGGTCCTCCACCTCGGCTCCGGCGGCCGACAGCAAGAAGCTTGCACTCACATCCAACCTCATCTCCGCACTCAAGCCAGCAAAGGTCTTCTCACAGTACGTGACAAAAGGAACCTCGATCACCTCGGTATCCTACGACGATCCGGGCTTCCGATGTATCACCTCGGGCGAAGACGACTTAATGCACATCTATGATGCCAAGTTTGGCCTCCACGTGACCAAGATCCCTTCGCTCAAGTACGGGGTCCATCTGACTCGATTCACGCACAGCAAGGATTCAGTAATCTATGCATCGACGAAGGAGAACAATGCGATTCGATACATGGACCTCAGCAGGAAATCATACCTGCGCTATTTTGAGGGGCACGAAAGCAAGGTGGTCACGCTTCAGATGAGCCCACATGACGACACCTTTCTATCTGGAAGTGTAGATGAAGCGATACGTCTATGGGATCTGAGATCGATCAAGCCGATGGGTATGATGAAGCTCCAAGGACATCCGGTGGTAGCCTATGATCCGACGGGCAAAGTGTTTGCGGTGGCCATCAATGAACGTGCGGCCGTGTTGCTGTATGACGTTCGCAAATTTGATCAGATGCCATTCCTCGTGGTCCACCTGGACGATTCAGCAGCGCTATCGAAGGTGTCGATGCCTCCAAGAATACCCATCATCACCTCTCTCACCTTTACTAACGACAGCCAGTATCTGCTCTTGGGCACATCCGGAGACGTGCATTATGTCGTCGATACCTTCGCGGATGGCGATCACGTCGTGGCGAGATTGGTAGGTCACGAAGGACTTGAAAGGGCGTCTGGTACATCAATAGGGATGGTTGCCGAAGCAGGCATCAGCGGGCAAGAGGTTTGCTGGACACCGGATGGCAAGTGGGTGCTTTCGGGCTCCGCCGACGGCTCTATCGTGTTTTGGTACATCGACCTCGAAGAAGCCAAACGCAACGAATTCCGAAATCTGCGCCCACGCTACAAACAAGCTGGTCACGATGGGGCTAGTCGTGTACTTGCTTTCAACCCAAGATATGCACGTAAGTATCTCCGTGCTGTCACCAAACTTCTCTCGCTGGCTAGAAGGCCCGAAACTGACCCCCGTTCCCCCGTTCTTGCTTGCTGCTGTCCGTTTTGAATCGGTTGATTACCAACAGAGTTCATGAGTGCAGGTGCCGAAGTAGCTTTTTGGCTGCCAGACCTACCAGAAGAAGTGTAACAGACAAGCATACCCCAACCCGATGCAGCACTGCCACGCAATTGGCAGAACGTGGATACCAAGATGACATGATACAGTGCGCAGAAGTGTTCGGGCATTGCCAATGACAGGTGCGTACTCAGCAGACCTCGAAGCTACTGTATCAGCGTCAAAAGGATGTGCCTCTTCATCATGTCGAGAGAAAGGTCTTTGACCGGTTCTTCCTGACAACTGGCACGTGTGAGCAGGAAGGCGAGACAGCAATTCAGGGTGCACGAAAAAGTGAAACCGCTTTTGTCGCAACAAAGATGCGCTGTGTTCTCAAGGCAAAGAATGGTCGCCACTCTGACGTGCACAGAGTCAGTTCATTCTCGATTTTTTTTTTCTTTAAAGATTTAATAAAGTTTTGTGTCTTCTTGGGCTCTGAGCAGGGGCGCTATCCGTGCATACACAAACGAGTGGCAAGCACACAGGCGCAGGACCAGTCTGTGCGTTGGTCTCTACGTTGTGCTTTCCCCACTCGGCGAGGCGTGGCGGGTCCTTTTTTGCACGAAGGAGAAGGTTTCATACTGTATCTGTTGCTGGCCATACGTTTTCTTCGCGCCACCTTCCTACTCTTCTCCGCCTTACTCTTGCCCTTCTCGACCGCTGAACGCTAGGGTCGTCTCCTCCTTCGATCGCAACAGCAACGAGATCTCCTTTGGATTTGGTCACGGGGTTTCGGGACTCATTCGAAAGTGCGGCAATAGAAGCAGTTGCGTTCTCTACGGATTCTTCATTCTTGCTTTGCGGACACCATTCATTTCCGTCTCGATCCAGTCGTCCATTCTCTGCGCTTGCGAGAACTTTACAGAACCTTTCTCTGACTTGTGGTCTTCCATCATGCTGTCTCGAATCGCATCGCGCGCCGGTCGCGCCATGAATTCGACCGTCCACGTCGATTGGTCTCTTTACGGAGGTGCCGAAGCCACCTCGCCGCCCTCTGGCGTTAACGAGCCACACCGACCTGCGCTAACCTCAAAGACATCTACGTCCTCTTCGACGTCGTCCACGACCTCCTCCGGGCGCAACTCGCGATCTTCTTCACCCAACTTCTCCTCACGAGAAGATTCTTCTACCGAGGTCACCTCCGATGATGACCAGTCCTTTGACCGACGCAAGGGCTCCATTCCAAAGGAGCAAGACGAACTGGATGACACTTCTCTCGAAGCAGTCCCCTCGAATCAGCACAGCATCATTTCTCCTCAGTCCGATAAGGAAAAGTCAGCCGACGCGGTCGATGGCAAAGCCTGGCTGCCCGCTATCGTACCCGTCGACACTCAAGACTCCAACGACTTTCTGTGGATGCACACAGAGGAGCCGCATCGTTCACGTCGTATGGCTATCCTGAAAGCTCATCCCGAAGTGAAGCGACTGATGGGCTACGAGCCTCTCACCAAATACGTCTCCTTGGGCGTCCTTGCACTCCAACTTTCCCTCGCCATCTACTTGTCCAAGTACACCTCACTGCATCCCTTTTCCTGGCAATTCCTGCTGCTCGCTTACACCATCGGAGGCACTGCCAATCAGAACACTTTCTTGGCTATTCACGAGATCACCCACAATCTCGCATTTCGTGGTCTGCGAGCCAACCGCCTCTGGGCTATCCTCGTCAACGCCGCCATTGGGGTTCCTTACGCGATGGCCTTCAAGCCTTACCATCTTGAGCATCACAAATACCTTGGAGAAGATGGAACCGACACGGACCTGCCGACGAAATTCGAGAGCGTTGTACTACGTAACGTTCTCGGGAAAGCCTTCTTTGCCACTTTCCAGATCTTCTTCTACGCTTTGCGACCAGGATTTGTCCGAGCACAAAGGCCCACGTTCTGGCATTTTCTCAATATCGCCGTTATCCTGTCCTTCGACACTATTCTCGTTCGCTATTGTGGATGGACAAGCTTGATCTATCTGTTGCAATCCTCTTTCTTTGCAGGATCGCTCCATCCTTGCGCCGCTCACTTTATCGCCGAACATTACATGTTTGCAGGCATCCAACAGGAGACTTGGTCCTACTACGGTCCACTCAACATTCTAGCCTACAATGTTGGGTATCATAACGAGCATCACGATTTTCCGAGCGTTCCGTGGACAAGACTGCCCGAACTGCGCAAGATGGCACCGGAATTCTACGATTGCTTGCCTAGACATACGAGTTGGCCCATGGTCACGGTCCGTTTCATTCTTGGTCAAGATAGTGGTCTCTGGGCCCGAGTCAAGAGGCCTAACAGGGATGCGATTCGATCGCAGAGCAAGAGTCTCTAGATGTGATCAGAAGGGATTCGGCAATCAAATCGCCAATTCACTTCAGACGACGTGTGGTGAGCAGTCTTGGCCTGAACATCAATAATGAGATCGGGTGCAACCAGCCAGGTGATTGAATCTATAATGGCGACACCTTCGATTCAAAGCAGCTACGCGAGTCTAGAGACACCAAGCTGGGGTCAAGTGTCGATCAAATGCGCTGGGCAGGCAAAAGTCACGATTCAGGAACGCCTGCAGGGCGCAGTCGACAAGCCCAACCCACGACTTGTTTGAGCGCGTGTAGTGAGGGCTGCGTGAAAAAGCGACGAGAGTGACTTTCTGAGAGTGTGTGCCGCCCTGGCTGGGTGTGATGCCTGGCTGTGTTTGAATTTGGGCGTTAAAAAAAGAAAAGAATAAAAGACTGTGATTTTCCTGCAGCTGCATGATGGAAATCATCCAGAGCCACCACTTGAAATTGCGGGGAATTTTGTTTCGTTCAGCACACACAGAGAGAGAGAGAACGCTTCAGACTCGTTTTCCCTTTTCGGCAGCTGCGTCAGTCAGTCAGTCAGGTAGGAATCGCTCGCACGCCTGCATGCAGAAAGTCACTTCTCAGCCTTAGTTTGGCAGCAGCAATCACCGCCATCCGCTCCTGCTCTTGTCCGCGATTCGATCTTTTGCCTCGTCGACACCTTTTCCACTCCACCATACCATCATCATCTATACCCAACCGCCCTACACTCAACCCACCTGCCTCTGTGTACGCTGAACGCGACTGCGCCCGCTCCTTCAACGACCGGCCACCATCTTTTAGAGGCATCGCCAGTTTCACTGCACCGCCAATTTCCAACCCACCAAGCCAGCCAATCTGCCGCGTTCTGCTCCTCACAACACTCGTCTCCTGATCCCAACTCCCACATCATAAGCTGCGCAATATGAAAGCAACCTCGTGTGCCGCCGTCGCTTTGACGCTTGCGCTAGCCGCCGCCCTATCACCCGCTGTCGAGGCGCAGGGAACTGCTGGTGTTCCTGCAAGCATCAATGGTAAGCCATCAAGCATCCTCTCGATAGACCACTTTCTCTTGCCTAGTTCGCTTGTACAATCATACTGACGCGATTCTACACCTTTGAATCTCTCTCATTTTCGACCATGTACAGTCGGTAATGGTCAGTCGGTCGCCACGTTCCCAGCAGGTCTTGGCGGTCTCTCCACTGGCTCTGCTGTCGTCTTCACTCCTGGCGCTGCCAGCTCAGGCACACAGTCCCCTTACTACGTTGCAACCAACGCCGAACAGTCGGCAACCCTCGCTTCACTTCTCACCCACTACTCTCAGGCCATCACCGCAGCCACTCCGACTACCGGTCCCCCCACAGGTATCAGCACGGGCGTACCTGGCGGTTTCACCGGCACAGATACCCTTTCCATTCTTGACGGACAGATCTCTACCATTCCAAATGCTGCGACGACGTACACAGGGCCAAGATCCTCATCGACTGCCGGCTCTGGCTCCAGCTCGAGTTCGGGCGCGCAATACGGAAGTAGTGTCGATGCGGCCAAGCTCGGCGCCATTGCTGCTGTAGCGTTGGCCGTCGTCGGTGGCGGTGCTTGGGTGCTGTAAGCAGGAGATGATCTCATCTTCCCACGCTACAACTCGAAAAAGATCAACGTGTCTGAACTCGATTGCATACTCTCGCTCATCAAGCGACAATACACTCTTTCTTGATAATGGACTTCCGATTTCTACACGCCTTCATCCCCTTTCTTCCTCTCTCGTCTTGAGGACGTTTGGATCCCGCTCGCCCCCTTCTCCTGTCGCTTCTTCTGCTTTGTTGTTACGTTCTGACGGAGCAGTGTCGCCTAACACTTGCACGGGATTGGCTGATTGTGATCGTGATGACTCTCGAATGTGGGAATGACGGCTCTTCCGAGCCTGGTAGCACGCATCTGAGAAGGACACCGGCAGGTCCTTGCTTGAATTCTTTCTGCTCTGTCATTCTCGCGTGTTCAACTTGGCCTACGACATTGTGCAGTTTACAACGGTGTAGGTGGAGGAGCTTGAGCGACATGGTCAGCGTTTGGGTTCAAGCCACTCGCACCACCGGCACTAGCCGACGATCTGAGTTCTGCCAACCATTTATCCTTCTCCTTTGCCAACTTTGCCGCTTGGAATGCCAACCATTTATCGTGGCTGAAATAGACATTGACCCAGAACAGGATCGACATGACGATCAACACTGCGAAGGACGAGCCCCACTGATACAAACCCTCGTCTCCACGCACTCGTCCCAACTCGTAGGCGTCGTAACACGCCTTTTCCAGGGACAGCGAGAGCACTTCGGTGCTAAACTTGGTCCGAACCCGCTCCTTGGCAGCAGACGAGATCTGTTCTCGATGCAAAGGTGAGAGACGAACCAGAGCGGCGATCGAGACCGCCCAGATAGGCGCGGATGGGTGACGCAGAAGACCCGTGCCGGTAGCGAGATTGGTCGGTACGCCATCGGCAGAGAGCGCAAGATCAACGACGGTTTCCACCGGTCCACCGGTATTTGTGGCGAGAACAGGAAGACCGCAGGCCATGGCTTCGAGCGGTACGATGCCGAAATGCTCGTCCGTGGGCGTGTACAGAAGAGCCTTGGTGGCTGCATTCAGCAGGAGCGTATGGATCAGCGCCATGGGTAGCGAGGGCAAGAAGATCACTGAAGCTTTGGCAAGTTCCTCGGCAGCAGGTGCCGTGGTGGGAGTCATTTCAAATGTCTGACGGTGGTAGCTGAGCGTCACGGACGACAGCCCGAGTTCCTGTGCTTGTGTTTGCAGCTCCTTGAGCGTCGCAACATTGTCTCCAACCCGCTTGTCATATCCACCGACCAGAACTAGCCTCAGCGGACCGACGCTGTCGCCGCTGGTCGCCGTAGCGGCGAGCTCCTTCTGCGCGATTGCGAATGCCTCCAAAGCCAGAGCTACATTCTTCTTTGCCTCGAAGCGGTTTATGGAGAGAAGCGTCGTCTTGCTCTCGTCCTGGCAAAACTTTGCAATGGAACTCCTAATCGGGTCGCCCACCTCCTTTGCTTCAGTCTCGAGCTTCTTGACCGCCTGCTGAATGCGATCCGGCTTGAATTGCTCCATCTCGACTCCTGGATAGCATACTCTCGGAAGCCTCCTCAGACGGAAGAACGACTTGACAAACTGAGCCGAGGTGAACTCCGAATTGACCAAGATCTTGTCTGCGTAGTCGGTGGTTCCTTCCTCGAACAGATCGAACGGCAAGCGGTAGACTTTGCGCAAGACCGAAGGCCCCGACTCTCCTCGAGCATGCGCCTTCTGCATTGCGATCGAGTTGCTGATATCCTTATCCGGAAAGTGGCAGTAGTAGACCACACGCGTTGCCAAGACAATCTTGAGCCATGGAATGCCCGCCGGCAGTTGATCGAAGAAGAACAGATCGAATCCCGGAATGGGCGGCGAAGAAGTCAGGCGTTTCGAGATGAAACGAGGCATAGTTCCGGGATAGTTGAACAGCGTGATGGCAAGGATCAGTTGAAACACGAGACTCATCTGCTGCAAGATAGCACAAGGAAGATGAAAGCTGCCAAGGAAAGAACGAGGGATGGCGGTCCGCATCACTTGCACCTTGAGTGTTCCATCACGCGTTGCTTCGAAGCAATGGCGCGGATCATGATGCGAGGTGAAGATGACGACTTCGTGTCCCAATTGTTGCAACGATACGGCAGCGTCGACGATGAGCTTTTCAGCTCCACCGATACCAAGGTCAGGGTGGACGAAGCCGATGCGTAGCTTTCTGCGCGGTGAATGCACCGAGTTGGCTACTGCGGCCGACTGCCGATCGAGCACCATGACGGCTGATGGTACTTTCCAAGGTCAGGAGTCAAACACGTCAAGGTAAGATGCTCTCTATCAAAGGAAGGAAGGAGAAGAAGCGGTCTTTATGGACGTGCGCGTGCAAGCGTGTTGGAAGCTGAAGCTGCAGCAGACGTTCCCCCGCCAAACGCCGGAATCTCACCTGTGGATACACTCTTCGGCTTTCGGCTTTACACCTCACGTTTTCCTCTCAGCCAAACCTCCACACCTGCATGCGTGCATACCGTGTGCTCTTCTTGTTCGACACTTCTCTTTGCTCCTTGCTCGTCGGCATAGACAGGAACGCGGAGCACAGGACGAGATGCCACCGAACAAGACATCTGGAGGTGCTGCAGGCGGCTCGCCGTCTAAAGCGAGCCATGCCAGCCGGGCTGCAGCGCTGCTCTCGAAAGCTCGCGCTCAAGCATCCTCTTCACCTGCTGCGCATGCTCGATCCAGCAACGCACCTTCTCCCACCAAGTCACGCTCAATGACATCGACAACATCACCGTCATCGAAAGTGGCTTCACCATCGACGTCAATGACAGGAAGCGAGACGGTCATGCCGCTACCGGACCTGCTCAAGACGCTATCGTCCAAAGGCGGCCTTGCCATGCGAGACGCTATGGCGGTAGCAGGCAAGCTCATCAACGCTCGAGCCAATACTCCTTCAGCGCTGGCACACGTTTCGCTCATAATGCTGCAAGATATCGGAGTAGAGTCGGAAGAGCATCGAAAACGCACGGTTCTCGCGTTCAAGGGCAAGAAAGCCGCTGGTATCATTCCCTCGTCCTCCGGCGCTCCTGGCTCGACAGGAGGACCAGGTGCGGTCGGCCTCGCCCCTGACTTTGGCGCCTACCGCAAGCGTCGTCGTATGGCAGATGATGATGAGACACTCAGTCGAGAGTACGGAAACATCACCACACCGGAAGAGCGTCCCGGCTCCTCACGGCGACCGAAACTCGAAATCGAATACACGTTCAACGAGATTCTCGACCAATCGCTTCTGCAAGGCAGGTATGCCGTAGTCAATCGTGCACCTGTCATGACCGTCTGGGCAACCATATTGCTAGAGAAGCTCAACTTTAGTCGTGTCGAGGCACTCAGTCTAGCTCACTGCTACGTCAATTATACCAGCACCATGCGTGGCATCAGCCTCGGAATCATCCCAGCAGCTGAAAAGGAACGCTCGGTTCATATCGTCGGTCCGAATCAACCGCATTTCGAGCTGATGGGCGTCAGGATCCCCGTGATGCAGATGCAAGATGGCTCCTATCGAGGCATCAGTGCTGGAGACGTGGTGGGTCCGGAAAAAGCGTTTAACTACATGAGAAGGTCGATGGCTCAGACGCTATCGAGCGTCGTGGGCGCTCTGACTTTATTAGCCGATAGCTATATGGAGCCAATACCGGGTCAAGAAGGATGCGACACAGAGACGAAAGTAGAAGCGACAGAGTACGGTGCTGATTATCTCAACGCTCGAGGATACGATCTGTACGCCGAATTCCGTCCGTCGACCTCAGGCGAATGGGGCAAGAAGGGAAGACTGTGGTACGACAAGGTGCTCGCTCTGCGGCGTGGATGCGAGTCAGAGTGGGCCGAATGGAAGATCAAAGAAGCACGACTGGAGAAGGATGGACCCGCGGAGGAAGACTGGAGCCAAGACGTTGAACGCATTGTTCAGGAAGAAATGGAAAGAGAGCGGGAGCAGAAAGACCAACAGAATGTCAAAGAAGAAGCAGAGGACGTTAAAGATGGTACTGCTCTGTAACCACTCGGAGTCCATCCGAACAGAAAGGTGTCATCATACTCCAATCAACTCAAAAATGTCAAGGATCACATGCCGCCGTTTGATTGCTTAGAATGGTCCGCTAGTCTGTGTCGTGCGCCTAGTGCATTGGCGCGAATCGAACACGAGATTGTCCAAGGTCAGCGAGGCTGGGCATGTGCACATCGAAGACAAACAAGCGTCACTTACGATCTTTGGCGCGGTCTACATAGCCTGCAAAAGAAACCTGGTTTGTTTGCGCAGCCGACGCCTCACTGCTACCGGTAGGCATGCTGCTGCCCAAACCTGCGCCTGGCTTGTAGATCTTTGTTTCGACGATATCGGTACGACCTTCGCGTTTGAGGCCGAGACCTTGACCTTGAGACCATCCCATCATGGCGAGAAGCTTGCTGCCGACGTTGTTACTATCGATCGGCTTTTCCGGTGCAGACTGTGGTGCCATGTGGTCCGTAAGGAGCGTTGAGACGCTGACGGCTGGAGCAGCAAACTTTTTTGTCTGATTGGCATGGTCGTTCTGCCTGGAGGGAGTATCTGCACCAAAGACGGCTCGACGCTCCGAGGCGCGATCTCGATACACGGGCGGAGCTGGCGGAGAGTGGGATTGAGTGGTGCTCAGAGCCGTACTTTCGGACGGACACGATGCATCGCCTTCTCGTGTACCTTGGAGCCGGAAAGAATGATCATCTGTCGAATCGAGCTTCCTGGTGACTGCTTGACGACATGTCACGATGCTGGCTAGATTGTTCTTGTGCAGCTGTGACTCGCTTACATGTCTGTGAAGAGTGTCAAGACTCTTGAATTTGCGTTGACAAAGCAGACAGGCGATTCGATCCAGATCCTTGTAATCATATCCGGCCAGTTCGTCATCCGATATTGATGCCGTCGGATCCGTCGATGGAGCGATGGCGCCGCTGAGCGAGTCTGAAGCAGCCGGCGATTGACTGGCGTGCAGCTCAGTATGCTTCTGATTCCACCTGGAAATGTCGTTGGCGAAACGTTTGCTTGTCGCTGTGCTTGCGATTTTAGGGGTGGTGGTCTTGCTGGAAGAAGCTTCCGATGCTGCTGTGCGAGTCGAGCGGTCGCTTCGATCTATCTGTGGTGTTCGCAGATCCTTCCATGCTACTGGATGACTCGCGCCACGGTCAAGCGTATCGATCTGTCTATGAATTTTTGGAGATCTGGACCTGCGCCTGACCTGGTCGCCCTCGCGCGTTTCGTTCCTATCTCGTTCTCTATAGTTCGGATGGTCACGATCTAGATACGTTGGCTGTTGGCGGGTCGTGGATGGAGACGCAGACGATGCTGATGATGCGATATGCTCGTACTGAAATGGCAGCGTATGAGCGGCGAGAAAGGAAAGGATCTTATCAACATCCGTCCGCGAAAGAATATGACCGATCCCAGAAGCTTCTGTCTCGCAATGTGAAGTACAGTGAGATTGCAAATGCCATGGCTGTGCCCATCGGTAGCCGATTTGGTGAAACGATACGAGATTGATGACTGCCATCAGGCAAGACCAAAAAAAGATCTCGTGGATCTAGTCTAGCCCGCACTTACTGTTGAGCCTCGATGCGATGCATTGTCTCGACGATGGCTATGGCCTGGAAGAGACTGTGGATCCTGGTGCGATCTGTGCGTAGGCTGTGAAGATTCGGTCGAGACGTCCGGTCTTGAAGGAAGGTTGGACATTCTTTCCACAGGCGCTATGTTTCGAATGCCCGATGCCGCGCGGGAAGCAGCAGCAGCAGCAGCGACAGCATCGCTTCTCCGTCTGTTGAGAGACGGCGGAGTGAAGTGGTGGTCGACCAAATGGCCAAGCCATCTTACTCCACGTCGGAAGCGTTGAAGCGTTCAGGGTCTCTGGGCGCAAAAAAAGTAAAATAAATCAAAAAAAAAAACAATTAATACAAATTTACGATGTTTACAGTATACTGTCCTTCTGACCAACACTCACAGCTCACTGCACCCCTCTGGCTCTCATGCAGGGAAACGACGTTGAGTACGAAATGCACGAGGCGCTGTTGAGCTTTGCTGCTGCGTTTGTTTTTTGAAGTTAATCCTCGTCAAAATAGCCATCTCTGGCAACAGCAAGTACAGTAGCCATATTGTCTTGTTCGTCATCATCATAACATCACAGCACATCTTATCTCGTCTCCCTCATTCGCATCGCAGCACGCAGTGGATCGATCGTAGAGTACCAAACGACGGCCGTGTAGAGCTCAAATCTTTCAAAAGGCTCCCATCTCACTGGCAAAGCGGGCTTGGGGATATTCGACAAAGTCCATCCTTTCATCGCAAGTCGCACACGCCACTGGAACACCTGTGTGCTCACCCGGACTGCGATCGTCCATACAACGGCAGGCAAACCCCGTCGCGATCGCACGTTGATCAGTACCGTAGTTGCCATGCTTTCGTTCTAGTTTGGCGCGCATCTCATCGCGCACAAGAGATCCACACTCGTCCTGCTGTTTCGCCGTGATACAAGATCGCCATGCACGTCGGACAGAGGAGCACAAGGCTGACTACGGCAGCAATCCAGCCGGCTCCAGGTGCAGACGGGCTCGCTGGACGAGGCGGAGGAGCCGATGCATCGGCAGGCATAGCCGGGATCGGCGCGGGTAGATCAAGTGCGGCTGCCTCGTTCCGCTCTTATGCATCTACAGAGCATCGCACCAATCATGACTACAGCTCTGGACTGCAATCGAGCTCTTTTGACACGACACTGTCCGCAGATCCTTCTCGAGCATATGGCAGCTTGCCGAGCGCTCAGTCGACCTCTTCCTTCGACACACAGTCTCGCACATTCGACCTCGCAAGCTTACCCTCCTCCTCCTCGGTGTACGCATCCCAATCAATGCAGCATCTCCCCTCGACATCCGTCGACTCTGCAGCCGGACTGTCTTCTTCTAGCTCACATCAGAGGGCCATCTCCGAGGCAGAGCTGTTGGCCTATGTGGACCAGAAGCGGACAGGCGCTGCAAAACATCAGAAACACCCCTCCTCCTCCGGCCGCGAACGAAGCGCACATGCAAAGAGCGCCCACAACAGTGTCAACTCCCTAGATACCCTCGACTTATGTCACAAACGCATCGACCGCGTTCCCGATGCTTTGGTCGCCATGATCAAAGATCAAGTCATTCGACTCGCCCTCGGCTACAACCATCTCACTCGACTGCCACACAACTTTGCCGACCTCAGTGGTCTCAGGTATCTCAACATCCGTGCCAACAATTTTGCTTACTTTCCTGACTGCGTTGCCAAGATGCCCAGTCTTGAAATCCTCGATTTGAGCCGTAACAAGGTCCGTAAGCTGCCTGACATCCCCGGCCGTCTACTTTCTCTCCGCGTTCTATCCATGAATGCGAATCGCCTCACCGAACTTCCCTCTTGGGTCGGCAAGATGAAGCATCTCCGCATCCTCAAACTTGACAACAATCCGCTCGAGTGGCCCCCACCTCACATTTCCAAGATGCCCAACGTGGCCCCGCCCATGGCACCTTCTTCTTCCACCAGCTCATCGGCAGCTGAACGTGAGAAAGTCAAGCGCTTCGAGGACCGACAGATGCTTGTCTGGATCGCCAAGCTCCGATCTTGGATCAACGATCCTGTCAACCATGCACAGATGGGCAGCGAGACAGCGTCGTTCCAGCAGAGCAGCAACAAGACAGAGGATCGAGCGGTCGAGATGCCGGAGCCTGGAGCCGAATCTGATGGCCATTTGAAGACAGATCACACCGATCTTCCTCCATCGCAATCCGACAGTCTCATGTCGCTTCAGGTCCAGGTCCCAAAAAGCGTTTCGGATCGTACCTTGAAGCCAGGCGCAGTCGAACCCTCGCTGAATCACTCGACTCCAATGGCGCCTGTCCCAAACGTCGATGAGCACGCGGTGCAGTCCGGTCTCCTGCCTCCCCTCGTTCCACAAGCTTCGCTCAGCGATACGGCATCTGATAATATCACACGACTTGCTCACACAGTCTCGGCGACCTCAAGCGAAATCGACAGCGCTCGGCCGGCGCAGTCGGCTTCGACAATTGGGGCAAGCCCGGCCACAAGCCGCCGGGTTGGACTTGCAAGTCGCGTCGCTCATGAAGACATGGACGCACGGCAGCATACTCGAAACAATTCGCACTCTGTCGCTCAAGACATTGCCGCCACCCATCAGATGGAGGATCGCCGATCACTTAAGAGCAAGAAGTCGCTCCCCGACCTGCGCAAAAGCCACGAGGTAATCTTGAAGGAACGAAATGATGTCCTTGCTGATGAGGACGCACGGCATGCTGCGCAGTCAGCCCTCGGGCAGCCAAAATGGTCAGATGTCGACGACACCACCAAGCTCCCTGGAGCTTCCTTCAATGCCTCCTCTATGCCCATTGCGAATACCCCTCAAAATTCAGATGTCGACATGCCTTCGTCTCCACCGCAAAACGCCGCCAACCAGACGACGACCAAAAAGCCGCTCTTACAATCTCGTCGAGCTCTGCGACCTCACTTGGGCAACGGTGTGGCCCCTTTGGCTCGCCAAGGATACGAAGGCCAAGCAGGCTCGGTCTTGAATACGCCACCGGCTGGGTCCGTTCCAAGTCAAGGCGGTGGGCTTCGCAAATTGAGTTTGCCAACAGTAGGTGCGACTCAAGCTGCTGCCGAGGCCGCCGCCGCAGCTCTTGCTGCGCGTCAAGGCTACAACAATTCACCGGCGCGCTTCGACCTCGGCCATGGAAGAGTTGCTTCGGATCGCGGCGATCACAATTGGCCATCCCGCTCGGCGTCACCAACAGTCAGCGCACCGCGCAACGCCGCGGATCAGGAGCGCAATAGCTACTTCCGCCGCCTCTCTACATTGCCGCCCTCGACAATCTCAAAGGCGGTCCCCACCCCCGTGCTCAAATTCGTCGATGGCACGCGCGGGGTCCTCTTTGCCCTTTCGCAGATCCATGCAGCCATTGGCCAATTCATGACCCCCGTCATTGACGAAAGGATCTCTGGTCAATTTCACCGACTCCTCGACATCTCCAATGGCTCTGTGGCCAATCTGATCAATGCATTGGATCGCTTCGATTCGCTCTCACGTCGCGGCACGCCCGATTCCAACGTCATTCGTGGCGTTCTGGTCACATGTAAAGATTCGGTCATCACTTTTCGCAAATTGGTCAGCGTTCTTCAGCTTCAGCTCCGTGCGTTGCAGAGCAGCTCAGATGTCCGTTATGCGCGCACACTGCTTCTCATGCTCTACGGCAGCATGGCTGAAGTGAGCAACAGCTGGACCGAGATGGCGCCATTGGTCGAGGCGGTGCAACCGTTCCTGACGCAATCCGATCTCGAAAACAGCTCGCCGGCTTCTTCAGAGAGTGGCAACAACGCCACTTCTGCTGTGACCACTTTCGACAAGTCGACTCCGCCGTCCACGCGTGCAGGTACCATGCTGCAGAAGAGTGTCAGCAACACCAGCAATGGAACCGCGTCTATGCTGCCTAGCATTGCAGAGGCGTCCACCCCGATCCGTGCAGGGAGTCGTCCGTACATTTCTCGGGGTCCCAGTCGACGGCGTCACGCCGGCTCTTTCAGTGCACAGGATTTGGCACAAGGTGCGGCCATGACGCCGAGCAACAGCAACCAGCCTCCATTCAACCTCGAAGATCTACAAGCGACCTCTGCCTACAACACACCGGCAAGAGGTGCGAGGTCCCGGCGTCAAGGCAGCGTCGGAAATAGCGCAAGCAGCACGGCTACCTTTGCACAGTCAGAAACATCCGACCGCAGCGCTGCAGTGGATGGAGTCCAATCCACCGCGCCAAGCACGCCCGGCGGCAGCTCCGCGACCGCAGCCGCGCAACGCACGATCTACGCCACGCCTGGAGCGATGAGTACGCCTACCTCTTCGAGGCAAAAGCGTTCCGGCTCCAACGCCAGCTCCGTAATCGAAGCGGGGACTCCAGGAGCGTCGGCTGTCACGCCGCGGAGCCAAGCTACTACGCCTGCGACGCCGGCTGCTGCCGCCGCCGCCAACCGAGCCCTTCACACTATCGCGTCTTCTTCTGCAAACGCGGCGGAAGTCGGAGCGGGCTCTACGGGACCGACAGCAGCTGGCAGCAGGCTGCGTGCTGCAGTATCGGACCCCAAGATCACGGTCGATGACCATCTTCTCGAGATGATCGACAATATCACCAAATTGTCGGCTCGCGTTTGGTCGTTGTTGTTCGAGCACCTTCGATCGGCTGGCCTAGACGATCAATCGACTAGCACATCTGCGCCTTTGGCGGTGGACGCTGAACACGGTTCTGCATCGCAAGCGATAGATGAGACGGCAGACGGCGAGAAAAGATCTTCATCTGACAGCGAGAGGGATCCTGCACTCGACAAGGATGCTTCGGCCCGCGGTGATGGGTCCGCCAAAAAGCTGCGCGAGCTGCGAGACCTCGCTCAGAGTACCGACGAGCTCACCTCGCAGCTGCGTTCCACTTACCTGCGAGCACGTGAGGAGGAGCAAAGGCGTACGTCGATGGATACCAACGCATCCATAATCACGTCCGACAAGACTGCCGGAGGCGATGCCGCGCCCGCTCACGATATCACAGACGAAGGAGGAACCGCAACAGCCTTCGCAGCACCGTCGGCGGACCAGATCACGCAAGCAACTGCCGCCAGATTGTTCGACGAATCGCATCAGTTCGTACGCGCCATTGTCAACACTTCGACGCTGATCAAAACGATCAGCATATCGCACGAGTTTCCGAGGGACGTGAGGAGGTTGTTGGGACAGGTAGCTCAGGCATGTTCCAACTTGACAGTGTATTTGTTGTGGCTGAGTCCCAGTGGCGTTGCGTAAAGCAGAGGTAGGGAGAGGAGCCAAAGTGGTTTTTGCGATGAATTGTATTGCTGCAGCAGCCAAAGTGGGAATGTATTGTGTGCACGTGTGAGGCGTGATGAGTCGTGATCGCCTCGAGACCTGTCAAACCATAACGATCCCATTACCCGACCCGACCTCGGCCGGATTTTTAGCTGCCTTTCTAATCAACTGTTCGGCCAAACCTTTGACCTCTTCCTCGTCGTCTTGCTTTGCTGCTCTCTTTGCCATTGATCTCGCATATGCCTGAACTGGATCCAACTCTGCTTCTCCTGGCCTACCACCCATTCCCCCCGCTACAGGTTTGGTTCTCCAATTGAACAAGTAGAACCGTAAGAATCCGTCTCCCGGACCGAACTTCTGTTCCTGCAAAAACAGCGCATTGTCCATGACGGTTACGCAGTTGACCACGTCGAAATCGTGATCGCGAGCAATGATGAGCAGCGTGTTGATGAGAAGATTCAATCGAGTTTTCAGTTGGGATTTGATGAGAGGCGGTTCGGAATCCCAAGTGGTAACCCGAGATTCGTCGGTCAGTTCCGAAGGAGTGAGGTTGGTGAGGGAGTTGCATTGCCAAGCAGCTTTACCGGAAGCCAAAGCGAACGCGCGTTCGGATGAAGGAGACGACGAAGAGGCACCGCCGGTGCCGGTAGATGAGATGTCAGTAGAGCTGGATGAGGGATCTTGCTGGAAAACTACATCGGTAGCATAGTAAAAGAGGTAAGCTGCATTCAAGCTTTTGTGCTTGTCGTTGTCGAGGATACTCGAGGGCAAAGAGTAAAAAGCAAACATGTCGGTGATCCGTCCCTCTGCATTCTCGACAACATACGTCCAAGTAACCTGGCCCTTCCGACCTTTGCCAGCTGGTTGCGAAGCACCGTCTTGACCGCGTCCGCTTAGCAAGATGTGTTCCACCTCGTGATCGCTGAACCTAGGCGCCATGTCGAAACGACGCATGTATCGACGCATGAGCTTTCCAACCTGCGGCACATCGCGGAACTCCATCTCCCTCAATCCAGGCAGATTGGTCTTTGCAGGGAGCTCGAACCGCTTGACGTGGGCATCCATGGACATGTTGTGAGGGATGGCGGAGAATCCGATGTCGGCGAGTTTCCTGGCATTGATGGTTCGATGATAATACCTGGAGCAGGAAACGGGAGTTGGCAGAACCGAACCCACGGTGTAGATGGCGTGAAAGACACCAGTCAGGTGACATTGCCTGGTAACTTCCTTGATGAGAACGGGAGCGAGTCGTTTGGAGCGTAACTTTTTGTGGACGCACAAGAAGTTGATCTCGGTGGATTGATACGATTTTTCGCGCACTCTGAGCTCGTGCGGGATTCCGCTGATGAACGCAACGAGCTTCTTGGTTGAAACGACGCGAACACCGATATGCCAGGTCTTGTGGTATCCAGGATGTTTGAGCACCCAATGCAAGAATTCGGGACTGTAATCGAATCGGAAAGTGGCATCATCGTCCTCTACGTAGTTGGCGCTGAGCAGGTCATAGACCTCTTTGAGCTCGACCTGATTGTCAACGTCCACCATGACCCATTCGAAATCGGCGGGCAGAGGGTAGGGCTCCTGCCGAACTTGCTCGGGAGGTACACTGGGCTGGATGCTTCCTTCCTCATCCGACTTGACTACCGGTGCATCATTGGGTTTCATGACAGGCTGTGTCTTCCAAAACTTGTGATCGGCAATCGCTTTCTGAGCCTTTTGCTTAGAGTCTTGCGACTTGAGCATGGCATCGCGCTCGAGGTTCATCATGGCCATGACTTTGGCGAGGTTTGCTTTTGTCACAGCGTTGGCGGCAGCAGAGCCGTGTTCGGCTTGGACAGCTTGTTGGACCTGCGAGACGACCTCATCGCTGATCTTGCCTTCTCGTGAGTTGCCAGATGCCAGAAGCTTGCCATCGGATGAGGTGTCGTTCGAGGTGCTGCCGCCGAGACCAAGCTTTTTGCGCAGCTTGGCGGCGGCCTTGGACTTTTTCTTCTTGCGTTGCTTGGCAGTCAGACCCTCTGCGCCGACGGAGCCGACTGGTGCTGCTTCGTCCTCGTCGTCGTCATCAGCTTCATCGTCATCGTCCTCTTGATCCTCTTGATGGTCAACGGAAGGCGAGACGGAGGTGTGCTGAATTCTGCTACTTCCTCGAGCTGGCGGCTGTGCGGCGGACGACGAGGAGGGTGCGCCGGAAGCAGCGCTCGTGTCCTTGCTCGTACCGGCAACGTCAGACATGAGTGCTATGCAGTGATCGACTGATGGCACCAGACCACGAAATCGCTGCCAGGAAAGAAAGGGTACGTGAGAGAGGACAGACTGGGTGGAAGATGCAGTGGTTGTCTGTGCGCTTCTTTGTGCCTGTTTGAGCCTCGTGATCGGACCCTGGACGGCCTCTCTCGCCTCTGCCCTGAATGTGTTGCCGTGCTCCTGTTACACACAACACAGCCAGGCCGTGTGGAAACATGAGACTCAGTCTGAGTGTTGAACTACCGAGGCGAGACGACCGAATCCCGATCTTTTGAAACCAAAAAAGAAAAAATCGTAAATTCGTGATTTTCGTGTTGCTTTGGAATGATTTTTTCCTTTTCTTTTTGCAATTTCGCTCGGCTTTCTACTGTAGCAATTTCGAGTTTGTGCCTTTTTGCATGCAACAAGAGTCCAAGCGTCGAGGCTGAGTTGAGGCTTTCTTTGTTCTAGGTTGCCATCGTTCCGCACCTGTCGCCTCACGACCTCACCTCATCATTCCACATCGTTTCAGAGAAGGAGGTGTAGCTCTCGACCGCACCATGTCGATCGACAGCGCACTCCTGGAGGACGCCAGCTCGTCACATAGAATCTACATTGGCGACTCGATCGGCTGTCTCCGCGTCGCCCACTGCGATCCACCCTCGACCTTGCCCAAGGACTACACCGGACCATCCATCAAGCCTATCATCCTACCAAACTTCAAGTCACATTCTGATCATGCTGTTCAGCGCATCGCTTCGGGTGCGCTCGGCTCTAGTGTCTATGTCGTAGCTCTTGCCCGCAAGAACGCCACCATCGATGTCGTCCACATTGTCAACCAGTCTCTTCCATCTACCAGCACGGCTCCCGCTCCAGTTTCCGAGCTACGAGCCAGTATCCTCTGCACTATTCACGAGACCCGGATGAAGGCAGGCATTCATCGCTTCATCGGTCTAGCAGTGTCGGCGCACGGTGTGTACAGTGTCACTTCGTCGGGTGTCTTTCGCTTCACTCCCGTCACTGTTACCAATGGATCCGCCCATGTCGGCGACGCCAAAATCGTGGACAACTTGCCATCGCCCCTCCAACATACCAGCTTCTATCCTGCCTCCGATCCAACTCACTTCTGCTATGGCGGTGAAGACATTCCACTTTCATTATGGCACATTCCAACTGCTTTGTCTGAGCAACCCGCCGATTCGGTTGCCGACATGAGCGTCGAATCCATCAAGACAGAGGACCTTTCGGGCCTGAACAGCAAACAAAGGAAACGCAAACGTCAGCTCGAAGCCAAATCCAAAGCACGCGAGCTCCTATGGGGCGAAGTATGGCGTGCCAAGAATCTGCCCAACGACAATCTCTCGCTGCCACGCCGCGCGAATATCACTTGCACTTGCATTTTGAATCTCAACGAAAGTGCGGCAGAAGATGCGGAGAGAGGAACGCCAGATGAGGACTCTTTCATCGCTGTAGGTACAAAAGACGGGCTGATCAGGATCTTCCGACCTGGTGCCGGTAGTCGAAAGCACGTCCGCGAGATCAGAGTGGTACCCGCGGGCCAAGGAGCCGTCAAGACCTTGTGTGCCTCCTCAAAGGCGATGGATGGGCAGCAAGGAGGATTGCTCTTCGTGGGTGATACCGGCTCAAAGCTGTACGCGGTCGACTGGCAGACGGGCGCAGTAGTATACGGATACAAGGGGATGGGACAGATGGGTGCTACGCTGTCCATGGCTGTCCTTCCGCAAAGCACAAAGCGCAACAAGACCGAGCCGGAAGCGCTCGTCACCGTCTCGTCCGACAGCTTGGTCCGACTGCATTCGACGATCCCAGCAGCGTTTGCGCTTCCGAAGGCGGGCGCTTCGGCGGAAAAGGGCGAAGTGATGTGGACAAAGATGATGGCATCCTCGACAAGTCAGAGTGTTCACGCGACGCCTACCGCTGTTGTATGGGATGGTGTACTGCCACCCGCTCTTGGCAAGCGAAGGGTCCCGAACGGTGCCGATGGAGAGGAGGAAGAAGATGTGGAAGAGGAGGAAGAAGACGAGGTTTGGGCCAACATGCAAGAAGTTAGCGACAAGAAGAATGGTAAAGCCAACGGAAAAGTTGTCCACGGCGATGAGCAGGAGGGGGAAGCCGATGAAGATGAGGATGGAGATGAAGAGGAGGAGGATGACGAGGAGGAAGATCATGGTGCGGATTTGGAAAAGATAGAGGCAAAGAATGGTCATGCAAAGCGTCGAGCGACCAAGCCGGCACAGGCGAAAAAGAGTCGCAAGTGAACACCGTGTTCGTCTCCATCCATCCTCGCTCTGCCTTGCCGTTTTGTTCCATGCTCACAGAATACAGTCTGGCGCACAAGAATTACGATTGAGCTACTGGCTGTGATTGCGAATGCGCGATACAAGTGAATGCAGCGGGACCTTTGTTTACAGCTGAATGGTTGTTGGTGGACTGTTCCTTCCCGCGGTAGCTGTACTTGGTTTGGACCTTGTCGAACGTTCGAATGATTGCATGGCTTGTTTCAACCTGTTGCTTGACTGTCTGCTTGCAGCACGGTTTCTTGATTCCGGCTCTTCGACTTGCTTTGTCCTCTGCGAACTGTCTGTCTCGCTGGACTTGTTGGACTTGAGGATGGTTTGCAGTCTTTCGATCCTGTCTGCTTTCAACTCCAATGATTCCACCGCTTCCAAAACGTGCTGGGCCAAGATCCTTCGTTTCGTCTGACTCATTTCTGGAGTCATTGATTTCAATTCATCCGCCAACTCGGAATAAAGCATTCTCTGATGCAAGAATTCATCCCAGTGCTCCTGTAAAATCACCTTCAACAACTTGATCTTTTCCCCATCAATACCGGAACCCAGTCTCGAGTGGGAATCCAATTCATCCAGCAAAATCGTCTCTTCCATCTCAACAGCCTCCCTCCTCATCTCCGCCTCTTCCAACTTAGCCCTTCGAGATGCTTTCCTCTTTTCCGATCGAACATGCTGACTACACACGGTGCAGTGACGCGAATCGTGCGTCTGTCCAATCGTCGTATCGAGCCGTGCAGATGCAAGCTTGGCACGCGCTTCGGCCAGTTGCGAAATCTCGGCATCGGAAACCTCGTCGATCGTCTCTCCACGTGTCGCTACGGGTACAGCATGATGATGACGAAGACGACCTTGTTGTTGCTGTTGACGCCAACGTTGGAATCGAAGATTCTCGGCAATCGCATCAATAGTCTGATCGTACTCGTCTTCTTCCAATGCTGGACGTGCCGGACTAGACCGATGATGATGGACCTTACGGCCATGATAGTGATCGTCCAGTTCCTGATCGATAGGGTCAGTGCGGATCTCGACTCGATCACTGCGAGGAAGAGCGGCGCTAGGCATGCGAGCGGAATTGCCACCTCGAACTGTGTAAACAGGGTCAGACGCAGGATGCGCATCCTCCTCGTATTCAAAGCGCTGCTGACGCGCACCGCTCGATCGAGCATTTCTCTTGCGTTGAACCGGCGCTGGCTGAACGAGCTGTTCGAGCACAAGACCGTTGAGACCTTCAACTTCGTTGGCGAGAGTTAACACTTGCACTCGAAGTGCTTCGATGGCTTCCCACGGATCGCGTCCCGTAGGAAAGTTGTCTTGATGCTTGTAGGCAGTACGTCGAGCTCGTGCATCGACTTGGTCCCGAGCATCTGTCTCGGCAGCGTTGAAAGCGGCGGCACTGCGATATTGTTCTTCCATCGCAGTTCGCAACTGGTCGAGCTCAGCATAGAGACGATTGACAACTTCGACTTGACTACGGGTTTCTTGCTGCTGAGCACCACAGCGCACCTCTCTGACAGGCTTCGAGGCTTCAACGATGGGTGCGTCAGCAGCTTTGCGTGCATCGTTCTGCGCTGGCAGATTCTGCTGCTGCGAGTGTTGCGCATTGGAGATCGACAACTTGTCCAGGATCAACTGCATGAGCTGCTCTTCAGAGGCGGGCTGCTGCGCACGTACATCCTTGAGGGCGGACTGCATCTCGGATCGCAGACCCTGGAATTCGTGACTCTGCTGTTCCTGTGCTTGCTCTAGATTCAAGATCCTTTCGCCTGCTCGATCCAGCTCGATCTGAATACCATCGACAAAGCAACGCAGGTTGACGATCTCCTCGAGACGAGCTTCCTGGTTGCCGACGGCGGCGTCGAAGGGTCTGTGCTTGACCGCGTCGCGCGCTTTGACGGGCGAGCCGAGGGCGGAGGTGAGACCGGTAACGTCGGGCAGGCGCACACCCCAAGGAGAGGTGGCATCGTTGCCCGTGGAAGTCTTCTGATGTGCCGGATAGCCGTGCGAGTTGAACTGTGCCGCGTTAAAGCCCTTGCCTGCATGAGGAGCAGCTTCGAGGTCGACGCGGGTGCGAGCACTAGACGCTTGACTACCTGGACCAAAGCCGCTTCCTCCTGAATTAGAGGCACTGCCGTCGTCGGCATCCTCGGCATTGCCGTCTGCATTCCTGCGCGTCAGCTCGACATCCTTCTGCAGTCGACGTGCCAGATCCTCGAATGCGCTGATGGCGGAGACATTGGCCTGACGCGTAGCTCGAGGCTGCTGGTGCCGATCTGTGCGCTGAGGTTCGCGTGCGTTGTTTCTGCCAGCGTGAAGGATGCCGTCGATGGAAGGAGCGGGTGTTGGGCTATCGGGGCTCTTGGAGCGATCGCCGATGAGGGTACGCAAGGCAGGCGAGGTAAGGGTGCGAGATGCTAGATGTTGTTGGTAGTCGGCAGCGTTCATGCCGAACGTGTTTGCATCGCGTGGCGAAGCAAAGGGACCCGTGGGGTCCGGACGCGGTCTGGACTGCTGCTTGCTGCGGGGACGATGCTCAGCGTCGGTATCGGTGTAGATGTCAAACTCGATTCGGTCCAGTGTATCTTGTCCGAGGGTTGGGCGTTGACGAAGGTTGGCTGTCATAGTGGCGGTGTGTCCCGCAGGTGTGGCTGCAAAGTTGCGATGATTGCCTGTGCTGTTGAAGGTAGCTGTGCGTACGTTGATGGCGTCGGACTCGCCAGAGTCGCTGGCTGATTCACCGTCGGACTCGCTCTCACTTTCCACCTGGGCTTGGCGAGGATGTGTGCCAGCTCGGATTTGATGCAAGGAAGGTCTCGCCGTCGAAGGAGCTACGATGGGCTGTCGAGAGTACTTTCCAGGCTGATAAAGGCTCCTGACGGGAGACGACTGGTATCGACTGGAAGCAGCCTGATGGTTGAGGGACCTCATTCGTTCTTGGTGCGATGTTTGAGAGGGCATGGTGCTCCTGACGCCGCGACCGACCCCGGGGATGAGACTCTCATCTGGATCAAGTTGGTAGAGGCGATCGGATGTGACAGGAGGATGGGAGGATACTCGTGATGGTTTACTGGCGACGGGGCGGGTGGATGGCGCTTCGTCGTCGCGACCAATGCGGTCGTAAGTGTCAAAGGTGGACGACGCTGAGGTGAGATCTTGGTTGCGCATGTTGGGAATGTGAGAGGGCCCGCTAGGCTGAAGCAGACGAGATTCGATGTTGACTCTGCTGAGTTCCTCTTGCGATTCGGGAATGTAGATGTCGCGAGTAAAGTCGGGATGCTGGGATGCAACAGGCTGTCTGCGAGCAGCAGCGGTGCGGATGCGAGGTGAATCCGTGGCGATTGTTGGTTGATGATAAGATGTGGATGCTACTGGATAATGGTTGTGACGATAAGCTCTAGACATGTCGCGCTTGCTTGTTTGGGGGACCGGTGCGACGACGGCGTTGGTGCGATGCGAGCTTATGAAGTCAAAGACAGCGACGCGTGGTGGTGATATGGACGCAGATGTGACCTGCAATGCGATGCGGCTCTATCACTGTATCTGAAGTGGAAGGTGAGGAAGGATGTACCGATGGATTGAGGAGAAACGATGTCTGTGTCCAAGGTGGAGAAGAAAGAGCTCGTGGTCCATTCGCTTGTGAGAAAGAGAGCTGCGCTGTGCATTCATCTCTGAGACTGCGCTGCTCATCATCCTCCGAAGAGGAATCAAAAATCAAACACTTTCAAAAAAAATGGGAAAAGAAACCTGTTTTGGTCGCGTTGCGCGCTGGAGGTCTTGCATCACGTGCCGGTGCCCCTAATTTCAATACGGCCAAGCATCTTTGGCACCGAAAATGGAGCCTTGTCGTTGCTGCTTCAGCACACAAGATTAGACTAAGATGTTTGTCGCTTCTAGACAGAGGCAATTCATCACGCCCATCTCAGTGAACTGTCTTCAGACACCGCTCCGGGTGCTGCGATGATGTTTGGCATGGTGTCTGCTGCCTTCGAGATTGAGTCGCCAGTGATTTTGTGCGCCTCTTTTCTTGGTACAAATTTTTCTGTATTTGTCCCTTATCCAAGGCTTTATGAAGGCTGTGCGCCCACAGGAAAGAACAGGCTGAGTTGGACGTCATTTTGTGCATGGTCGAGGTGCATGTGTGGAGGATTCTGATACTCTGGCTCTTTTTTTGACAGCTTGCCTGGTGCACAGATCAGAATCGCCTTATCACCGCCAACCATGATTCTACTATCTGCAGCGACCCTTCCCATCTCCTAACCAACAGCCAACTGTCAGCTGTAACGTGAAAGAAAGGCGAAGCAGACACTCTGATAGGCTGTAACGCTAGTCCTTTACATCAATAACGAAGCTCTCAACCTCTGTAGCGTTGGTTCGACAGCAATGGACCACAACGACAGCGACCGTTTCGCCACGGCTGCAGCCCAACAGGACTCGCAATCTTCCGCAATCGCCTCATCATCGCGAAACACTAAGGCCGAATCCAGCAAAGACCAATCTCATATGCTGCTTTGGTCCAAATCCAAGGTCTACGTTCATCCTTCTCCCTACGCAAAGCACAATGTCCCCGGCTATCTTGCTCTCAGCACAGCCGGCTCGCCCAAGCCAGGCGCCAAAGTGCTCCTTTCTTTCCTCCCTGAAAGTCTGGTCGAGCAGCGTCAGGAGCTCGAAAAATTCGTTCGCGTCGAGTATATCACCTCCGCAAGGGCAGCCGATGATACCCAACTCGAGCCGCGCAGGAGTCTCGATGCTGTGGAAGACGATGACGACGGCGAAACTTCCATGCTTATCGCAGAGCCTCCCACATCTTCCACCTACGCTTTCTCACTACCTCTTTCGAGCATATACAGCCTCGCCATCAAGACGCCAACCATCAGCTCGTGGTATGGCACCGTCACCATCAGTCAGGTCGGCGGGGTTGCTATGCCAAAGCTCTACTTTCATGACGACGAAAGCAAGAGCACTGTCCTCTCAATGCATAGGGCCAAGCAGACTGCCTCGGCCGATGCAGCCGCCGCCGCTGCTGCTGCTGCATCAGTAGCTGATCAGCCTACCACCGACGACGCTTCCAAGCTCTCTTCGCTTCCCAGCTCGTCATCATGGTCTGCTGCCTCTCCCCATCGCAACTCAATCCGTCCGACGTCGCAATCCCCGACATGGGGAGGCGATGAGCTCGTTCACCAACTTCGCAGGTACGCCAACATCCATCGCAGCGCTCTTGACCCAAATCTGTTCCTGGTAAATCCATCGCGTGCCGATCTGGAAATCCACAACACGCCGCTATTCGACGATGACGCCATTGACACACCTAATCCCCATCCAGCCAATGCAGCCTGGAGTAACGATCTTTCGGACAACGCCTACTCTATGAGCCCGCTGCATCAATCTCTTCCGGGCAAGAGCACCCGCATCCCGAACAACGAACTGGCAATGGACAATTTCACCGTTCTAGCCAAGAACGCGCGCATGTCGGTCCTTTCTTCGTTTGCCAACTTGACACAAAAAGCTCGCCACGCATCGCACGCCGTACTCTCCCATCCGCTCGCCAAACCGTACGTTCCCCATCTACCTGGACCTGTACAATCGTTTGCGCAAGCGGGACCTGTCCCGCTCGGGCCGAATGAAGGCGAGTGGGAATGGCGAACTTCAAGCATTGCCAACAAGAGTGGTACGGGCGAATACTACGATAGTGCCAGAGTCTACTTGGCTCGATGGGCCAGGTTGGTTGCCGAGGAAGGCGAGCGGAATCGGCGCAAGGAACAACAGCTGGGCGCTGCGATGGGTGATCCGGCTACCGATACGCATGCACGACCATCGAGTTCTTCTGGCAACCGTACAGAGGGGAGCGAACTAGGCGCATTTGAAGTGCTCGAGAAGATCTATGATTTGCCGAGACCTGTTTCGGAGCGAGAAGCTCGATCGCTCGAACTCAATGCTGTCGATGGATCACCAGTCGCAACCGCTCTTGACGTGCAAGAATGGCAATCTTTGTTCGACCCTACGACGGGTCGACCTTTGCATTCGGCCAGCGAGATTCGACATCGAGTGTTCGTCAATGGGCTTAGCGATCAAGCTCGAAAGCTCGCCTGGCCGTTTTTGCTGGATGCGGTTGCCTTCGATTCGACCTTGGAATCGAGAGAAGCTTTGTGGCAAGAACGCGAGGTGGAATACCATCTGTACAAAGCACGGTGGCAGACCGACGATGAATTGCTGGCTTCCGATGCGTTTCGCGAACAACAACATCGAGTTCGTGTGGATTGTTTACGAACCGATCGGACGCAAGCTTTGTTTGCACGCGATGATCCTCAGGGTGATCCGATGGCGGATGCAAATCCGCATACGATCAAGTTGGGAGAGATTTTGCTTACGTATGGCATCTACGAGTCTTCTCTGCAGGATGGTTCCGGGGGGAAGGCTGGATTGGCGGGATATGTTCAAGGGATGTCGGATTTGTGTTCGCCGTTGTATCTCGTATCTGGTGGGGATGAGGTGGAGACGTTTTGGATGTTTGTCGGGTATATGGATCGAGTCAAGGAAAATTTTCGGCAGGATCAATCGGGGATGAAGTATCAATTGGTTTTACTGCAGAAGTTGATTTGCATCATGGATCCGATGTTGTATGAGTTTTTGGACAAGGTGGATTCTTTGAATCTCTTCTTCGCTTTTAGATGGTTGTTGGTCAGGTTCAAACGCGAGTTCCCCATCAAAGAGGCGGTCAAGCTTTGGGAGTGTTGTTGGTCTTTTCAGGCAAGAGGATTTCATCTCTTCATTGCTTTAGCCATGATCGAACTGCATAGAGATTATCTGATCAGGTATCTCGGTCATTTCGACGAAATCCTCCAGTACTTCAACGGCCTATCCGGCGACATGGACGTCGAATCCGTTCTGGCAAAGGCAGAAATCCTCGCCAAGACCTTCAAGCAAATCGTCCAGATCAAACAGTCTCCAAAAGATGGACAAAACGATCGACCAAGTATCTTTGCCAAAGACGAATTCGATTATCTCCTCTAACACAACCAAGCACACTCAGACACAAGACCCACGAGATGCTCGCAATCCAACGTACATCCGTCTTCCATTTGCTAGGTCCCGTCCAGAAGATATAGTAAATTACAACCATCCTGCACATCGCTCTCCCTAACCCTTGGAAAGGTCAGCTCGCCCATCGTCATGCCGAGGAGGACGACGACAAAGACTGGTGCACCTGCGCCTCCAAAGGCTTTGCACCGGTAATCTCAACCACTTGTTCTGTACCTGGATAATCAGGCAACTGCAAATCAAACTTGGCTTCCAGATCTTCCGACAAGAACCTCCCGCCCAAAAAGTGTCTGCCTGCAAATCCTAGTGATCCCAACTTGGGAGCAGAGAGGCTGATCAACACGGAGGGTGTAAAGCTGTTGCTGACGTTGCCCTTCTCCACGTCCCAGGAACTCGGGATGTCGACGGAGACGATCGGAGGCATTTTCTTCCTCGCTTCAAACTCGATCCGTGATTCGTACTTGAGGATTTCCAGCGGACCTTTGAAAGGTTCTCGCACTTCTCCCTTGAAGCTAAAGCCAAAAATGCTGTCGAGCACTACATCGGCCTCTTCGAGTGCATCTTCGAAATCATCCTGTGGAATAAAATTGAGACCGAGATTCTCGAGCTGAACTCTGAGTCTTGAAAAGAGTTCGGTTTTGCCTTGTTTCGGATACCAGATGGAAGGTTCGTAGCCGAAATGATAGAGATGTCTTGCAGCCACGAGCCCATCGCCGCCCTGGTTACCTGGACCGCAAGCCACGAGCACGTTGGGATACTTTGTTGGAGGAAAGCATTCAAACACTGCTTGTGCGCAAGAGAGACCGGCCAACTCCATCAATTGATCGATGGAAAACCCTCCAGAGGAAGACATGAGCTCCTCGTCGATCTTTTGCGCCGTTGATGCGTCGATATATCGTAGGCGGATGGGTGATGCCGACGACGCTGTTGATGCTTGTTTTCCTGTTGGGGTTGAGGAGGACATGGTGGAAGAGTTCGACAGCGAGCAGGTCACTGAGCGAAGCTTTGAGAAGCCGATGGGGCGCAGAGGATGCTGATGACTTTGGCGCGCAAGAGTCCGCCGCCCAAGAGATAGGAGGATGGCAGGAGCGAATATGATGCTGACCTGCGAAACGGACGCTCTGGTCAACGTGAGATCCGAAAAGAGAGAATTGAGAGAGTCGAGATGAAGAGATCGAGCAACGGTGCTTTGGGACGAATCGAAACAAAAGCTGGGCCCTGAGAGCGTCGTCGAATCCGCAAAGGATCGAGACAGAAGAGGATAGGATAGTGTAGGTGAAGGATGGAAAGGAGGTTGGACAGAGTACCGACTTGTCCGGGAAAGACAAGGTTGCGTCTCAGCTCAAGCTTCGCAGGCACTCTGTACCACTGAGCAGCGGAGGATGCGCGGGCCATTTCAACTGCTCAGCGTTGTTCCAAAGCTGCAGTTTGGCTGTGATTTTTACCCGCGCTTGATTGCATTTGCAATGCCACTGCGAGGCGAATGCTGAGAATTTTTCTCCAGTGGCGTTGGGCCACAATCTCAGTCTCTTGCAAATCTTTCGAGTGAAGGAGATACCGAGGCAGAGAATGCAGAGAGCCGCCATCCACGGTTTCCGGATTTCAACCGAGAAAAAAAAAGGCAAGAAAATGTCTTTTAA
Organism: Ustilago vetiveriae; assembly: GCA_928722275.1. NCBI lineage: Eukaryota > Fungi > Basidiomycota > Ustilaginomycetes > Ustilaginales > Ustilaginaceae > Ustilago > Ustilago vetiveriae. Next base: position 502,312 of record CAKMXE010000005.1, read on the forward strand.
CTCTATCTTTCGCTCGTCTCTCCAGCCGTGCTGTGGCTGAGCTGCAACTTTGGAAGCCAAAGTGATCAAGCTAGGGTTCAACCCCAGGGTTCGGTGCGAGGGTCCACCTTGGCATGGTCGCGTTGAAATTGACAGGAAGCCGACTAGAATCCAGAAATGGGCGAGCCAAAGCCAAAAGCAAGAATCAAAGCTGACTCGATCCGGGCTTGGGCCCGTGAATTCAAGCTGAGCTTGACTTAACATTTTCGTGTCGCTCTCAGTCTGGTCTGGTCCGCACGCACACTGCACAGGGCACAAGTGCTGCTCGCTTGTGTCTCTTGTCCATGCGAGAGTCAAGATCTTCCCCCCAATCCCGAGATGGCCGAGGTCGTATCAAAAATGTACAGCAACGCAGTAGACTGACACACGATCTCGACCGCGAAAACACAGGCACCCGTCAACAGCAGGCGTCGCTGACAATCTCGACATCCCGCCGGCCAGTCTCGGTCAACTTGAATCTCCTCAGAACATCCACAACAAATCCGCACGCAAAAGATAAGGTGGCACCAAGCTAGTATTGCCAATGAATGAGCTGTACAAGTGCATGGTCTAGAGCGCCTCGACCTCCATCAGCTCGCCAAGGCTAGCTGCACCATTGACCTTGCGTCCGTCTCTGCTCTCCTCTGCCTTGACCACACCGTTCCAGACGTACAGCAACGAATATAGATTCTCATCACTGATCCGCTTCACATTGGCACGAAGCTCGTTCAAAGCTACCTGTACCGACCGCAGAACGGGCGCATACTCGGTCGACGCTTTCGACTTGATCTCGCCTCCGCGCACCGAGAAAATGGCCGCAATCCAACGCAGATGGAATTCGACGTGCGGACTGCCACTGCTCGGTTGCAGACGTTCGTAAATCAAGCGCAGTACCGTTGGCAGGTGCACCAAAGGCAACTGCTGCGAGACCAACATGATATCAGCTGCCGACGTCCGCTCGTACACCTCGGCCATCAGCGGCTTCTCGCCAAGTCGGCATGCTCCGACTACAGCCAACAGATGCTCGCCACGCCTCGAGGCTTCGCGAACAGCCTGTGGCGTCAGATCCATATCTAAATCCAACGGATCGAACGCAGCCTGCTCATCCAGACTGTAGATCAGCAATCCCGAGGTGGAAGCGGCCGCCCACGATCGTCCCGTTGGCGCGAACCGAACGCACTTGGCTCGCGAGACGGCGCGCGTCGTCCTCTTGCTTGCATCGCCGCGCTGCGCTCCCGGCAGCGACTGATCCACACGTTCCGTTGGCAGCAGCTCCGCCTCGTCTTCCCAATCGTCCACCAGATCAATCGCACCAGCCGCAGTCACCCGTCGACTGTCAAGTTTGTCCTGTGTACCGTCCAGCGCCAAGTTCTTGGTCAATTCCCATCTTTTGAGCAACACGCGCTCCTTGACATCGTACAGGCATACGTAGTTGGCGTTGCCTCCTGCCAGGATGCAAGCTCCGTCGGCACTGTAGCAGACCGTGGTGAAGCAAGCACCGCTGGCTGTGTTGCGTCGCGCGATCTTGTCGTTGACCTTGCGTCCCCCAGCAATGTCACGTCGGCATTCGACGACGCCCGTCTGCTTGCCTTCCAGCGGGTCGAAAAATGCAAGGTATCCGTCCAATGTGGATGCACAGATCTCTCGTCCATCAGGTCGGAAACCGACAGCAAGGCCGTCCGCGTTCAGCGTGAATGTTTCCACGCTCTGGGTAGTCCGGAACACTTCCCATGTGCGCACCGTCTTGTCCCAGCTGACACTGGCGAGCACGCCGCTGCCATCAGGGCTGAAGGATAGGCCAGATACGGGTCCTTCATGTCCGGAAAGAACGTCGAGCAGCTTGCCCGTCTGGACACTCCACATGTAGATCTCGAAGGTGTCGGCACTTCCCGCACACACCACTTCGCCCGACGGATCCACAGCGAGACTGACAAACTGCACCGGCTCCGGACTGGTCAATGTGCGGAAGTTGCGATAGCGGACCAGATCATACGCTCTCACCGTGCCGTCCAAGCTGGCACTAAAGAGCACTTGACCTTGCTTTGCGAATTCAATGCACGAGACCGAGGCCGAATGCTCGGAGAAGGTGGCTGTGCAGAATCCGCTGGCAGTATTCCAGAGCTTGATCTTGCCGTCATCGCCTCCTGTAGCTGCTACCGCGCCATCGGAGGCAAAGCCGACCGTGTTCATGTCGTAGTAATGACCTTGCTGCTTGAGGATGTACGACTCGCTCGCCCACTCCCACACGAGCAGCTGACCCAGGCGATGGGCGCCAAAGGCGAGCCATTCGCCGCTCGCATTGATGGCGACGCTGGTGATCTTCTCTTGGCTGATGCTGAGCGAGTGAATAGGATTGAAGTCCGGCATTTCCCACAGACCAAAGATGCCATTAGAAAAGCCGACGACCAACAGCGATCCTTGCTGGTGGAAGCTGGCGCAGACCGTCTTGGCGCCGGTCTGCATAAAGTAGTGTTTGCTGGCAATGCCCCAACGAGTGAGGCCAACAGCATTGTCGGCTTGCCTGGACGAGCTTCCGCCCTTGATGCCTTCAGTGGGTTGCCATGTGTCCTCCTCGTCCTCTTGCACGTCGGCATCTTCGTCGTCATCGCTGTGTTTGCCTTGCCATGCGAAGCAGGCGCCGTCGCGAGAAACAGTGTAGATGGTCTTTTCGTCCTTGGAAAAATAGGCGCCAATAACAGCGTCACGATGGCCGGTGAAAGTCTTGGGTCGAAAACCTTCCACCTGATCGAGCGAATAGAGACGGGCTGTCATATCCTTCGAGGTGGCGATGAAAAATCTAGGATGGCCGAGTCAGATGAGCAAAAGAGATTGTCAGCTGAGAGTCTCCTCTCCAAGAAGTCGAACACGAGGCCTCGCCATGCTCCTCAGACATGTGTAAGTTCTCCGCTATTGATCAGCGGACTCATTAAATCAGTTTTTAGTTTTTGGAAGCATCCTTGGAAGCATCATCGGCGAGACCAAATCGTCTCATTGAGACTATCGCGCAAAACGCACCTGCTGTTTTTTGTCCAACGAATGCTGAGCACGTCGTCAAAGTGACCCGTGTACGTGCGGTGAAGGATGAAGGGGGCGAACTCTCGCGCAAGGTGCGAAGGCGTCCTCCAGACCTTGATCTGATTGGCATATGTGACGGCGAGAAACTTGCCATCATTGGAGAATTGCGCATCTCTCAGAGGCTGCTTGAAATTCATCTGAGCCAGCAACGACCTCCTGAGCGTGTTGATGAGGAGTGCCCGACCATCTTCGTCGGCGACCAGTACGATAGCCTGGTTGGCAGGCGAAAGTGCGATCCTTGCGATCGGCTTCCTTGTTTCGAACGGCAGCGTCGTCGATGTGTTGCGAACGAGATTGAAAATGGAGAGACGGTTGCCTACTGGCGAGTAGATCGAGTCGCCGTCGGCAGAGAAGACCACATTGCCGCCTTGATAGACAGTGCCGCACAAGTTGGAAAACTTGAACGACGACTTCATGACGTTGATTCACCCGCTCGGCTCGAGGCTATCCGTTTGCGCCCGCCGGACTGGCACTGTGGATCTGACGAGCTGTTTGACGTGGACAGTCAAAGGGCGCGAATGGAAGCAGGGGTAACACCGTGAGGAGGGAAGTGCGAGAAGCAAAAGGTGAAGGGAAGAAAAGGTGTGTATAGCTTGATGGCTTTCCAAGCTCACGAGAAATTTTGCTCAGCAGGGCTTTCTGTGAATGTCGAGCAGAAGAAGGAAAAAAGAAAACAGAAAAAAAAAAAAAAAAGTTGTCCCCGACTTCCGGCACGTTGGTGAACATTTTTGGAATCACAGGAATCGGGACAAACGAAAGCAAAGATCAGCAGCGGACGCCCTTTTCGGTACGAGGCGTGAATGAATGCGCACGGTGACCTGGCTCGCTTTCGCCTGTATGCTGAGTGGAGGGTTGACCACCCTCGAGCCCCTCCACCATCAACAACCAACTTACATTCCTCGACGGCGAAGCAGGTCCTCTTGGCTGTCATCTCAACATTGTTTCACGTCAAGAAGCTTCGACGCCGGGCGTCACCTACAGAAGCGCAGCGTATGCGAAACAGGCTTTAACTTGGTAACTCTACCCGGATCCACAAAACCGCACTTGTTTCGGAGACGAGGATATGATCTTGTGCTGGTGTATGCGTCGATAAAAAAGCATAGCCTCAGAAGGCGAGATCATTGAGCGGCGATCATTCCTTCAAGCAGGATCCGCCGAGAGACTCATTGCAACCATGGCGACGCAGCGCTCTGCGAGTCAGCAGGACGCAATCGCCAGCTTGCGATCCGTGCTGCAAAGCTCTCGCAGCTCGGTACCTGATGATGACATGCTCGCCACCCTGCTGGAAGTGGAAGGATGGGACGTTGCGCGCGCAGCACGTCTCGTGGAGGAAGACAGCACGGCGGAGCGCAGGAGAAGTGGAGCTGACGATGAGACAATTGCGAGATCCTTTGCTCAAGACCCTCAAGTGCGTGGATCCATGGACTTTGCACCATTGCAGGCTCATTCGTCATCGTCAGCATACAATGCATCAAGACGTCAGCTTCATCATGGCACGGGTGCGCCGAGCAGTCTGCCGGGCGGTGCTGGCTTGCGGCCTTTTCCCCGTGGCTCTGACAACGGAACAATGAGCGTCGCTCAGATGATCTGGACCGCCTTGACCTTCCCGCTCTCGCTTGCATCGAGCTTGCTGCTCTTCCTCGCCCGCATTCTCAGAATCAGGACGCTCTTCCCTTCGCTCTTTGGTGGTAGCCCTGGAGCTCGCAGCTATGGACGATCGGATCCTCGGACCTCTGCCGAAAACTTTGTTCGGGAGCTTGAGGAGCAGACAGGAGCAACCACGTCTCGCTCGGACGGGCCGAGAGGCGATCTCGGTTCTCAGGCACCTTTGAGCAAGAAGCTTCCTCCCTTCTTCCTTGGCGGGTATGCGGATGCACTGCGAGCCGCCAAGGAACAGATCAAGATCCTGGCCATCGTTTTGGTCAGCCGCGAGCACGGAGATGTAGACCGCTTCAAACAGAATACACTGACGGACAGCGACCTTGTGGAACTACTTTCGAAGGACGACTTTATCGTCTGGGGTGGAGACGTAAAAGAACGCGAAGCGTATCAAGTCGCAACCACGCTCCAGGCCAGCACCTATCCCTTTGTTGCCTTTATCGCCCTGCGACCTTCGCGCTCGGCGAGCCGAAGCTCGGCAGCCTCGTCGTCATCCTCTCCACGAGCGGCGGTGCTTTCGAGGCTCGAGGGCTCGCCATCTACAGCCACTTCGGCTCCCACTATCGCATCGCACATCTCGGACGTTTTGCTGCCAAGGACTCGCACCTATCTTGACCGGCTCAGAGCGGAGAAGCGACATCGCGAGATGGAGCGTCAGCTTCGAGCAGAGCAAGATCGAGCTTACCATGAAGCGAGCCGACGAGATGCTGAGAAGATTGCCCGGAGACGCGAAGAAGAACGCGCCAAGGTATTGGAAGCGCAAAGATTGCGCGAGGAGCAGCATCAGAAAGAAGAGCTGCAACGCAAAAAGCAAGCGTGGCAGCGATGGGCGCTTCACCACCTGGTGCCAATTGAACCTCCTGCTTCGGCCGAGGCTGTTCGGTTCAGCTTTCGTCTGCCGAGTGGCAAGACACTGTCTCGACGCTTCTCTTCTGCAGATACAGTGGCAGCTGTCTTTGCATTCGTCGAAGCGTCCTCTGTCTCATGGGAAGCCGACGCTGCGCAAAATCAAAAACCGGAAGGCTACGAGCACGAGTATCGCTTCAGTCTGGTCACTGGCTACCCACGTAAACGCATTGAGGTGAAAGAGGTCGGAGACACACAGCTGCGAGACGTCGAGGGCCTTGCGCAGGGGGCAAGTCTGATCGTCGAGGGTCAGGTCATGGGTGACCAGTTGGCGACCACCGATGATGAAACGACGGATGACGACGACTAGACCGCAGAGTCTCCAATGCACAGACAGTCGCTGCAATCTTCCCCACCGAAGAAAACAAGGCATCCTCACATCAAGCCTTCAATGTCATCAATGAGCGTCCTGGAAGCCCAAGAGCTGCAGTGTGTCGAGCAAATCACCGACGACGTGAGCGACGTGCGGCCACAGTCAGCTTGTTGTCGGGAAACCAGTTCGCATGCAAGAGCCGTCTGTGTTGGACACATATCATGCTGAGCAGGACTGTGGCACTCGATTTGCTTGTGGATAATGTCAGTGAGTGAGACTGAGCGAGTCGCGACTAAGAAAAAGGAACAGTGCAACATAACTGATTGCAAGGGCGGAGTCGGAACTGAGTATCGAGTGTCCACGCTGACTCTGGCGGGTCCAATGCGAAAATACGAGGCGGTTCCGTAACGCCAAAATTCGCCAAAGCTCGCTACGACCTTCACCGGCAAGCTCCGCTTGAAAATTGATGAAAGCTTGACCATGTGAACTTGTATGTACGGTGTAAGTATGTACGGTGTATACAGTAGCCAACGCGATGCTCGTCTGAGGGAAAAAGCTTTGCTAATCGTGCTGCCGCATTTCCCCCCGTTTTTCCTCGACACCGGCTTTGCAACTGTGACCGATTCTCAGAGGTCGACTTGACCGGCCAGATGGATCGTTCGTGCCTTGCTCGCGTCGAATTGGAATCACCAAAGTGATCTGCATTCTGATGCGACGGCATTTGGTGGGCGCTTTCGGTTGCTTTTCGACACTGAATGCAATGATCGAAGGTCTGCCGCTGAGGTACAGTTCAGTAGACAGCAGAGAAGCGCAGGCCAAGCCAAAAAAGATGATGGCAAGATTTGTGGCGTCAGGGCCCAAGGGTCCAAAATCGAAAAATCGAACATCTTCGGAAATGCCTTCTGACAGCCACAGACAAGCAGGAAAAGCGAAGCTGCAGATGGCAAAACGAAAATCCGCAATCAAGATCGCAAATTGACTATCCAGACCAAGGAGCACGCTGTTTGCAGAAGCAATCGAATCTTTCTTTCGGCATGGACTTTGCCATCGAGGGTGTCAAGGCCGACGAGCGTACCTGTGGGGGCCCACGCTGACGGTCTGACAACCACACGCCCAGTCAGCTGTCGGTCTCGCCTATGGCATGAGTCTATCGCGCAAGAATGAATGGATTAAAACTCTTTCGCAACTGCCGGTGCCAGTGGGCAGGATAGTTGGGTTTGGTCGTACCGGCATGAAATCTCGAACCACGTCCAAGGCCGACACCGGAAGGCTAGAGTGTGAGTCGGACCGAAGCTTTCGCTCGCTGCTGGTCTGTAGAAGCTCCGGACTTGAAGGATCTGTTGCGCTTCTGATCATTCGGAGGGGAAATCAGGCAACGCGATTGCTTCGCAAGCATCGTCGTGTGAGCTCTCAGGTCTGGTTCTCATCCGCATGAGCTCACAAGAGGTCGTTGCCATCAACATGACAAAGTCATCAAGACTCGAAGTTCGATGTCATCATCACCATCATGATCCCCGTGCGCCACTGTCTGGAAACGCAAGACCTGCATTCCAGTGGTACAAGCAAACAATCGTTGAAGCACCGTCTCAGGTGGGGTTTTCGCTCTGTGCACCAGCCTCGAAGACTGCCGGACTGCTACAGACTGGTGACAGTGGAATCAAATTCCTCCAGGTGAGAAGAGTTTGTATTCTGACTTGTATTCGGCCATGCAGACTCTCCAAACCCCGAAACACGGACGTAAATTGGCTGCAGTCACTTGTAACCAATTGGTGCCTCAGGGTTCAACGGAAAGCGTGATTTTCTATTCAGGGTCCTTGTTTCCCGCGACCCTGAATTGTCAATCCGGCCTTCCACTGCTGTCATGCCGTATCGGGCTTCTCACGCTCCACGCACGTTGTTTCCACTTTTTTTTTTCGCTCTGGCCCAAACATACTGCTGCAATCACTGTCGGTGATCCTTGTCATTCCGCACAACGACCTTTACGCACATCATGGTCTCGGAGCAGCAAGCTGAAAGGAAGGATAGAGACGGATTTTATGCATGCCGTGAACCAGTCAATGTGGCGGATCATCGTCGCCGTTGTGGCCGCTCATTTGGGTCAGAAGAAAAAGAAGAAGAAAAGAAAAACCGGGCAAAATCAAAGACAGCCGTAGAGCCCCGAGGTTACGGACGACTGAGTTCTGGCACTGGAGCAGAGACCCTGTTTTTTCTCGTGTGTCATTCGCCACCCGCCACCCTCGCGTCGCTTTGTGAAAATGACACCCTGGCACGAGCACGACCATACGCCAGTCAACCAATCAATCCATCCGGCCATCCCAAGAGCGGCAGCACGACCCGCTACTTCGACATGGGCATGTAGACGCAGACAAGCGCAGGAAGCTCCCTTTCGCACACAGTGGCCCAGTGCACTTGGTATCCTTTACGTACAATCACATACTGTACCATTCAGCAGCAGCAGCAGCAGCAGCATGAGCTCAGCGAACAAACACCCATGCTCCCTCGGCGCGAGCAAGCAACGGCCGGGTGATTCTTCCAATTGGCCTGTGGTCTCGTCGCCCTGCCCTTCTCCCTTTCCCCTTGTTTTCTCGGGTATCCCGTCCGCCCGCCTGTGGCGTTTTCGTGGAAAAGTCGGATTCCAAGACGCCCAAAAATGAATGAGAAGGCACATTGCCTCCCGTCGCTGTACATTTTATTTATCTATTTGGCTATACTCTCTTTTGTCCCGCCTTGGGAGAACGAAGGTCAGACATCCTTCTCCTTTCAGTCGGTACAGTCCGCTGCATTCTAAGCGGAAAAGAGAAAAAAAAGACCGACCGCCAATCCGTCCGTCCGTCCGTCCGTCCGTCCGTCTGTCCGCAAAGGCAGGAAGAGTCGCGGAGACTGAGTTACTGGTACGCTAACCTAGTTGGTCAAATGAATCTGTGTTCGTACGCTCCTCTGGCTGTTCTGCCACTCGCTGCTCGCCGTCACTCTGTGTAGACCCGGGTCAGCCAACAATACACGATTCTAATCTCGACCGTTGATTCCTCCTGCACCCTCTGCTCGTCGCTTCTTCGTCTCCACCATCTCCTTTTGCTCCTCCTCTTCCTCTTACACACGCCCCTATTTCGCGGATATTCTGTCTTGAAACGCAACGGCAGCCGTCATCGTCAACCCTTCTCCGCATTCTTGTCATCCTGCCTTGTCGGCTTCTACACGCCATCGCCCACTTGCTGCAATTTGAGGCAACGTTGCGCAACTGCCAACGCTAGCATTTTAGCAACGTAGTGTCTTGGATTCAACCAACATCGCCTGCTGTTCGCTTTTGAACCGCGTACATCCATCACATTGTCGCGGAGGATCAGCTCAATCGCTTCGCAGAATCGCTTTGTGCTGTTGCAACACTGCAATCCTCATCGGCACTCTGCCTCTTGCTGCACCCGTCGAGTCTCAACGTCAGCGTTCTGATTTCCTCTCCTTGCTCACCCTGCATCCGGTTATAGGGCAGGATTCAAACATCGTCCCAACCTACCTTCGCCGGACCATCCTAGCGTCTCGCCTATCTGCGTCTCGGGTTCAAGTCTGCATGGCATCTGTATCGTCGCTCTTTTCGTGCAGCTGACAATTAAGACCACCAAAGCATACGCAAGACAGTCCTCCACACGAGCACACAATCATCGTCTCCTCTTTCAACGAGGCTCCACGTATTGAACCAGCCATGCAGGGTCAGAATTGGTCCGGCTCTGGAGCCGAACAGCCGCATGGTTATAACCCACCTCTCTTCAATAATGACGGTTCCATGAACCAAGAAGCAATGCAGAACATGCTGCACGGCAACGCCCCCAGCGACATGCAAAATCAAGGCTTCTCCGGGTTCGATCCCGCCTCCAACTTCGCCAACACGTCGCACATGATGATGCCACAACATTCAGGCTCAGGCGGCGATCCCACACAGAGCTTCATGCCCTCCATTCCACCAAACGCTATGGATCCTTCCGCATCTGCCGCAGCAGCAGCTGCCTACGGCCATCTCGGCTTCAACTCTGCACCTCAATCAAGACGCCAGTCTGAAAGAGCCAACGACCCGACACAGCAGTCTCAGCAACAGCTCGATGCCAATTGGAACGGTGTGCCCGACAACATGCAAGACTTTATGCAAGGTGGTCAAGATCTGATGGGCAACATGTCGATGCGAGCACCGACCAACATGGATTTTCGCAACAGCTCCAACGGCTACGAGCCCGACGCACCCGGATCCAACAGCAGCGAGGACTCCGCACAGGGCAAACGCAGACGCATGACATTTGGAGGCGCACCAATCAACCCCATGCAGATGCAAGCTGGCAACAAGCCCTTGCTCATGCACAACGATAGCACCAGCAGCGGCGCTTTTAGCGATATGAACAGCATCGGATCGACACCCATGCCCGGTTTCGGCACGCAGAATGGCCAGCAGACCAGCTTTGTGCGCCCGCCCTTCCGTCATCGGAGATCTCGCAGCGGATCCGAGGCGACTGGACCGCCGAGCTACAGCCAACGCTCTTTCAGCAGCGTCGATTACGGTCCCGGCGCCCAGGACGTGTACGGGAACGGCCTTGGATATCCACAACCGCCGCCATTGTATCCTCCAGGCCAACAGCACAACCCTTCATTTGCCGGGTCGCAGGCGCTCGCTGCCATGGGCGGACACGCTGCCAGCCATCCGCCGGGTCTCGGCAGTCAAATCCTCCGCGGCGTAGACGTGAGCGCCAGCGGATCTTCCGCAGCCACCGATTTCACGAAGCGCAAAGGCTGGACAGGTCGTGTGGTCGAAGAATTGCTCGACTTTGTTCACGTACTGGATCCTGAGGGCACCATCCTGTTTGCCAGTCCCAGTGTTCAAGGACTTACAGGCTGGAAGAGCGAAGAGCTCAAAGGACGCAAGCTCACCGAATTTGTGCATCCTCAGGACGTCGCCTCGGTGGAACGCGAGATCGACCGGATGCGCAGCAGCAAAGGCGAGTTGTTGACCTACTATCGCTTCAAGACCAAGCCGAAATCGAATCGTCCAGGCAAAAAGGGCGACAAGGCTACTAAGGACAGCAACGAGTCGTCTGCCGCCGAAACTACCGGAGAGAAGGACAAGAACGACGAGCGGCGGAGTGAGGTCGAGCACGCCGACGCCTTTACGCGCGACGGCGACTACATTGTCTTTGAAGCGACAGGCCATCCCTACTTTCCGCCCGAGCCTCAGGCCGCTGCTACCGCTGCGACATCGGCAGACGGCGTCAAAGACTCGGACGGCCAGCCAGCTGAGGAGGAAAAGGGCAAGGACGCCACCGAGGCGGCGGGAGGCGACGCGCAAAAGGGCGCTGTCAAGTCGGAGAGCATGGCGACCAGCCTTGCCACCGGCTCGAAAGCGGCGCATCCGCTCAGTCAGGAACAGACGCTGCAGACGCCCACTAGCGATGCTGCCAGCAGCTCTCGCACGCAACTGCAGTGCTTCTTCTGCTCGGCACGACCGTATCCGAGCAAGAATACCAGCATGCTCGACTCATTCCTGGAACTCAAGCTGGAAAACGAAAAACTGCGATTGTTGATCGCCGACATGGATCTGACCGGTCCTGAAAACGAACACGAGCGGAATTCGTTTGCCGCTGCGTACCATCCGGATCTGCTCAAGCAAGAGCTCGAGAGCGAATCGGCTCCAGACGGGTGGGCGCATCCCGTCAACCCCATGTTTGGTGCTGCCGCCATTGGACCCGATGGCCGCATCATGCCGCAGCAGACTGGACAGAGACCCAACACCGGCTCGCGGCAGAATTCGATCGGGTCGCATCCGACGAGTCCGCTGATGCGTGCCAACAGCGCACGAGACGACGTGCTTGCCGGTCTCGGCGTCACGACGGGCGACGAATCAGACGAGGATGCTATTGCTGCCACCGGTGCAGCAGGTGTGGACGCGACGGGCAACGCAGCTGACGACGCAAGACGCAAAAAGAAGCCCAAACAGGACGATGGCGACCACGTCTGTACGGACTGCGGACGCGTTGATTCGCCCGAATGGCGCAAAGGACCGTTGGGACCCAAGACGCTCTGCAACGCTTGTGGTCTGCGATGGGCCAAGAAGATCAAGCGCAAGGGAGGCGATCCGAGCTTGGCTGCCGGGTCCATGATGGCACCTGGCGGCGGGATGCCTCCTGCGGGCAGCGGAGGCGGTGGCATGGGCATGAATGTGGGGATGGGGTCGCACATGATGCCTCACGGCGGTCCGATGCCACACGGTCATTCGCATCCGTTCAACCGAGCCGATAGCGGTCAGTTGCAGGGCATCCAAATGGCTCCTCCTGGATCGATGCCGCCTGGCATTAACATGCCCGGCATGATCAACTCGTCGCCTAACGGCTTTGGCAGCCGGAGCTCCTTTGACGAGCATCAGAACAATGGCCTCAACAATCTTGGTGGGGGCAGCGGCGGTGGTCACAGGTGATCCCGATTCAGCTCGGTTCAGCTCGCTGACGAGGATGGATCGTCTTTGGACGCTGTCTTGCTCCGTTCTTGTCCACATTGTCTGGTTCTCTGTCTTTCCTTGGTTCACTCTTTTTGGCTCTTTGGAAGTCTCTCTCTCTATCTCTCTCTTTTTCTCTTTATCACTGTTTCTGAGGGCATTTGTCACAACACTGTATTTTCTGACACCTGGGGGCTTGATACAATACACGGATACCTTACAAACTCGGCCCAGACTCTGCTTTGGGCATCATGCCGAGCTTATCCCTCTTCGATGGAACGCAGTTTTTCACTCTTCTTATCGCCTGCATTTCTGTACTTTAGTTGACGAATACCGATCATCAGATGCGACACTTCTTTTCGTGAGTGCGATTGCAGAAGAGCGAATGGGCAGTTGGGAGGGGAGAAAGGGGTAGGAGCAGTCTCGTACGAGTAGAGAGAGTTGATCGTAAGTATTAGGGGCGTGCTCAAGTCGGATAGTGAGGAAGTTTGAATCTGATTTTCGAAAATGAAAATCGAGGACTTTGATTAGAAATTCCTCTCGCTGCCTTGAAGCTTCGACATTCTGTTCCCGCCTTTTCTGGACTCAGCTTCGTGGGGAGGCAACAGACAGACCGACAGACGAACGTTGATCGCTTTGTGCGCAGCAGTGCAATTCGACGTGGACCTCTGAGGGTTTCCAAATGCGCCAAACACTGTAAAGGCTGCGCCATCTGCTATGCTGGCTGGTTGAGCCTTATGCGCAGCGCAGTGCGAACGACACTCACAAATACGCACGCACACAAGCATACACGGCGCGTAAAATTCTCGGCTTGGCCACCGCAGTGGATCTTAGACTGCAATGAGGTCACACTGAGCTTCGAATGTGGTTCAGTCACGCACACGCACATCTCTGATCTGAGTCCGCGGTCTCTTTCCCATCATCTATCACCACTCATTTTTCCTCCCTTAAGGCACCTTTTCATCTCTGCCTTTTTTCTTCTTCTCCTTCATCACCCAAGACAGCTCTCTTTTCTGTTCATATCAACCTTTTTTGCTCAGGTCCTGCTCCTGATTCACCGTCGATCGCAAAACGTCTTATGAATATTCAAAACCTCTCCAGTTACGATCCCTTCGCCGATCTCGGCGACGAGTCAAAGCCAGACGCTACCTCCCAGGCTACAAAGAAGCAACAGACACAGAACTACGTCCACATCCGTATCCAGCAGCGAAACGGACGAAAGACCATCACCACCCTTCAAGGACTGCCCAAAGGTATGTTTTCCTCTTAACAAGGTGGCGATATGCACCATTTCGGCGCCACTCGATGCCAGGGTATAGTCTGCTGACAACACGTTGTTCCTTCTGACCGCACTCTATCATTCTCTCTTCCGCCTACACACATCGACCTTCCCCCGTGATGCATCCTATCTGCCACTTTTGCGCTTCATCTTGATGCAGAGTATGACCAGAAGAAGCTGCTGAAAGCTTTCAAGAAAGAATTCGCATGCAACGGTAGTATCGTCGACGACGAGGAGCTCGGCCAGGTGATCCAGCTCCAGGGTGACCAGCGTCAGAAAGTCGCCACTTTTATCGTTCAGGAGGGCATGATCCCCAAGACCGACGTCAAGGTGCACGGTTTCTAAGAGCTCTTTCAACAGGTCGTTATGCCTGGGTTTGCATGCTTTCATTGACAGCAAGACTCTCGACCGATTGATCCTTTGACCATTTCATCCCGACAAGTAGCTCCTGCCTTTGAAATCGGCATAGGCCTCTTTCCCTTTCCCCTGATATCATCACTGGCACAGGCCCATTCTCTTATGCTCTGAAGCATCCAGCATTGGTCGACAAGGTTTTCACATTCGCAATGTCGGTTATGTTCGCTGAAGCGGGGCCGTCGCGCCTCTCAGAGGCTACCGCGGCGCCTTCTTTGCGACGTATCCGCCATCATCAACATCATCAAGTTTCTTCCGTCTCTGTGTCTCTGGTCACACGCGAAGATAAGGATGATGACTCTACCCGTATCAGTTCCGTGCAAACCGACACGAATTCGAGCGACGAGCCTGCTTGCTTGTTCGGTGCCGGCATCGCCTCAACGTCGGTCTCTCATCGTTTTGTCCCCTTTTTCCTGCGATCATTGGCATCAGAGATGGTGCGCCCACCAGAGGTGTTTCGACCAACACCTTCGGAATGGTGCCCAGCCAAGTGGTGATGTTTCCGAAGCAAATACAAATTCCCCTTTTTCCCCCCCAGTTTTCCACTCGTTGCTGTGCAGATCGAAGGTGAGGTGTGTCTGTGTGTAAAAGAGGTGGTGAGCAGGTTGACGAGCGAGCGTTGGGAAATGCGGTCGGAAGCGCGCATCTGCTGCGATGGTCGTCAAGGCTGTACGGCATCTGTTGTTTTGCGGATGACAGCCGACTCAGATTTCATTCTCACATTCGTCGGTTGGAGCCTGTGAGGAGAAGGTCAGCTTGTTGATTTGATTGTGCAAGAATCCTAGATTGTGGAGTGGAACTCTAAGTTACTGTTTGATGTTAGGGGCCAATTGGAAGGGAGCGTCTGTTTTCTGTCTGACTTGCTCGACGGTGACGCCTTGTTGCAAGTCGATCAGGGTGAGGCCTTGGTCGCCTACTCTATCCACATCAAAGACGCACAGATCGGTGACGATTCTACTGACGCATCTGGCGCCGGTGAGGGGCAGTTGGCAGTCGGCTACGATCTTGCTCCTGCCGTTCTTGTCCGTGTGATCGGTGACGACGACGACTTTGGTGTTGCTGGGATTGCTGACGAGATCCATGGCTCCGCCGACGCCCGAGACTTTTTTACCGGGAATCATGTAGTTGGCCAGATCGCCGTTGGCTCCGACTTGAAGTGCGCCGAGCATGGTCACGTTGATATGGCCACCTCGGATCATTCCGAAGCTCTCGCTGGAATCGAAGGTCGAAGCACCGGGGAGAAGCGTCACGGTCTCTTTACCGGCATTGACGATATCAGCGTCGAGTTGCGAGGTCTTGGGATACGGTCCCATGCCCAAAATACCATTCTCGGAGTGCAAAACTACCGAGACTCCCGAGGGTAGATAGTTGGGTACCAAGCTAGGCATTCCGACGCCCAGATTGATGTAATCGCCATCTTGAACTTCTTGCGCTGCGCGCTTGGCAATTCGAATCCTCCTCTCCTTGGCCTCCTGTTTGGCTGCATCGACATCCTGCGAAGCCGTCTTGGAAGCATCGGAAACCGTGCGAACTTCAATCCGCTTTTCGTGCTCAGACCGAACGATCCGATCGACGAAAATCGCCGGAAGATGAATCTCATCCGGAGACAAGCTTCCCACCTCGACGATTTCTTCCGCCTCGACAATCGTCAGCTTGGCATTCTTACCAAACGGTCCACTAAAGTTGTTGGCAGCATAGCGGAATTTGGCGTTACCCGCCTTGTCGACTTTCCACGCATGGATGATGGCTACATCGCCATGAATGGCTTCTTCCAAAATATAGTTGCGACCGTTGAACGAACGTTCTTCTTTGGGTTTGGCCATTTCGGCTGCCTTCAAAGGCTCGTTCGAACCCTCCTGACGCTGTTCATACCTGACCACCAGATCGCCTGTTTGAACAGCAGTGCCGTAACCGGTAGGAGTGTAGAAAGCAGGAATACCAAATGCGCCCGCCCGGCACTTTTCCACCAAGGTACCCTGCGGTGTCAACTGCAGCGACACTTGGCCAGTCAGGTACTGCGATTCAAAGTACTTGTTACCACCGATAAAGGACGAGATCATCTTTTTGATCTGCTTGCTCTTCAACAGCTTTCCCAACCCAAACTCGCCTGTACCGGCATTGTTCGAGACGACGGTGAGGTTGTTGATGTGGGGATGACGAGAGATGGCGCCGATGAGCGTTTCGGGAGTCCCACAAAGACCGAATCCGGCGGATAGAACGGTGGATCCGGGTTGGATATCGGAGACAGCTTCGTCAGCAGAAGGATAGACTTTGGAAGATTGGATCGAGCGAGCATGGGATGAGGTGAAGGTCCGTTTCGGAAGGGTAGAAGGTACGAAAGCAGATCGAAAGGTGCTTGATGACCGCGTGACAGTCGAACGAAGAGATGCCGTCCACATGGTTTCGTTTTTGCAAGAAGTGAGGGAAAAGGGATGAAATCAATGATGACGGGCAACTTGTCGAGAAAGGAGCAGGATCTATCTGGTTTTCTAGATATCTTTGTTCTTGTCCGGGAAGAGACGGATACGCCCCGAAACGTGGGGATGACGACAAGGACTTGACGTGAGGAAGAGCACATACAGCAGGCATTCCACTCAACACTCTCGGAGTGCAAGCCGATTCGTCTGCATCTCGTCCGCGTATTCCGTCCGCGTTTGCGAAAAAGCAAAAGAGCGGAATCAAGATTTACCCCGCTCGGATGTTCTTTACCCTTGCATCTTAGCCAGCACCCCTCGCGCTCTCTCTCTCTCTCTGGTTCTTGAAAAGCTGCGGATCTTCGTTCCCAAGTATGTGATCCATGCGGAATGCCACATATGATGCTATTGACAGTCTTTTTGTAGCCTAGCTGGGATGAGCGCCTTTGCGGCAAATTCCTTCCAAGCATTCACGCGGTCCGACGGCCGACAAATACCGAAAAATCAAAAGCGAGAACAACACATGCCCGTCTCGTAGCGGCGGAAGAAAGTCGTTCCACACGCTTGCCTCCACAGAATTCAGGGTGCAACTAACGATGCACTTCAAGAAGAACCCTCGTTGCTCGTCATCCCAACTCACAACTCGACAGACAGCACATCCATCCATTGCCCATGTATCTCTAAACACACGATTCGATTCGAGGGGTATACTGTAGACAGCTTCTAACGAAAATTCAACTTGATCAAAAACATGAGCATATCCATCAACGTATGCACCGATCCCCATCCGATGGTCGTCAACAGTTCCGGAAACTCTCTCATCTCATCCAACCCCAAATTCGTCACATCCACCCGAAACGCCCAGTAACAGATCTGCCGTGCTACGAACGAGCTGACCAGCTCGCTCGCCCAGATCGCCACCGATCCAAACATGGTCAACCGGTAGTTGTACGGATCGTGCTTGTTATCATAGGCGAAAAACGGATAGAGCGACTGATTGTTGCCGAAATGCAAGATGCTCACCCATCCCAGGAAGGCGAGCATCGTCGTGTTCTGGGCGAGATTGCGAAGGTAGAAGGCGAGACCGACGGATTCCACGTATTCCTCCCATGATCGAGGCGACGGGTTAAAGTACTGCACGATTCGATGGCAGAGTCGCGACATGGAAAGCGGATACCATATGCAGACCCAGAAGGAAGACAGAAGCTGAACCAGGGCGAACTGATCAAACGATCGAAGTCGTGCAAACAGGTTGCGGTAAAAGATAAAGTAGACCAAAAAGTAGTAGTACTTGAACGCAAACACCAACGCTCTACTCCGAACCTTGGACTCCAAAATCCAATGCGAAACCAACGCCAGTCCGTTGACCGTCAATGTCCAAAACGAAACATACGCGACACCATCCAGACCCGTATGCGGAAGCGTCGACAGATACACCGACGCATAGCCCTGCCCTGCGATGAGCGCAAACAACGAAAGTCCAATCGTCGACATGAACCACAGAAAGCGAATGTAGGAAGACGGAATACGCCGATTCAACTGTCGTTCCAAAAACGTCTTTTGATGGTCCGTCAGGCTGTATCGATACGTCTGCCGTCCGCTCCGTCGCAGACCTACAAAGCAGACCAACGCCGGCATGGCCATCGTCGCAAATGCCAATCCCACCCAGAGCGTTTTGCGTTGCCATTGGATATCCGCATCGTCAATGGACGGTTTCGAGTCGACCACACTGCTTGACGCAGCAATTGACCACTGTTGTAGCTTGGCTGCGCTCGGAAGGGACAGAGCCGACGTCCGACTCTGTTGAACATTTGCATCGCCGGTCCCTGGTCCGTGTCGAGTTTCTGTGCCGAGTGGATCGAGTTCATGCAGTACGTACCCAGCCACCAGACTGCCGATCCAGAAAAAGGTGTACGACGTCTTTGCACCGAGTGCCGCCGGCCACCAATTCAACCTATACAGTCCGAAAAGCTGAGTAATGTAGATAAGAGCAACACCGACGTAGATGCCATAGTAGAAGATCAGGAAGAACCAAAAGTTGGCGTCGACAGTCAGACGGTCGCCATTGCCACTCGAATGATGCGGGACCGAGGGCGAAGACGTTGTTGTGAATGCGAAATTGGACAGCAGCATGTTGGCAATGCTCCACGCCAAGTCCGTCAACGTCGGAAAGCCCGAAAACGACGATTGGGACGACGTGGACGTCGTTGATGCAGAAGAGGTCGCATTGGTGGGATAACACCAGGGCGGATTATTCGGATCGCCCGACCTGCCATCTTCGCCTGGATTGCACCACGGCAGATTCGGATCATAAGGATCCGTCTTGGGAAAGGGAACAGCACACCAGATCCACACCACCAAGCTAGGCAGCCCAGCGAGAGCAAACCATCGTTTCCACCAACTATCGAGCCATGCCTCGACCAACTCTCTCGGCGGTCGGATGAGGTTGTTGAGCCAGCTACGGTTGGGTCGAAGACGTTCCCTTTCGCGCTCCCTTTCCCAGTTGCGATCGCGTATGCTTGTCACTCTGCGTCTTGCAGCTGGAGGTGACTGGAAAGGGGACGGTCCGAGTGCCGTTGCCGTTGCGATCGCCGTTGCTGATGACGAAGATGATTGAGAACTCTGAGAAAAGATGCCTCTTCGAGGCAAATTGGCTTCTTGTGTGGATGTAGGATAGAGCGAGTCGATGGAGCGGGTCGGGAAGGCCGAAGCAGGAGGGGCTGTAGATACTCGGCCGACCTGTTTGTTTTGCCTGTCAGCACCTTGTCGGAAGCCGAAGCCGGTTGCTAAGCGTTTCCCGAGGCTGGTTGATGTGGCTGCTTCGGGCTGTTGCAAACCAGCCATGAAGCCACGATCCGTGTCCTTCGATTTGCCCTTGTCCACCGTCGCCTTAGCGTTACGCCTTCCGGATGAACTGGAAGCACCAGAGTCCCTGGGGAACGGGATGGCTCGTGATGCCGGCGAGGTGCTGGTGGAAGCTCGCGCAGAGAGCTGATCGGCCAAATAGGCGCGAAAGCGACCAGGTTTGAGCGAACCTGCTTCGTCCTGGGCCTGCCACGCATCGTCGGATCCACCTTTGGACATGGGCGCAAACATGATGGCTTGCTCTTTCTGAATGCGTCGAGATTCAGGGGCGGGTATACTGGCAGAGCTGCCGTCAGGACTGGTGGTCGACTCGTCTGGGAGCACCGGTGAGGTCTATGTCTATTGCATGTCGTCGTGTTTGGCAAGATCTTTGAAGCTGAGAATGCTAGGAGCGTTGTTCGGAAGAGCGCTGAAGGAGGGACGAAGCACGATGATTGAAGAGAAGGGAAGCGATACGGAAGCTCCGCAATCGATTCAAGAGAAGCAAGCTAGGTGTGCGTTCTACATGCAACAGGTGCATGGTCCGCCCCTTTGTACTTGATGCAAGCTTTCTTTTGGCGCCAAAAGGAAATACGTGAAAGCGTGTTGCTGCCCGTTGAAACAAAAAAAGAAAAGAGGAAGGAAAAGAAAGTGTTGTTCTCTCTGCTTGCCTGTGTGTCACTTTTCCTTTGATAAGACTGCTCGGCAGCTGTACGAGTCAATGCGCAGACTTCATTTCGGCAGAGTATATGATCGGATCATAGATCGCACTTGAGACTTTGCAATCACCACAACAACAATAGCATAGCACCAAAGTGTGCGACGCGATAGCTGATCATGTTGAACCGGTAGCACGCCTGGCACCGTACGAGATGCTCACATTGCAAGGTTCATCGTAAAAGGTTCCGCCGCCCGCCTCGGTCTCAAGGTAAAAGCAGGCCAAGTTTCTGCTCCGTCAACGAGGACTATGGCACCCCAATGGAACCAAGCATTGGTGCGCATCGCCTCTGCCAAGGATCCAACCACCTTGCCGAGCGACGATCGGGTCCTGTTTTACGACTCGCATACGATCACCATCTATGACAAGTTTCCAAAGGCGCAGTATCACTTTCTCGTCCTGCCCCGCATTCCTTTCAAGCCATCTGCATCGGCTCTCAACCAGCAGCAGAGCAGACCGACGCTTTCTGCGGCAAATGGCAAACTCAACTTTGGCGCTACGGCTAGCAACGTAGTTCCGGCAAGCCATCTGAAGAGCGTTTCCACACTTCTTGCTAGTCCGTATGCCCACGATGTACTCGAAGCTGTACGAAAGGCTAGTGATCGAGTGATCCAACATGTTCGGGGCGACATGATGGACAAGTATGGAGTCACTTGGACGATCGAAAGGGCCCTTCATGCTGTACCGAGTATGGAGCACTTGCATCTTCACGTCGTTTCCATGGACCTCGTCTCGCAAAGACTCAAGCACAAGAAGCATTACTTGTCCTTTCATCCCGCGATCGGCTTTGCTCTGAAGCTGGACGACGCTGCGACTCTGGTCAAGCAAGGGAAGAAATCGTTGCCCAAGAGCGAGAATGCATACGAGCAGTTGCTCAAAGGCCCACTGACAAGCCACCATACGGGCCAGGTCTTTCGCTTCTTTCCCGAGCTGAAAGCGCATTTGGAGATGCATTGGCGCGAGGAGATGCTGTCTTCGGGATCAGCTGCGCAGATCATATCTACGGGAAAGAGTATCAAGCGGAATGCTCCCGACGACCATTCCAACGCAGCTGTTTTGGCCGATTCGACAGCTCAGAGGTCACCGCAAAGTCGCAAATCAACGACCACAATGACCGCTATCGATGCGAGATGCGACTCGGAAGACGACGAGATTTCACTGCCGACAAAGTGAGCATCGCATCGTCAAACCAGCATCAGTCTTATCAAAGTGCTCCTGTTGATAATACACAAAAGCCTGAACTGCTTTGCCCAATCAATGGATTGTTGCGTCAAGCTGAGAACGTGCTGCTTTGGGTGTGGATATCAGATTTCAAGGGTTCACTGCAGTGTGTGCTTCTCCCACGACGCGTCCTTTGGCACCTTTTGCAGCTTTTTGCGTCGGACCTTTGCATCCGTGCGTTGTGGCTTCGAGTTGCTTGTACTCTGTGTGTCTGTGTTGCATTTGTTCAACGCGCGTCTTTGCGAGTGCAAAGCAGTCAAGAGCGGCGTGTGTAGTGTAGCACAAGACGGTCTACGCTATCTTTGCTTTCTGACAAACGGTCTCTTTTCCAATCCACCCAGACTCAGTCCTTCCTTGATCGCATCGTCTTTGCCGCTCTTCACAGTCTTCTTGCCGGAAGCGATCAGAGACCACAACAGAAAACGCCGTGATACATTGCTGCGCTGATCAACACCGTTCGGGAATCTTGTGGCTTGGTAGTAAAGGGGTTTTCTTCTCAGGGGTATAGCGCAAGAAAATGACGGAGCTACGACCGGGTTCGACGCCCAAGCGCACCGTTTCGTTCGGCCCAGCTGATACCGTCACATTATCTTCAGCAAGTGCTAGTACACCATTGCATGTCAACGGATCCGAAGCTGTTGGTGCGAGTCGTCACTCCTCCTCCTCGTCTTCTTCCAACTCGGATGGTGGAGAACCGAGCACACCACGCAATCCATCGTCCACTTCTTCTCCCCCCTCTTCGGTTCTCAAATCAGCCATGAAACCGGGCAAAGATCGCAAACGACTCCCGCCGCCCGAACAGTACCAGCATCCCGATCCGCTTCTTCGTCGACTGAGACTGGTCGATTCCCACGGAGTTCCCGTGGATCTGCGCAAGACGTTTCGAGATGCAAAGGTGGTTGGATTCTACTTTGCCTCTCAATGGGCAGGTCAACCGTTGAAGGAATATCATTCGGCCATTTCCGATTTCTGTCGCTCCCATCCGCACGAGTTTAAGGCAATCTATGTGTCGGTCGACGTGGACGAACAGTGGTACAAGGCAGGTGTCAAGGATAAACCGTGGATCTCCATGGTTTGGAACGACGGAAGTAGTATGCCTGCCGAAAGAGCAGATCGAACAGCTGCCGATAGCAATGGCGATCTGAACGAGTTGCCGAGGCTCTACAACAACGAGGATTTCCTACTGGCAAACGAACAGGATATCGATGAAAGTCTCAGCCATACCGACAAGTCAGGCGAAGCCTATCTACGACCTTTTTCCAGAGTCCACCTGGCTGCCAAATTAAACATCATCGCAGCACCCACTTTGTGCATCTACCATGTGGAGTCAGGCAAGATGCTCGAATCCAATGTCCGCATGGCGAGATTGGCAAGCCATAGGAGCAAAGAGACGTGGCAAAAATGGTCGATGGGTGAAAGCACAGCCAAGTTTGGTCTCAGTGATGCATTTGCTGCAGCTCCCTATACGATCTTGCTGGGGATCGTGGCTTTGGTGTACTTCATCATTGTCAGCTTGATGGGCGACGAGTTTAATGTGGTCAGGAAGGCGTTGCATGCTGTCTTGGAGCAGGGAAAGGGTGGACAGCATCAGTTGGTTAGGGGCGCAGCCGAGTTGTAGTCATGGCCGTGCGTAAGTCAATGCAAGTGCTTGTTCATGGGTTTCGTTTGGTCTCGCTGAGCGGAGAGGTGTGTGAGGAGATGCACTCTCTGGTGGTTTGCAGAGCATGTGAATGCTTCAATAGCTGTTCATACACGTATGCACATATGATGAAAAAGGACAAACGGAACAGAATATCTTCTGAAAATTGCTTTGCCCAGCTAATCCAGTGCGCTCTACGACCTGTAATCAGCATTGATCTCGATATACTCTCTACTCAAATCGCAGGTCCAATACGTGCAATTCTCTTTGCCGTTTTTCAAATCAATGACGACCTTGATATCTTCCTTTTGCAACAGCTCGCCGATCTGTTGCTCGTCCACCTTGACCGGATTTCCATCTTTCAGCACTGTGATCCCCGACAATTCTCCGCTCGGATCGACGAAAGCGACGCTGACTTTGTCTGCATCGATTTCGTTAGTCAGACTCGGATCGGCTCCTCCTACACTAGCCAAGATTCGACCCCAGTTGGCGTCCTGTCCGTGAATGGCGCATTTGAACAGCATCGAAGTGACCAACCTCGAGAGAAGTCCATGAGCCACTCGATAACTAGGCGCATTGGTGCAGCTGATCTCGACAAATTTCTCCGCTCCTTCCCCATCCCTTACGATCAACTTGGAAAGTTCCTGACAAAAGTCGGTCAGTTCATTGACAAAAGGCTCGAAATCTTGACTTGTTTCATCCATCTCCGACTCTGAAGAGGAGGGCGAAGATTGTCCGTTGGCAAGCAAGATGATGGTATCATTGGTCGACATATCACCATCGACCGAAATGCAGTTGAACGACCTTGACACGGCACGGTTCAAAGCCACTTGCAGAGCTTTCGGTTGAACAGCTGCGTCTGTCGCGATCAATCCCAACATGGTCGCATGCAATTGCGCGCCTGGGACAACCGGACCCGTCATGGCGGGATGGATCATTCCAGCTCCCTTGTCGATTCCAATCATCCGAACCTCTTTGCCTCCTAATTTGAACGTTTTGGCTCGCAATTTAGGAAACGTGTCGGTAGTCATGAATGCTCGCGCAGTCTCTCGCCATGATTCGGGATCGCTTCGAAGAATCATTCCGTTAGCTAGGTGTGGAATGCATCGCTTGATAGCAGGCATTGGCAGAGGAACGCCAATGACACCCGTGGAGAGCAACAGAGTTTCCCGGCCCTCCGAGCTTTGCGCTAGCCCAGGATGCGGCGCGAGGTGCTTCTTGACCAGTTCCACACACGACGCCGCATCCTGCATGCCTTGCGTTCCCGTGACGGCATTGGCACATCCCGAGTTGACGAGAACACTCTGCACCCTGGTACCGTGCTCCTTTTGCGCTCCGTCGAGCATGACCTGATTGGAGATCACGACGGGAGCCGCTTTGAAGACATTCCTCGTAAACGTGCCTGCTGCAGCTGCTGGGACGGTCGATACGATCAATGCCAGATCCGGCTTGGGATTCGGATTGCTCGTCGCCGCCGCCGAAGCAGATGTATTGGGATCGACAGGTTTCGGCGAGATCGCAGCTTTGATACCTGCGTATGTCGAGGATACGACAAAACCTTTGGGAATGTCGGAAGCCGAGATGGGTTTAGCGAAGCGAGCCGGCTTGTTGAGTTTGGCGCTAGCATCGAGGGCGACTGCGCAAGAGGCGAAGCCGCGTGTTGCGCTTCGAGCAGCCAGAGAAGAACGCGATAGTAGTGACGAGATCATCGTTCGCGGTGAGCAAGTATCGCACTCGCTATTTGCGAAGAAAGGAGTCAAGGGAAAGATGGTGAAGAGTGAGTCTGTCCAAGAAAAGACGAAAGAGGTGGTCCGAGTGTGATTTCGGGAAGAAACGCGAGATAGCGGCCTGTGCAGATCCTGCCCTTTTTTCTTTCTTTTCTTTTGATTCCGTCGTTATCTGCCCTCGGCCTAAGTGGAGTCACAGAAGCATACCTCTTCGAGTCAGACGCTCTCGTCTTTGTAACAGCCTGGCGCCTATTGCGGTATGACTCTCCCTCGCCCTCAACCCTGGGCGATCTTGTATCGTCCGTTTCAGGTCAGCCAACAGATCAACAGTGATGGATCAGAATACAATACAGAAGTGTGATACAGTACAACCAAGCTTGATAACGAGCTGGAAAAAATCTCCAACGACACCTCCTACATGTCTCTACTACTATCATCACCAGGCGGTGGCGGTTGAACCACCACTCTCGTCCCTCTCACTTCGGTCAACCATCCGGGCAAACCATCGAGCTTGACACCCTCTTGCCCTCCTTGACCATCATCGTCCGCCTCTCCAGCATCCAGTCTGCGCGTGCTCCTATCCATTCCCGCCGCAACAAGCTTGCGCAACCCAGCCAATACGTGGGTACCTTCGAGTCTCAGCTTGATCTTGGGCTTGTCCGGATCGGCGTTGTACGCTTCCATGTCGACCAAGCTGCGTGTATTGTAGCGCTGCATGGATGGGAAGGGAAGGTGCAATTCGTACTCGATGCGTTCGACGCGCGGCAGTGAATCGTGGGCAGAGGTCGGTTTGGGTCCGAATAGCTCGTTTGCTTCACGATTCGATTCGGATCTTGCAGTGACGGCTTCACGAGCATGCTGGTGCGCCTCTTGAGGTGTTTGTGAGGTAGGTGTGAGCGATGGTCGACGCTGCGTCGGACGTGTAGCTGTGGAAGCCGAGGAGAGAGATACCGTATCCCAGTCGGATCCGGACGCCGGCGGAGTGGGAGGACGAATGCCAAGCAAGCTCAAGTCGTCCTCGCGACGCCGTTTGAGCGGCGCGATCAGCGGTCCATCTTCCGCACCTCGTCCGCTACCGGCTTTGGAATGCGCCATCTGCCTAGCTTTGCCTCCTCCTGCAACACCTGCCGGGGCTGCACTTGCGTCTGAGGTGGAGGAAAGCCGACCGGACTCGTGCAAGAGAATATCCCGAAGCGCCAATGGATCCTTGCCTCGCAACTCGCCCAGTGTTCTCCGATTGCCAGCTGCATCCTCTCCCGCATCGTTGAGTTCTGCGAGCAACCTTTTCGCTGCGGCTGATCCTGCTGTAGGCTTGGCGTAGTTGATGGTGGTGGCGCCGGCAGCAGATGCAAAAGCTGAGAGAGCCATCTCTCTGTTTTCCGCGCCACGTCCCAGACTGCCGGAAACGAGAAGGAAAGGCGTTTTTGCAAGATGCAAAATATGCAGTCCAGTGCCGCACACGTCGCTGGGCGTAGGTGCCAGTACGATACGAAAGTAGGAGAAAGCATCGGTCCAAGAGTGTTGCTTTGTGCCTTCCGGCTTTTCTCGCGGATGGAGATAGATATGATGTTCGAAATAATGTCCCAACTCGTTTCCTAATCGCATCCGAATCTGCGCTTCGCTGAGCCTTTCCCATCCGCGTCCAGCGGCATCCACGTCGTCGTCGTATTCGAGCTTGACCGTGGTCCAAGTCTTTGACAATGGTCGGGCATGCATGTAGAACAAGTCGAGCTCGGCCACCATGGCATAGCTGAGCCCCTCTGGCCAATCGACTTCCGAGATTCGATCCAGCGCTCTCGCCTTGGGTACTTTTGCATCTGCCATGGGACCTGTCCAGAGCAGTCGCAGCTCATCCATAGACCGACAGCGTCGTTCTTCATTGAGATCCAGAATGGCGTGGTATAGTACCAGATTGGATGCAGGGTCTTCTTGGCCTGGTTTTGGCTGACGACGCGAAAGCATGGGTGGGATGTAGGATGCGCCTGCATGGTCAAGCCATCTCGTCACGAGCGAGACGAGTTCGGTCTTGTCGAGACGCGATAATAGACGTCGGAGACTGATCGAGTGTGGTACTAGGTGATGATCTTCGTGCGAAGTCAGCTTGCTTCGCGATGAAGATGGTTGAGAGATCATCTTGGTGGACAATCACGTCGGCTGGCCATTCACGCGTCTTTGTTGATGATGTTGTGACGGCGGGAGTTGGTGGAGACCACTGCGCGAGGCAGAGAATGGCGGCTTCGCAATGGTCTGAGCCTCTGCAGGTTGGCAAGCAGTCTCAAATAATAACAGTGTCGCAAGATCCGTGGGAAGTTTGCTGCGTTGACGTTGTCGAGTGCTGTGAACCACGGCTTTGCAGATGATGGTGAGGAATGATCCGGAACAGACACCTTTTTGTGTTGGTCTTTGTGAGAGCGTTGCAGCGGAAACAGCCAAAAACAAATCGCGTCGCGCCCATCCACAAAAAAAGTGACAGCCCGATTCCCTCGGAGGACTGGGGACCCGATGGAGCGAATCTTACACGTGATTTGCTGGAAGTGACTGCCGATGGTGAACTGTTTTTTGTTCCGCTTCGAGATGATCTCACAATCTGCCGCTCTTCCTGCTGTTCTCGAGCCAGGTTCTGAGAATCGTTGTGGGACTTCTTCCGAATATCACCGTGACTGGCCCGGCCCAACACTGCGACTTCCCATCGTCATCATCATCGCCGCTCCACCCTTCAGAATCGCCTTTTGAACATCATCCCGACAAGCCGAGCAACAGCAGTAGATCGGCAAACAAAACACATACGGTCTCATCGAGTCGGCTAGAGACAAGCTACAGATAATGGGTGCTGCTGCTTCCAAACAGAACACGGCGGCTTCGTCGACAACACCACCTGCCGCTGCTGCGGAAGACAAGCAGGCTTCTCATCTTCAGGTAAGCTTCACATCACACGAGCCTCTTGCACCTTGCATACGAACTTTCCGACTGATCTTCATTCTGTTGTTTCCACTCGACGCGTAGTTCGGACGCTCTCTTCTCAACTCGCTCGACAAGACCTCTTTGGAAAAGGCAGACGGACCCGATGCCTCTCGTCAAGCAACACTCGACACCTCGATCCAGGCCAAGATCAAATCCGAACTGGATCGTCTACGAAAGGAAGAGGCAGAGGTCCGATCCGAAATCCAACGAGCGATCGAAAAAGAGAACCTAGCCAAAGAGTCCAAGTACCAAGGCGCCTCGGAAGGCAAAAACTCGAACGTCTTGCGTCAAGAACTGGAACAGCTCAGAGGCAAAATCGACAAGTACAACAAGCAAAAGGATATCTCCAACTACCAGGGCGTCAAAGAGGCGCAGGAGCAGCTGGTCAAATGTTACAAGGCGAATTCGGAAAAGACGCTGGATTGCTGGAAAGAGGCAGAGGAGTTCAAGCGCGCAGTGACAGAGGCCGAGAAGAAGTTCATCTCTTCTTTCAGCTAGAGACAGAGCGCAGCACAGATGGTAGATCGGCAAGCTGAGCTGGATCTGAGCACTTATGTAAAGCTCGCTGTCGCAGCAAGGGCAGGACAGTAATGTACCTCCGTGTCAGCGTCGATTTGGAACGCTCCTTGAAGCCTCTGCTCGGCATGGAGTCCAGCTATGGTCACACATCAAACCACACATATGCCCCTTTGCAATGAGCCATGAAGAGACAATCTATGATGCCGAGTCAAGAAACAGACGCCTACCGGCCTGATCCGATCTGACCTAACTGATCAACTTTGCGCGATACACAATGGTGGGCGATTCGATCTCTTTCTTACTCTGAACCACTCTCAACTCTCTTCTCCTCATTCTATCCACCTTGACTTCTGCCTCATCCTTCTGCTTCCCTTCGACATCGTGCTGCTTCATTGCGCTCTCGACCTCCTCGATCACCTTGCACGTATTACTGAGTACACCCTGCAAACTTGCGATGGCCAATTCGCTAGCCTTTGCAATCGCCGTCAATTCTTGCCTCTCCCCTCCATTGCTTTGCACCGCTTCCCTTGATTCGAGTTGGAATCTTCCTAGGGTGAGGGCGGCAAACATATCTCCTACACCGGAAAAGTAGCCTTGAACCTCGGGAAATTGGATCGACCATATCTTGAGATCGTATGCTTCCAACGTCGGTGCTTGTCTCTCTCCCTTTGTGACCGAGATGCTGCAACTGGAACCGATTTGAAGCATTGCCGGTCTTCCATCTGGCATTTGCTTGTGAGCTCCAATCGCCTCCAGATCGGTATCTGGCAGTTCGACAGAGGTAACGATCACGTGAGGGACTCTGTGTTTCCTATGCAGTGTCAGAAGCACTTGTTTCAACGAGGCCAGATCCGTGATTTCAATACCCGTAAGGGCCTGTGCTTCGAACTGATTCGGAGTGATGATCGTCGCATACTGCAGAAGTTCTTGGTAGATGGGCAGTACTTCGGATGCAACATACATTCCTCTGCCCATATCTCCCATGACAGGATCCAAAAGATAGATCAATCCGCCTTCCTCTACTCCATCTACATCGCGTGAGCGAAGCTTCTTGACCAACCCCAACACCTCTCGCACGACGGCCGCAGATGGCATGTATCCGGTCAGCATCCTTGAATACCTCAGCAAGCCATTGCGATCGAGATTGACGAAAATGTCGGAGAGATGAGATGCATCGAATCGTAAGCCTCCCCATCGCCCGTATCCCGTGTGATTGCTAAATTGAACGGTATTGACGACATCAACGTCCCAACCGAGAAGCTGTAGAGGAAACGTAGCGGATCGATTCCCTACGAAGCCGGAGACCACGTGGGATTGAACGCTGAGGATTCGAGCTGGATCCGGAACGTTGGCTGCCATCTTGCGTGGATCGCAGGGTGAGAGATAAGAATTGGCCGTAGTCCGCAGAGACGATGCGTCGAATTGAGCCCGGGTGATGTCCGGAGCAGCGTGTGTGTGTGACACGAACAGGTCGTCTCCCTATGCCTGCCTCGATAAGGATCTTTGCTCTGAGAGCTCAGTTGATGATAGTCGGCCAAGTGTGAAAAAGAGAAAGGTGAATGGCTTTCCTAGAAGGAAAGGTTCGTACCAAAAATGCTACAGTGGTAGTCGAGTTAAAGCTGCTTTTGCAGCGCACTTGTCCCATGAGTCT
The DNA here is from genome assembly GCA_928722275.1 of Ustilago vetiveriae. Classification (NCBI taxonomy): domain Eukaryota; kingdom Fungi; phylum Basidiomycota; class Ustilaginomycetes; order Ustilaginales; family Ustilaginaceae; genus Ustilago; species Ustilago vetiveriae. The sequence goes on from CAKMXE010000005.1 coordinate 532,136, forward strand.
TGGTTTTGACTCGAATAGCCAACGTTTCAAGTTTAAAGCGTTTTTCGGATTTCCAGATTCCGATCAATTGACCGAAGTCATCCTCGCAAAGCTCGACGTTGCACTTTCAACCGTGTATAGCGCGTGGAGGACTTTCTGGCTTGCATCTTCTCATCGACCTTGATCACACTTCATCCCTCAAGGGTACTGTGCTGGTTCGAGATGGATCAAGAAGCGTTTCGACAGCTCGTCTCTTCCTCCTCATCCGTACCCACTTCCAACCCCAACCGGTCCTTTGGCAAAGCACCAAAACGCAATCCCACGGCATCCACTTCATCCCACTCAACCACCAAACCATCCGACCTGAAACCTCGCAAACTCGCCTCCAACTACATCGACCGTGCATCCGCTCGTAGAACCGGTCAATCCAGCTCCGACTTCCGCGAGATCGAAGAGCTCCATCGCGATTTCCAACAGAGAATCTCGGCAGCCCAAACCGAGGAAGAACGAAAGCGACTGCGAGATCAGATCAGCAGCGTTGGTGGAGACGCGAAATTCTCGGTTCTCGTCAAAGGCTTGGACTGGTCCTTGTTGGCACAGAACAAGGCGAGGATAGAGAGAGAAGGGAAAGGAGGAGATGATCTGGAATCGGCGTATCGACAAGCTCAGTCGGAATCCGAAAGTGGCAAGAGGAGTCGAGATGAGATCGTCGAGGCGATAAGGAGGAGGAGAGAAACAAAATCAGAAGTTGCCGTGCAAGGCGATAAGTTCAAGAGTGGCTTCCGTCCGATAGGTGTCAAGCCGATCGGCGTGGCTGGAGATGGAGAGGCGGAATACAAATGGGTCAATGGGAAGCGTATGCGAAAGAAGAAGAAGCCTGGTGCGGTCATTGAGCAGGCTAGCAAGAAGGATGCTGTCAATGAGGGTGGTCAAGATGCAGATGTCTCAATCAGCGCAGCGAGAGAACGAATCGAGGGAAAGGGAGTCGGTGTTGTGAGTCAAGAGAACGCTTCTGGTGGAGCGAAGACAGCAACATCATCCAATACTTCATCCTCGGCGATAGACCGAGTAGTTCCAAAATCACAGGAACAGGCACCAGCCCAGGCAATGGTTGCCTTAAAAATTCCTCTAGAGCGCCAGGACTCACCATCTGTCGATGTTCACAAGCCATTCACCGCCTCAGCAGCAGTATCGATGCCAGAGCGAGAAGACGACGATGACGATGATGGTGATTCGGACATTTTTGCCGACGTCGGCGGATGGGATGGTATTCCTGAAACTCAAGAAGATGACACGCAACACGTTGTGGAGGACAAAGTCAGTCGAACCGTGCAACGTACTCCCCCGTACGTCACGATCCGGTGTCAGCATCATCAAGATGCTCGTCATCGCCGTCAATCGCACCAGCTTCACCGGCAGCACCGAATGCACCTCTTGACACCATCATCTCAACCGCAGAGCCTCCAAGATTCTTCGATACTCCTCTCGAATCTGCCAAGACGCTTTCCGCACCCGACGCGACGATCCCAGCTACAGTGCCAGTACCACAGATCGTCATTGAAGCTCCAGTGGTGGATTCATCAAAATCAAAAAAGAAATCCAAATGGGACGACGACGATCACGACGATCAAGCGAAGAAGAGAAAAAAGAAGAAGAAACACCATTGATCCATTCCTCATTGCAGATCTCCGGTGTGCACTGACAGCAGTCATCACCTCGCATCGACTCGATCCGTTCAGATTGTCCGGGACAAAGCACATTGTATCGACGCGAGTCAGTGTCGTAGATCACATGGGAATAAAGGCGCTCTGAAAGGCGAAGGGTATAAAATACAAGATGGTCTACGAATCATCTGGTGCTGGGTACGGCACTGAGGACGCCTACGCCCTTACTTCTGACCACTTCCAGGCAAGCAGTGCACCTCGGATGCACTAGTACAAGCTCAGCCCTGACCTCTCCATCGGCGTCATCGCCCGAGTCGGAAGTCACTAGACCGCCATGCAGGGCAGCAACGGATGCGTTGTGCGGCGACCCGCCTCGTTGGCTGGGCAGAGACGGTTCGGCTTGCGAACTCCGCCGACTGGTGCTCGCACTTTGCACTTTGCCCTCTCCTAGAGGTGAGTCATGCCTAGGTGAGCGCTGTGAATCCCGTTGCTTGTCCATCCAGCTGTCGACGGCACCAATGCCAGAGGGTCGCTCGAGCGCCAAATCGCATGCCGCGCAATCGTCACACCCAGTTTCAGGGACCGAAGCTGGTGGAGCAGGAGCCATTGCTGCCGGAGGCGTTCTCGGGCTGACCGAGGAGGCGGTGATAGTGCTATTGGAGAGGGAATGCTGCTGGCAGTCGGAATCGTGCTTTGCGAGGCACCGCGCGCATCGACAATTCTCTCCGCATCCGCAAGGTGGCGGGACGAACTCGGTCGACATATCGACCGCTTGTAAGAGCAGTTCAATGCTCGGTGCTGTCGAGGTAGATGCGCCCTTACCAGAGCAGCAGCTGCTGGAGGCGGCCTTCGAGGGTCCATTGTTGCCTTTTCCTGCTGCATCATCCACCGTCTTGGCGACTGAAAAGCGCCGAGGCTGTCGACAGGAGTCCCCAGAGCACGAGCACGTCTTTGGATCGCACTCATCTAGAGCGCTGTCGATCGGCTTGGGAGAGACGGGAGCCCGAGACTGACGTTGATCAGAACAGCAATTACACGCGCCCGTGCTGCGACAGCCGCAGGGATTCATCAAGCTGGAGAGCGAGAGCGTCGAATAACGAGGTAGTGCGGGCTCTTCGTTCGACTGCAAGCCACTCTGGTCGCTCTCGTATGTGGGATCAGTTTCCCTGGCCGGATGAATGCTCGGCAAACTCCAAGAGTGTTGAGACTGAAGCGATCTGATGGGAGGCAAGACGTTATCGCGGATATTGTCCGAGGTGGCGTCGGTGTCGCCAAAAATGAAATTGGACGAAGACGTGTCGGACGAAGACGAGCCAGTCGAGATTTTCAACTTCTTCATGGGACGTTCTTCACCGAAATGTGTGAGCCCGTCCGAGTTTGCGGCGGTCTTGTCGATACGTGGCAGGAGGGGCTTATTCGACCCGGCTGCAGCCGTCTTCTTGAGAGGCTGGCTGGGACCAGCGGCCGATGGGGCTGAGGAAGAAGGCTTCTTGCCGGTGCAATCGCAACGAACGTGGCGACCACTTTCTTTGCGTTTCTTTCGACAAATCTCACACTGCGTAGGTGGTCGGCCTTTGCTGCGGATCGGATAGAGCGGCCCTTTGGAGCCATCCTTGTGATTGCATGTTGATGTGCGGTGGCCACGAATGCAAGATGCGCAAGCATACTTGAGTGCACTGGAAGACGTTTCGGCTGCAGCATCGCCATGGCTGGATCTGCGGGCGGATGCAATGCGTGCTGGCTCGCTCTGTTCGTCCAAGGGAGGCGATGTCATCGAAAATGTCGTTCCGTATGCTGCAGCTTTCCTGGATGTCGTTGATGATGACTCTCTAAAGCGTGGCGGTGAGAGACTGGTACCACTGTAATGATGAGAGAACATGCCGGTCGGTCTCGAGGCTGAGGCAGTGGTCGCTGTCATGGTTGTTCGACCAGACGAAAGCAGCACCGAAAGGAATGCTAAGCGTGACGGACTCTTTAGACAAGAGACAAGGGTAAAAGCAGGTGGCCAAAGTATGAAGCGTCTGTGGATCGTGGATGGTGGTTTGAGCGAAATGAAGAATGGACGACAAAGAGGATAAAGACCTGAGCAGACAGTGTGAGAGAGCCCGGCAGGACGAGCCTTGTGTATGCAAGTGTCAATGGAGCCTCATCTTGAAAGCTGTTGATGATCAACGGTAGGTATGCGAGGAGACAAGTTGAGGTGGAGGTTACAAGGCACGTTGAGCCGTGGGCCAAGGGCGGCGGCAAGCAAGGTGGATAGAGCCAGCGTCACAATGACAGTTGCCAGAGCTATCGAAGCTCTTTGCGCTCGAAGGCGAGAGTCGAGAGACGAGAGATGGTGAGACAGTCAAATGCGAGGGCGCATGGCGGCAAAGAGGCAAGGTCAAGCACGAAGTCAAGGTCAAGAAGAAAGCGCTGAGCAATTGGGCTAATTTAGTATCGAGCACGACATCAGGGCGGAGGGTTTTTAGTCGTCTGTATTCGGGCTGAGCCAAACAAAAAAAGAAAGCGAAAGGGTTGCGTGCTACATTGCCGCCTCTCTCGCTCGGCTTTGTGACAGCTGAAAAACAACGCAAGCGAGCATGTCCAAAAGGGTCCGGGGTTGTACGACACCAAGGGTACTTGTACGACCCAAGGGGTCGGCTGTCTGTAGCTTCCACGAATGCTCTCTGAGAGATTCAATTTGTCCGTCAACCCTAATCCCACATGCCTTACACACACAGACAGCCCTAGTCGAGAACGTCTGCTCAGGCAAAGATCGCTCAAATGCCAGGAGATTGAGTCGATTCTGCGAAGCAGCTACGGTAGCAGTTACGGCACAGCTCCTTATCATGAGACCACGCTAGCTTAGCGTATCAGAATATGAACAGTCGTGCAACTGTGAGGCGGCGAATCTGAGATCAAGGTTGCATGTATCCCTGGGGCCGAGGGTTGCGTTGCCTCGCAGCCTGTCCTCCCACCTCTGCAATCCCAAAAACAGCGCAGAACCGTGCAGCGCTTCACGTCTGCTCGTTGCAGAAGCGGCTTTGTGGCGCGTGTGTCTGCGATGTGGGAACAGCTCCATGAGTTGGCAAGTTTAGGGCTTGGGACCATGGGTTCAGGGCTGGCCGAAGTGATGGACGATGCACGTTGCAGATCCGCGCCGGCGGTCAGCGCAGTGTGTTGATTTTTTGATTTGTTATGCCGCGCCTATCTCGACATTGTCAGAAAATTTGACCATGTTTGCTCAACGGAATTCGGATGCAATCTTTCCCACTAGACCCTCGTCCTCGGCATTTTGGAAGTTCATGTTCAGCGTCAAGATCCTTGCATCGTGACCACTTACGCCGTAGCAGGTGTATCAGTCACCACAATCACCAGTTTCTCCATCATCATTGCGGTCTCGCCGCACCATCGCCCGACATGTCTCGCTCAGCGCCTCGCATCAAGAATCGCGCGCCCGCGCCCATCCAGATCTCTGCCGAGCAACTCCTTCGCGAAGCACAAGAGCGTCAGGAGGCTCCCGCAGCCGCACCCGTGCAAAAGATCGAGGACTATGAAGAGCTCGAAGAGTATCGCGGCCGTCGGCGCTCCGATTTTGAGGATCGTCTCCGTCGAAATCGACTCAACATGTCCATGTGGATCAAGTACGCAGCATGGGAAGCCAGTCAGGGCGAAATGGATCGTTGTCGCTCCATCTACGAGCGAGCACTCGACGTAGACCCTCACTACCTGCCATTGTGGCTTCGGTACACCGAACAAGAACTCAAGATGCGCAATGTCCAGCATGCGCGGAATCTCTACGATCGAGCTGTCAGCATTCTACCCAGGATCGATCAGCTTTGGTACAAATACGTCCATTTGGAGGAGTTGTTAGGCAACATTCCGGGAACAAGGCAGGTTTTTGAGAGGTGGATGAAGTGGGAACCAGAGGAGAAAGCTTGGCACGCTTATGTCCAGCTCGAGGTCCGATACGATGAGTTGGACAGGGCGAGCGCGGTATGGGAGAGATGCGTAACGTGTCACCCCACGTCGAAACAGTGGATCCGATGGGCCAAGTTTGAGGAAGATCGGGGCAACCTGGAGAAAGCAAGGGTAGTCTTTCAGATGGCATTGGACTACATCGGTGAAGAAGAGGATGCGATGGAGAAAGCGCAGAGCGTCTTCACCGCCTTTGCAAAGATGGAAACCCGTCTCAAGGAGTTCGAGCGAGCAAGGGTGATCTACAAGTATGCGCTCGAGAGGCTTCCTCGTTCAAAGTCCGAGGGAATCTACTCGAGTTATACCCGCTTCGAAAAGCAATTCGGCACCATGAGCAGCGTCGAGGATACCGTTATCGGCAAACGTCGTATCCAGTACGAAGAAGAGTTGGCGGCAGCACAAGAGACAGCAGGAGCATCCGCAGACCATGATACCTGGTTTGACTATTCGCGGCTGGAGGAGGATGCCTTTCGCGCGCTGGCCACCTCCGGCGGGTCGTCGGATCAGCTCGAGCAGGCGGCCAAACGGGTTCGCGAAGTCTACGAACGAGCCATTGCTCAAGTTCCAGCTTCGCAAGAAAAACGCGATTGGCGACGATACATTTTCCTCTGGTTGCGCTATGCGCTCTTTGAAGAGATTGAAATGCGAGACCATGATCGTACAAGAGAGATTTACAAGGCGGCCATCGCACTGGTCCCGCATCGTCGATTCACATTTGCCAAACTATGGGTGCAATATGCTCGCTTCGAAGTCCGTCGTCTAGACCTCACCTCTGCACGCAAGATTCTCGGCGCAGCCATCGGCATGGCACCTAAACTCAAACTTTTCAGCAGCTACATTGAGCTAGAGTTGTCGCTCAAGGAATTCGATCGAGCACGCAAGATCTACGAAAAGGCGCTCGAGTGGGATCCGACCAACTCGCAGACCTGGGTTCGATTCGCTGAATTGGAAAAGAATCTCTTCGACGTGGATCGTGCCCGTGCCCTTTTCGAATTGGGGGTCAATCAAGCAGAGGGCGGAGAAGACAGTGGCGGACTGGATATGCCAGAAATTGTGTGGAAGGCCTATATCGATTTCGAGTTCGAAGAGCGAGAATGGGAGAATGTTGATGCATTGTACGAAAGGTTGTTGGAGAAGAGTGGACATGTCAAGGTCTGGATCTCCTTTGCTCTGTCAAAGGTCAATCAAGCTACAGCCATGGAAGAGGACGAGGACGACGATGACGAAGATGAAGATGAAGCCGATGAGGATCAAAACGAGAAGCCACCACGCGAGTTGACAGACGAAGAGCAAGCATTGCGACAAGAGCGTCGTGAAGCACTCACCTCCACTGCCCGCAATATCTTCCAACGAGCCTACGACGATCTCAAATCTCGCTCGCTCAAGGACGAACGTGTCGCGCTGCTGGAAGCATGGAAGTCGTTCGAAAGACAACACGGCTCAGCAGAGACGCTGTCCAACGTAGAAGCCAAATTCCCACGTGTCGTCAAGAAACGCAAACAGATGGAGGACAGTGCAGATGGTGCCATGGAAGAGTACTATGATTTGATCTTCCCCGATGACGAGGACAAGGACAAAGGTGCCTTCAAGCTGCTACAGATGGCCCATGCTTGGCGCGCTGCCCAGGCTGCCAAGGAGCAACAGCGACAGCAGCAAGACGAGTCTTCGAGCCTGCAAGGAGATACAGACGAGGATCAGGCGAGAGACGAGGAGAGGTTGGGAATTGGCACGGACGATGACGAGCAAGAGGAGCGCCAGCAAAATGGCGGCGGAGAGGATGCTTGAGATTCCCAGCTCTTGACAGCGCACGCACGATTTGTACCAACAGCAGTCTCAGTCAGACAATCGATTCCATTCATTCGAATGATTCGCAACAGAACACGCACTGATTCCAGATGACGAATCCTATTGGCCGCTGCGCATAGCATTGGGCTTGATCTACAAGAACCTCCTGCAACCGGGGCTTCCACACAGACAAGGAATCGCATCCTCGTCATCAGCCGAGCTCTGAAACTTGTAGTCGTACGTCAGCTCCTCACCTGCTCTGATCGCCGTCTTGGCGAACAGAACGATCCTCTTTTCTCCGTTGAGCGTCAGGATCTTGGCGTTGCAGTTGGGTGTACAGCAGTGATTCATCAACCTGGCAATGTTGCCTTTGTGTGTCGCATCCACCACCAAATCGTCATCGACGCGGAAGAGGTAAGTGCTGAAGTTGCCCTGACGTTCGTACTGCTTTTCCCGTTCGTCTGCCACTTGCTGACGCACCACCTCGCCGACGTATTCGATTACCATGTCACCAGCGGGGATGAGCTCCATCGCATAGAGACCCCAATCGTGGATGGGCGATTTGGCGAATTTGAGCTGCTTCTTACGTGTGCGCAGCTGGTTGAACTTGAACATGTCCGTATCAGTGGCCGTCTCGCGTTTGTGCTGTTCGATGCCCAACACGAGGCGTCGTGAGTCGGCACGATTGTTTCGCGCCGACTGCAGGACTTGGGCATTGCTGTTCGAGTCGACGTCCTCGGTGGCTTTGTTTCGGTCGGGGAGATGCATGGCTTTCTGCTCCGGTGGGATGCGGTAGTAGCCTTCGGTACGCGCTGAGCCCGTGGCGTGCTGAGGGATGGCTCCGGCAGCGATGGCTTGTTCGGCGGCTTCGGCCTCCAATTCCGCCTCATCGGGTAGCGATTCCTCGCTGGCAAGCTCGCCTGTTCGGTCGAAATATTGGAGCGCGAGACGCAGATAGTGGCAGTCTTCGCCGTCCTCCACAAGCCCAGCGTCGAAAGGATCGGCAGGGATCGGCTTTGCTTTCACGGATGCTTTTGCCGCCTTTGCCGTGGCTTTTTCTGCGGCTGCTTTGACAGCGAGATCGGTCTCTCGCGTGGCCGTTTCGCTTCCATGATCCACTTCGTTCTCGGCCTCGACTGCCGTCGCGCCCTTCTTCTTACGAGCTGCCGAGGTCGTCTTTTTCTTGGATGCAGCTGCTGCTTTGACCTTGGCAGCCTTCCTGCTCGTTGCACTTGCATCCCCTTCATTCTGCTCTGCCGAGACAGGCTCTACGGAAGCAGACACGGATCTGGAAGCAGCATCGGGGTCAGTGTCCGGTACATTGTCCGAATCCGTCTCTTCGTCGCTCGCTTCAGGAAGCCACGCTGCCGCGCCGCGTCTCTTTGCGCCCGAAATTGGCTTAATGCGGCTGTCACGCCGGACGGTTGCCGTCGTCCCGCGTTCGGTATCGTCGCTATCAACGTCCGAGGTCAAATCGTCCCTGGTTCGTTGAGACCTAGACCTATGAGCTGCCACCTGCTTCTTCTTGGTCTCCAGCCTCTCTACCTTTGCCTTTGCTGCAGCGTCGTCAGTGCCAGGATGTTTCTTCTTGGGGAATTTGTCAGCCAGTCTGCGGAAAGAAGGAAGGCGCGCCTGATTGGTAGCATCGATGACAGCAGCTGCACGACCGTCGGACGGACGCGACATGACAGGCTTCTTGATCATCGCTTTGGCCAGCATCCTTCCGCCTTCACCGTCTGGTTTCAAGAATGCTGACACATGCGGACCCACGGCGCGGCTCTTGACATCGCGGATAAAGGTATCGGCAAGCTCCTTTTGCAGCATTCGGAATACTGCGTCCTGAAGCTCCGCCACGGTCCAGCTGGTCTTTTGCTTTTCTTCAGCTGTCAGCGGCCGCAATCCTGTTTCGATCATCTTGCGAGGTTGCACAGCGCTTGTCGACGCCGACGGTGGAGCGCCATTCAGCATTGTACCCGTCGCTTGGACCTGCTGGCTGCCAGGAACAGGTTGGGACGGTGCCGGGCGAACGTCCACTTGCAGCGTATAGCTTCCGATGATGAGCGTCTCGTTGACGACCTTGCATTGTTGAGCCTGCTTCAATGTGGAAAAGGCCGCATAGAAGCCTTTTTCACTCTCTCGGACCCAAGCAGGCTGGGTGCTTTGCAATTGGGCTTTTACAGATGCAAGGTCGATATCACAATTCCTCGGCCTAGGAATGAGGACGTAAGCTCGCTTCTCCGCGCGAAGATCACGAATGATCTCCTCGTCAGATCTTTTCGTAGTTGCTCTTTGCGCCTCAGAGCGCGGACCTGAAGGAATTGTTGGATCGGCGTGCAACTTGCTGCGATGAGAATCGTACTCATCGAAACCTCGATGACCACCGAAAGGCTCGTGGCCAACCGGCTTCCTGTTAGTTTCGTAGCTTACCCTGTACCGAGGATGCGAACGCGCGGGATGCTCCGTCCATTCCAAGTTAGCACGCGAGGAGGACGAGGACGTGGCATACGATGGCGAAGCAGCAGCAGATGCCATCAAGGCCTTGGGTCCAAGCGGAATCTGAGGTGGAGGCATGCTCTTCTTTGCCGCGCTTGGAGCGGTGGGCGAGGCGCTCGTGATGGTTTGAGGAGCAGGTTGGGCGGCGACAGGGCGCGGCTTGGGTTCCAATTCAGCCAGCTTCGCTTTGACCTTTTGGGCGAGAACCTCGCCTTCACGATCGAGGAAAGCTTGAGGTTGACCCAGCCCATTTCTTGTGCCGTGCAGTGCCTGCAGCGCATCCTTGGCGGCTTTTGCCCCGTTCTGCGGTGTTGAGCCTGCTGGCAAGTCTTCGAGCGGCTTGCCCTGTTCGTCGAAGTCGTGAGCAAAGGTGACGCGGAAGATGCCGATGCTCTGTCCGATCTTGGGATCTATCTCGAGCTGGTGAGATTCGATGCGGCCATAGCGGAGGATTTGACGAAGGATCTCTGGAGGCTGCAATCGAATGGCAAGATTGGTCAAAACGAGGTTGCGAGGGGGCGGCAGTGGCTTCCTGCCTCTAGAGTTCTCGTCCCATCTGAAGGAGGCGCGATTCAGCGAATCGCGATACCGGTTTGACCGTTTGCCGGGTTTGCGTGGATCAGACGTGCGTGCATCGACAGCTTGCTTGTTGGCAGCTGTTCTGTACTGGAGCTTGGCGCCCTCTTTGAAAGGGGCGCTTGCCAAGTAGTTCTCTCCTCTTTCCTCCGAGGGAAGCTCGTGCGGGAGGCTGACGTGACCGAATGATCGTTTGCCACGCATGGTGCTCTGCACGGACGAAGATGCTGAGTTCCTGGTGTTGCTGGTGGTTTGCGAAACAGATCGGCCCGAAGATGACCCCTGCGACTCTGAGGTTTCGTCCTTGACACGTAGCGGACGCGGGCTATGCTTTCCCGATCCATTTACGGGCGGACGATTCGTGGTCGAGCCATCGCGCGTGCCATCGTCCGCATCGGTGCTGTGAGCGCGCGACATCCGAAGCAAAGTAGGATCGCGAGAGGTAAACGAAGCGGGTTCCTTCACCTTGGGCTCAGCGATCTCGCCCTGCTCAACGTCGGCGCCTGCAGCAGCATCTGCAGCCACGTCCGTTGCCGTCACATCTGAGCCAGATTTCTTCCCCAAAAGTTTGCTACCTTGTGCTGTCCCGTTGAGATGTGAAGCACGCTCTTCGCGCTTGGTGGTATGCGAGCGTGCGTCGGCCGTCGTGGATCGTTCGTCACGCCGGTCGTAGTCTCGCGACCGGACTTCCTGACGTTGTCGCTCTCGACTGCGGTCACGACGACGTTCTGAGCTCCGGTCTCGATAAGGATCTCGACTGCGACTGCGACTCCTACTCCGTCTTCTGCTCTTGTAGCTTGGGCTGGTACCAGTTCGGCTCCGCCTTGTCTCGTAGTCGTCTTCAAGTCTTGATCTGTATCCCTCACGGTAGCGGTGATATCGATCATCGCGAGCAGAAGATCGCTCGTTTCGCCAGCCATCATGCTCGTACGAACGGTTCGACCAGTGAGGTCGATCGCCATCCCATGCTTTGCCAGACCTCCTGCTGCTGTCGCGGTCCGAGCTCAGCTCCCAAAGATCTCCAGCATCGTACTCCCAAGTGTCATCACGTACTGGTGATCTTGGCCGCTGGCCCGAGGTTGAATGTTCGGGCGAGCGACGCCGTTTCGAGCTGGTTTGCTCATAGCGCGAGTCGTCTTTGCGATCGTATCTTGAATACCGATCATCAGGATGCAGGGGTGACCGAGCGCGCCTTCGATAGTCGGAATCGTCTCGATATCGGGAGTCCCAGGCAGAACGGCTGGAGCGATCATGGTCACCATCTCGACAGTAGTGAGAAGAGTGACGTCTTTCTGAGTCTCTGTGGCTATTACTTCTTGTCTCTGGCGATGTTGGCCTGCGATACTTTTCGTCCGGATTTTCGGCTTGTCTTGACGTCGAATACGAAGAGCTCGAAGCATAGCCCTTCTGCTGCGAGGTGGAAGGCATCACTGGCACTGCAGCGGTTCAGAGCAAGCAAAGACTGTGGAACTGTCGACCGTACCAGCGTGGCTGCGCGAGTCGATCACTGTGCTGGGACGAGCGCTGACACGGTCATCATCGGTCTATTCAGAAAGGCTGGATCGTCGAGCACGCCGTTGACGGCAGAGTTGGAACCCGTCAGCTAGTCGGAAGGCTTGCCAATGTTAAGGCACTTGCAAACCTGTCGAATGCTGCTGACGGCGAGCGAAACGGTTCTGCTGCTCCACTACGACGGCGGTCAGAGGGCAGAGCTGAGGTTGTGCAACCGATGGGAAGTGATAGGACGAGCAATCGATACCGTGGGAGGTCAGACGGTGGTCGCAAGGGTCGATGATGGTGAAAGCGCTGGATGGTCACCTTCGTCTCGAAGTGAGTACAAAGACGTCGGGCAGCCCCGTGCTTTCCGGACCCTCTCTCTCTCTCTCCTCTGCTGTGTGTTATCTGCTAGCTGTGAGGTATACTGAGGCTGCTGTTGATTTCTGCGCGCTGGGCCCACGCTGAGACTTTTTCGACCCTTCGTCAACGCGCCGAGCTTTGAAGGGAGATCTTTTGGGCGAAAAGGAAGAAAGTTGCAGCAAGGCTACGCCGTGCTCTGCCAGAGATCCCAACTGAGAGTATGAGAGTGTCACAAGGGTCACAGAAAAATTAAGGGTCGCGCTCTCACGACACGGCAGAAGCGCTCCGTCTCTCACGCGAGGGCAAGTTGATGCAGGAGGCCACCATTTTTTGGCATTCACCAAGAATGTTAGACCAGATTCTGGGACATGCGGTTGCGTTGGCCCTTGCGTGTTGCTTCAAGGCGAGGAGTCGGTGAGTGCTTTGTTCAAGCTCCACATTTTCGTGGTTCAGGACGCACATCTCGACGCATACCACATCGGACCTATCCGACCACCTCCCTCTGAACTGCTCACGAGCGTAGCACGAACGCCGGACTCGACGAAAGCGCCGAAGCTGCCTGCGCTGCCTGCGCACCAACACGCTCAGAGACGCAGGATCGTCAGTATTTGACAAGGCGCGCCGGCCCGAACTGATCCATCATGCTGGTCCTCGTCATTGGCGACCTTCACATTCCCTTTCGGGCTCACGACTTGCCGGCCAAATTCAAGAAGCTTCTGGTACCAGGAAAGATCCAACAGATCATCTGCACCGGCAATGTCTGCAATACCGACTACCTTCACTATCTGCGCACCATCGCCGGAGATGTTCATCTTGTCAAGGGCGACTATGACGATAACCCGCACTTCCCATCCAGCTTGATCCTCAACCATCCGCCGCTTCGCATCGGTGTTTTGCACGGCCATCAAGTCGTTCCAGCTGGCGATACACAGTCTCTCGCCGCAGTCGCAAGGGCTATGGATGTCGACATCTTGCTTACAGGTCACACACATCGTTTCGAAGCCTTTGAGCTTGAAGGCCGCTTCTTTGTCAATCCCGGCAGCGCCACAGGCGCCTGGCATCCTACATGGCCATTGAGAGATCCCGCTTCTGTGGCTGCGCTGGCGGAAAAGACAGCTGCCAAAGCGAAGGAGGATGCCGCAGCTGCCGACAAGAAGGCGGATGACCCCAAGCCAAAGAAGGGTGCAAAGGCGTCAGACAGCAAGAGGAGCGACGACGCAGCGAAGGACAAGGCAACAGACTCGAAGGATGCCAGCAAGGGGAATGAGACAGAGAAGGCAGGCGACGGTGAAGAAGAGGAAGCCAGAGAGGCTCCAGCGCCCATTCCCAGCTTTGCCTTGCTGGACATTCAGGGTGCCGTAGTGGTGACATACGTATATCAGCTCATCGACGGGGACGTCAAGGTGGAAAAGATCGAATACCGCAAGAATCTTGACAGCAACTCTTTGGCGTTGCAGCGTGGAGCGTCAGGTAATGCCGCTGCAGTCGGCGCAGCTGCCGCCGGCTACAGTCCTTACGGTGGACGCTAGGCAGTGTATACAAGCATCACCACTTTGCAATCAGATACCGAGCTCGTTGCCACGTGATAGAGCTCAGCCATCCCAGATCACCGTGCATAGCTGGATTGAATGAGCGGTTCATTTTTATTGCGTACAAATACAAGGTCAAGCTGATACGATGGTTTGCTGTGAAGCAGGAGAGCACCTGCATCGATTTGAGGCTACTTTGCCGGTTGAATGAGAGTCTGCGTCGTCGAAAATAGCAATTTTACGATGTGGGAAAGGAACGGTCAGTTGTGTCGAGGCGTTCTTCGTTCCGGGAAAGGGGCAATGCCACTTACGATGTTGTCGCCTTTCAGCAAGATACGGCCTAGCTCGACCCGCTTGTTGTCCTTCTTCGTCCACACTTCTTCGGCATCCGCCAATGTGACGTTCATGAATTCGTCAAAGCCCTGTATCAAGCACTAGCCTCTGGTCAGTGGGTTGCTGAGGATGCGAGCGGTAGGCTGATCGGTGTCAAATACTCACGATGATCTTGCCCTCGATGCGAAAGTCGACGTTGTCGTAAAGCCATAGAGATACCCTTGTCTGCTGCTGCAAGTGACGGAAGATGATGTTGATCGGTTGCACCGATACTTTGCTTCGTCCCGACATTGTGCAGATGCTTGTTCAGCCCGTACAGTCGAATGTGAACTCGATCTTCTCCGGTTTTGCGTTGTCTACTCGCAAAACGAGTGCCGGTATTGAGATCGAGACTGCTCAAGGAAGGGCGAGGCTTCCGTACGTGGCTGTGCGCAGAAGATCCGGAGTGCTTTCGAGCAGTGTAGTCGTCTTGCGCCGTGCGATTCGATCAGACAAGCTGGTCTGTGCTGTCTGGATGGGCCGAGGAGCGTCGTGATGCGGATGGTATGGGAAGATCATGACAAGCAGGAGAATTGGAATATTCGAAAGTCAAGTTCAAAAGGCGCAAATTGCAGCATCACGTGAATCTCGCTCAATCGGGACCAGGCAATCGGGGTTTGGATTTGAAGGACACCTCGTCAAGGGCAGCTGTGCGCTCGGTTCATGCAAGTTGTGAGTGTTGCAGTCGACGGAAGCCTGGCTCCGTGCTTGCTGCCAACACGAACAGTCTTCGATCGTCCTTCATTTGTCTCCTTTCTCGTCCAGCAGAAGGACAGCTCCATCCCTTTTCCCCGAACTCTCAGCCAATCACGACGGCAAGGCAACCCTTGAAGAACACGCCCGTCATCGTCTGCGATTCACGGATTATCACTGGGCAAGCACGACCTCAAAGCATTCGAAACAGCATCGCCCATTTCCAGCGGGAACAAAGAGCCGAATAGCTCCATCTGGCAGCATCTGTTGTGATCGCACAACATAACAAGTCAGTCGATCTACCCTCGCCGACCTCGCTGGACGTTGACCATCGTCCCTAGCGGCCGAGCCACCAACACGACCGACGGACGTGCAGCACCGGCTCAGCCGCGATCCACGCATCAAAATGGGTCTCACGTTCTCATCGATGTTCTCCAAGCTGGCGTTCTGGAACAAGAACGAAGAGGTGAGGATACTGATGCTTGGACTCGACAGTGCTGGTAAGACGACCATCTTATATCGGCTGCAGATTGGGGAGGTGGTCTCTACAATCCCAACGATCGGCTTCAATGTAGAGACGGTGACATACAAGAACATTAAATTCCAGGTGTGGGATCTTGGTGGACAGACATCGATCCGGTAAGTCCACTATCTTCAACAACCTGTGCTACTATGCTCATCGCACTGACAATGATCATCGTCGCGACGTATCCTCTCTCCTACAGACCATACTGGAGATGCTATTATGCCAACACAGCAGCGATCATCTACGTCATTGACTCATCAGATACAGAGCGACTCGACACAGCCAAGTCGGAACTTCTTGCTATGCTTTCAGAGGAAGAGCTCAAAGACTCGAAGCTCCTCGTGTTTGCCAACAAGCAGGACTTGGCGGGTGCCCTGGACGAAGGTCAGGTCAGCGAGAAATTGGGTCTGAGCGAGCTCAAGGACCGACAATGGTCGATACATAAGTGCTGTGCAACAAAAGGCGAAGGCTTAGAAGAGGGTCTCGATTGGTAAGTGCGGTGCAGAATCGACCAACGGGATTCGAACCTGCTTGTCGCGATACTGACTTGTTCGTTCACATCTCTTCTCCTCGTCCTACATGCATCCTTGCTTTCGCAGGCTCGTCAATACGTTGCAAAACAAGTGACCGAATCCAAGAATCTCGATACCCAGGCAACCGACTCCACGCATAATGATCAGGCTGCGTACCAGCTTTTTCGCCATTGACCACCTTGTAATGAGCTGCATTTCAACAGAGATCTCGCTATTTTCGTGACCTTGTACGCAAGTTTCCCACTGAGCAAAGGCGGTTTTGCCTCAGTACTGAAAGTATGTGGATGGAGAAGGCGGTGCTGAGCGTGTTCGCCATCATTCGAGCTGCCTTGAGGGTGAAAAGGTGTCGAGATGATTCACGGTCGGTCGAGGAGCTTCAATGATTCATCTAGAAAAGACGCGGCAGGTGTTTTTGAGTTCGGACCCTTTTCAGAGAAAGGGCTTCAAGTAGTAGCCGTGGCTCCCGGGCCAACGTTAATTTGCCTGCTTTTCCTTCAAACCTTTACATGTCTCTGAGATTATCCCTCAATCGAGCTTGACCATCAGCTCAATAAAGCAGGGATGCAATCGACATCAGCAGCAATCGCGGCGGCCGCCATGTCCGGTACAGATCTCGGCGCCAAGGCCAATAGTGTCAAGGGCTCCGACTCCGCGGCCAAGAAGAACGCCAGCTCAACGTTGGGAAACAACGGATTTGACGCCAACGAAGTCGGAGCGTGGATGCAAGCCAGATGGAAGGCCGTTCAGTCGAACTCGGCGGACAAAAGGATACCTGAAGCACGTAAGTGATTCATGAACCACATCGGTCGTCTACAAAAAGGTTCAAACCATGTACTGACTACTAGCTTGCTGTTGAAACCTGTGTGACGGCAAACAGAGCGGCCGGAAGTGTACAAGGCGCCAGCGGGAACAGCAGGCTCTGCTTGGGGTCCCAACAAGAGTAAGTCATGCTCAGTCGAAAGGGTCGAAATTTGGCGTCTACGAGAGAGGATGCTGACCAACATCTGTCTTGCGATGAATTCATGGACGATCAGAAACGATCAACGAGAGATTCGCAAACGACCTGCTCAAGGCATCAACAGCAAGCGCTGCTAAATGAAGACCATCGCATCCTCACGGAAGGACAGGAAATCTGGTTGACGAGTGTGTCTGAGTAGGTGCTGCAGATGACCTGTTCGGCGGCTGAGCAGTAAGACAGCGTGAAGGTTGGCTGGCAGAGGCGATGAAAGAAAGTTCGGACTGTTAGATCAGAAGCTCCGGGGCCAAAGTGACAAGCCCACACGACCTCGGTCAATCAAGCCAAGCCTGGTTGTCGATCAACCAGATGTGAGTTTCGGTGCGGTGCGTCTCTGATTTGCTCTTTCGAGGGCACCTAGCTGACCGGTGAACTGTACCGTGCAACCGCACGATCCAGCAATTGCGTATGCGTCATGGACAAATAGCAGCTCGCCAATTTCGCACAGGGCGATGCTGAGCAAGACGAGCGCGGAATCGAGGCTAAATTTTGGCTATGTTGCTGTGGAGAGCTGCTTCGACTGCTTGTTTGCTCTGCTCTCGTATGCTTTGTTCGCCTCGAGCCTGTCCATTGTCCTTGTCTCGATCTTCCATCAGGAGGAATGGCCTCAGTCACAAGCATGATGCCAATCAAGAGCTAGTCGTCAGCAACGAGAGGAGCAGCGTCGATGACTGCCAACCTTGAAAGGAGGTTATCCTCTCTGCTCAACGATGCAGCCAACCGGAGGAAGGGAGCTTAGCGATACACAAATGCGCATCTTTAGCTAGACTTGCTTGCTCCAGACCTGCTCCAGAGCGCGAATCCATCGGAAAACGTAAAAGATCAGATAAGTTCTTCGCCTCACACTGCGATTGTGCCTAACGGACAACCAAAACAAAAAACAATTTGTGGCTTTTTCGCTGCAGGGACTCGAGCTGGATCCTGTGATTGCCAAGCCCAACCGCCCGCCGCTTGTAAAGGCCGCGCCGCAGGCTCCGTCTGTCGTTTCGAATCCGCATTCACGCACGTCGCCTCTCGAGGATATCGTCATTCTCAAGCTCCACCGCCGCCAAGCTCAAGACCCGCAGGCTGTGTCGGCAAACGGCGGCGCATCGCTCAGCTCGCGCGTCCATACATTCAATATATAGCCTCGCACTGCCAAGCCTTTCTCCCTCTTGAACCCTTTTTCTCGACATTTCGCACATTCTTGGCAATCGTCTCATCGACCGCACAGCACGCACGGCTCCCTCTATCCACGATACTCTTCTCGCAGTCGGTAACCATTCGCGACGCATACCAGCCCACAGCAATCCGCTCCGCTTTTCAACGAATGGAGATCCCTGCAAATGATGGTCCCGACCTCGATGATTGTAGAGCCTTAATCCCCCGATCCCAAAGCAGCACCCGGTCCGACTGCATCACCAACCGCCACCACGCATCCACTCCACAGGCTGCTGCCTCCTCCATCAAGACTCGTTCGCCTTCAAACGCCGTCTTCCTCATCCTCGGCAGTCTCGCCCTCTTCGTGGCACTGTGCGCCTCGCCCGTTCAGGCCCACGTCCTTCCTACCGCCAACGTCGCTCAACCTCGAGCTGGTAGTGACGCTCTTGCTTCGTACCAGTCCTACTCCGATACATCTCATTATGATCGACTCGTAGCCTCTGCCCATCGGGGCAGCGTCTTCGACGCTTCGTCCTCTGATGTTGAACTGACCTCCCCGTCTGCTGACATTCTCCAATGGATCCGCGATCAGGATCGCGGCGCAGACGGCGATCCAAATGCATTCCTTCAGGAGCTCTACCAGCGTCTCTCGGTCCAGCAACGCTCCATCGCAGAAGCCAGCATCGCAAACGTTGCTCCTCGATCACGCTTCCACTTCTGGAAGCGGGCAACGTCGAGCGAGAGTAGTGGATCCCAGTGTCACGAGACAGAGCTGTCCGAAGCTCAGAAGGCGGTCTATGGCATTCTCATCCCCATCCTCGTCGTGCTCTCCGGTCTCTTTGCTGGTCTCACGTTAGGATACATGTCGCTCGATGAGACCCAGCTGCAGGTATTGTTGCTGCAGGGAACGCCTACGCAGAAGCGCTATGCCGAAAGGATCATGCCTATCCGCAAGGACGGACATCTTTTGCTCACCACCCTGCTCATCGCCAACATGATCACCAACGAGACGCTGCCCATCATCGCCGACCCTTTACTTGGCGGCGGTGTCCCGGCTGTCATCGTCAGTATCGTGCTCGTCGTCATTTTTGCTGAGCTCATCCCTCAGTCGGTCTGCTCACGATACGGCCTCGCCATCGGTGCCAAGCTTGCTCCGCTCACGCGCGTCGTCATCATCATCCTCTGGCCCATCGCCTTCCCCGTCTCACGAGTTCTGCACTGGACCCTCGGCCCGCATCACGGCATCGTCTACAGGCGCTCTGAGCTCAAGGAGCTTGTCAACATGCATGCCGCCACTGCAGGTCGTGGCGATCTCAACAATGATACCGTCACCATCGTCGGTGGCGCTCTCGACCTGCAGGGAAAGGTGGTCAAGCAGGCCATGACGCCCATTGATCAGGTTTTCATGATCTCGATCGACTCCCAGCTAGGCTACGAGACGCTTCAGCAGATCGTCAGCTCGGGCCATTCTCGCATTCCCGTCTATCAAGAGATAGAGATTCCTGTCAACCGCGCCCGCGGAGGCAGCGGTACCTCGACGCCTAATCGGTCCGGCGGCGGCTTTTTCAGTGCTCTGAGCCGCAGAGCCAGCAACACGCAGACAAAGGGGTCATCGGACGACCAGCGCACGCTAGAAGGCAGCGTCTCTAGCGAAAAGGACTTTGTTTCGGCCAATGCCGACGCCGAAGACTCTCCCGTCGCAGGTCCTCTATCCGTCCACCAGGACAAGGCCGGCGCCATTGCTTCGACGACAATGATCAAGCGCAAGAAGATCATCGGTGCCCTTCTCGTAAAACAGTGTGTGCTGCTCGACCCGGAGGACGAGACGCCCGTGCGAGACATGGTCATCAATGCGCTGCCCACCATTCCCGCTGACGAGCCTCTGCTGAACCTGCTCAACGTCTTCCAAGAGGGCCGTTCGCATCTGGCCATTGTCTCGTCGCGAACTCGTCGATCGTCGCCCGGCTCGTTCGTCGACCTTGGCAACGACAGCGATCCTCGCAAGACACAAGCTCTCGCTCGGTCCGGCACTGCTGCTCGCGTCGAGGACCTCGGCAAGATCGACGAGGAGAAGCAGCTGGACGACTCGGCCGTCAAAAAGTCAAGCTTCTGGTCGCGTCATCTTCGTCGCCATCATCGTCACGCTGCCAAATCCGACCAGCAAGACTTGCCGCCGGAGGCGCTTCGAGACGATGTCGATGCAGGCGCTGTAGCCACCGAGATGGCGCAGCGCGATGTTCCCATTGGTATCATCACGCTCGAGGATGTGCTCGAGGAGCTCATTGGCGAAGAGATCCTCGACGAGTACGATTCCGAGGTCGAGCAGAATTTCGCTCAGATCAGTCCTCCACCTAGTCCGGGCCACAAGGAGATGGTCGAGAAGAAAGCCCAAGTGCCTAAAGACGCCGAAGAGGTGCAGCTGCCCGGTTCGATTTTGAAGCTGCCCACCAGCCCCAAAATCGCTTTGCCTCGCTTCAAGCTCGGTCGTAGTGCAAGCCAGAAGGAGACTGAGACCAGCGGTGCCGCTGCCGCCAGCAGCTTCTCGGCACCGCCTACACCTGTGCTGGAAAGCAGCGCTGAGCAGCCCTCGACCGAGAAGGTTCAGCTCAAAGGCGACAACGTAGGCGTTCACTTCCCCTTTGATGCGGCTGAGTCACGTGGCCGCATGGAGAGTGCCCCCTCGCGGCCCGGCTCACGACCTGTCTCGCCCGGTCCTGGCGCCTTGTTGGCGAGTGCGGACGAGCAGCCTGCCCTTGCCGCTCCCCGCGCCAACAAGCCAATCGTGATCCGACACCAGGCGCCCGATGGTACCATTGCCACCGCCATTGTCGGTGAGTCCATGTTGCGTGGCCGTACCGCTACCTTGGCGACCGAACGCAGCGCGAGTGGAGACGTGAGCCGAAGCAATACGCCCTCTGGAACGCGCGTCAGTCGATTCAAGAGCACACCGCTCCCCGCCAGCGTCCCCAGCACGCCGGTTACTGGGGCACCTCCCAGAGGTCGCGGGTTCGGCAAACCCGAGGTCGGCTCGACGCTAGTCGAGGGCGAGACAGCATCGCCCGCTCACGTTGCGAGTCCCGAGGAACTTGGCACAGACGAAAGAGACAAGCAGCTCGGCAGCGGCGATACAGACGAGACCGACACGCTTTGAGGCAGCGACTCGGCGAATAGCATACCTAGTCCCTTTTCTTTTTGTTTCATGGTCCTAGATCGCGAATGAAAGTTTTGTGTCCTTCTCGAATGCCTGAGACCTTTGCACCTGTCTGCCCCGGATGTGGAGCACAATTGAGACTTGAGACGTTGCGATTGCGGTGGTCGCAAACAGCGGTTTTTCAAGAGCCATGGCGGAGGCGAACCGCTCTCGGGACGTAGATTTTGGATGAGCTTGCAAAGCCTGATGAAACAGTAGACGCCCACGTCGATTCGTGCGCCTCGAGTGCGATTTCCAAAAAGTGGGGGCGGAATTGTTGACGTGACGCTTCCTTTGCTTCTTGTCCTGCATTCGATACCATCCACGCCTCTTTTCCTGCTGACGGCAAGCATTCGTAGTCGTCGCTACCGAATCTAGCGTAACGTCAGCATAACATCTTCCGCCTCTATCGACGTCGAGCAGTCCTTTTAGGCAACCGGTGAAAGACTCCGCAGGGACGCAATCTTGTTCTCTCTGTCCACAACTGTAAGTCCGGTCCCACCAAAATGCCGGTCTATCCATCTGTCGAACCAAGCAATTCCGACTTCCCACAGCAACCCGCGCTCGAGTCATTGGAGCAAGATGAATTGCAAGGAGGGCTTGCGTCCTGGCGTACATCGGCCATCAACGAACCCGCCAATCTTTCACGTGGTTCTGGCGACCTCCCCGTCGATGCCTCCCCACTCGTCTTTGGAGGCGGCGTATTCGGTCAAGACATGTACAACACGGCTTCCACTTTGGCTTCCGATCTCCCGATTCGAACCGTTCGCTTAGCTCTTCGATACGGTATCAATGCCTTTGACACTTCGCCGTATTACTTTCCGTCCGAGTTTACGCTGGGAAACATCCTGCGACGATTGCAGCCCGAGTTCCCGCGAGAGAGCTATCACATCATTACCAAGTGTGGAAGGTATGGACCGGACAAGGAGCATTTCAATTATAGTGCCGCCAAGATCGATGAAAGCGTAAGAGGAAGTTGTCGAAGGTTGGGTACCGAATATCTGGATGTAGCATTGACCCACGATGCAGAGTTCGTTTGTGAGAGAGTGGGAAGAAGTCACGATGAAGGTTGGGAAAGTGGGATTATCTCTGGACTGATCGATGCAGATGAAAAAGGGTTGGACTCGAGAGAGCAAGTGTTGGATTCATTGGGATTGGCAGCAAATGTCGAAGCTGCAAGCAAGATCCACGGCCAAGGAGACGAACAATTCTTGGAGGCGATCAGAACACTCTTCAAGCTCAAAGATGAAGGCATCGTCAGAAGGGTAGGCATTTCCGGATATCCATTGCCCGTCTTGCTAAGATTGTCGAGATTGGTGGCTACCACCGCACCTTTTCGACCATTGGACGTGGTGTTGAGCTATTCAAACCACTGTTTGCACTCTGATGTGCTGGTCGGATGGAAGGATCTCTTTGCGGCCGATCCACGTGGTGAAAGTGGCGAGGCATCGATCAAGGATCTTGCTTGGAAGGCGCCCTTGCTCATGAACGGCTCCCCCTTTTCGATGGGGCTTTTGACCGATGGAACACCACCATCCTGGCACCCGGCAAGCGACGCTCTCAAAGCTGCTACGAAGGAAGCAAGCCAAATCCTCGTTGCTCAAGGAGATTCCCTCACCCTCACGTCGCTCAGCTACGGTCTCCGTGGCTCTGAAGTGCAGCACGAAAGTGGCAAGGGACCACAGCTGAGGACTCTGGTCGGGTTGAGTCACCCGGATCACGTACATAGCGCTGTCGAAGCGTACAGAATCTTGTCAGCCGGAGCTACCGAAGCTGGTAATGCCCTGTATCCTAGCGAGCAAAAGCAAGGCGAGGGCAGATTGGAAAAGTACAGGAGGCAGACGGAGAACGAGAAGCTGGCAAGGGAGTTGTTTGCCCAGCGAGGAGTTCGCGAGTGGAGCTGGTCCAGCGGTCTCTGATCACAACGCAATTTCTTCCGCAGTCGTACCGCAATCAACCGAATCGGACTGACAGTCTATCCTCTCTTCCGGTCTCATCGTCCTTGAGCGTCTATGCAACGAAGTGAGCCAGTTCCGACAGATTGTGTTCGCTCCCAAGGCAGCGGTCGCCAAGTCATTTGATGTCGCTGAGAGAGATGTAACAATCAGGAAAAATTGCAGTGTGGAGGCGAAATGTCTCGATCACGGTCAGTGCGTTTGTGGTTGAGGCAATTGCGGCTCCAGACAGGCAGTATCTGGAAATCAGAACGAGCTTGCGCCAACTGACGCGTACTTTCCAAGTTGCCTTTCCTCAATCGCAACAGGAGCGCTTTCTACAACCGACACCATCAATCTTCCGTCGTCGCTCCGCATCACAGGCAATCGTCAGCACTCGTCTCAATCTGTCCAACGTATCCCGAAAAGCCGTGCGCTATCATCGAACGTTTCAGCCCGCCAGCTAGGATCCCCTCGCACCTCGATCCTCGGTCCTAAGAGTTCAACGTCAAGGAGTTGTGGACGTAGCCGATACATTTCGAAAAGGATTCCTGCGAGATCATGACGGCGGCACAGACAGTAGCACAGGCTGATGAGGCCATCAAGGCCGGGAACATCCAGGAGGGCGAGCGCATCCTCAAATCCATCCTCTCAAATCAATCGACTTCGACAGACGATGCGCAGCTCAAGGAGCAGGAGTCTGCGCTTCTCCGCCTCGGCGAGCTTTATCGCGACACAAAGAACGCTGATGCGCTCGCAGAGACCGTGCGCTCCTCACGCACCTTCATGAGCTCCATCGCCAAGGCCAAGACCGCCAAGCTGGTGCGCACGCTCATCGACTACTTTGAAGGCATCCCCGGCAGCCAACAGACGCAAATCCAGGTGACCAAGGAGAACGCAGAGTGGGCGAAATCGGAGAAGCGCATCTTCCTCAAGCAGAATCTCGAGACGAAGCTGATTGGTCTTTATTTCGCAAGCAAGAACTATCGCGAAGCTCTGCCGTTGATCGAGACGTTGCTGCGAGAACTCAAAAAGCTCGACGACAAGATGATTCTCACCGAGGTCCACCTGCTCGAATCCAAGGTCAACCACGCAATTTCGAATCTTCCTAAGGCAAAGGCGGCACTGACATCGGCAAGAACGGCGGCCAACTCGATCTACTGCCCGCCCACGCTGCAAGCTCAGCTCGACATGCAAGCTGGTGTGCTGCATGCAGAGGACAAGGACTACACTACCGCCTACTCGTACTTCTTCGAAACATTGGAAGCATTCGCGTTGCAAGAAGATCCAAGAGCACCGTTGGCGTTGAAGTACATGCTTCTTTGCAAGATCATGCTCAACCTTTCGGAAGACGTCAACAGCATCATTGGTGGGAAACATGCCACCAAGTACGCCGGTCGAGATGTCGAGGCGATGAAGGCAGTTGCCAAGGCGCACGAGGATCGAAGCTTGGAAGGGTTCGAGCAGGCGTTGAGGACGTACAAAGACGAGCTTTCCAACGATCCAATTGTCAAGAACCATCTTTCGGCGCTGTACGATACCTTGTTGGAGCAGAACCTGTTGCGAGTCATTGAGCCATACTCGCGCGTAGAGATCGCTCACATTGCTAAGGAAGTCCGGCAACCGGTTAGGGAGGTAGAGGTGAAGCTGAGTCAGATGATCTTGGATAAAGTCTTCCACGGCATTCTGGACCAAGGTGCCGGATGTCTGGTGGTCTACGATCAGCCAGCGGAGGACAAGACGTACCAGGTCACGTTGGATACTCTCAAGCATGTGGGAAATGTGATCGACTCACTGTACAAGAAGGCGAACAAGCTTTCCTAGAAACGCATTTCAGATGCTGTAACAATGATGTTTTCTTTCTTTCGCAGAAGAGGGGTCGGAACTTGTGACTGGGCGATTGCGTTGAGACGATGATGTTCGATTACAAGAGGGGGGCTTGGTGAGTGGCGGTCGAGCGGATGAGGAGGTGGCGAGGAGAGTAGGCGAACCAGGCAGAGTAGCTGACGGTAAGGCTAGAAATGATCCTTGCCACGCGCAGAGCTGCAGCTCGTCGATCCTTGCCCCGCTACCTCGTCTGGGCCTCGAATCTTTCCCCGCACCATTATGATGGCATGTGCGGCCTTAATCCTTCTTCTGATCATCCGAATGAGCGCTCTTTGTGGGAGCGAAACCTTTGCCCAGCTTTGCGTTTTCGGCGTGATTAGGATCAGCTTTGGCAATCACCCTTTCGAGTGCATCCAGGCCTCGGTCGATTTGAGCCATCTCGGGACCATAGGAGATACGGATGAACTTCTCGCAAGGAGAATCGACAATGTTTCGTCGATGAGCCGGGTTCAGATCGAAGGAAATACCAGGAACCACTATCGTCTTTTCGCGAAGCAACTCCTCAAACATGATCAGTCCCGAGTCGATGGGCGAAGGGAGATTAGCCAAGCTCAGCCAAATATAAAAGGTGGCTTGAGGCTCTACCTTGACTTGGAGGCCCATCTTTTTGAGTCTTGCGAGGACATGCTGACGTTTGTGACGGAAAAGCTTCTGCAAGGCGATGCGGTCTTGATTGCATCGGTCGATGTCGAGCATCTGCAGAGCCATGCATTGCATGGGATGGGAGGTGCCCCCGTCGAGGAAAGATCCGGATTGGTTCAGGGCCGTGATGATGTCCTTAGGACCGACAACCCAGCAGACTCTCCAGCCGGGCAAGCGGAAACCTTTGGTGAGACCATCGATCATGACAACCGGCGTCTCGTCGATATCGTCGATATGCTCGGCAGCAGAATTGGCGCGCCCCAGGGGACCTTGGTGCATGTACCACGAGTAGAATTCGTCGAGCAAGATCGTGCATCCCAGCTCTTTCGACGTGTCGACCAAGCGCTTGAGCTCCTCGCCTTCGATGAGCATTCCAGTGGGATTGCGTGGATTGGACATAATCATGGCGCTCAGCCCACGTCCCTTGATCTCCTTGCGCAGATCCTCGGTGCTGAGCTTGTATCGATCTTCCTCTGAAAGCACCGTCGGGATGGGCACGAGACTCTTGAACGCACTCAACATGCTTTCGTAGCTTGTATACTCGGGCAGCTGATAGCCGCAATTGACGTTGCCGATGACAGCGGCTAGACGAGTCATACCTGCACGTCCGCCCGGAACGATGCAGACATTGCTATAGTCGAACTTCTTTCTGTGATTCTGCCGGAAGGTCTGGTTGTAATAGTTGGCTACGGCTCTTCGCAGAGCCATGGTGCCCGTATTGGGTGCATACTCGTGTACACCTTGGCCAAATTCGATCAGATCGAATTCAAGTTTTCGTGGAACCCCGCCTTCGATGTTTCCGACTTCGGGTGCACCTTGACCCATGTTGGACCACTCTGGATTGCCGTAATAGAAGCCGTTGCTGGTGGCACGGTCTGTGACATAGATGACACCCGTGGAGCCGGGATGCTCGATAGCCGGAAAGCGCTCGCCGATCTCTTGGTGACTCTTGCGCAAGGAGGACTTGAAGGCATGCTTGTCGGTAGGAGAGGTGGCGGAAGCACGACGACCGTTGTGGCCTGGGTGGGAGCGGAAGAGGCGATGAGCTTCAGATTCGTCCTCGTGCTGTATGGCGTTGAGAACAGTGTCGGCAGTGGCCTTGAGCTTCTTGGCTGCTCGGGTGCCGATCGAGGCATCGCTGCTCTCTCTATGCGTCGCCATGTTTGCCGTGATGCGTCTCCAGATCCGACCCGGAGCAGTGAGGATCAAGAAGCGAAGAACACGACGGCGATCAGAGGAAGGTTCTTTGAAGATCGAAAGCTCCCAAGAGCGATGATGTGCAGATGGATTCGGTAGTCGAGGTTGTGTCGATACACAAGGCGGAGAGGTCAAGGTGCGCCTGGTTTGTCTGCGGAGACGAGATGCCGAAGTCAAGCCGTTCGAGGATAAGTCATCTTGACAGCTCGGCAAGTCGAATTTCTCGAGTGGCAGCCGGCGGCTTGTGATCCCTCGATGGTCTGTGCGATATCACAATGTCGTTACTCGCCGTTCCCCACGGGCATTCAGTCGTCAAGCTCTCGGGGCTGGTCAGAGTGAAAACGCGAACGAGATCCGTCAACTGCCTTCATGGTGTTCCCGTCTATGCCAGACATTGACTTTCTTGCGGCACAACCAGCAGGAAAGATTCTCGGGCTGTCGCTTCAGCGGTATCAGCACCAATCTGGGGTTGGAGGACCTAACAAATTCGAAAAAGGAGCTTAGCCGACTCCACAAGTCGCGGCTTCCGGAAATGGATTCACCTGAGGGGCGGAAAAGAGCAACACACACCACACGGCGACAGGGATCGCGTGCTTTTCGCTTTCATGCAGCCCAAACAAAAACTGAAAGGCGCTTACAAAAGACTCTGTTGAGAGAGTAGCTCAGCCTCGCATCGAGAGGAGGGAAGAAAGTGACACAGGGTCGATCCTCGTGACTTCGTATCGCAAACCCTTTTACCCTTCCACCTTCCTCAATTGCTCATCAAGAGAGCCGCAATCTTCGACGCCTGCGTTCATCGACAGTCGGGCTCACAAGCGGACATCAGCGGGTGGCAGCTCTGTCCTTTGAGCGACGCCATCATGACAGAATATGCCTCAACATGGCTGCTGGCGCCGCCAACGAATGCCGACTACGACGAGGCGCTCACAGCGCTCCGCATCGCCCAACCCATCATCATCATCCTGATCGCTCTTGCTTCGGTCCTGCTCGAGCCAGCAAAGGCGTTTCTCGCTCATGTGTCGCACCCACGTCGCTCCGAGTACGATCAGCTGCGCGCCGAGGCTGATCGCGAAGACGAAGCTCCACAGCCCACGCCTGTCATCGTGCCAATTCGATCACGCCGCCGCCTCTTGACTCAGTCCGTACAGCTCAGCCTGGCTGCTACTTTCTTCGCCTCTGGAATCCTCATCATCCTTCGCGCCGTACTACCTCCTAAAGAATGGCAGCCCGACCTTCCTCTGTGGAGAGCCATCGATGTGCAAGCTCTCGGAGGCCTGCTCGCTTGGGGCTCTGTTACCATTGCTGCGCTGTGGGAGGAGAAGCAACGAGGCAGAGGCAAGTATGGTCGAGGCAAGTCAGCTTGGTCGGTCGCCACTGGCGCGCCTATCGACATTTGTCTTCTCGTGCTGTACATGATTCCGAAGGAGCGTCGGGACCTTCCATCAACGAGTGCATGGTCCGTCGCGCAGCTTGGCCTCATCATTCTCCGTCTGCTGCTGCTCTACCCCGTCCTCATCCTTGCTCTCTCCTGGGACCGTGTCCGCTTCGTACGCGCTGCCGATCTAGCCAGTCAAGACGCAGCTAACAGGACGCCCCCGTCTCAACCACGCTCAGCTCCTGCAGCTAACGGCGAGTCCACCGGGCTGCTCCAAGCACCTGGCACCTCACTTACTCCTTCCTACGGAGCCACAAGCACCAATGGCGCTGCCAGCAACGGCAAGCAAAAGTCGGCGGCCAACTCGGGCACACAGACGCCGAATCGTGATCCTAATGCCTCGATGGGCCTCACTGTCGCAACACAACCCCCTCCGCCTACCTTCAAGACCTTTCTTTATCGCATCCGCTTCCTGTTTCCCTACCTATGGCCCTCCAAGTCTCTACGACTTCAGCTTATTGCAGTCGTCTGCGTCGTCCTCCTCTTTGCAGCTCGTATCGTCAACTTCTTCACTCCCCTCGCCCTCGGTCAGCTCGTCGACGATCTCTCCTCAGGCTCGTCGCCTTGGCTCGACGTTGTCGTCTATGCAGGTCTCAAGATGCTGCAGGGTCAGGGTAGTCTGCTAGCCGTGTTTCAAAATATCCTCTGGGTTCCCGTCGAACAGTACTCGGACCGCATGATGAGCATGATGGCATTCGAACATCTTCTCAACCTCAGCATGTCGTTCCACACCAAGAAAAAGACAGGCGAGGTCCTCAGGATCCTCGACCGAGGGAGCGCCATCAACAACTTCTTCCAGTACCTCCTCTTCAGCTTGCTTCCCGTCTTCATCGACATCTTTGTCGCCATGGTCTACATGACGCGCACCTTCAGCCCTGTCATCGGTCTCGCCCTATTCGTCGTCATGGTCGCCTACACCTGGACCAGCGTTCAACTCACCACCTGGCGTACAGGTCTGCGACGCGCCATGAACAACAAGGACTCCATCTGCCGTGCCATCTCCGCCGATGTCCTCATGAACTGGGAGACGGTCAAATGCTACTCGAACGAGTCCTACGAAGCCGAACGTTTCCGCAGCGCGTTACAGGATTATCAGAAGGCCGAATTCCAGGTGATTGGAAGCCTCAATATGCTCAACATGGTGCAGAACCTCATCTTGGCTCTCGGCACCCTTTTCACCATCATGCTCGTGGCCGCCAGTGTCGTCAGAGGCGAAACGACCAGTTCGCAATTTGTCGTGTTTGTCACCTACCTCCAACAAGTGTATCAGCCCCTCTCGATGCTCGGCACCCTCTACCGCGTAGTGCAGCAGAACCTCGTGGACACGGATAAGCTCATGACGCTGCTCGAGGAGAAAACCGAGGTCAAAGACGCGCCCGACGCCAAGGACCTTGTTGTCACGGATGGAGTCATCGAGTTCCAAGATGTGCGATTCTCTTACGACGGCAAGGTTGAAGCGCTCAAGGGCTTGAGCTTCAAGATCGACCGTCACTCGAGCGTTGCTTTGGTGGGAGAGTCCGGTGCGGGAAAGTCATCGGTCTTACGTCTGCTTTATCGCTTCTACGACATCCAGTCGGGACGCATAATGATCGATGGACAAGATATTAGGCACGTTACGCAGCGTTCGCTCCGTCGGGCCATTGGTGTCGTGCCTCAAGAGCCTTCGCTTTTTAACAACGACATCCGTACCAACATCCTTTACGGTGATACCAACGCATCCGACGAGGCGGTCGAAGCTGCCGCCCTCGCAGCCCAGATTCACGACCGTATCCAGACATTCCCCGAAGGGTATGGCACTGTGGTCGGCGAGCGCGGAGTTCGACTGTCCGGCGGTGAAAAGCAGCGCGTTGCCATCGCACGAACCATCCTCAAGAACCCTCCCATCTTGTTGTTGGATGAAGCCACGTCAGCGCTCGACAGTCAGACGGAGCGTCAGCTGCAGTCGGCGCTCAACAACCTCATGCAAGGTCGATCGAGTTTGACCATCGCACATCGCCTGTCCACCATCATCAACTGTGACACCATCATAGTGATGGACGCTGGTCGTGTGGTGGAAGTTGGCTCGCATGCCGATCTGATTGCTCAGGCGGGTCTGTACAGCAAGATGTGGGAACAGCAGATCAAGACGCAGAAGGAGCAGGAGGCGGCTGCAGCTGCACAGGAAGCGACTCGCGCGGCGGAACAGGAGACGGAGCCGAGCAAAGACGGAGCCAAGATCGAGGACAATCAGCAGAAGGCTGCACCGCAGCCAGGCTTGCTCGGCGTTGTCCCACCGGCAATCACTGGTGAGCCCAACAATCCGCTTAGGGACGGAGAGGAGGCCGATTCGGCCAGGATGGCGCAATCAGAGGTTGCTCTGAATCAAGCCAATGGCAGCAGTGGTCTTCTCACGGTAGAGCAGACACAGGGTACAGATGTGAGCCGAAGCGGCTCGAGCTCGCCGTCGTTGCAAGACGACTCGCCTTCAGGATCCGAACTTGGCAGCAGCGGCACTCTGAGCAACGATGATAAGAAGAGGCAGCAGAACCGCAAGAAGAATGCCAAGCGCCGTGAAAAGGAGAAGAACAAAAAGTCAAGTGCATGATGTAGATCTCTCCCTTGCAACGGTCGTTTTGCTCATCACATCATTCGAAAGTCGTATCTACTGATGCCTGTGCGGGACCCAAGTTGAGCAACCGCATCTCAGCTTCGAGTTGCTGAGCAATGATTGATGTTGTCTGATGGAAGAATCGTGTCTTGTCATGCTGGAAGTCGCTTGAAGGGGGACCCGCCGCGACCTGCTCGACTTGCCGACAAAGCGTGATTGCGCCGTGTGAAGGCGGTGCAGTATGGCGCTGTGCTGTCCCTGATTTTCGAAATTAGAAAAGCATCGAAAGGAAAATCGTGGACACGGTGGCCTACAGTAGTTCCGCAGGCTCGCTTGCTCGCTCTCTCTCTGCCTTTGGTTGCTGAGCCGTGAACGGCGTCTAAGCAGAGCATGGATTCTGGAATCCTCTCTGCGAACTGGGTTCAGCTGCAGCCAGGCGATATGCCACATTTCACGCCGTTTGCGCAAAAGGTGTCGCATCCGAACCACAATCAACTGAATCCGTTGCACTTCGGCACCTCCGCGGGTCTGCCCTCTACCATCACAATTCACTTCGAATCACAACATCTCCTGTCTTCACTTTTGCTTCGAGATTCGGGATTGTTCGGACACCAGTATCTAGTCCATCTCGCTGGCTGCGAACCCTTTCACTTGAACAATCCCGTGGACTTTTTGACGCTCTCCATCGCAACCGCCCTCGCATATCGGGCTTGGTATTCGTCGGCTCTCCCGCGTGTCGAAGCTCAGTTCGGAGGCCGATCAGCACATCTCCATCTCTTGGACTCGGTCGCTTCCACCGTCGATCGCTCGCGATCTGCAAATATCACAATCGGAACAGCGCAACCACTTCCAGCGCGTCCGCGGCAAACGTCTGTCATCACACGGCTCCACTCCTCCACGTTCCATTGGCAAGTTGGTTCGACCCTTTTGAGCGAGGTAACGATAGGATAGCAATTGACCTCGCTGGGACAGCGCCGCTCCGTCCACCATGTCGAGCATGTCGAGCATCCCGCACGAGGAGCTCCCCATTCTCGAGGCGCTTATCAATATTCGGAACAGGCTCACAGCATTGAAAAAGGACAGCTCCGAGTTCATTCGATCCCACGACGTCCAACAGCTCTACCAGCAAGTCATCAAACAGGTGACGAAGCTCAACGCCGTGCGTGACGAACAGCAGGCAAACGCGCAGGCGACGTCCAGCTCCAGCTCCACTTCTGACCACCGCGAGCAGGCGGACCCATCCGATGCCGACGGCGTCGACGACTCGCCTGTCCTCCAGCACAACCGGGTCGACACCACGCTCAACGACGTCTTTTCGCTGCTCAGTCTCTTTTTCCTCACCATTGGACGCAGCCGCGAGTCTCCAGCCACCTTTTCTCAACTCAGCTGTATGAAGCAGTTGCTCGACCATCTGCAGGAGTCCGGTATCTACACTGAGGCTGACCTGCAACCTTTTGGCTCGCGTCTCGCCGAACTGCGTGAGATCATTCGTCGAGACGGCGAGGGAGGGCGACATCCATCTCAGCTCACCAAGCTCATGACGCGCAAGCTCGAGGCGTGCGAGAAGACCGTCCGCAAGCTGGAAGGGACACTCAAGGTGCTCTCCGTTGAGTTGGTGCCTATCCACCAAAAGATCATCTCGATTCGACGACAGCTTGCTGCTGCGGCCGCAAAACCTAAGCCGGCGCGAGCAGAGATCAAGCAGTTGCAGGAAGAGCTCCGAAAGATCGATGCCAAGCGCGTCGACGGCAAATTCTTGGGTCCAGGCGGCAGCTCGGTGCCAGCAGGTCAAGCTATTCTCGTCGGTCTCTTGGAGGAGTGCTTCGAGATCTGCCACGACATGACGGTACGCAACGACGAGGTTCCCATGACGTTGCAGCCCATCTACGATCGTCTTGTGGAGATCAAATCGCAACTCGAGCATCTCGTCCTGACCCATCGCTGGACGCTGCGCGAGACCGACTTGTGGAACTACCAGGTGACCCTCAAGGAAATTGATCGACTGCGCGTCAACGGCAAGTTTGTCGACTCGGAGGGCAAGCAGCCCGAAGGCCAGCTTGTGCTTCTCTACCTGCTTCGACGATGCTACGGTCTGATCTACCGGCTCG
This sequence comes from Ustilago vetiveriae, assembly GCA_928722275.1. Lineage (NCBI taxonomy): Eukaryota > Fungi > Basidiomycota > Ustilaginomycetes > Ustilaginales > Ustilaginaceae > Ustilago > Ustilago vetiveriae. Next base: position 565,238 of record CAKMXE010000005.1, read on the forward strand.
TCGCATCTTCTGAGCCCATCTCGGAAGAGCTGATGCCCATCAGCAATAAGCTATCCACCGTATCCAAATGTCTCAAAGAGGTCTCCAAGTACGGCGGCCCTTTCACCATGCGCGATCTCTATCCGTATCGCCTGGCATTGCATCAGATTGACGGCATGCGAAGCAAAGTGCTCGACAAGGACGGAAACGATACCGGCGTGCGAAAATGGCTCGGACGCGACGGGAGCGTCCCCGAAGGCCAGGCGATTCTGCGAGCGCAGTACGAAGAGGTGGAGCAGACTATCGAAGAAATGCTCAATCGCGAGGACGACGATGATGATGACGAGGAGGAGGACATCTGGGATGGCGACAGTGCATCAAGTGCCAGTGCGTCCGGGACCGAATCGGTCGCCTCAGACAGCGAGGACGAAGGCGAAGGTCCTTCGGCTGATATGGTGCGACAGGCATTGATGGCACGAGGTGGACCCATGATTGGCATGGCACCGCCAGACCAACCGCCGACGCAGCCTAATTCAGCGGCCGTATCGCGACACGCCAGCTCAGCCTCGAGTATAGCAGGTCGAGATAGCGGTTTCGGAAGCGGATTCACGTCCATGACGCCGCTCTCGATCGCGCCAGCTGCTGCGTCCGTGGTGCCATCAAGTGGCCACGGCAGTATAGCCAGCTCCAGCGCTGCCACGTTGAAAGCGGTTACGTCCGGAGACGCAAACGGAGCCCACGGTGCTGCAGATCTGGCAGCGGTGACTCCGACTCCACCTGCAGCTGCCTCCCCTGTTCCTGCCGCTGCTTCTCCTCCGATGGCAGCAAAGTCGGAGGTAGACTCGGCAGCAGCATCCGCATCTTCCTCCACAGTTTCGGCCACGGCAAGTCCTATACCAGCCGCTGTCGCCTCTCCGACCGCGTCGCAGATTCGATCGCAAAAAATTGGTCGTGATTTCCGTGATGGTGTCGGCGACCTGACAGGCCTCAGCTCGCGTTCGCCTCCCGTCCATGCAGCTGACGGCAAGACTGCTTCGCTCAGTGCCCTTGTACAGGCCAGCTCCACACCGCCCTTATCGGCTTCCAACGGCGCTTCGCCTTCGCAAGCACAAACGCAAATGCAACCACCGCAAGAGTCGACGCTTGCGGAAGTGGATCTTTTACCAGCGGGAGCTGCCCCTCTCGCCATCCCTACCCCAGGCATCCTGGAAGACCAGAAGCGATCTGGGCCCGGGGCTGGCACACAGATCGATGCTTTGGCCCAAGGGTTCCAAGGCACTTCGATCAACGATGTTCTGTCGAGCTCGATCGACACTGTCGGCACTGCACCCGGCAGCAGCTCCACTTGAGCGTCGCCTGAAAACCGGTCGTCATTCCCTCCTGGTTACAATCTCTGCACAATGAATGGACTGTTTATTCCCAGCAATGAGACATGCCACGGTCACGGTGAGATTCAGAATTGTGCCATCTCCTGGAACTAAGACAGGGTCGATCCGGAGCCTCAGTGATCTTGAATCTTGGGAGAAAGGCGAAGTCAAAAGTCCGCTGTAAATTATCCGTGCGAGCGAAGGAAAAAAATTAAGCCGTTCACACGGGCGACCAGCGGATTTGACACGATCAGCAAAATTGAGCCACAGTCTCCGCAGACCGCGGTGGATAAGTCATCGCGAAATGAAATGAACAAATGGTCCTACTTTCTTCTTTTTTCATCTACCACAGAATCCATCTCTTCTACACCGTTGCTACACTGAAGAGCGTCAAGAACCGGCAAGTGAAGGTCACCAAGATCCACTGAGGGAATGCAGTCATTCGGTCAGGTCGATGCTGGCTCCCTCTGCTGCATCATCTGAACATTCAACCATCGCGGTTAGGGTTACACCCACTTCATTTCGTGAATAGTCTAATTGCTGTCATCTGAACTCATCACCCACAGCAAAACCAGCAGCACACAAAGCGTTTGCGACAACACGCTGCCTGCGCCGCGATCATGGGCCCGTCCAGACACACGCGAGCAGCAGCGGCTGCGTCGGCTGGATCATCGTCAAATCCAAATGACGAGTCCGCTCCAGCTTCCGCGGTCACATCGTCAAATGCTCCTTCAAGAACACCAACAAGACCTTCTCCGTATGCAAGGACACCTGCAAAGCCGTCGACGTCGTCCGCACTCACCCTCGGCCCTAGCACACCCACTTCGCGGACCAGTTCGCCCATGATGTTGCGTGAAATCTTTTCCATGATCAGTCCTTTCCGAGGGTTAAGCAGAGCACGCCGCTCGGCTGCTTTCGGCGTAGCTGACGATGTCGACATGGTGCAAGAGGCGTCGGCAGTAGTGACCGATCCGAAAGCTGGACAGTCCTCCAGGGGTGACAATGTCAACGAAGCTGCCAAGGCAGACGACCGCATGATCGAAGATGCAGAGGAAGGCTACTCTGCAGAGCCTGATGAAGCGCCTTTAAAGAACGCAGCAAGCAGTCAGCTGAGCGTGCCATCAGACGCGCGCTCTACGACTCGATCGCCAAGCCCAAGACCTCGCTCGTCGCTGTCCGCAGCACCCAAGCCATTGCCGTTGGCTGACAACGGGCTTGTCACACCTGGTATCCGACGTCAATTCGAAAGGGCACCTATCTCGTCGACGCCAGTTGCTTCGACCTCGTATGCGCCTATGCCCATACAGACAAGCCCAGTGTCTCGAAATTACGACTTGCTGGCCCGCTTCTTTTCCGAAAAGCAACGAGGTGGTCAAGGCGGACTCACTGAGGTCGAAGTCGAAGGCTGCATCCGATTGATTGAGGAGAGCATGGCTTCCGGACGCAACTTGGAATCTGAGTTCGCTGGCGCTTCCAGCAACGGTCGACAATTCGCCCCCGTTCAGACGAGTGGCTTCGCTCCCTCGTCTCGAGCCAGCAGCATCGCGCCTCCGGCATTCCCGTCGTCGCAGAGCATGAACACTCTCTTTCATCCAGGTTCTAGCAAGTTCAACACCTCGTCGAGCGCGTACTCCTTCCTTGCCCCACGCGCTCCCACCTCGCAATCCAGCTTCGGCGGCCCCTCGTCTTCTTCTACTCGTAGACGGCCCATCTATCTTGGCCCTGGCATGAGCGGGCTCTCGCTTAGTCGTCGTAGACCTGTGGTGGCCAGCGCATCGCGTGCAGCAGCCCTGGCAAAGACACCCGCTTTCGGCTCAATGTCGCGGTCCAGCACAGATCCCAATCTGGCACGATACGGTAGGGACACAGCGGACGAGATCCAAGAAATTCCGGATCGAGCGGAAGAAGCAAAGCGTCGTCGCACCGTGGTGGATGCTACACCTCCGACTTCGTCTGTAAACGGTCGCGCTGCGACTGCCGACCAGACGGTCCAATTCGAGCCTGCCTACGAGAAGCAAACTCGTCAGAGCAGTCTTCTCGCTAAAGACCTTGCCGCCTCCTCATCCACCAACGACAATTCTGGCTTGCCCTTGAAGCGAGCCGCTCCGTCGCAAGAGTCGCATGCCGCCGTCTCGGAAAAGACAAGTCCGCCAAAGACGACAACGCGCACTGCCAGCGCCATTCAAGATATTCTCAAATCCACGCCGCCCCTGCGTCCTCCCACCAAGCCTGAGCTCGTCAACCCTTACCAGGCGTCCGCGCCTCTTCCCTCCAAGAGCAAGGCAGCGGCTGGGGGAGAATCGAGCAACACGACTCCGGTGCGCCGCTCGGCTCGAAGCTCCATGTTGACCCGCGCCAAAGCCAGAGAAACGGCCAGAGCAGCTGAGAAGCAAAGTCCCCCTAAGGAGTCGGTTCTTGAGCTCATTGAACGCACCGCGCCCAAGACAATCAGCAAGAGAAAGGCAACGACAAACGCAACAGAGACGCAGCAGAATGGCTCTAGTGCTGTGTCCGAGCCAACACCCCAGCCGTCTGGAGAGCAGACTCAGACCGAAGAGCAACGAAAGCTACAAAAGACGGAGGAGGTGCAGCGACGACTTGAAGCACTCAACAAAACAAAAAGCCAACAGAAAGAAGAGCAGAGCAACGTGTCGAAGTCTTCCTTGGTCGATAGCAAATCCACGCAGAAGGTTTCGGCGAACCTCGTGCCTCCGCAATACACGGCATCCAAGCCCAAGAAGCCCTCGCCCTTGTCAGCTGCCTTCCAGGCCCCCGACTCGCCAAACTCGGACTCGGAGGCAGCCGCACCGCCCGCTCGAACGGGCAAATCAGCCATCTCTCAACCCAGCTTCAGTCTTGGCAGCCCGGCAAAGACGTCGGCGCCTTCGTCTGGATTTTCATTCAGCGCGGGCAAGCCAGCGAGCACTTCTTCGGCGGCGTCCGCTGCTCCGACTCCAGCATCGGCTGTCGCTCCCGTGGCTGGATTCTCCTCCTCCCAACCTGCACCAGCACCTTCAACGGCAACATCGTTACCTGCCGCGTCAGCAAGCATTCCGTCATTCTCGTTCGGCCCAGTCGCAGCCGCACCAGCCCAAACGAAGCCGGCTACAAGCACTGCTGCCGCGAGCACCGGATTCAGCTTCTCGGCTCCTCCTTCGACTTCCAGCACGAGCACGAGCGCGACGACGTCTTCACCGCCTACCTCGGAGCGAGGCCAGGTGCTTGCGGAGGATGCTACCACGTTGCCTCGATTTGACTGGCAAGTGCCGGTTGTCCCGCTTTCGTCCAACGATCAAGCGAGCCAGGCACTGCGCAACGAGATCAGATCGGTCGCAGAAGCTGCGCTCCCCAAGTTTGATTTCATCTATGACATCGAGACAGCCGCCGACTCTGCGATGAGTGCTCCAGTCAAGGTCGCTGCTCCTGCCAGCATCGGCTTCAGCTTCTCTCCTTCGACATCGGCATCGTCTACGCCCGCATCGGTGGCTGCTACCACACCTGAGGCCCCAGCATCGGACGACAATCCCGTGGAGTCAGAGTCCACCGATGACCCCAGCAAGACGTCCTCGTCAGGTCTTCTCGGTGAAGGAGAAGGAGAAGAATCCGAGTCAACCCTGTTTACTGTCCGAACCAAGATCTGGCGACTCGACGTTTCCACAAAATCTTGGAAAGACCTTGGTGTCTGCATTGCCAAGGTGAAACACGATTCGACCACGGGCAAGCATCGTTTGTTGGCCAGGAACGAGGCGAATGGGAAAGTGGTGGTCAACTTCTTGATCTACAAAGGCCTCAAGAGCAGTTTGGAGAAGACGGTCAATGCATTCTTGGGCTTCGACGGGCAGGATCCTACGCAGTACAGGATGAAGGTCAAGACTGAAGATGATGCGAAGGAGTTCAAGGAGGTTTTGGAGGGTGCGGCAGGGAAAGCTTGATTCGAGCAGTCTGGTCGAAATGTCGAATGCTCACTGAGATGCGGCGTGTGGAGATTGTGTATGCTCTGTGCGTCTTTCTCCCTTTCTTGTTCCCCTTGTTACCCTCATGCCCCAGATATTTGATTGATCAGTCTAGTTTCAGTGGCTGGTTGATTGAAGACGGAGGCTAGATTGATACCTTTTGCTTTGAAGATTTCTTCAAGCGGGGGGGTTGGAGAAACTAGGATTTAGGTCACTTTGCTCTTTATTGCTTCCGTGAGATTTGACCCATTGAATGTTTCCTACATTTCTTGACGCGATCAAGGATCAAGTTGCAGAGTATACTATTCAGCTGCAAGTCTGGAGGTAGTGATGATGCTGGGAGGAGAGGGATGGCGATGTGTGGAGAAGATGCTACTCGATGGTGCGTAAATGTGGAAGAGGAAGAAGATTCCGGATGGGATTCTCCATTCAGCATTCTGGATTCTGGGTTCGGAATGTGATGATTCTGATGGACGCGTGTCGACTGTCGAACGGCAGCAACTTAGCCAGTGTCTGTGAAAGCTTGGCTGAGAGATAGGTTTCATTGGACATTCATATGGCGATCCGGATTCTAGCAGTTCCTGCCAAAGGCACAGCTTGACCTCCAAATCCGGTGATCGACAAGGCAATCCTAAGTCCTAGAACAAACAAAAGCAGTGTCGAGATCGATTCTTCTTTCTTCTCCCACTTCCTTCCTCTTCGACATCTTGTGGCGAGCGCTTAGTTCGGATGCAAGGGTCCTCAAAGAAGAGCTGAGGGAATGAGGAGGAGGAGGAGAAACGATTTCGAAGTGGGATGAGGCATAAAATTCAAAAGGCCAAACCGGTTTCCTAGAGCGATTTTGGAGACCGGCGTGCTGTCTCATCGACATATCTACCCATGAGAGAGCAACACTCGAATGCTCGATTGATATCACAGTCGTCCTTTGAACAACGAGAGAGGTGACACGATGGTAATTTATCTCACCAGCCTCACCAGTGTGCTGTGATTCGTAGTGACGAACCGACTCCACGCATCGGGAGGTGAAGAGTCTCAAGTTGAAAGCATCGGGCGATTCATGCCTGCCCTCGTTTTCTGAGTTGAGGAAGCAATGCTGACCGCCGAACCTCGGGCGACGATCCGCACTCACCGCTGACTCGCTGGCCCGAGTGCTAGATAGAGCTCACTCACAATCTGCACGGTTCAAAAGATTCTACTGTACACCGTATGCAAGCTTCGATGACTGTGAATTGCCGAAAGTACGAGGGGAGCTCGGCTCGTTGAAGACGCCCTTTTATGGAGAGACTCGGAGCGAAAGAGAGTCCAGGTCGACTCGTTCTTTAAAAGGCACGAAGCGATCGTTCCGGTTCGAGAAGCGCAACATGTCGATATCCGACTGCAACGATTCGCACGAACAGATTCGGCCAACAACCGCTTCTCGGCAGGCGAACAGCAGAGCCACGTCCGCTTCCGTTGGATACCTTGCAGCCCAAAGCAACAACAATGATTGAAACACTGTAGACCTTGAGAGCCTATGCAGATTCTCGTCGGAGACGCATGTGAACCGAAGATCGCGAGCCGAGTGCACCGTCAAGATCGACTAGGTTGCTCCATCTCTGTCTTACAGAGGAATGGGCGTGGATCAGCAACCGCTGTCTCGGCGAGAACAATGAGCGTGCCTTTGCCTGCCGCATGCTTATTTGAAACAATGAGAAACGTTCGCGTGGAAATCGAGCGCATTTCGGGCTTGTTGCCCAGAATCCGAACAACAGATTGGAACCAAATTTTGTTTTGTCAACAGCCGTCAATGTTACATCGGAAATCTGCAACGGCCGAAACCAAAAAAAAAAAAAAAAAAGTCGAAAGAAAGAAAGAATGAAAGAAAAAGTCTAAATTCAAGGTTTTCGTTCTGTCGACTTCATTTTGATGGTCCCGTCCCGTGATTGTGCCCTTGTGATTGAGTATTTGTACCACTGAATTCGCGAAATTCTAATTTCTCAAAAGTCTGGATCTTTCGAGCTTCTTTCTAGCGGCTGCAGCTGTTCTGATTTGTTGCTTTGAATAGAGTCGATCGTTGTTGTCGTGTTTTCAGCTCATTCGTCGGTCACACCGATTCGCAACCGCATCAGAACTTGCTAATCGAGTCACGGAGAGACCAAGGTGACAGTCGATGGTTTGCCGAAGTGGGATCGAGTATAATGCTTTCGCCAGTGGCAAGGTACAGCGTAATGCGAAAATAAGCTCCAAGTAACCGCAGAAGCGACGACGCACAATGATGTGATCAAAAGCTTTAGGGCTTTGAAAGCTCGATCTCTGACCAGCTCTATCCGTGGAGGCGTGAATAAAGTCGGAGCGGCATGGAGTCTTTTCCTCTTGAAACATTGAAACAGGAGCCAGTGGAGCAAGGCGACACCGAGACGATAGGTGCGGAGATGACGAGGGGAAATTAGAGCTCCTCCGATCGTCGCCTGCAGCACAAGACCCAACGCGAATTTAGGACTCGCTCTACGGAGCCCGGCAGCGTCTAAAAACGCAAAAGGCAGAGGGGATCAAGGGTCCAAGCTTCTCGAAATGTAAGGCTTTTGGAATAACCGAGCTTTCGATCTTGACGTGCAGATTCCCTGATGAGTTTAAGGAACCGCAGACCCGCTCGGCTGCATCAAGGCTCGATCTTCCTCCACACACGCCCGGCAGAAGAGCTCAACACCGCTTACAGTGTTCGTGATTGTAAATGCATGCCACACTCTCCCTACTCCACCCGCGCCTTGACCGCTATTTCAAAATCCCGATTTCTGGGTGGGAGCAGAAACGAGTCTACCATTGCAACTGGCAACAAGAAGGCGACACTAGGAAGATTTGGCACTGTTGCTCCTGCAATCTGGCACAGGTAGTGATGAAGAAGATACAGTACATCCAACCCCTTTGTCGAGATTCCGACTGCATCGCCTCTCCGGCTCCGTCAGATGCAAAGCCTTACTGTCCTCACTGTAGAAACGTACCGCTACTTCAATCCCATCGTCGTACGGGGAGTCAGCCAGATTCCGCCTTCTCACCATAGTCAGCAAGCACCAGCCGATGTGATGGCTGTTCGTATGTGGCTGCATGGTGTGGCTCTTTGAGACAGGTGGGCACTGGAATGGGGTGCAACCTTCGACAGAACGGATTCTGACTCACTCGCCGGTCGTGCCGTAATTGAGATGGTGGAGCGAACTGCACGGTCTTCCTTCTTGCGCAGGCGAAAGTCCATGCGAGCCGAATCAGCATTATTCGAGCGCCTCGAAAGGATTTGAAGGCAACGCGCCTCATTAGACTGAACGCCAGTGGAATTTCAGCCTCTAAGCCGCTTCGAAGGCTTCCTTTTTCCCACCCCAAATGACCGAGCGAGAGAGCGAAGATGATTGCGACTCGAGGCAGTCGCAGCCTTCAACGTCTCTTCACGATGCAGAGATGCGACGAGCGACAGCTTGTCTAGTTGAGAGTACAGTAGGGATCGGAGAGAGGCGGGCTTTGATTCGATCTTTTGCCGTTGGAAAAAAAAAAAAAGTTTAAATGCATGCATGCAAGAGCATCGCTGCCAGTCCCAGGTTCAATTTTTCGAGTTGGCTTCCGTTGGACTTTTCTCCACGCGGCTGTCGCCCTCGCTTACGGCCTGGCGTTTGTGAGGCATGTGAGGTTTACAAAGCCCAAAACCCACAACAATAGCAAACAAGCATCCGTCTGGTCCTCGATGCCTCGAGATCGGTTGCTGCATGCAATCCGGAGTCTTCTCCTTCTGTTTGCTCTGCAGCATTACGCTTACGGTAAGCTTCTGCAAGCCACACCGAAAAGAAAACATTCTTTTGGTCATCTGGCTCATTCCTTCTTGAACACGGGGAGATAACTTCGAGCACAGCTGCTATGGGCAGTGCAGGGCTTGCTGGTTCCAGCCAAGGCTGCCAGCCTCTATTAATCGTCGAGCGGCGGTCGTACACTGGCAATAGGTGAGAAAGATCAAAAAGAAGCAGGCAGGCAACAGACTTTGTGAGTGCAGACTTGACTTGCATAGTGTGTGGAACCAACAAAGGGTTAACATGAGCAGCCTTCCAAGACCGATCAAGCTCGAGGCAAATTGCACGCAAAGACGAATGCTAATCTATGGAGGTGCGATGCACCATCTCAAGCGACATCTTTCTCAGTCATCGTTCGGCGCGATGGCGAAAAGCAGACACAGGCGGACCCAGAATTTTATGCTATCGCCGAACGAAAAAAATCCTCTGTAACGAACCCGAAAATTGGATGGCGAGCCGGATTGCAGATTCACGGCTGCCGTACCGCTCCCGTTGGTGATAGAGTGTATGAGTTGGCAAATTTCAAAGTCGGCAGCATCCGCCTATTGACCACCACCATCGCTGGCCACATGAACCTGCAGCGGACAATTTTATTTTGAGCGCGCCCGCAACTCGCTTGCAGCCTTATGGATGGCAGACCTTGCATTCGCTGTTTGCCACAGGCGAGCTTGTGCAGATTTACAATCACGGTTCAATACATACTCTATTCCAAAAAGTCTAAAACCAGAGACTGCCTGCAGGACTACTCTCAAATCAAATTGCAGCAGCCTCCCCATTGTATGCAGCATCTCCATTGCCCGCACCTCGGATTCCGTTCCACTGAACCCTTTCGTGACTTGAACACACGACGTGACTGCGGCTCAACTCCCCCGAAACCCCGTCGATCGGCATCCCTCCTACGATACCCTGTCGCACGCACATGCGCATCCTCCTCTCCTCTCCCGCAATGAGAATAAGTGTCGACCCGAGAAAGCGACGTCGAATGCTACGCCGCAATTGCTCCTCGAATGCAGAGTCAGCTTTCTCGGCTTCTTCTTTGCCAGAGCTAGGCAGGTGTGTTCATTCGATCTGCAAGCTCCCCTGCGGCGGGAGAAGGTCGATCGCTGCGCTCCTGCCAGCTCGTGAAGGCTCTGCTCGGGTCAGGCAGTCTTTCCTCACCTCGTATCGACACGTTCGCCAGCGACGCTCGATGATCAAGTCCTGATTTCGATTGCATCAAGCCAAGCCTTTTGCGTGCCTGTGCGCTCGATTCAAGAAAATATTGTCAGTCATTTTATAAATAAACTTTGAAGCGTAAAAGAAGACCCGCCGAGCTTTTCTTGCCACCGCTGGGCATAATCGTCACATCCAGAAAATATCTGATTTAGCGAGACCGATTTTCCGCCCAGCTGAATCCTTGTCTCTGCGACCCTTCCGCTGTACGAATAGCTAACTTTAGCTCCTTTGTGTGCTCTGGCATAGTGCTTTGCTGTCCGAGCCTAATCGCTTTACACCGTGAAGAAATACTGTAAGTCAATTAAAAAAAGAAAGAGCAAAAGCCTAAACTCGCTTGTGGTCGCAGACGCTTCCCATTCGCACAAAGCCCCTCTCTCTCCTCCTCTGTCATCAGATCGCATACAATACTCTAATTCGAACAAGCAAAGCTCTCCCGGTCTCTGGCAGAGCCGGCAGAGCCACAGTCCATGCTCTCCGTTCGTCCAAGTCGACCTTTGCTAAGCCAAAGACCCGCCTCTCAGGTGCAGCAAGCCACACGCCATTCCTCGCAGACACACGCATACTGTCACGTACTTGCCTTTGGCCTGCCTCCCTCCTCTTTCCTTCCCACCATCCACATCCGCCATCATCATACTTCGACCTTTCACAGCGACGCTGCTTCGCTAATCACACTCACTACAGTCGTCAATCTTTTGCTACGACTTTCATTGCAGCCATCCTCACCTTCCTTCACTGGCCACCAAGGAGCTTCTTTGGATCTCGATCTAGTCTTGGTGCTCGTTCCAATCACTTTTCGCCATTAGCTGCCTTGCCATCGCTCTGCGACCGGCAAGCTAGCTCTGCCATTCACGATTACGCTCAGCTGATCCAGATTGTCCCAAAAGGCTCCATTCAGCCTCATCGCATCTCATCTGGGCCATTGCCATTGTGTTTCCAACGCACGCGCCCCTTAACGACACTACCCTGCTCGTTTGCACGCAGCATCTCAGCACGCATCGGCTCATCCGCTCGTCGTCTCTCCACAATGCCGGGCCATTACTCCAATACCTCTTATCCTCACGACCGCTACGCTCATCCTGTCGAGCCCGCCAGCGGTATGCATGCGTACGCTAGTCGCCATATGCCTTCTAGGCCCGACTTCGCTCGATCTCAGACCATGCCTCGTGGACCGATTCCCGGCCCTCCTCACGGCCCCATGTATCCTGAGCATCCTCCTCCTCCTCCCTCTTCTTCCGAGCGAGCTTATCCACCGTATCCTGCTGCTCACCCCACCTACACGCGCCAGCATCACTCGTACTATGACGAGCGTGGCCCCTTGCCTCCTCCGCCTCTTCAGCATCGACCCTCCCATCACGAAGAGCAATACTATGCCTACGGAGCCCGCTCTCCCACTTCGCGTTCGGCTCAGCCCCATGCAATCTACGCCTACGACCACCACGGTCGCTCACAGCATCACCCTCACCCCGATGCTCATGCCCGTCATCCTTACAACTCGCACCACGCGTCCTTCTCTTCCACTGGCTCTTCCGCCTCTTCCATGCACGCCATGCGCCCATCGATGGCTCATCCCGTGTCCATTTCTACAGGCTCGCAGCAACAGCCCACCTACCGAGGCCATATCAAGACCACCAAGGACGCCATTCTACTGCTCGCTTCCTGCGATCTCGTCGAAGATGCCGGCGCGCCTGGTCTGCCTCCCCCTCGACGTGTCAACCGCCGTCTCCTCGACTCGGAGCGCGCCGATCTCATCTGCTCTGGTAGCATCTTTGTGTGGGATGAGAAGGAGGCTGGCATGCGTCGCTGGACCGACGGAAAGTGCTGGTCTGCCAGTCGCGTCAGCGGCTGCTTCCTCACCTACCGCGAGCTCGAGGCTCGCAAGAAGCCCTCGTCGTCCATCACCGGTGGTCCCACTTCGAACCTCTACAAGGCCGAGGGTCTTATCAAGCAATCGTTCAGCATGACCACCACTTCCGGTCGCAAATTGCACGTCATCTCGTACTACACCAAACGCGACGTCCGCGAAGGTCTCCTCCGACGTGTCAGCGAAGATCCACGATTCGTCGGCGAGAACGGCGGCGAGTGGGGCCTGCGAGTCGACGAGGCAGAGTATCCCGATCCTATCAGCCGCGCCGGCGATCTGCCTCCAGGTGTCAACCCTGAAGAACTAGAAGGTTCTCAGTCGCCCTCCAGCCCGACCCACTTGGAGCCGGTCCGCAGCGCTGCAGTCATGCACACCAGAGACGTCGGCTACGAGCCTTGCCGTGCCTCTCTCGCACCCCGACCCTTCGTTGATGAGCGCGTACACCTGGACCGAGGCCGCCTTTCGCCCGGCTCGAAGGACCCGCGGGTGCTTTCGCCGCCCGAGTCCACATCGCGTCGCGAGCTGGACAGCCATGCGCCTCGCTATCATGCTGTCAAGGGCGATGGCGAAGCTGTCAACAGGCTTTCGTACCCTGCCGAAGTGACGCCGCTGCACGAGGCGCGCGGTCTGCTTCCCATCCGTCCCATCCCAGTCGACTCCAAGTATGCCGAGCTCGCGGTGCGTCGTGGCAGCAAGGAGGCCGCGCTCGATACCTCGCCTCGCTCTGTTCACGATGCAGGTCACGCATATGGTCGCAAGCGATCGTACCAGGACTTCCACGGTACGGCCTCGACATTGGACGAGGGTCGCGACGACGTCCGACCTATCCGCCCTCGCCTCCAGCGTCTGCGCAGCTCGAGCATGAGCAGTCCCAGCTCGTCTGCCCGTGACGTCCTTGCGCCTATTCGCCCGCTCGGCCGAGGTGGCTCTGACGACGAGGGAATTTCCCAGCTTCGTTCAACGCACACGGGCGGACTGCCAGCGTTGAAGAAGGAGCAGCACGATTCGGCCGTGGGAGCGCTTCTCAGCTTGCGTAGCGGTAGTGGATCCAGCGACGACTCTGGTTCGCTGCCCTTGCGCTCTAAAGTTGCTGCTTCTTCCATTTCTCAGTCACCGGCCACGACGACGCCCACCAGCACCGAAGGCGACGAGGTAGCGGGCAAGCCAGCCTTCTCGCGTATGGACCGGGCCGCTCTGGACAGATTCAGCGTTCGCATCTAATATCTTTCTTTCAAAGGACACTTTTCGTCTGCTCTCGTTCTTCTCTCTCGTGTATACCAGAAGCCTCGCGCAGGATTCACTCGCGCCGTCTCTATTTTTGTCCTCTAATCATGGTTCGCTGGGTTCACGCTTTGTCCGCCACAGGCACAAAGACATGCTACCTTTCTTGTCACTTACGCATCCACATACACGCATATACCGTCGAGTCGCAAAAAAGGCATGTCCTGCTCCCTCTCTCTCTCGCTCGCATTTCCTCTCGCTTTCAGTCGTGTGTGTCGCGTGTGTCGAGGTTTGTTGCAAACCTATCAGCTATCCAGCGAGGCCTAGCTCTTCGTGAAGAGCGGTGGCGGGAGTGAATGTTGTTCAGCTCTGATTTGAGTGAAGATCGCCGATCTTCGCTGTATCGAGGGTTTGTTCCTATGTCGAGCTGTTTCACCGAACGCTCGAAGTCATCATCGTCGGCTGAAAGACCGGGAATGGCAAAGTGGATCGATCGGAGCAGGGCAGAAACCTTGAATAATTGCGCTGTTGAAAGAAGAAAAGATTGCCGAAAAGGAGGTACCTAAATTCTAGGTTATCCATCGGTACGATCTGCTTCCCGATCGTCGCTCCCTAAGAACTGCAGTTTGAGTGCCGTCCGTTGCGAGGGTACAGAGTCTGCAGACACAATGAGCTGCGATATGTAAAGCCGCCGGCAAGATCTCGAGTCGGTTCGCTGGGAGAAGCTGTACAAATAATATTTCCCTGTCTCTCACCAAAGATCGCAGTGTGAAAGGCCAGAGATAAGTTGTTCTTCGAAATGGAGGGAGAAAGCTGCATTCCGATCTTTGCGATTCAATTGGAGACGACAACCGGTCACTTTGTTCTCGACTGGCATAACGCTCTTTCCTTACAGTGTCAAGCAATTCTCCTCAGTTGATACCGCCAAGACTGATCCGACAGTGATCGATGAATCACAAATGGACCTTGAGGTCGGAGATGAAAGGACGAGCTTAAATTGAGGTTGGCACCTCGCTTATGCGATGACAGGAAGCGAAAAGAAGCGTCGGAATTGCCGTTACTGGCCGGGAAACAAAGCGGACCAAGTAGGCACCTCTGTATCCAGGCTGTGAAAGTTGAGCCGGTCAAGACTGGGACGGCAGAACTCAGTTCGATTCGGGGTCGTTTCGGTACCAGATGCGGCGTCTTTCTCTTCGGCCACATGAACCGAAATCTTCGCTGTCTTTCGGTCGCCTCCTATTCGACCCTGTTTCGTAGAGATTCTTCGGTCGGCCCGTGATTTCTTTTGGTTACGCAACCGTGACTTTGCGAGTGTTCGTCCGGGCAAATCGTGGGTTGAAAGCAGAGAATAGAAAACATGCAGCGTTAGGCAGCCGGTTGATTCGATTGTTCAAATCCGCCTCTGTCGCCGCATGAATCGTTTCCACGCATCGTCGGTGCTCCGCGTTCTTCTCCTTTGCGTACAACAGAGCAGATGGAACAACCGCACGCTGCTATTGCTGGTGCTAGCGCTCCGCGGTGGAATGCAGAAAAGCGAACCAGTTGTCGATCAAAGACGTTGCTGTGTCGTGCTCGGTCGATCTCCTCCCTCGTTGCCATGCACAGAGCAGACAGAAAATCGGCGCGCGCAGCCACAGCATCGACATCTGCAAGCCTACAGCAATAAGCTCAGACGCCTTCCAGGCTCACTTGACCACGCTTTCTCTCAAATTGTATCAATTTTTTGAAAGTCCGTCGTTGCTATGTTTCTCCTTGCTTCTTGCTTCTCCTCTCTTCCCCGTTTCCCACTCTCTCCTCAGCCTTCGGAGTCGAACTTTGAAATCGAGCTATAGTAAGCAGCTTTCGTAGTCCGCATCGACTAAGGTCTACGTGCGACACATCGTCTCCTTTGTCCCGTCAAGATGCACACCGAAGCGTAAAAGCGAGAGAACAGAGGTACACTCGCTCTCTTGCTGTCTCAATTTGTCCACATGGCACCTCGGCTCCACTGAACCGGTCCTCGACCCTGCATCCTCTTTTGCTTTAAACCGTGAACAGTGAGAAACTTTCGAACCTGCAGTGAAGCTATTGTGCGTTGTCCCGCATGTTGCGCCTTGCTGCAATGCAGCTTGCCAGGTGGATTCGTTGCCTCCATTGCGTGGGAAATATTCGCTCTTGGCCAGTGTCGTGTTACTTTGCAGCGGCTGCCGTGCGCCCGGCACCATTGTCTCTCGTGAAGTGACAACGCATCCCTGCAGAGATATTCTTATTTCCCTGAATCAATGGTTCAAGCAGCCGATCGGAAGCGTCGTTGCTGTCGACATCGGAATACTGCCCATGCTAACAAGCACGACTGTGATGCGCGAGAACGGCGCATCGTGCCATGCCATCGATCTTCTCACTCTGCTCTCTCTTGTGTTTTGCATGTGATGTGACACCTCAAAGACAAAGAGACGGTTCCATAAGCTAGGTGCTTGGCACACGTATACCTGCCCACATGTTCTCACGCTCCGTGGCACTCGCGCCATTCATGCTGTCCCAGTTGGTGGCTTGTGCCCACTTGCCTGCCCTGCAGTCCTTGACCACCGCCCCTCTGAGCCGCTTCCTGCACTCTAGAGTCCGACAAAGCTCTGTACCAATCAGCATGCTGGAATGAGGTCGGCCTTCGTGGCTTGGTCCCCTTGTCGCCTCGGCCCAACAGTCGAGGAAACCTCTCCATCCGCCTTGGCTTGTGATCTTCGGTACGACAGCACCGACGTCGCATCCGAACCGACGCACGCGCAATCATCGCCTTATGTCTCTTCCTTACGACTCTCCTCGGTTCGATACAAAGATCGACAACTTCTCTTCTGCTCCCGACCATTCTTTCATCTGTATCACCAACATCGAGACATCTTGCTTCGTCTTTCCCACTCTCCCCTCTTCTTTGGGTCTGAGAGCCTGATAGCGCAGCAGCCTATTGCCCTCTTTGAACCTTGATCTTCGTCTCCGCCTCGACCCACCGTCTTCCTCCTTCGTATCCTCATTTGTTGGACGCTTCTTTCAATTCTTCATCTTGCCGACTTCATTACGAAAACCAGCCTGCCTCCAAATCCTTTGTTCCCACGCCATGTCGACACTCCAGCGAGGTCGACACTACATGGCGCCAACAACGACCCAACAGAAGCCACAGGCCATGTATCGCCAGCCCTCTTCCGACCGCAGCTTCGACTCTGTTCGCTATCCCTCCAACGCTAGTCAGCCAAGCCTTTCGCACAGCTTCACCACCTATTCCGAGTCGACACCCTCCTCCATCTGTCGACCAGACTTTGCCGAGTATCCGCACAACATGTCGCAGAGCGATTGCGGCGCCAGCTTCGTCTCTGAAGTACCTGCCTCTTTTGACGACACTTCCGATGTCGACGTGGACGAGATTCCGATCAGTAACAGCTCGAAACCAACACTGATCAAGTTTGTAGAACCTGTGGTACAGCGTGATGCTTTGCAGGGCCAGGGACGCTTGACGGGGATGAAGAAGAAAAAGATGCAGCGCCAAAAGGCAGCACAGGAGAGCGAAATGGACATCCACCATCTGCCATTGCTCGGATTCTCCGACTCACGTCCCAGGTATGCGACCGAGGATCCTTTGCACAAGGACGCGCTCAGATTTCCTGGTGTACCCCCTCGAGACGCACAAGTGTCGCTTCAGAAGGAGCAGTGGAATGTCGATGCAATCGATATCGCTCTCGAAGACTTGGTGCTCGGCAAAGCCAAAACTGGATCGACAGGCGTGCGCAGCGCCGCAGCTCATTCTGTGCTCGACGAGGCGCAGCAAGACGAAAGGCAGCACCGACGTTTGCGGACCCAGAGTGATGTCCGACGCGCACAGCGGCCCCCGCCCGTCGATACCCCCCTGCCGCCTCTGCCGCCCCTGCCCTCGCCGTCGACCATGAGCCAAGACAGCGCCGCATTGTCAGCAGAAGGCAAAGTGGCAGGCTTGCGCCCAAGTCGGGATCATCCCCTTGCCGAACATGTCGCTGAAGAGGCTCAAGCTTCAGCGATACATGGAATGGTAGCTGAGCGCATCAACAGCCACTCTCCCACGGACAGCGTTGAGGACCTGTTCGCCTTTCGACCACCCAGTCTCCCGGGTTACGGTGAGGATCACCTCGCCACGGTCCGTGGTTCTCGTCTGGCGCGAAGCACTGTGATGCGTGCCAATTCTATCTCGTCCTCGAATCACAGCAGCTTGCGTGAGATGGATCCCCGCGAGATGATCCAACGCGCGCGCAAGCAAGTCATGACGTGCGGTCTTGATGACGAAGTTGGTCAATCGCTCGATGTTGAAGCCGAGACCTTCGAGGCGGGTGACAGCAGCAGCAGTCTTGGCGTACAAGCGGAAGACTTGCCGCCTCTTCTGTCGAATCACTACCTGCAAGGGCAAGTAGACAGGATCGAGTACGAGCGTCTTAACCGTCTTCCCGAACGAATGCTGGCGGCCGCTGCCGCTGCAGCCGCGCAAACATCTGGCAGCCACCGTCTCTCACACAAACACCTCTCGAAACACAAGAAAGGCGCGGGTGCCGCATCGGTGGTCAGCCACTACGAGCCAATCAGCATCCTTCGTGCGGAAGCGGCTTTCCTGAAAGAAGACGTCAAGAAATCGGACAAGAAGAAGAAGGAGCGTTCGTGGGCAGGTTCCAGTACCAACGCCTCTTCTTCGGATGTGTCTTCGGTCTCGGATAGCCATCAGAGGTTGAAGTCGTTCAAGTCTACGATGCGTCTGAAGAACTTGAAGTGATCGCATCTACCATGCATGCTGCATCTCATGATCCCCTATCCGTTCACACAATCATTTTTCCAGATACCCTCTCATGGTTCAATGTAGACTCATAGCATCAGCCAGCATTCGTTCCCTTTAGCGACCCATTGCGCCCAGCAATGCAGCCTCTCCTTTCTGACGTCGAAACGTGAATGCAGAATTGTCTGCGAGTGATGTTGGATGACGGTGCCGGAGCGCCAGCGTGAGAGCTTCTAGAACATCGCTCGCGCCTGCGCATGGCAACCTCGCTTGGGTCGACGGACGATCTTCTGATCGGACTCTCGAGTCTGCTGATCAACTTGCTCACGTCACCGGACAGAAGCGACGCTGCGGAGGAGAATTCTGGGGTAAAGACGGCTGAAGCTGTGAGCTGGCTTTTGTTCTGACACGACGGGCAACGGACTGACTGATCGTGAAGCTAGTCTTGGCGAGACAACTGCATCCACAAAGCCAACAGAAATGAATGAAGCCACGCAACGAGGTTGTCGGTGTGACGCCCGATTTGATCAGTTCTGTTGCAAGGGGGCTCGTGCAGTCACGGTGGTCGCGCATCTTTGGCCAACAGAGCCGAAGAAGGAGCCAGGCTAAGTGATGCCAGACCTAAGAACCCTTTTTTGCTGGATCCATTTGGTCGAAAATAGAAAAAAAAAACCTGGCACAGCACACAATCTAGATTCTGCTTCGTGCTGTGTCGCCCTTGGCTGGCTTTGGCGAATTGACTCTCCGTTTGGCTCTTCTCACGGCTTTCTCCACCCGAACACGGTGCGGCCCTGTTTCAGACGGCTCTCACAAATAGACACACAAGTACAAAGCACACAAGAACAAATTCAAATCGGCGGAATTCTATGGGTGGCACGCACCTCTCTGAATGGTGATTTTGGCCGTTGTTGCTCTTTCTTGGCTATTGAGCTGCTGTACGCTGGAACTCGATTCCGCCCTCGCTGAGCGACAAAGGCGTCTACATTGTGTAGCACCTCTTCTGTTCGACATCGTTCCCGTTGTCGACATCTCGAGATCGCTGAAGTCTACTTCCGTCCTCACTCGATCACACTTTCCTTTGACATCCCTCGCTCTCATCATCCTTGGTTGTCTTCGCTCATCTTCCCACCCTCCACGACACAGGCCAGCCCACTTTCAACGAAAGCGAGGCACTCGGATCGCACTCGCGCCGGCAAAATACCTATCCTGGACCGTTGTTCGTTCACGCTTACTTTGACGAATCAAGCACGCCCATCGCGAGACCCTCCCATCCATCAGAGCTCAGCGACCAACGACAGGTCCGTTCGCTGCACTCCTTCATCCGACTGATTGACCGCATAGCTTCGGCTAACCCCGCTCCGGTAGCTAGTCATTCTTTCCGCCTCGCGCTAAGCATTCACCAAGCTTGCTCCGCTTCAGCAAGTCTTCCAAGCTCTGCCAATGATCTACTGACTCTGCCCGACGACTCCGCAGCCTTTCCTCGCCTGATCGATTCCGAGGCTGTCTTGCTGGGGGACAGCCTTCCACTTCAACTCGTACGCAGAGCAACAAGGCCGGTCACGAGCATCTAGAAGCAGAAGGCCTTGTTGAGCCCAACATCATCACGATGTCAGGCGCTCCGATGCGCATCACCGACGATGAGTTCGCACGCGAGGTCGAAGCGCTCAAATCGCATCGCAGGCTCTCTGTCAACCGACCCGTCCTCGATCCGGACCTTCCCGACCTGGCAGCATCGTATGGAGGTGGACAGGAGCTTCTCTCGGTGCCGTCGCCCGAACGCGACCGACGCGGATATAGCCTGGTCGACGATGGCGCCGTACCAATACGCAGCCCTTCCTCTTCGTCAAGCTCATCTCTGTCTCCCGGAAAGAGTTACACCGATGAACGTGCACGATTCACCGCCAGACGAAGAGGTCAAGGCTCCGAGGCAGAATCGCTCGCAGCTTCGCCAACACGCCTCTCGCCTGTCGCCGTGTCGCCCACAGGTGATCCCTACGACGGCCGAGCCATCTCAACCTCCCCCGGCAGCATCACACCAACCAGCCCGCAATCGCCCAAGGACCCAAGTCATCTCTTTTGGGTTCCCGCTTCCGTGCATCCCGAAATTTCGCCCTCGGACTTTCGCAACTTCATCAAGGAACACGCCGCACGTGCCGTGAGCCAGCACGAGGGTCTGGAAGATGCAGCTGTCCTTGACGACACTCTGTCGCCCATGGCCATCGAAGACTCGCCAATCGCACAACGTCTCAATTCGGTCCGTCGTCAGCAGCAGCAGCAAGACCGCCAAAACCAGTCTTCCGATGCGCGAGGTGCTCTCATCGGTCGCTCCACTTCCATATCGCGTCGCGCTAGTACGCTCAGGCGGCAGTATCGTCCTGAACATGACACCGAAGACACCGATGACGAGAAGGCGCCGCGTCCGCTCGAGCGCAATCGCAGCGGCTTGAGTAGAGGTACATACGGTCTCTCGATACCCAATCTGACCATCGATGACTTGCAAAAGCTCGAAGAGGCTGCCGAACAGGCCAGCCAGAGCCAGAATCCTGCCATGCTGCGCAGCGTGGTGCGTCGCACTCTCAGCCTCAACGCCGCTCCAGACCTGGACACGATTGATGCCATGCCCGCCGAGCCCATCGAAGATCCGGATGCGCCCATCATCGTGCCGAAACCCGGCCAGATCTTGCGACGGGCTGCCAGGACAAAGATGCGCAAGGCTTCTGGCGATTCAACACGTGGCAGTCTTGCATCGCGACGACGTGCTCCTCGCAGCTCGACCGATGCTGACGCCTCTGCCGCGTCCGAAGGCAGTCGCGCATGGGAGCTGCAGCAGCAAAGCAGCACAGAGGAGATGGAGAGGCGACATAGCGGCCACTCTGAGCTCTCCTCCGGTGGAGATGATGATTCATCGGCAGGCGATAGCTCGTCACGTCCGGTTTCCACGGAGGCCACGGACTCGATCGTGGACGCCTATTCACGGGATTCGTATCAATCGGACATCTCACACAGGACCAGCCTGACTTCGGTCGTTGACAGTACGGGCTCCGATGGCAGTCCCACGAGCGGCATCCTCAGACGAGCTGACGTTGATCGACCATCGTCGCCGCCTCATACGCCCACGCAGGAATCCGTGGCATCCATGGCCTCCAATCAGCCCGGTCTGCCTGTCTCATTGCTAGATGTTGGATCGCGCGTCTCGGACGCGCTCGAGACCCCAAGACCCGATCAGATCAAGCCCATTGCAGTCTCGCATCGTCCGCCCGTGCGATCGTTTGAAAAGACGTTGCCACAACAGCACCAACAAAAGCAGGCTTCCAGAAACCCGAGCACGCCGGACCTGCAACGTCGCGACGTGCAGCCTGCTCCTTCCTCGAAGCCAAAAATCGCGCCGATCGTTACAAATCAATCGCAGCAGCAGCAGACTATGCATCGGCAGTCGCAGTCGCAGCCGCAGCCGCAGCCGCTGCAACCCTCAGTCTCCTCTCCTCCACCCCCCGTCTCGTCCACAGGGATCAAGCAGAAGGAAAAGGAACGCAAAGGTGCCTTTGGCCTGTCTTGGTTTGGCTTGGGCAAGGATGATGAAGACGACCGAGCCAAGCTAGAAAAGGAATCGCAGAGGAAACGAGAGAAGCACGAGAAGCGAGAACGCAAAGAACGCGGGAGGGAGGAAAAGGAAAAGGAAGAAAGCAGCTCGTCCAGCTTTCTCGGCGCGCTTTTCGGTAAGAGGAAAGGCAGCGACGAGCCATCTCAGCATATGGGTCCTCGACCTATGAATGGTCACCTCACTGCTGGCAGCTTGTTGGAGCGCAGCGAGATGGGCGCTTACGGTAAGGGCAACTTCTACGCGCGATACCCGATCCACATTGAGCGGGCCGTCTATCGTCTCAGCCACATCAAACTGGCGAATCCTCGTCGTCCATTGTACGAGCAGGTGCTCATTTCGAACCTCATGTTCTGGTACTTGAGCATCATCAATCGATCCAACCAGGGTCAGCATACTGCTCAACTGCAAGGGCAGGTGCAACAGAGCAATAGCCAGGGCGCTTCTCAACCAACAGATCACACCGGACAACACGCCCAACTCCAAGGAGGTGCGGCTGTCAATGGGACAGGATCTGCGTTGTCTCCTCATGTTGATACTTCGAGCGCCTACGATGGCATTGACACCTCGTCCAGTCCAGAATCGGAAGATGCATCCAGTGCAGAACAGTGGAATGGAAGTGTAGGAGGGGGAGGAAATGGTGCCGCGCTCAAGCAGAAGCGCAACGGGCTTGTCAAGCCAAATCGTGCTCCCGCCGGTGCTCGCAGTGGCCGCGCTGCAGAGATTCCCATGAAGCAGCCCGGATACGGCATGCAGCATCGGCAGATTGACGACGATCTCAAGACGATGGGTTCGCATTCTGGGCCGTTGGGCGGTTCAGCCGGCTTCGTTGTTGGGCAAGTGGTCGACGTCAAGGCGCTTCAAGCAAATACCCCTTACCGGTTGATGCCCGACCCACGACCTGGCGAAGCGACCGATCAGCATGATCAGGCTAGATCTGCTACCCCCGATTATCTAGGTCTAGGCAATCAATTCGAGACCTCGGAGCCTCTCTGGCCCGGCAGCCAAGACCAGGATGGTGAAACGAACAGATCGAAGCAGATGCACGTGGGCCGACCCAGTAGCGGAAGCTCTGACTCCAGTCGACCATATCGGTCGGAAGCCGAAAAGGAGCGTGCCTGGCTTGGCATGCGGAACAGCTCTGGGCGCGGCTCGCCCACTCATGGTTACGGTTCCATCTCGCAGCAGCAGCAAAGCTCGCCCAATGGCGCAGACGGTCACGAGACGTGCCGTCGTTCCGAACGTGCGGGGCCCGAAACTCATCCCCAGGGCCGGAGCATGTCGGTAGGCGGCATCGGTGCGATGAATCGCACGGGTGACTGGGGACATGGCGGCAGTGGCAGCGGCAGCGGCAGCAGCGGCAGCCACAGCAGCTCGTATCGCTCTGTGGATCGATCGCGGAAAACCTCGATGGATCACATGAGCTCTTCTGCGTCCAGTCAGGGACTCGTGTCGTCGAATTCGACTGGTTCCATCTCTTCGTTTGGTACCATCGACGAGAACGGAGGCAAAGCGTATGGAGGCATGACATCGTCTTCCAGCGCCGGAGCGCTGGACTGTGCGGGTGCTGGTGGTGGGCAAAGAGAGTCCGAGCAGCGACCACATAGCACCGGAACGCACGGATCGCAAATCAACCTGCCTATCGCTCCCGGCTCAAGCGCCATGCTCGACGCGGCTCGAACGAGTCAGTCCCGTCGGAGGTGATGCGACGCCATGCGCAGGTGGGAGCCGTTGCATTGTACATTCAGACAAGGACGTCATGTAATGGCATAGGATCTCTCGGATTCGTGCGATGGAAAATCAAGTGATAACTCACAGACACGGCTCACTCTTGAGAATGCGTGAACAGGACCGTGAATGCCGAGGAAATGCGAGCTTGACTTTGAACTTGAAGGTGACGGTTGCTGCCACTCTTTGACGAGAGACAATAGACACAGCAGAGATCTGTTTCCTCGTTCGGTTGTAGTCGTCTTCCGGCAAGTATCGGCTCGAACCGGGCAAGGAGACGGATTCTCAGCTGACGTTGCGTACTTGGCTGGACATAGTGGCGACATCGGCTCACGCTATCCGCGGATCCGAATGCTCGGTTCGCTTCCAGAGCTTTCTCTATCGGCTTCGCATCCGAGCTATGTGCCCACATGCGCTCTCTACGCGTGAGGAGATTGTACGTCTCGTCACTAGAGACGAACAGATAAGAACCCATCTGACGCGGATCAAGATCTGAACCCGTTCAAGATGCCGACAACGAGCTAAAAAGTGACCAAAACAGGAGTATCGGCTGTAACCGAGGCAATCTTGGCGGGGCGAAAATCGCGCAAATTTGAAGACTAGGGAGGCACACGACATCCCTTTCCTCGAAGCACGCGGGCACAAGAGCAGTGTAGTGACAAGCCGCTTTGGCTGAGTTTTCGGAAATGAGCGAAAATCGCTCGTCTCTATGCAGTACCCTTTGCCCTGTTCATGTGTGTAGGTCAAGTGCCCCGTGCACCGACGACACAGTGAGGAGGATGTGTCATTTCTCCACTATTGCACTCACGAGAGAGCATGCTGAGCTTTGAGTAGGGGGTTGCAAAAAAGTATATAACCTCTGCTTTCCGCTCCAAAGAACTAGTTTCCGTCATCATCCTCATACTCCATCGAAAATCCCACATCACGACCTGATTTTGCACGATTCAACTCTCATCTTCTCAAAGCACCTCTTGAAACCGCAATCATGGCTTGCAACTGCTCCTCGTCCACCAACGGAACTTGCACTTGTGCCCCCGGCACCTGCACGTGCAACGGATGCACCAGCGCCTGCGCCTGCAAGTCGGGCACCACCGCACAGAAGAAGAACTGCAAATGCGAAGCCGAAGGTCAAACTTGCACCTGCTCCAAGGGTTGCGCTAAGTGCGATTGCTGCTAAGCGCAGCGCACGCTGAAGATCTGTTTGCGACTTCAGTCCAGATTCGATACCTTTCCCGTCTCGCGCTTTCCTCGACGTGTGCAGAGAAGCTGCACTCGCGTCAACCATTTGCGTTCCGCCTCACGTTAGCTGGACCCAAAGTCCCCCAAGTTCCAGGCTCCCATTCTCGGACCCAAGATTCTGATCGCTCAAGTTTCGAAGTTATGTAGCGTTCCGCACAAGTTGAAGATCTCTCCTCGATACCATAGCCTTTTGTTCCCTGAGGTTTTGCTCTCACGTCCCCCTCGAAATCGAAAAGTCTAACCCAAGTGATCTTTGCACTTTTGATGTGTATTCTGTGTAGGTGCGTTCTGCAAGCTAGAGGAACGCTTGGTGGTCAGAACACGGCTCTCAAGATAGTCCCGATACAGACACATTTTTGCGGGGATAATCGGGCTCGATCGCAGTCGTGTGATGAACAGACAAGAGCGTACGGAGGATCAGATTGCTGCCGAGACTGCACCTCGTAGATCGCTTGAGAGTGATCACATCGAAGCAGTCCATTTTCTGATGGCAGCGGGAGCTGGCAGTGAGCATGCTCTGTCGATCATTCATGTGCTTTTGGCGATGTCATCGTGCTAACATATCGTGCAAGGAAAGGCGGTGATAGGCTGTCGGCGACTTCTTTTTACGTGAGTGGCAGTGTCAGCCTTCGGCAACTTGGAAAAGTGACCTGTCTATCCGAGAGGCTGATCGTGCCTCGCCAAGTTGCCGAAGTCGTGGTGAGGACGCCGCTGATGACCTGTCGAGTCGAATTTCGAGGGACGTGCTTTGCTGCAAGGGTAGATTGCGACCATGTGCTCTTAAGCTAGACGACAGCGGTGATAGGGACGGTAGTTATTGCCGGCATAACGGCAAGTTAGAGAAAGAAGCAATCAAAGGGTCCTGTGCACATGGTGTTGCGCTGGCACACGACTTCATCGTCGAAACCTCTGTGAGCGCTAGAATCTGTCCTTTTCGCCGTGGAATGAGAAGCGCCTATTGACATCCGATGAAGCGCTCTCCGACAATTGTAACCAACGGCTCTTGAGATCAATGGCATCGCGGAGGTGCAGTCGTGACGAACAAAGAGGATCGGCCGCCTACGGAAAGGGGAGGAATGTTTCGGCATCTTTTCGGCAACATATGTCTTGTCCTTTGAGCCGCTGTGTTTTTCCTGCGACGTTCAGTACCTGAGGCTCGACGCGTTCAACAGGGCCGGAGCATTTTAGAGACCCTTGGGCGATTTAGAAATTTAAACACGACGAATACAGTTTCTGATGCCGAAGGCTCGGTGTCGAATACAACTTTTTTTCGACTTGCTACTGACCAGCTGGCCGAAAAGAACGCTCTTTCGCGTCTCGCTTAGCATTTGGGCTGTACGGTCGATCAACGGTGTTCCATGGCCAGCCGTTGTTTCGCTTGCTGCGGCCATTGTTGCTGCTGCCGCTACGCTCAAAGGTGATGAGGAAAGGCACGGACGATATCATAGACACGGCAGGTCGGCCAATTGGGTGATCCTTCCAAGTACGTCATTGTGCCCGCTCGGGAAACTGTGGTTTTACGTTGGTCAGAGAATCACGTTCTCACAGAATTGAGTTTGTTTCTGCTGTGCGCTTTTTTCCTCCCTCTCTTTCTCCTTCTTGCTCCCAAGCTCAAGAGAGCCAAGGGCTTGATGCTATGATTAGGCCGAGCGCACGAATCGGCGGGTGCCTCGCGAAAGCTTATTCGCCGAGACAGGAAGTGTGTGTGGCGTGTTCGGAGGCTGCAAGGAAGAAGAACGACCAAAAAATCCCGCCCGAGCCAAAGAAAAACAATCGGATGCCGAGCTGGCATTCTTTTCGGTGCACACGACCAGCCAACCTCGCGGCACCTCGGCAGAAATGCACAGCTGGACGGCCTGAAACTGTCTTGCTGGCCGATCGACATTCCGCTCTAACCTCCTCACCTTAGCCAAAAGCTCTGCTCGTTCTCTCTGGCTCGCTCCCTCCGGCTGCAGATTCCGACCGACGGCCCTTCGGTATCTGCGCTTGCGTTCGTGTGTCTCTTTGCAAGACAGATCCACTCCAGTTTTCCTTTATTTCATCGCACTTGTGCCAATGGAATGCGTGCTAAAGAGGCCGACGATGGCAGGAGATCATCCTCATACTGCTACCCTTGTGCCTCTTCAACAAAAGTCGCCGATCATCGAGATGCAGTGCATGTGTGTGCTGTTTTTGCTAATGAAGCGGTCCCGGCGGCTCGCGTCAACAATTGTGTTGTTGACGCCAACCTTGATGCAGATCTACATACTGCAAGTCGTCGCTATCCTCGGATCGTGCATGCATGCCCCTCGGAAATCCTGCTCTAGCCTCAGCTCCTCCTCCACTGTCTCCATTGACCGCTTATTATTGCCGCCGCGACCGCCGCTGCTGCACCGCCGCTCGTCGGCTCGTCCGCCGGGCCCCTCTCCGCGTGCACAGAGCTCCAGACCGTCCTGTTTTGCTCTGGTGTGGTGCCTCTCCCTTTCATGTCACCCTTGAGATTGGATCTCTTCCTCTGAATGAGCCCACAAGCCCACATACAATCACGCACATGCCTATGCTACGGTGCTGTTGCTCCCTTTCGATGCTGTTTGCCCCACCCTTTGATTTGTTTACTGTCGTACCACACGCACCTCTCCTGCCCCTTCCCCTGAAGGGATCGCCAACCTCTCCCTTGGCTTGCTATTTATCCATCCTGCTTTGACACCTTCAGTCTCTTCTATCGTCTTGCTCCCTTCTCCTCTTCCACATCCACCTCTCCATCCCTTGCCCTGTGTCTTGGTCATCGTCGCCCACTCGACCCGCGAGGCAGCTTGCATTTCCTCTCTCCCCGACGACTCGGCCTTCTTTCCATCATCCACACCCTTCGGAAAGCTGATACACACACCATTCATCATGAAGCTTTCGTCAACAGCTCTCGTGGCCGCCGTATCGCTTGCCTCGACCGTCACCGCCAACATCGGTCGTGGTGTCCCCGACCTCAAACATATCCAGAACCTGTATAAGCGTCATCGTGATAGCGGAACTTACGAAAAGCTCATCTACAAGCGTGGTTCGCCCGCTCACTCGGCTCTCAAAGCGCGTGCCACCACCGAGCCAGAACAGGCTGCTATCAAGTCGGCCGAGCAAGAATGCCATGCTTATTACCTTCCCGAAGTTGCCGCTATTCAGAAGCAGTTCCCAGTGCCTTGGCAGAACGCCACCATTCTCCCAGGCGATACCGAGGCCATGAATGCTTGGAACGCCATCAAGAACTCGGGCATCATCCCCGCCGGCATCACTCCCAAGGGCAAGGTGAATGGTGACTTTACCTCCTTCACTCCTACTTACCCTGCAACTGATCCCGATTGCTGGTGGACTTACAAGGGCTGTGATTCCCCGAAGCACCCTAACCTCGCCGCCGACCTTACTCAGTGTCCCGAGCCCAACACCTGGGGATTGACCTTCGACGATGGTCCCAACTGCACCCACAACGCCTTTTACGATTTCTTGCAACAGAACAAGCAGAAGGCTACCATGTTCTACATTGGCTCCAACGTTCTCGACTGGCCCCTCGAGGCTCAGCGGGGTCTTGTGGATGGTCATCACATTTGCGTTCACACCTGGTCGCACCAGTACATGACTGCCTTCCCCGACGAGCAGGTCTTTGCTGAGCTCTACTATACCGCCAAGGCGATCAAGGATGTAGTCGGTGTCACGCCCACTTGCTGGCGTCCACCCTTCGGCGACATCGATGACCGTGTTCGAGCCATCGCCAAGGGCCTCGGGCTCGAATCGGTCCTTTGGACCGACGACACGGATGACTGGAAGATCTTGCCCTCTGGTACCGAGCCTACCGCCAGCATCGACGCCAACTACGCCTCGATCATTGCCAAGGAAACCCAAGGTCCCTCTGCCGGTCAGGGCAACATTGTCTTGACCCACGAGATCAACGGAAACACCATGGACGAATTCATGAAGCAATACCCCAAGATCCAAGCCGTCTTCAAGCACATTGTTCCCTTGACTGCTTGCATGAACAATACCACCCCTTACCCTGAAAAGATCACCTACCCTAACTTTGCCCAATACATCGCAGGCAACATCAACGCTACTGGTCTGCCAGAGGGCGCCAGCATCAAAGCAGGTGATAACCACTACAGCCCCCAGCTTGCCGTCAGCCAAACCGCGACGGGTACCAACACCAACGGTATCGCTGGCGCAACCGGTGTCGGCTCCTCCAGCAAGGCTAACCAGAGCACGACGCAGAAATCAGGTGCGGCTACCACGCTCAGAGTCGGTGGCGGTCTGGCGGCCGTCGGTCTGCTATCAGCCGTTGCCATGCTCGTTTGATTCTCTCTAGCTTCATTGTAGATGTTCCAATGTATATCGTTGGATCGCATTCCACTCTCATTTTGACCGCACTGTTATAAAGTCCCGTCCTTATTCAAAAGTAGAGATGGACACTGTGCCAGTCAGCTTCCCTTCGTTTGTCTCCTCCATTGCAATTCTTCCTCTCTCTCGAACAGTCTCTAACTAGCACTTGTCTTTCGATGCAATCTCACTTTAGAAATTCATTGCATCTCCAATGCCGCTCTCAGTCTGACTCTCGACAAGAGAACCTCTCTCTTGGTCACACGCTCCATGAAGAGATGACAGACAAGTATTGAGATCGCTGAATAGATTGAAGGGTATAAACTGGAAACAAACGCAAGAAGAAAGGAGACTGCCCCGAGCCATTTTCAGGGGCAGCCGAGAGAAGCCGAAAAAAGAACTTCCACTCATAGACGATTCAGCGCAGACGTGGTGGCTCTTGTCGCAACCAAGGCCGAACGAGGACCAGCGGGTCTCAGCACCATACTGCGTGGATTGTTTAGAGTCTTGCTCGTCGTCAGCGCTCGATCTGACGAAGTATTCGCTCCAACCACCGTCCGAATGGATGGATTCACCTCCTGCTTTTTCGCCACATCTTGCACCGGCTTGACCACCGAAGGAACCACGTCTCCGGGAGCGATATTTTCAGCAGCGGCGATGCGAACTTGCTCTAAATCCGCTTCCTTCTGCTGTTTACGCATCACCCTTCGCAAGTGCCGAAGCGAAGAGGATCTTGGAGTCAAACAAGGCGTCAAAACCTTGCCTACTCCAGCATGAATCGTAGCCGCCCGTTGCAAGCTTCCTGCCACCACACTTTCAAACCCCGTCGCACCGCTCGACGGCGTTGCAAACTGCGAAATGACAGCGGAGAGCATGGGAAGCGAAGCTGACGCGTTGCTCGTTGCTGTTGCTGTTGCTGATGCTCGATTGAGACTGGCAATGGTGGGTCGCATGACGCTTTGCGAAAACGACGATGCCTGACCGGAAGGTACCACTTTGCTAGGAGTCGTCTGTGCTTCCGTTTTGGTTCCGCTGACATTGCGTTGACTTCCAAATCCAGCCAGCGCTGCTTTGGTCCTAGCTTTGATCTCTTTCAATCTGGCCTGGCGCGCCAGCTCGGCTCTACCCAAACCTTGCGAGACGCTGCTACGGATGCTACCCCCAAATCGGCTGCCGACGCTGCTGAACTTGCTAGCTTCTGTGGCGCCGCTCATTGCCGAAACAGCCACCGAAGGCTTGCGCACGTTGTCATCCTCTGCAATCGCAGATGCGCCATTCGACATTGCTGCCGCTGTGCCCAAGGTCACTCCGGTAAATCTGTTTCTCGTGCTTGTCGAACTCGACATTCCAGCCCGCCCATCAGATGCCAGATTGGCACGAGAGCTGATGCTGCGAGATATGGCAGCCTGCTGTTGCTGTTGCTTTGCAAAAGCTGCTTCCCTCTTTTGCGACTGTGCACTCGTTGCCATCTTTTTTGCCGAGCTGTTGCCAACAAAGGTGCCCTTGGTCGCTTTGATCACCGTCTTGCGCAGCGAAGAAGCGGCACGTGTAGGTCCACTTTCGCCATCAGCCGTCGAGGAAGCCGCGACGCTGAACTTGTACGGCATACCTTCGCGATCAGGTCGAGTGATACGAACAACCACCGTCTTTTTCTCAGCGGGGATTTCGAGAACCGTGTTTTGCAACGCATCATGATCCTCCGAGACAGCCAGGCGGAGGCGTTTTGCTCGCGGAGGATCGTTACTGCTCGAAGTGGTGCAAGTGGTGTTGGTCGACGCTTGTCGCAATTTGACGATTTGTGCTTTTGTGGTGGAATGCGGCAGCGTTGCTGGTGGCGATCTGGCGGAAGTGACGGGCGGTGTGGGGAGCGGACGGCGCTGCACTGGCATTTTGCGAGCGCTAGTAGAACGTGCCATGGCAGCCAGGCCACGGGTCGATGTGGAAGCATCTACTCGAGATCGACGGCTTGTCGAGGTGCTGGCTGTAATTCGTGTTGCCGCAATCAAAGACCCAGTGCTGCCCGCAGTTGCTGCGCCAGAGGTCGAGCATGCTGAGTCACTGCTTGCGCTTGATTTGTCTGTATCTGCTCCCTTGTCGGAAGTGAAACCTGCTGTCCCAGCTCCTACACGTCGAGCAGCGTAATGATTGACAATCGAGTCCATCTTTTTGAACTGTCGTTCGTGGTGAATTTCGTATCTGCCCGAACGACTCTTTGACATGCCTTGAGATGAAGCCGAAGCTGCCAGATTCTGCCAGGCGCCATTGCCGCTGCTCGACATGGTAGTGAGGGAGCCCGAAGTGGTCGATCGTCCGGCCGCGGTCAGACGTGCGTTCATCTCGGCCAGAACAGATGCAGCTGCGGCCGAGAATTGGCGAGAAGTGATGGAGGGAAGTGTCGAGGAGCTGGTAAGGCAGTCGTGGGATACACCCTCGGGAAGAGGCAAAGTGGAAAGATCCGGGTATAAGTTCGAGTTGCCATCTGCTGGAACACGATTCATCTCGAGGATGGTTGCGGCTGACAAGGGGGAGGCGAGGCGGTTGGAGCTTGGCAGAGCTTTGATGATGCGGAGTGGCTGCGTGGGTTCGGATGGCTCTGGAAGGGCGGCTGGAAGAAGGGGAGATCGCACCCGGGTCGGTGCTGGAGACGAGGCCGGAAAGACGATGGTGTTCCTCTGCGACAAGGACGTGTCCTCATCTTCGTCGTCATCCGTGTCCATGCCGTCGTCCTGCTGTTTGACCTGCTCGATAGCCTGAACCAAGTCAGAGACCCTCTTCTGCCTTGTTCGCGGTGTCAGGGGAGGATATGGCAAGGATGCTGAGCCTGATGGCTGCTCTTCCAGAGTCTGAGGAGCATCATTGGCCGACTCTTGACTGGAGTCGCTCTGCCTGGGGCGCTTGACATGGCGTAAGATGGGCACATTCCCCTTAGTTGGGCTGTCAGATGGGATATTGGAGGCAGCATATTCCTGAAGTTGTCGAATGAGATCAGCATTTTTGCCGACTGCTTTGATACCGAAACGCCTGCAAAGATTGGTGAGCTGTTTGCGTTTGAGGCAGTGAAGTGCATCTGGAGAGAGCAGCATGTTGCCATTCATGTCTGCAGTACGACAAAGGCACCACCGTGCCTGCTGTGTGCGTATGGAAGCAGTTATATCGATAGAGTAGGGAGGGATATATATGTTGAGATGTCCGGATACTGGATGGAACCGAGCTTGAGAACCTTGACGAGAGCTTGCCGAGGAGGGGGTGGATCGGAACATGAAGCTTTGTTTAGCGAAAGCCGAGTTGCCATATTAGGCAGGTTGGTCGCTGAGGCTGTTGTGTAACTTCTACGATCAACTGCAGTCGCCAAACAGCGCTCGTACAAAGTGTTGGTCTCACATTTGTGATTTCCAGAATTATGCGAGGCGAAGATCATGATCGGCACGCGTCTGAAGCCCGATTTGCGGGGGCGCAAAGTGACACTTTTGCTGAAAGTCAAGTGCCCTGTGCACCGTGACCACTGTGGACCCTTTTGGTGATATCAGAGGGAGCCTTCTAGCAAGTGTCGCCCAGCCACTTGTCAAGCTCAAGCATCTGAAAAAGCTTGGCAGCAACCTTAACCTTGTACAACCTTATCACTTGAGCGTCTTTTCAACATGCTCGCTCCGTGAATTCCAGCCCTTGTCGCTCTTGACAAGAGGTCCGGATCTATCTGTTGATGCACTGTTAGCATCGGACCGCAACTCCAAACGAGGACACCGAGCTTGCCCGGAAGGAAACGCCGTGGTGGGCTTCTTCGACCACGGATAGCGCAGAGCGACACCTCGAACTCTTGCTTTGCAGCGTTCGACAGAGCTCGATCCTTGTACACTCATCAAGCCGGCAGATTGCCCAGCATCTAGCTGTTCCATCTTGCTTTCCGAAAGCTGATTCTACGAGGCTTCTGAATGGTTTCTCGGCACGCTACGCTCGTTTAGATGCAGGCTGCGACGCAGACTATCGTCAGCATTCTGGGCTGCTCAGCACACTTCATATCGAGCTCATCTTCTTGCAGATCCCTTCGTCCTCTTGCATCTAATACTCGAATGCTGAGCTTGTCCGCTCGCCTCTCCCTGGCCTCAGACACTTCTTCCGAAAGATCACATAGCGCGGATGCGGATCCTTGCTCACATCTCGACTGCCAGGCGTCACATAATGCACCCTGCGCACGATGATATATAGACGGCTGATCTAATTCCGTCTGCTTCGAACACCGTTGCCACCATCGCAAACTTCAGCGAGCAGCTTCGTTGCATCTTAACCTGGGACTGTTTCACCCGCATCATCTTCATCGCCCTTCTCCCAGCTTTCGCCCGGAAATCAAATCCTCCTAGATATCGGATCGAAGCATGATCAATTCCTCACCTTCACGCGCATCAGAATCACAACGAACGGACAGGCACAATGATATCGCAAGAATAACAAAGCGAGCAGCGACAGACACGATCGCCTCCCGACCCTCAAAAATGTCTCGGCCGCTCAACAGAACAGACTCGGACATTCTCGGTACATTGTTTCATTCCGACGATGGATACGGGCACCAAGACGTCATAGATCTCACCTCAGACACAGAATCGGATCCCGGCTCATTCTATGATGCTACAGGCCCTGGTATCGTAGATCTCGTTGACACTTCGAGCTCGTCGGAACCTACCAAAGGCTCCATCTCTCCGCCCGCTGAATTCCCCGCATCTTGTGCCATAGCATTCAAGGCCACCAGCAATACGGAACAAGGACCCACTTGGGCATTGTTCCGCCGAGAGTACGCAAATAATGGCACCGTCGACCGAATCTTCCTCCCACTGAACGGTCTAGAACGCCAAGCAAAGGTCAAAGTGGAGCAAGACGATCGAGGTTCAATCAAGTCCGGCAATGTGCAGGCGTCCGATCCTCAGGCAGTACCGCAGACTCGCTGCGTCGCTGCCTCCATCACCGCCAACAGCCCAGCCAGACCCTCCCCTCAACGACAGTATTTGGCTCCTTTCAACGTAGTCGAAAGTCACATGCGGGTCAAGATCATGCAAAAGCAGAAAGACGGTCGACTCGCTGTTCCTTGGGGCGCACAATACTATCTCGCCTCTCTCGCATCCTTCGAGTACCTGAGTCTCGATGAGCTCATCGTCACTACTGGCATCAATGCGCTTCGGTCCGAGTCCAACGTCGCTTCCATCTGCGCTCTCCTCGATCCGGAGAAACAGCATCTGCTTTGGGCGGAAATGCGAGCCGACACTCCCGTCATGACACGCCGCGCCACGGATCGCGAGCGCCAGGTATACGCCGAGCTCGACCGAGAGACTCAGATGCGTGCCGAATCACGTTTCAACGGCGTCATCGGTCCTCCTGGAGAAGAGATGCGATCGTTCGGCGGACGGGTACGCTTCGAGGGCCGCTTTGTTTGCCACAAGCTCGAGGGCAAGGGCGCCGAACATCGTCGCTTTAGCATCCAGCTGCTTCCACCCAAGCTTGGTGGCAGCTGTCGCTTCGCCCGAAGGTTCGGTAGCGAGAGCATTCTCCGTATCAAACTGGATCCGCTTATGGCCAAAGAAGCTCGCCGCTTTCCACTGCATCAGAAGACGCGCGACATCCAAGGAGAAATCCTTCGCTGCCTCTCGCGCACCATCATGATTATGGGACGCAGCTTTCGCACATTCTTCGTCAAGGAGGACACGGTCTTCTACCTTTGG